>BSBK01002167.1:432500-1090000 GCA_027943335.1 Chamaecyparis obtusa | reverse complement strand
GAACCAAATCCCATGTGTCATTCTTTTCAATTGTGTCTATTAGATTAGGTGAAATACTAATCTCCCAAGAACACCTGCATGCATAACCCTGTCACATGGAAGAAGCAAAGAACAGAAGCAAGAAAAATCTATGGAGGCCAAAAAGCCAGAGACATCTTATGGACATGTAAAGAGCAATTGTATTCCAAGATTATCTCTTATGATCCAATAAGTGAATGAATGAAATACAAAGAGGGAATCCTTATAAAAGGATACCAAAACCCTAAAGGTATAAAGCAAAAAATAAAGCTAGGTTGCACATTATAATTAATAAATATATTAATTATAATGCACCTAAAAGATAGCTTAAGTAAATAGAGTAATAAATGACTTAATTAATTAAACCAAAGTGATTTAATTAATAAGCATAAAGTATGATTACTCTAACAGTGTCTATTTCATTGTTCATTGCTTCAATCCATTCTTCTTTTTCTTGAGCTTGTTCAAATGTTTGTGGCTCATTATTTTCCATGATTTGAGTCATCAAAGAAAAATTAACTTTTGCTTGTGACCTTGTTGTCATCTTTTCAAAATTTGAATCCAACATAAGAGTCGATGGATGATTCTTTTATGTCCTTTGATATTTTTGATATTTTCTTTCTCCTGCACTAGATGATTCAGGGACATCTTCTTCTTCCTCCTCTCCAATCTCATCAATAACTATATCTTTTCCTTTTGTTTCATTGTCTTTGGTGTATTCTGCTATTTCATTGAATACCACATCTCTACTTATCACAAGCTTTTTCGCTATTGGATAATGCAACCTGTATGCTTTATTTCCATTTCCATAACCAATAAAAATGCATTTAAGGCCTTTATCATCTAACTTAGACCTTTTTTCTTTTGGTATGTGTGCATAAGAAACACACCCAAATACTCTCAAGTGATCAAAACTTGGCTTTACCATAGACCATGCTTGTTCAGGAGTCATCCCTTTAACTGCTTTTGTAGGACTTCTATTTAGAAGATGTACATTGTTGTGTATACTGCTTTTGCCCAAAAACTTTTATCCAATTTTTTCTCTTTCAACATACTTCTTTCCATTTCAACAATTGTCCTATTCTTCCTTTCAACAACTCCATTTCGTTGTGGAGTGTAGGAAGTAGTGAACTCTCTTTTGATTCCATGATTTTTGCAAAAATCAATAAACTGATTTGACTTGTACTCACCACCATTGTCTGACCTTATCACTTTGATATACTTACCACTTTGTTTTTCAACCATGTTTTTGAACTCTACAAACTTTTCAAATACGTCTGATTTTGAAATGAAACAATATACCCAAGTTTTTCTTGAGTAATCATCAATAAAGGTTAGAAAATACTTGGATTTGTTCAAAGAAGGTGTTTCCATAGGACCACACAAATCTGTATGGATTATCTCAAGATGTTGTTTAGCTTTGCTGGATTTACCAATAGGAAATTGTATCCTATGTTGTTTGCCAAGCCAACAATGCGCTTTTCACACACCTCTTTTGTGTCTTCAATTAATGGTAGACCTTTAACCATTTTTAATCTTTTGAGTAAAATTAACCCATTAGAACTAAGGTGACCATATCTCTTGTGCCAAATCTTACTTTCACTCATTTCACTAGACCTGAGTGCTTGGTTCCCATGAGTAAAATGAAGAGGAAACATCCTATCCCCTATCATTTGTGCTCTTGCAACAATTGCATTCTTTTTTAATTTATCTCTTATTATGCACTCATTCTTATCAAAAGTTACTTGATAATTTTGCTCTAACATTTGTCCAACAGACAACAAATTCTTTTTGAGTGCTAAAACCAATAATGTTTCATTGATATACTTCACTTCACCATATTCTGTTGTAACTGCAATGGTACCCTTACCTTTGCTTCCATGAGAATTATTATCTCCTAGTACTACAGTACTTTGATGCTTTTGATCCAAGTTGACAAATAGATTGTCATTAGATGTCATATGTGAAGAACATCCAGAGTCTATATACCACACATTATTTTCACTTAAACTTGTATTAAGGCAAGAAATAAAAAAATTGTGTTTATCTTCAACAGTGTTATGAGCACTTCTCTTTTCTATTTCACCTTGTTTACTCCAACATTCTGAAGCATAATGTCCAAACTTATTGCAATGAAAGCATTGGACATTCCTTTTACTATTATCTCCCCCATTACTTCTACCTCTTCCTCTTCCAGCTCCTTTGAAGTTGCTACTTCTTCCTCTGAAATAATTTCCTCTTCCTCTAGAATTGCTAGATTCACCTTTGTATTCATTCTTATTGTTATCATCATGTTTATTATGACTCTTGAAGAATGTGTTTCTTTTTCCTCTTATATTGGCTTTAGAGGAAAATTCTTTCTCTAAGCTTTCTTCATTAATTTTCATTCTTTCTTTAGCAGTCAACAAAATTCCACTTAATTCATCAATTTGCATGCTTGAGAGATCCTTAGATATCTCAATTGTAGAGACCACACCTTCAAATTTTGGTATCAAGCTTCTTAAAATATTTTCAATGACATGCTTGTCATCTACATCTTGCCCTAGTATTTTCATTTGACTTACTAGGCCTTCTAATTTTGTCAGAAATTCATTGACAGATTCACTAGATGTCACTTTTACATTTTCAAAGTTCTTTCTCATTGTTTGCAATTTAGCAATTTGTGCACCTTGATATGCATTACTTAATATTTTCCATGCTTTCTTAGAATGAAGAGCACCACTTATCCTGGGAAAAATAGCTTGAGTGATTGCACCCTGAATTAAGAATAAAGCTTCATTATCTTTCTTTACATTTGCTTTGTATTCCTTTTTTTGTTGGTCAGTTAATGCATTTACATCTGCTATCTCAACATGGCCATTTTGAACAATTTCCCCCAAATCCTTAGATTTGAGCAAAGTTTGCATTCTAGTGCACCAATATGTAAAATTGTCTCCTTCAAAGACAGGAATCAACACATTAGACATTACATTGCTTGCCATATTTGCCATAAAAAAGTGCACAATGACCCAAGTTGCTCAACAAAAAGTCTAGGAGAGATCTGCAAATGAATACTCTCCTTGTCCCTTCAATTGGGACTCACACAAAAAACCCTTTTTTTTAATTATTTTTTTGACAGAAATAAATGTCGGTTACCGCCGATAATACACTTAATTACAAACGGAGATATATCTCTTATGACAAAAAATTTAATAAATAAAAAAAAATTCTAATTTCTCAATATAAAAAATCTCTTATATGATCATGTTATCATTATATAAAAGAGATTTTTAATTTTTATATTTTTTGAAAAATATTACCATACTTTTTTTTTAAAAAAAATATGTAATCTCCTCTAATAAAAAACTAACTCTACCAAATCAAACCTAACATAAATTATTAACCTTAAAAAAAAAGGTTATGTCCAAACCCTATGGACTTCACGTGGAAACAAAGGAAGACAAAAACAATTAATATGAAATTTTTCCTTTGCCTCCAGGCTACCTCTTTCCACATTCACACTGTTGCGCACATTGTCAATTTCTTTATTGGTGCGATATCCTTTGCAAAGCTGCAAATACCATACAAATTTTTGCTTACTGTGTTGAGGACACACAGCCTTCTATACAAGGTTGCAAACAACACAATATATAGCAACGACTGAAAATAGTTTTTAGCAATTTCTATCTTCAGCTACGACCAAGACAACCATTCTTCAAGACTCTTTTACATCCAGCCACTATGCAAATGGTTCTTAAAAAAAATTCTTTCAAGCTGGCTCTGATACCAGATGAAGGCAAATGAATCAAAAAATAGTGATCTGCTGATCACAAAACAAACATATAAACAAAAGCCCCAAATTGTCTTAAGAATAGAGAAGCAGGGTAGCCATTATATAGAAAATCAAAAGGGGAGCTGAAATTATGGGATTCAACCATATTCACCAATAATACAACTACAATATTGAATATCTACAACTACAAACTATAAAATTAAATACATGCAACCATATAATAAATACCACACTGTGCAGTCAATAAGGACTGCAGGTAGGCCCCAAAATGGACATTTTTACTGTGAGGAAAATGCTTCAAATTTTACATTATTAGGTTTAATTAATAAAATACAGAACACACAATGCAAGGAAAGAACTAATACGATCTGTAGCTAATTAACTAACTAATGACATTTCTAGATACAACGAAGAGGCATGATTCATTACCTTACTAATTCAATTTGCAAGGTTTATGAATGATGAGATACATCTTTTCACATCATGCCCCTTCTAAGGGAAGATCATTGACTCATCAAATGATAGGCACAATTGCTCTTATATATATACTTCACATCTAAAGTGTTCAAAGAACCTTAGAATAGCCGAGTGAAGGTGGTACCTATCAACTGTTTGTAATATTAATAACACAGACATCAAGAAATTTATCAAAGAAGGTGTTAAATCACATGGTTAGAAGATAACAATTTTGTTAGAGTGTTAAAGATGCATGATTTTAAGGAGATAATATTAGAAAAGGTGTTCAGATTGATTCTTTAAATTTTAGAGCTTAAACTTTTAAGTTGAACTAGATTACAAATTCAATGGGACCAACAACTTTAAAATATTTCTCCAAAATTTCAATCAACTCCATTTTTCAGGAAGCCCCCTTTCATTGAACCCCAACCTAATAGTATTGTTCAAAACATCATTACTAAATGAAAATAAGAGTTGTTAGCTTAGCATGTATTAAACATTGAACAAAATGGCCCATTTTTACAAAAGACAAAGACTTCCTCTACCACAACTCTTGTTATTATTATGATTTGTATTTTTCCTCCCACTTTAAATACCTAATATTTTATATACCTCATTATTTAGTCTTCCCTATATATTTTGCAGAACTTAGCATCACTATTCTCTACGGTGCTGACATAATGCTTCTGAATAGCCATTCACATAATCTGAATGCTAACAACATAGACTTTACTACTATTATTATGATTGATTTTCTTTCCTCGAATAACAATATTTCATATACCTCATTTCCTATTCATCCTTATATATCTAGCAGAACTTAGCATCATTATGCTCTAGGGTGCGGGAAAAGGGTTACTATACCAATTATTGATAGCTGACATAATGCTTCTGGATAGCCATTGACATAATTCTGATTCCTTCAAATAGCCACTGACGTCATGGCATTTTTCTTTCGGCTCAGTATTCTGATGCTTTGGTAGTGACAAATGAGCTTTTGGGTTGTTTGGGATGCGTATTCTGATGATTTGGTAGTGACAACTGAGCTTTTGGGTGTGTATTCTGATGCTCTGCTATTGCGCAATTAGCTCTTCGGTCATTTATGTTTCGGGTGTTGAACTCTCCACTAAATACACACTTTGCAAGCCTATATAAGATGAAAAAACTCCTTGTAATTTACATGCGTTGTTGTTTATTTTAAAGGTTTTGTTTTGCGTGGTGAAGAGGCTGAGCAAGTGCTGTCAATATGAGTCAACAAGCTCCTGCCATGTCCGGCTCATGCAGTGGTATGCAGAACAAAGCAGACTGCAATAAGAACAATCAGAAGGTCAGTGGGAATACGAACAAGAAGAACAACAAATCTAATGCAAAGGGCAATCAGAACATTCAGTCCAACAAAGGCAGCGCGAACAAGCCGCAGAACATAGGGACCCAAAAAGGGGGCAGCAACAAATCATAGAAGGTTGGTCGATAATCAATATAGACTGAGCGGTGAAGTCCGCGTAAACAAAACTCTAAGTATGTGTTGTCTCATGTTTTTGTGTTGCGCTGTCCACACAATACGCGTTTTGTAAACCTATATAAGGAAGACATCTCTTTTATTTATCTCTGTGTTGAAATCTTCCTACGTTCTCGCATCTCACAGTAGAGGGGACAAGGAAACTAGAGCTAGCTTTTGTGTCTTTTAACAATAATGAGTAAGTTATAACTTATAAGAATAAATGTAAATCACATCTAATCAAGGAACGTGTGGTGCAAAAGAAAATCAGTGTACATAAAGTTAAACCATTAATACATATCTGGGAGAAATGTTAAGCTGTTATGTTACAAGTGAAAATGAAACCTTCATTGCTTCAATAACAATAAAAATCAAGAGGTATCAATTTTGAAAAATAAAATGTAGAGTTGTAAAAGTAAAGAAAAACCAATTCAAATAGAAGTTAAAGTGAGTATCACACATATTTGAACTAATGAGCCTTATCAATAGTTGGCTCTTCATAAATATAACTTGTGTAAATTTTTTTATGAATTTAATCATTTGCCATAACAATTTAATAAAAAATAACTTCAAATTTTAAATATTAACTTCTCTTGTAATAATATAATATAAATTGTACCATAGTCTTGTAAACTTGTAAAGTATACATAGAAAATGCTTGTCATTGCTTATCTCAACTATGTACACATTTAGAGGTTCATTTTATTTGAATGAAACACATTCCCAAGACTTTAATATAAGGCTTATGCTGATTAGCACTTACAATTAGCATTTTGGAGATGGGCATTCCAGGAATTTGTGTTCCTAACTTCATAATCATGAAATTTATGAAAAAAAATTATTGTGTCATATTTATTAAACAAAGTAAATGCATTGCCACTATCTATTTATAAGAGCTAGGGAAGTGAAATAAAAAAAGTTGTTTGCATTGTTTCTTTAGGAGTTCTTCCACTGTTATTTGTTTTTTTGGATAAGATGAATAAATTTGTTTTTTGAAAATCAAAATCTAGGCTAGTGCATATCAGTTTCTAAATCATTGAAGTTCTTGTTGACGAACACAAAATAGAGTGTAGAGCTTAATGATGAGAAAAGATTTAGATTATGTATATTGTTAAAGGCAGGTGGTCCTGTGTGGATCACATATTAGAGAAAATTTACACAATCCATTCATTCTCTCTACTTTAGAGTTTTAGTGACACCCAAAGTTTGTAAAACAGATTCCAAGCCAAAAAGAAATCAATGATTCTATATCACAAAATCATCATTGTAAAAATATAACAGTGGAAACGAAAAATTCCAACAATGAGCTTGACCAATCTAATTCCATACCTATTTGGCCATGAAAATCGTAGCTAGATAGAGTGGAATATTTATCAATTTATTCATCTAATCAAAAAAGTAATTGAAATATAAGTTACAAAATAAAAATAATTGATTATGACACCTTCTCGCAAAGGGTGAAAATTTGTGCAAAACAAGTGAGAGACATGCAGACGGGATTTTTTCCACCTCCTAGATGACAAGAAAAGAAAGGATATTTCATTCAATCTAAAAGAATACATAAAAAGGTTGTATTGCAGGTATAGATATGCTTATAATTTTCATTAAAAGAGATTCATGTGATTTACATTCTATGTCATCTTCTGCTACTTGTTTGGGCTTCCTTTTGCACCTTCTTCCATTCCTTTCCAAGGTATTTCAATTTTGGGTTTGTCCATTGCAGATCTGGCTGATATCACTTGAAATCTCCAAGTAAGTTAACCAAAACAAAACCCTTATATGTAGGATGAAAAATCATAACCTATAATGCATTTCATGATGTACTCAATTTTTTCAATTCCATGTCAATTATTGTCTTTTCCTCTTCTAAAATCTTCAATTATTTCATTCACTTGCAATCTTCTGAATTCAAAAGAAAAACATTTTCCACTACTCTGGCTACCTGTACCCAACAATGAACCCACAAAAATAGTCAAAAGATTCACAGACAAATAGTATTTGCAGAAATAGCTCACACAAGTTGATTGTTAGACGAAGCCCTCTCATCTCACAAATCTGCTCTGTCACTATAAAAAATGAAGCAAAAGCCATGTATGAAACTCAATGGGGCAATAATGGCTGGTTCTCCCATGGCTAGGGTCGCAGACATGGCTTTGGTCTCGGCTTAGTCATCACTTTTGTTGTTACATGGACCAATCTTTCTGAGGCTGACCTTTCTCATCACATGCTCACCTTAGTTGCCAACTGGGCTATTGACTGGATTGCCTTACAGGCTGCCAGCAAGGAAGCTTACATCATCAGGACCCATGTCAATACTTTCCATCAAGTTCAGTTGGATCCTCTGGATGGAGACGATCTTCAAAGTACTGATGCAATAATTAAATATAATTATTATTGCAAAGGGCTTGTTTGGAGAAGTTATTTCACTCATGTCGAGCTGGGGTGGATTTGCATGAGTTTTAATAACACGTCTCCTCAACACGCATTAAGTGCCCCCTTCCCCAAATCTTGTAATCATTTCAAAAAACCAACTTTTAGAAAGCGCTCTGTTGAAATTAGAAAGGCAAGCAGCAATTTTCGGCTAGACCAGAGGAATACCAAAGCAGTCACAAAAGCCATGGTTGGGGAAAGGTTAAGAAGGGAGCCGAAGAGGGACAGTGATAAATGGAAGAAGTGTATGAAAGTCTGGAACACCTTACAGAAAGGGAATATCACTACTTTTATTGAAAGACTCCATGGTTGCAGGAAGGAAATCACCAAAATCTTTGTCAAAACCTGGAAGGAAGGGACGGTGGAGATTTAGGGAAAGTCATTCATTATCACAGAGGAGGTAATATCTATGGTCACCAGCATTCCCATCGCCGAGAAAAAATTCTACAAAGACCAAAAACTTTATGACATTGTTGTCAAAAAGTTTATGAGGGATGACAAGGAGACGAATGCCATAGTCAAGTCGGGCACCTACTACCTTCCTGGGAGCTTGAAGATGCTCTGGCAGTATGTTCTGAAGGCCCTCATCTTCTATGTCACCTTGGATACCAAGTTTGACAGAATCCACACCTATCATTTCATCTTGCTAAATCATTTTAGGCATGGTTTTAAGATTTCCATTCCTTTTTATCTCTTCTCTTCTATGAACAAGAATATCATTGGTTTTAGAGATAAGAAAATTGCTAATCCCGCCCTACATGAAGGATTGCTTCTATTGTTATATGAATTCTTTAAAGCCCAAATCCTGGGCAAGGAAATTGGGGATAACAAGGCTATTAGCGAGTACTTTGGGTTGGATTATGTTCCTTTAGGAACTTTTGTGGGTAAACCTTCAGATGATAGTGAGTGATGAAGGGTGCTCCCCTTAATACCATAAACACATAACAAAAATAGAGAAACAACAATAATTTGCAAGAACAGAAAATGGGCTTCTTATTATCTCCACAAATGTGGAATTTCAAATTTCAGAATTACAATGTGCAAAGCCACATGGGCATTTTCCATTACAGTATTCTATAGGACAAAGTCTCGAATTATTACCCAGATCTACCCAAAACTACCCCGAACTACCTAAGACAACACTACAGCCTTCCTTATATAAGCAATTTTCCACCACCTTGGATGGTTACAGAATTTTAGCCAATAAGGCCGACTAAACTTAGAATTATTTTATTTTAAAATTTATTACATAAGAGTCAGCTCAAAATAACTTTTGAAACCCAAACAGAAATTTTGAAGGGAAATCATTTTTTGCCATTTCAAGTGACCCAACTTCCAGAGACCATAAGTCATCACCCGTTGACCCGATTACCTATTATGACCCCATTTCGGAAAGGGCATGAAGTTCTCTACAACATCTAAATCAAGCAAGCTTCATTCAAATGAAGTTTTGACCTCATCTGGGGCCTCTAAAGCCTTCAAAACTGAGTTCAAAGTTTCTGTACCCTGCTGCCAATACCAAAAATATTCAATATCTTCAAAACTAGACTTGATCTGGCAATGAAACTTTACTGGCAAGCTGATATAACCAAAATGAACCTCCAAGGAAGAAAATAGACCATTCTGATCATGAATGGAAAACTTACTTAAAAATAGTAAATTTCAAAAAATAGAAGCTCTACACAAGATAGCCCTTATTGAAAAGAAACTAGAAATATTTTTGGATGATGCAAGATTGCTCTTACACCCAAGATGCTCCTGCATCAAACACCCAGGGTAATTTGAGAAGTGACCCTATCACAACTCAAGTGTGAAGAGGAAAACCAAGATGGTTAACCTCCTCCTTTGTTAGCCATGATGAATCTTCAACAGGTCATTTTTTCCATTTGACCAGATATTCTTCATATGTCTTGTTCCTTGTACTTCTACCAACATGACTATCCAATATATCCTTAATCTCCTTGATATCTGAACTAGTTGCTAGAATACTCCACTATGTTGTTGTGATCTCATCTTCAACACCTCTTTCATGATACTTTGTCAAATCTGAAATGTTAAACACGGGTGAAATATTCAGCTCTGTAGGCAACTTGACTGCATAGGCATTTCTAGAATTATGTTTCTTCGGTATCTTACATGGCCCAAACCTCTTTATTTTCAGCTTGTTATATGTACCAACTCAAAATCTCTCCTTCCGCAAATGAACCATGACTTCATCCCCAACCTGAAATTCCTTATGCCTTCTTTTCTCATCTACCTTAGCCTTATAGTGCGCATTCATCTTGGTAATGTGCTTCCTCACTTCCTCATGGATGTTCTTCAAATGTTCTACAAAATCTTCAACTTTAGCACTACTTATTTCTCCTTTATCTATCTTCCTCAACTCTGAAGCATTTCTAGGACTACTTCCATATACAATCTAGAATGATGATTTACCAGTGCTCCTATTGATAGAATTATTGTATGCAAATTATGTCTGTTGTAAAATCAAATCCCATCCTGTTGGCTTATCTCCAACCAAACATCTCAACAAATTTCCCAAACTTCTATTCACCACCTCTGTCTGTATGTCTGTCTCTGGATGATGTGATGAACTAAACTTCAAATCTGTCTTTAACTTCTTCCATAATGTACGCCAGAATATCCAACAAACTTAGTGTCCCGATCTGAAACTATGCTCTTTGGAAAACCATGTAGTCTCACCACTTCTTTGAAAAACAATTATGCTACATGAACAGCATCATTAGTCTTCTTGCAGGGAATGAAATGTACCATATTTGAAAATTTGTCAACCACTACAAAAATTGAATCATGTCCCCGCTATGTCCTCAGTAAAACAAGAACAGAGTCCATACTGATATCCTCCCAAGGCTTTTCTGGTATAGGTAATGGCTAATAAAACCCTGTATTCTATTTTACCCCTTTCACCATCTGACATAATCTACAACTCTATACAAACTTTTTGACATCTTGCTGCAACTATGGCCAATAATAATTCTTACTAAACAAACAAAGGGTTTTATCTCGACCAAAATGTCTAGCCAATCCCCCACTATGCTTCTCCTTGATGAGATTCTCCCTCATAGAACTTCATGGAATGCACAACTGACTCCCTCTAAATAGCATATCATCCTGGATGATGAAATCCAACCACTTCGTGTTGTCTAGAGTAACAAGTTCTTTACAAGCTTTCCAAGCTTCTCCAAAATCAGGATCCTCTAGGTACAAATTCTTGAGTTCCTTAAACCCAACCACCTAAATCTGTATCTTTCTTAGCAATAGTTGCCTTCTACTAAGAGCATCTGCAACCCTATTAGACTTTCCACTCTTGTGTTTCAAAACAAATATATACCTCTGCAAAAACTCAACCCATTTCAAATGTCTTTGATTCAACTTTCCTTTACTATTCAAATATTGCAAAGCTTGAGTATCAATATACAAAACAAACTCCTTAGGAAGAAGATAGTGTCTCCACTTCTTGAATGCCTGAACTATAGCATAAAATTCCTGATCATAAACAAAATATTTTCTCTTCGCATCATTTAACTTCTCACTGAAATACTCAATAGGTTTACCTTCTTGGCTCATAACAGCTCCTATTGCAGTATCACTAGCATCACAGTCTACTTGAAACACCTTATTAAAATCTGGAAGTGCTAAAATAGGTTGTTCTGTAACTTTCTATTTCAACAGTTTAAAACTCTTATCTTCCTCATTAGTTCACTTGAACTCTTTTCTATCCCCTCTCATTGTTTCAGTCAAGGGTCCACAAATACTGCTAAAATTTCTGATAAACTTTATGTAAAAGCTAGCCAAACCATGAAAAGATCTTACCTCAGTAGCACTCCTTGGAGTAGGTCATTCAAGGATAGCTTGCACTTTCTCTAGGTCCATTTTTAGACCTTCTGTTGAAACTACAAATCCTAGATACACTAATTCCTTCTTCACAAAACTGCACTTCTTCAAATTAATCAACAATTTCTCTTCTCTTAACTTCTCAAACACCATACGAATATGCATCATATGCTCCTCCAATGTCTTACTAAAGATCAAAATATCATCTAGGTAAACAATGACAAACTTACCCAAAAATTCTTTCAGAACCTTGTTCATGAGCCGTATGAAAGTGCTTGGTGCATTGGTTAGCCCAAAAGGCATGACTAACCACACATATAGTTCTTTTTTTGTCTTGAAAGCAGTCTTCCATTCATCTCTTTCTCCGATCTGAATCTAATGATATCCACTCTTCAGATCTATCTTTGAGAAATACACAACTCCACTCAAACAGTCCATAATATCATCCATTCATGGAAATGGAAATCTATACTTGATTGTGATCTTGTTTATAGCCCTGGAATCTATACACATCCTCCATTCTCCATTCTTTTTTGGTGCTAATACTGCTGGTATAGCACATGGACTCGGGCTCTCCCAAATCAACCCCTTCTGTAACAACTCATGTACTTGTCTATTCAACTCTTCAATTTCTGCTGGTGTCATTCTATGTGTTGCCTTATTTGGAAAACTAGCTCCTGGAATCAAGTCCATTTGATGATTGATATTCCTGACTGGTGGTAATCCATCAAGCACATTATCAAATACAATATCCTGAAACTTATTCAACAAATTTTCCACTACTACAAGTATATCTTCTACTTCCTCTTTACCAACTTTTGGAATTAAAAAAAAACACACATGCTCATGCCTCATACCATTTAGGAATTTTCTTCCATCAACAAAAGTTATTCTTGCATTACTACATACCTTTTCTTCTATGTCCTTCAATGTCTTTAGCTTATGTCGCACTCCATCCTTTGTCAGGGAATAGGTATTCGCATGACCATCATGTACAGCACATCTGTCAAACTACCATGGTCTACCCAACAACATATGACATGCATCCATAGATATGATATCACATAGTACCTCATCATGGTATCTGCCAATCTTGAACTTTACCAGGCATTGTTCACTGACCATGACCTTGTGCTCATCCTACACCTAGGTAATCCAATATGCATGCGGGTGTTTCTCTCTCTTGAGCTTTAACTTTGTTACCATCTCTTCTGACACCAAATTTTCAATGCTTCCACTATTGATAATCACATCACAGCATTTACCTTCACACTTTCACCTGGTGCAAAATAGGCTTCTTCTTTTCTCAGGCTCATTCTCCCCACTCAGTAGGACTCTTATGTTGATTAGTGTTTCTCCTCTTTTAGCATCTTCAGAATGTGAAGATCTGGCATCTTCATCTACATGTGCAACTCTGGCCTAGCCTTCATGTCTCCTATCTATTCTTCCTTGGTGTTAAGGACATTCAAATGCCCTATGACCTTTTTCTACATAGTGAAAACATGTTCCACGGAAGCCTACTCTTCCATATCCTTGTCCTCTTCCTCTTCCTCTCTGATCTCTATTATTCTGATCATGGAAACAATTGGAATTGTTTCCTCTCTGATTCTGACTGCTACTGGCCTCATCCTTATTTTTTGAATCTTCATTTCAGCCTCCATATGACTATCCACCAGATCTTCCACCACGAGCTCTTCCATTTTATCTACTTTCAAACTTCTTGTTGAACAACTTTTCCTCTACTTTTAGGGAAAATTGGTATGCCTCTTTAATACTATTCATTCAAACAAGATTCAACTCCTCCTGAATGCTTGGCCTCAACCCATTATGATAATGGGCAACTTTCTCCTTATCAACTTTCGCATGGCCTGTTCTAATGAGGATCTGATAGAACTCCTCTGTATACTCCTGAACAGATCTTCTAGCTTACTTCAAACTTTGCATTTTCTTCAGTAGGTCAAGCTCATAATAAACAAGAATGAACTGTCACTTCAATTTATCCACCATTTGATCTCATCTTGTGATTTTATCCTTTCCTCTTCTATTTCACTCCAACTGAATCTCTTACCACCAGATCTTCGCATGAACCTTCAGTGTGGCCTTTGCAAATTTTACCCTATCAAGATCCTCAATATCTTCATACACAAAATATTCTTCACATTCATTAATCCAATCGATCAATTCCTCTAGGTTAAGATTTCTAGAAAATGTCAGAACCTCAATCTTAGGTCTCTTCCCGATCTTTGAAATGGCTCAGAAAAGTCTTTCCTCTTCTTGGTTCAAAGCTTCGACTTCTCCTTCCTGATCAAAATTTCCTTCTCCTTCGGCTTCATCCTCACTTTCATCTCTGACATTAAGATTCATTCCTCTATGAATATCTTCTTGCAATGCTCACACTTGTCTCTAGAGTGCTCTAAGCTCAAGTGTCACACCACCAGCTCTTCCGCCACGTTCCCTTCATGGAGGCATTTTTGTGCTTCTTGTTGAAACCCTAACCATGGTCCTCATGAAAACTGCCTCACAGTCGGCAATCTATTTACACACTCAAGAACTCCTACTCTAATAGCACTTGATGAACGATGCTCCCCTTAATACCACAAACACATAATAAAAATAGAGAAACAACAACAATTTGCAAGAACGGAAAATGGGCTTCTTATTATCTCCACAAATATGGAATTTCAAATTTCAGAATTACAATGTACAAAGCCACATGGGCATTTTCCCTTATAGTATTCTATAGGACAAAGCCTCAAATTATTACCCAAACCTACCCAGAACTACCCCGAACTGCCTAAGACAACACTACAGCCTTCCTTATATAGGCAATTTTCCACCGCCTGTTAAAGTTCCAAAAGTTTAGCCAATAAGGTTGACCAAACTTAGAATTATTTTATTTTACAATTTATTACATAATAGTCGGCTCAAAATAACTTTTGAAACCCAAACAAAATTTTTGAAGGAAAATCATTTTCCACCATTTCAGGTGACCCAACTTTCGAAGACCATAAGTCATCACCCGTTGACCTGATTGACTATTATGACCCCATTTTAGAAAGGGCATGAATTTCTCTACAACACCTAAATCGAGAAAGCTTCATTCAGCCAAAGTTTCAACCTCATCCAGGGCCTCTAAAGCCTTCAAAACTGAGTTCAAAGTTTATGTACCCTGCTGCCAATACTGAAAATATTCAATATCTTCAAAACTAGACTTGATCTGGCAATGAAACTTTACTGGCAGGCTGATATAACCAAAATGAACCTCCAAGGAAGAAAATAGACCATTCTGAGCATGAATGGAAAACTTACTAAAAATAATAAATTTCAAAAAATAGAAGCTCTATAGAAGATAGCCCTTACTGAAAAGAAACCAGAAATTTTTTTGGGTGATGCAAGATTTCTCTTACACCCAGGATGCTCCTACATCAGTGAGGAAGTCGAATATAAGAAACTAAACAAGGGATCCCCTTCCAAGAAGCGACCCCTAAAAGCTGTCAAAATTGAAAAACCCTCTTTAAAATAGGATAGGAAGGAGGTTAACTCGAAGGAAGAGTACAATGACAAGGAGGAAGAAATGGATACGAAAGATGATGAGGGTAATCCTAATTTGGAAGCTACAGACATGCAGGAACAGGTCAAAGAGGAAATCCCCAAATCTATGCAAGACCTCTCAGGCCGCCTGTCGGTTGATCTTATAATCAGCGAGGATAAAACCCATCCTCCTCAGTCCCCTACTAGCACTAATATAAAGAATCAAGTCCCTGTAACTAAAGATAAAGAAGAGCAGGGCACTAACCAGTCACCTATAAGGATAGATGATACTGAAGATGCCTCTGGGGGGGAGTATAACAGTCAAGATATCGGGAGAGGCAAAAGGTTTGGATAATTCAATATCAACACAGTGCAAATGGGAATAATTAGGGAGGTCATCTACCCTCAGATTCTAGAGGACAATGAAGGAAAAGTCCACAAGGAAGAATTGATAGATCCTACACTGGTTGTACTAAGTGATAAAGCTAGGGAAATAGACATGGATTTCCTCAACAACACCAAGAATAGCATGCTAGATCAGTTTAGATCTTTCAAATGGCTCTACCACGAGATTGAGGACCCCAAAGAAAAAATTTAGGGCTCGAACAACAAGGAAAACACCACAGAGAAAAAGCTAAGCCTGTAAACCAGGGTCCTGCACCTAGAATCCAAAATGATAAGCCTTGAAAAAACCCTTAAGGGTGTTGCCAAGCAAAATTTTAATATCCTCAAAATGTCGAACAAGAACCTGAAGTTGTTGATCAAAAATATGGAAGAAAAAATGGATTCCACGACTGAGCAGAGGACTAGGGAGGATGAGAAGGAGCCCACTGAAGGACCAGGTAAAAGAACCAGGGAAAGAATCAGGAAGAACAGGGAGAAAATTGATCCCCAAGGATCCCAAGTTCAGAATGTGAAAGACATTGTTCAACTAATGGAGACCCTCGAAAGCAATGCGGCTTTCATGCTCAGGAGCTTGGCATAACATGTTATGGTGCCCTTCTTTTTGGCCTTGTTTTGACTTTCTTTGTTTTTTCTTGTTCAGCCCTGTTGTGGCCTATTTCTTGCTACTCTGAACTATTTTACTCTGCTTGGTTTTCATGCTTTTCTTTTGATCATATACTATTGTGGGTTTCAGGATCCCTGTAAAACCTGTTTTACTTAATCAAAAATAGTATTTGCAGAAATTGGGAACTTTAATTAAATGGGTTTATGGTCAAGATGAAGACACACTCTTTCCCCTATTACTATAATATCCCCTGATTGAGCTTTAGGGATTTTATGATCTTTCTATCTCTTTGGGTGTTATGTGCACAATTCCAACATTTGTTTGTACAAAATGAAGCCTCTAAGATACTTTGGAGCTTTCTTTTTACAGTCTCTAAATGTATCAATTGGCATCTTTGCTCGAATATGAAACACACACATATATTTCATCTTCTATTTTCATGGGAGTGTAACTGTTATAGCAATTTTTCCATTTTTCCACCACTAGATGATGAAGGAAATTGGGTACCTGAAGTCATCTTTGATAAGCATGAGTAGAGACTAAGAAATAAAGCTATTTCAGAATACTTAGTAAAATAGAAAAATCTACTAAAAGAAGATGCTACTTGGGTGGGAGAGGAGGTCATTTTCCATCAAAAAATTTTTGAGGACAACAAAATTTTGGAGGAGTGGATTGTCCCAAACCATAATTGATGTACATATTTCTCTAAATACATATATACCTTGTTAGTTATCGTAAATACCATCTTAAATATATGAATGTACCATCAATATGAATCGACAAAATATTAATGCTATTGTTAAGAATAACAATAATTAATCAACTAATAGTTAATCTTACCGATCATTGTAATTAATTAATTAATAATATATAAAATAAATTAATAGTATTTATCAATAAATAATAATATCAAATCATATTAATATTAATAATATATATATATATATAATTAATTAATAATTATTCATTATAATTTATTTATTAATATAATTAATATATATTATTATATATGTTCATACTCTTAATAATCCTTATCCATATCAATACTAGATGATATAATCTTTTTTATTATGAAAGCAATGACAAGATATAGTCATTGACGACACAATATTCATTTATGCCAATCAATAGTATTACTAACGAGTTAAGGACTAGGAAGAGTTTAAAATAAGAGCTAAGTAAGAGTAGTTATTTTAGAATACTTAAAGGTAAAAGGTCACTCATGGATGCAAGGTCATACTATAGACCATAAACATTTTATAAGAATCTATGGATGATGTTGTGATGTTGGAGGAACTCACAGTAATATGTTTTTTATTAATCCTAAAATGGAAAGGTAAAAAGTTAGGGTTTGGATCATAGAGAACTTGAAGAACAAAAAAATCACATAATTCCTTCCTAAGGATTTATTTGCGGAAAGTTTTGTATCTTCAAAAGATAGGAAAGGATGCTACATGAAGGTTTATAGAAGATGGAGGATTGTCGGCTCTATTTGTAGAAATGGTTTAAAACTTCAATCCTACAAAATTGTCACCTTTCAGAAGCCCTCTTTCAAATAGCTCATTTTTTTATCAACATGTGTAGTGTCTGTGTATATGAAAAATGAAAGAAATATGAAGCTGAAATAAAATAGTGAATAAAATAGTATTCCACATAGAGTGAATGAAATATATCATCAAAAGAAGGTGACAAAATCCTGTCACGAAGCATAGACATAGGAAATAAAAAAGGGACAAAAGACAAGAAATAAAAAAAATCATTATGACTATAGAAAAATCATTTATACTATAATCAGAAAAAGAAACACTCTTTGTCAACAATTTTCAAAATCATTAGGAATATAGAAAAATAATTAAGACTACACAAAATCAAATTTTAGAAATGGATGGTTCTGATGCTTTGCCATTAAAACAATTGAGCATTCATCATTTGGTATTGTGTATTCCATTTAAGTATGTCAACAATGTTCAAAATCCTGTCACCAAGCATAGAAAAGAAATAAGAAAAATCATTAGGACTATAGAAAAATCAAGTTCTAGAAATGGACGGTTCTGATATTGCTTTTCCATTACAACAATTGAGCATTCATCATTTGGTACTTCTTGGTGTATTCCATTTAAGTTTTTCAGTTGCCATTTTTATGTGCATGTTCTTTATGTGTTTGGCTTCTCTCCCTCACAAGGGATACGTCGATAGGTAATTGATTTGAAAGCATAATGATTTGACAGTCTTTTTTTAGGATAGGTGTAATCATCTTGCCAACCTTAATTAGCAACATTTGTGATATATGTCAAGTAATTATAATTATTATGCCCAAAAAATAGAGACTTAGTAGTTAAAGCATGTCCTTTGGTTTACTAGTTTACTTATAATCAGTATGTCCTGACCTACTAGTATGTCTTGACCAAAATAACTAAGTGTTGTAGCAGAAGATTCTTTGGAAGAAGTAACAAATTTGGAAGTTGAAGTGGTGGCATGTGAATATCTCATGGTTGATAGAAAAGTACATGAAGACCTTGGTAGTCCCTAAGAAGTAAAATATGATGGGTACAAGAATACTTGTTACCATCAAGAATACTTGTTCATAAGGATGGTAACAAGTTTATTCTCAAGCCTTTGAAAAAATAATTCTTCATATGAGATAAGGGTTATCTATTTTGGAAAGAAAGAGTATGTTGATTTGAAGAGTCACACAAGGAAGAGGTCTATGAAAGAGGATTAGAAGATTGGAGCATCAATAATGGTTCTAAAAACTGATGATTATGACAGTGAACAAAAGATGGAAAATTGGAAGAGTAGTGTGATTGAAGAAGATATAGTTGTGTGCACATATTGGTGTCCTATCATTGCACAAGTGCAAGATGGTAAGGGTCTATTCATGGAGGGAAGGAAAAAAGGTCATTTTAACCTTACAAGGCAAGAGGAGAGAAAATCCAAATAATTCTATGGTGACTGTCCCAAACAACAGACAAATGATGGAATTGCTAACATGTTTTCTTTTCATGTTTCTACACATTTTGACTGACATCAACTTTGGTAATTATGACAGCTACAAAAGTGGGGACAGATTATGACCTGAAGATGAAAGGGAAGTTCTTGAAAGAGTTCTTATTAACCATATAGATGTAGCAACAAAGATAGGCTATGGTGTTGACTTCATAATGGTGTGATTCTGCCCTTCTTTTGCTCTGCATTTTTGTAACTTATTTTCTTGCACAATCTTCTAAACAACCCTTCCTGTTAGCTGATCTGAGTTTTAGGTAACAAGAAATCTGATTTTCTTACTATACCTTTATATCTTTCTTTATCATTTCATATAAACATGGGGATACAAACTAAACCATGTAAAGGACTTGTAACCGGATAACTCTCTAAAGCATCTTAAGTTCTATAAACATCAATTTCTAAAAGGGTTTTTAAGTCCTGAAAATTCATTGGTTACATTTCCTGCATTTATGTTTTGAAATTTCAGATCTCAAAGTCTTTTGGAGACACAGAGAACAGAGAACACATAATAAACCCAAGTTCTAAAATAGGAGCAAGAACTGTTTGAAAATTCTGAAGCTGTATTTGTTTGAGAAATCAGTTAATGTTGAGTATTTTTAGAATAGCTTCTTTTTAGGCACCTAGAACATTCACAGATGATTTATATAGCCCTTGATGAAAATGCTAGTTTTCAAATGTGTAGGTGGAAATTCATGTGGGAGTATTTTATCTTCACAGTAGAAGAATTTTGATATTCTAAATCATTTCCCAATCCCCTTGATATGGAGTAGTGGCAGGGTGCATCACGTGGACTGCCTTCTAATCTATCCATTGTAGAGAGTTTAAAATATTGCAAGCAATGTAGGAAATGGAAGAAGTATCCCTTCTATTTAGGAGTATGCACCTCCTCAAAGTAGAAAGGAGAATTTAAAACTAGGCTAGTAATTATTAAGTTTCCACATGAGTTTCCCTAATGTTAATCCAAGTTATTAAAATGATATGCATACAACTTCACATAAACCTAATAAATGATAGTTGTGGGATTGATTATTGAACAATTAAATGTTAATTAAGAAATTAACTAATAGATAAAGGATACTTAACCTCTAGGAACTATGCAAATGAATAAATCTAATGTTATATTTGTTAAAAACATATTTAAAAATCCATATGATAAATTTTAATCCAAAACTCCATGATTTGATCCAATCCAATGATCACAATTCAAAGCCTCAAATTATTTGTTTAAGCCTTTTGTTTTCTTATTTTCAGGAATAAAGATAAGAAGTTCTAATGTATGTCAATTAGAGCAGAAAAGAATTTAAATGCAAGAAAGAGTTAATAGCCACTTCAATAGTTTCAGACATTGCCTAGAAATTAGTGTATATTATATGGTGTACATCTTTGAGAAGAAAGGGTAGAGCTCAGTCGAAGTCAGCAATGGAAGAATTCATTCTTGGGATATTTCAAAATATATTGTTTGTATCTATCAGTGGAAAGTGCATGACAATAAATAAATCAATTGTTGG
Source organism: Chamaecyparis obtusa (assembly GCA_027943335.1). Taxonomy (NCBI): domain Eukaryota; kingdom Viridiplantae; phylum Streptophyta; class Pinopsida; order Cupressales; family Cupressaceae; genus Chamaecyparis; species Chamaecyparis obtusa. The sequence continues at coordinate 1,068,917 of BSBK01002167.1, read as the reverse complement.
ACTCTTGCAGGAGGGAAGTTACTAATGTCAAACAAGGAGAATAGAGACTAGTCAAGAATGAAGTGACATTATGTAGAATATTGACGTGCATTAAGTAGAAAGAGGTTAAAATATATATAGGCTTAAATTTGTAGTATATAAACAACTCTTGAAAATGCCAAAGGTTGCACATTTGAGTCAACATTTCTATCAAGAGGTTAAAATATATATAGGCTTTAATTTCACATTGTAAACCATTTCTCCACTTTCAATCATAGCTGGATTATATTTTCTTATTCATATTTTCTTATTTTTTTCTTAACTACTGTACCCAACCTAAGTGACCTTACAATGGCCTAACCAACCCCTTAGACCAGTCTATCAACCTTTCAAGGCACAGTTGTCACTTTAGTACAGAGTGCTTCCTGGGCCTGCAACCCTGGCTTTCTGCATCTAACACCAAGTTTTACCACAGAATCCCAAAGTGTTATTGGGATTCTTTGACACTCTCCTTGAGGTAGTCGTCCTCTAAAAATATCAAAGCCTAGATCATTCTCTAGTCCTCCCAACTGGAAGAATCTCAAAGGCCTAATTATGGCACCCACCAAGGCTCTACACTCTCAAGTGTTCAAAATCTTTTCAGCCAATCAATACATTGTGTCCCCGTAACTCCTCCCTGAGACTCTTCACAGTTGTTGTCTCATTAGTGAAGATGCACCCATGTACTTCCTAAGTACTTTCACTCACCTAGACTATTACAGATTATTCATAAGCCTTCAGACCCTTTCTATATGTCAATTGACTCATATTGACATCCCTCTCATTTACCAAGTTTGTAACTCGGTCTTGACACACCCTGATCTTTAGGACTATCCCCTATGGCAATGCAAGCCACTAGTCAAACTTGGCACAATTTCAGGTTTTGGTTTCTAAATTTCCCAAAAGACCCCTCAAGATAGTCATTGTGTCTTACTCTATGTTCTCTTGGATAGAGTGTCCCTCAAGGTATAGATTTTGGACCCTATACAAACTCCCAAATCCACAACATCTCCTTCGAAGATAAGAAGCCTGATGCTTGGTCTGATACAGCAAGTGCATTCAAAACTTGGCACTCAGCCAATCCCATGATTGTCTCGTTAAGAGGTGAGTAATTCAAATTCAAATCCTTGAATTGAGACTCAAAATTGAAACCAAATAATAGTTACGGGTTTATGCTCGTCATGATGCCAATCACATTTCAGATGCCTGGCTATCTTCATATCAAACTCCTCCAATCCACATTCTCCATGGTAAGTTTATTGAAATATTATGATACATTCTACAATTTTCCCTCCTCACCAAATGCCAATGACTTTCATTGGATCGTAGGAAAGAAACAAATGTTTGAAATTCAAACTGTCGGCTAGGGCATACCCATGGATTTTCCTGTTCTGCAACCCGATTCTTTTTCCACACTTAATCAAATCAATTCAAACCACTTGCAAACGAAAGATAGAAGTGTTTAGAAGCCTTCCATCTAATTATATTCTTGACTTCTTTCAATACGGGTTTGCATGAATGTAAATACCAGTCATTTTTTTTATGGAAAATGCAGTTTTTTTTAAATTAAATTTTGAAATATTCGTTAGGTAATCTATATAATGGATAAGAAATCCACGGCTTTTGCTAGCTCCTAGATAAAGCTTTGGCCTTCTCTACACTGCCAACAATATCCTAGCTAATCCCAATCCCAGCAAAATAATAAAATATGTAGCAGACGACATTTTTGGGGAACAAATTGGCATCAAACTTTTTAAAACTGGTAATAATAAATAGATGCATTCAAATTCTCACAAGAGTCAGGAAAAAAAAATCACGTTACCTCAGTGTCGAATCCGCCCTCCAAAGTGAAGGTTACCTCAATGAGCTTCCAATACACAGTGCTGATGAGGTTTTGCACGCTGCAACCTTAAAAAAATACATTGTGGTAATAATGAAATGAAATGAAAACCCTACTTCTATTTATTATATAAGTGGTAATAATGAAATGAAATCTTTTTTTTTTAAGTTATGCCCATGGTCGTCAAAAGTTTGATCTATATAGTATTGGTCGAACTTTCGATGAACACAGGCATGGATTAAAAAAAAATCAAAGTTTTCCTTCTATAATCCAACCAACCAAAACTTTTTTATTTCATGGTCGAAAATTTTGGTAGAAAAACCAAGTCAAATGTACTAGTGTTATGAAATGTTTAGGTAGAAATATGTATTAATAATATTAATTGTTGAAATCAAAAAATTTAATTTGACAAAAATTATTATTTTTGGTGCATGATATGGTGATGCATGCTTTGAGCTCTATTAGGATTTGGTCTATTGTACTTTTTTCTAAAGTTTTGAGTCTTTTTGGTCGTCATACCATATTTATTGTAGAATTTTCAAGGTTTATTATGGCTCCGACCAAGTTTAGCCCATTATTTGATGTTGGTTGTAGAGTTTTGGCGATGGACATCCATGGCTTCTCTAAATAAATGCCCTCACAAGTTTACAGTGTCAAAGGAATTTGATGAGGTATGGCCTCTCCTGATATTTTTCTTCCTATTCAGGATTTTGATAATGCATGTGAATGGCTTAAAAAGTATACTTTGATAGGTTATTTAGTGGGAACGGTTCCACATGAAAGCATGTTGTATGAAAGGGTTGCCAAAACTTGGACTCCTCATGGGGTTCGACTTGATGGCATGCATAACATCACCAAGAGTTTTTATTTAATTTTATTTTTGAATCCTTCCCATGTTGAGGCTATTCTAAAGCATGGCCCATGGTTTATTAGGTGGACTCCTTGTTAGTTTTCCATCCATGGTCTCAAGACTTCATGGTCTCAGAAGAAAAAAGACTCAAGGTTCCTATCTAGGTTGAATTCCCTAGTCTTCATTTACCTTGTTGGTTGTTCATGTAAAATATTTCCCAATCTCTTGGCAAGGTGGGTTGCTTGGAACATGATTGGTTCTTTCATTCTCATCCTCAAAAGAGGGTCCGCGTTGAGGTCTATTTGTCTCATGACCTTAAGGAAACCATATATATCTAGGTGGGACATTGTCGATATTTCACCCAAAAATTTATTTATCTGAACTTTCCCAACACCTTCTATAGGTTTCAATTGGCGGAGCACAAAATAAAGGATTGTCTCTTGGTAGCTCCTTGAACGAAATCCCCTCCTATTGGATTCTATTTCAAATCCTTCTAAGGGAGAAAAAAAAAGAAAAAGGATGGACCATAGTGGGGTACAAAGGAAATAAAACTACAACATCTGTTCATAAGCATCATGTCAGTTCATCTTCTTAGCTATTATTGGTGGAACCAAAATAGGATAAGCCATCTCATACTTTCCCATTTGTGCTTCCTATTTCAAACCCTAGCCACCAAGGGACAATTTCGGTTGAGAATGAGATCCCCACCCTATATGGTTTTTCACTCCTCAAGCCGCTTCAATAGTTACACCTCAACCATCTTCTTTACAACACTCTCATATCTCATTTGGTCAAGTTGAAGATAATGATAGAGGTCCTAAGAAGCAAAGAGTCATTCCAAGTGGAGACTCTTTTCCTAGCTTTAGAACGGATTAATATTTTTACATAATAACTTCTCCTCTCTTAGGGAAGAGGATGACATGTGATCATTTGATCCATGACTTACATCTCATAGAATGTAAGAGGTCTCACTGACCTCCCCAAAAGTATTTTGTTAGGGATAATTGTCAATGTGTTTCTGGCCTGGATGTTTTGTACCTCTAGGAATTTAAGATTGTTGGTTTCATGGTTGATGTTGCATGTTGTGTTATCTAGCTAGATAGCCTTGTTATTTCTTCCCAACTTGAAGTTGTTCAAGGTGGAGTTACTTCTCTCATTTCCCCTTTTTGGCATTTTTTTTTGTTAATCATGGATTTGACCCCATGTAGAGAGTGGTATTGTTTCTTCTGTCAGTTGACAATCATTCTTTTGGGATCATTAATGTTTATATGCTCCTAATGATATTGTTGAAAGATGTCACCTCTGGTACTGGGTGGCTGACTCTTTTCTACCTGCTACTTGGGTCATGTGTGGGGATTTTAATATGGTAGAGGTGGCATCTGATAAGGAAGGCATTTTACCTTTTTGATGGACAACTAGAGAACAACAAGCCTAGTTTTACATGCATACAATAAGTTAGGTTTTTTTAATCCTAACATCAATCACCATCGTTCTCACTATTCTTGTCACACTTGGTGTAATTTTTGAGCTAGTTCTGATAGTATTTTAAAAGGCTTGATTGTGCCATGATCACAACCCACTATTTTTTTTCATTTTCCAAAAGTCAAGATCTTCTTGTTTTACCTCTTGTTGATGTGATCTTATCAGACCACTACCCCATTAATTTTTTTTATTGAATGGAAGACACCTGTGATGTGTCCTTCTAAGATGTAGTTCTATTTGAACATGTCATTTCTTACTCATCAAGCCACTTTGACCCACATTCAAAGAGTATCGAATTTGGATCCTATGCCAACTTAGCTAACTAGTTGGATTACTTGGTAGAATGACACCATCACTCACTCTGTAAGATTTCTCTGCATTTATGGTAGATAGTTCACCATGTACCATTGATGCTCCTATGATGCAAACACCAAGGATTTGCATGCTTCCATAGAAGCCCTGGCTTCGAATCTCTTCAGGTCTGACTTTCAAGTCAGAGTTGCTTAGCTGTGATACCATAAATATATTGCAGATCAACATGCTGCCAAAGGAGCTCAAATAAAAGCCATACTTCACTAGATTTTAAAGTGGGTGATAGAGCTTCTAAAGAATTATTTCATTCTCTCAAATCTTGTCATTCTTCTCCTAGTATAAAAATAATTAAGGAAGGCTAGTTGGTTCTCTTAGAGCTTCTTGACATTCTTCAAGCCTTTTTCTAACACTATGAGAAGGTGTTCACAACATAGGAAAGCTCCCCTACCAATGACCAAGCTTTGCAAGATTGTGTTTCTATTGTGCCTTCTCAAATTTTAGATTCCCAAAGAACCTTTTTTGATCAACTGCTTACTCTTGAGGACCTCAAGGAGGCTATCTCTTCCATGGTAAATGATAAGGCTCCTCGGTGTGATGGATTTCCTTGTGAATTCTACAAATATTTTTGGCCTTGTGTTTTTTATGACCTTCACAAGGTATATTTGGAAGCCTTTCACTATCAATCTCTTGGATAGATAATCAATAAAAGCAATATAAAATTCATTCCCAAAGCTCAGGACCCAGATTTTTAATTGGAGACCCATCACTTTTAATAATATTTCCTACAAGATCATTACCAAAGCCCTAGCTCTCAAAATTCATCATATTTTACCTCTTATTATTTGAACTGAGAAAATTGGCTTCATCAAATCCATATTTATCGTCGACAATATTATTGGTCTAGAAAGGCATGAAATGGGCTCAACATTCTCAACAAAGGGCTATTTTCTAAAAAATTATTTTGCCAAAGCCTATGATCGCATTGAGTGACCTTTCATTCTTTCCATGCTTAAAGCTCTTGGCTTTGGGTCTACATTCATTCAATCTATCCAAATTCTCTTTGGATATGCCTCTGCATGCATCACCATTAATGTGTGCCAATCCTCTATTTTTGGGTTGTTCGGATCTATCCGCTAGGGTTGTCCTCTAGCTCCTTCATTATATGTTCTTGCTACTAAATGTTTTGTGTATTTTTTAGCATTATAAATCTTGGTTGGTTGTGTCAAGGGAATGTCCCTACCCGAGTCACCTTCTCAACTTGTCAATGACCATTTTGTTGATGACTCCTTCCTCACTTTGATTGAAGATGAGGAAAATGTTCAAGAGGCTCTCCAATGTCTTGACACTTTATGTGATGTCTTTGGTTCTACTATCTAGTGGGATAAAACTCAATGCCATAAGAAATCTTTTCTTTTCGCCCCACCTTGGATTCTCTAATATGGGTAGAAATAGTTTCAACATAGGGAAATCTTCCACTTTTTGGGCATCAATTTTCTTTTCAAGGATCACCTATGGAGCTTTGGAATGTTGTCCTTGCTCAGATTGATAAAAATCTTGCTTACTGGATCACCAAGCCTTTGTCTTTGGCTATTAAGTTCCAAATTTGTTCTAAAGTGCTTTCTTCTACCCACATGTTTTACACTTCTTGGTGGGGTCCTTCAAAAGCTTCCTACAAGAAACTAGAAAAACCCCTTCGAGATTTTCTTTGGGATTTTGGAGCTAATCATCATAGTTTTCACAAGGTTGCCTAGGAATATTATTGTCTTCCCAAGGAATTTGGAGGCCTTGGCCTTTTCTCTACCTAGAAATAAGGTTTTTCTTTATGTACAAAATGGGTTCCCAGAGCCATCTCTGGAGATGAAGCCTAGAAAGTTTTTCTTTTCCATTGTATTTCTTATGGTTTCCCAATTAATAGAGCATTATGGAAGGGGGTTGGCTTTCAAAACCTTCTTATTATGAGAGAACCAGTTTAGATCTATGACACTTTTATTTCCAAAAGAATATGGTGTGCCTGGGAAGCTATCAAACCTTGGCTTCTCTAGGCTGGAGATAGTTTTCATGATGGTCTTTCTTTCAACCAGCACAATATCTGGTGGTCTCTTCTATTTCAGTCTCAAGGGATTCTTCTTCCTAAGATTCAACCACATCTTCTGGTTTTGTAGAAGAGCTCAATAGAATTGGCACTAGATATAGGAATTTTTTTGGCCTTTTAGACCTAAGCCTTTTTCCTCGAATATGGTCTTGCTGGGAGATTCCCCCAGGCTTCCCTCCAAATTCTTGCAAATATGGCATGCTTTCAGGATGGAAATCCTTTTCACTCTTTGGAAGGATAGAAATGTTTTTTATTCACTCACAAATTTCTTGATATTAATGTTTCTATGTACACTAAAGCATGTATATGTGATAATGTGATCATGCAGATTCAAGTTCAAGCTAATAAAGTGGCACTCGAAGTCACCCACTTGCAGGAGTTACTTCAGCATTGGGGTAATGCCCCTTGTATAGTTTCCATAGTGCCACCATATATTTCTACTTCTGGTGATCGATCTCTGCTTGTGGGTATGACAACCACAATTCTTCCACCCACCTCTGACAGACTCCTCATTCTTAGGCCCCTTAATACTCCTCTAATGGAGGAAGATTTCAATGGAGGCATCGCTCAGCTTCTCCAACCCATGGTGGTTTTCCCCTAGTTGGTCTTCTGCTAACCCTACTCTTGCCACTCTTGGTGGCTCTGGTTGGCCAGACACCGGCAGATACTCTTCCTAGCCCACTTCTTCCAGGTGGCTCCCTTGTCTAGCTCTTGCAGTTTCCCCTTCCAAAAAGGAGGAAGAAGAAGAAAATAAAGATGAAGAAGGTTGGTCCATCCTAGACCCGACTCCAGGTCCCAGTGATGTATGGGGTAAGAAGGATGATCATGACCCTCCTCCCTGAACTAGCACTACCTTGGCTACTTGAGGCAGCTTTCTCTGGGCTAGGCCCATGTCTTTTTCGATGAATAGTTATTATTTCTTCTTATATCCAAGCTCATTCCCATGTGAACTCTCATGAGGTGACTTGTATCCCCTGCTTTTTTTTAATATGTACTTTATGTTATAAATTAATAGAAAGGACACTATTCATAAAAAAATTATTATTTCTTATAATAAGATATCTTAAATAATTTAAACTTTCTAGTATTATAATTAGATCAGTTTGGGGGATTTGGACATGGATCTCCAACATGAGAACCATACGACCTTTCCATTTGAGCATCATCCCATTGACTTAAAAATAATACATTAATATCATACTACATTTTAATTTTTATATTAAAAAAAATAAATTTGAATTAAGAACTTAAAAGTTTGGTTATATATCTTTTACGTAAGTACAATTATTTAATTTAGATTTGGAAACATTTTTTTTTCTATTTGCTTATTGAGTTTTATCATATAATTTGCCTCCTATTAGTGTTTTTGAAACAAGTTATGAAAGGTCACCGTATAAATGAGAAATTGGATTTGATTTGTATTCAAAAGAAAGAAACACTTTATTAAATAAAAAATTTATTTTATTTTCTTTAAAAAGAAAATATTTGATTTCATTTGTTTTAAATTATCTTAATAGTAATAACTATAGAATTTTTTACATAATTCAAAATTGGTATCCTTTTAAACTTTTGTGTTTGTTTATTTTGTTTTATCATATAATTTTCATTCACTTACTATTTTTGTAATGAGCTCTAAAAGGTCAATGATTGAATTTGATTTGTATTGAAAAGGAATACTCGGTTTATTAAATAAAAATTAGATTTTATTTAAAAAAATTAAATTTGATTTATTTTTAATTATATTAATAATAATAACTATAGAATTTTTTACATGATTTTTTTCTAAAATATCAATATACTACCTAGCTTATAGGTCTATAATAATTAAAAGAAATGTGGCAAGATTTCTCACTCTTAAGGAGCTACATGCTGCCTCAAAGGATATGGCTGATTCAAAAATTCCTCGTATTGATAGTCTTCCACAAGAATTTTTTAAAATATTGTGGCCATTTATTAGGGAAGACTTTAATGAGGTCTATAAAGAAGCAATAGCCAAGGACTCCTTAGGTTCGTCCATAAATCAACGGCTGATAAAACTAATTCCTAAAGGGAAAAATGAGAGCAACTCAATTAATCGTGTTGGCTTCCTTCTAGAAGATGTTATAATTAGCTAACTCAATTAATTAGAGATTTTTATGGGGAAATAGAAGAACAAGAAGGGACAATCAATTGCTTCATGGTTATATTGCATTCAACCAAAAAGAAAAGGAGGTTTAAGAGTAATTGATCCCTTCACACAAGGGATTTGCCTCATTTCCAAATGGATTACTAGATCTCTTCATGGTTCAGGTCCATGGAAGTCTCTTATTAAACATAGAATTGCTACAGCCAAGGCCAATAGTGCATGGAAGAAGGTTAGATGGAAAGATATAATTCTTATGGCTAAGTACTTCAAGCCTCAAGCCTCTTGTCAATTTTCAAGAATATGGAAAGCTTGGAAATTTGTGTCTCCTCTTCTTGAATGGAAAGGGCGAGATCTTAATCATGGCATGGGTTTTTCAACTTTTTGTCTTTGGTGGAATAGATTGATAAATTTACAAGGACAACCTCCTGCTACCATTTCTCAATTGTATAGAAAACTTCTATTCAAAAAGGGCATCATGGAAGTCAGGGACTTATGGGAGTTTACATCCTTCACTTGGAAAATGACTTGCAACTCAAGATTGAATTTAAACTGTCCAAAACTCTTATTAATGAAATTCACAAGGTGCAAGAAATTGTTCCTTTCAATCTACAATTTAAGTTGTATACTCCCCTTACATGTAACTTTCTTAAAGATTTGATATGGCATCCAAGCTATAATATTGATAACTTCCCTCTCAAACTTATCTACCTTAAAATCCTCCCTCCAATCCATATCCAACCAAGACTAAATCTGAAATGGAACTTAAATTGGTTTGAATCCAAATGGTTCTACTTGAGCTATGCAGTATAGAAATCTAAAGCTGAAACCAAAGCCCAAATTTTAGCATGGAAGATCTTCCACTATAAAATTGTTGCGGGAGAACGTCTCAGTTTTCTCCCCAATCACTCCATCAAATGCCCTTTTTGTCACACGGTAGAAACTATTTAACATGCTTTTGGACCTGCAATCATACTCAACAAATCTAACATACAATCATGAATCTTATTCTAGACCTGTTTAGCAGAAAAATTAAAATAAAATCATCTTTTTTAGAGCTGCACTACTCACAAAACACAATCTCAGATTTATTTTGTCAGTGCATCCTTTTATATATGTGGATGGTCTCATGCAAAGCTATATTTTCTGACACCTTTCCTCCAATGGAAGTGATCATGCACAGGCTTCTCTCTAATATTATTTTGCAGCAGGCAACATTTGCTAAAGTCTTCAAGGAGAATCATAGTAACAAGCGAGAGCTCCAGACATAGCTATCAAAAGTGCAGTCCCAGCTGGAAGTTATAGCTAAAACTTACAAGGGTCTCTACTTCATATATTAAATAACATTACAGAAGAATATGTGCTTTGTATTCTTGAAGAAAACTAATTTTCTCTCAATTCCTAACTTGTAATTGATTTCTAGTTGCTTTCAATTGTTTTGTTTCCCATATTTTCAGACTGTGATACTGCTCTCAGACTTTCTGACTTGAGCAGACCTCTTCCAAACTGTCGTTTTCTATTGTATATTATTTTTCCTCTTAATTAATATATATGTATTTTTTTTCAAAAAACAATGTTTATAAATAAAATAATTTATCTTTCAAAGTAAAGTAGTTAGCAATTAAAGCAGGCCTGAAATTTGATGGCTGTAATGGCCATTTTTGTACTTTTTAACGGTATATGACAGCTTAAATTTCTTTTAGACCGTATATAATGACATGCTATATTTTTGTAAAACCGTAAATATGACTCTTTAAATTATTAATGAACTGTAAAAATTTATTATAGGCAATATAGTATACTTTATAATATAGATATATGTTATTTTAAAATATTTATGATAATTAATAAATTTATTTAAATATTTATAAATATTTGTACATTTTAAAACATTTTAATATAATTTAGAAACTTGCTATTATTATTAAGTGATCATCATTTAATATTATTAATATGTAATATATATGTTTCTATTTTTTAATTATATATGTATATTAATTTAGAAACTTTTTACATAGAATATATAAATTTAAAAAAAAAATTTAGTAAATTTAAGATTTTTGTAGATATTACTAATTTATGATATTAGTATGTGTTTCAATATTTTTTATTATATATTTATATTAATTTAATTTTTTTTAAATAGAATATATAAATTTTAGAAATTTGTTTAACAAATTTGAGATTTTTGTAGCTATTACTAATATATAATTATTTTCTAATTTTATTTTCAATACAAATAAAAGTTTATAATGGTTTATTATACATTATTATTAATTTAGAATCTTTTTAATTTAAAAGAATTTAATATATATTATTCATAATTTATTTTCTTTTAACAATCAATATTTTTCATAAAACGTAAAATGAAAGGCATTAAATTGACTAAACCGTCATAAAAAAATCATATGACAGGCAGGGGTGACCGTCAAATTCCAGGCCTGAATTAAAGAAACGTTGCGTGGAAGGCGAACAAAACTTTTGGGTTCGAGAAAGCTGAGAACAGCTGCGCAAATTTGTTGCCGACAGTTTGAAGCAGTCAAAAGTCATCACTGTTCTTTTGCAAGGCTTTTATTCTTCTGTTTCTATGATTAGAAACAGTCAATACACATAATACCTGTATAAACTTGTACGTGGGCAATTAAATTTTCAAACGTAGATGACACGTTGTTTGGACCGTAAACATAAAAATCTCGGGAAACGTTATTTTTTCTATTAATTATGCCCTTGGATTTTGTTTTTTTTTATGTTTTTGTCTTTTGTTTGGATTTGATTCCATTTGGAAGCATCTCTTTTTATCGCTACCTTTTTTATAAAATATTATTATTTAATTAATAAAAATAATATAAATATATTTGTTTAAAATTTTGAACCTAACAAATTTAGATGCAGATGGTACACGTGTCTTGAAAAAGAATTACTTTAATTGCTTTTTTAATTTCTGATTTTGAGAGTGTAACTTTTTTATCAAAAGTAAAAGATATATAATTAAATCATAGATAGTAATAAATGTGATACTAATAATATTTTTTTTCAAATCTTATTATTTTTAATAAATAAAAAATTATATATATATAATTCTGAAACAATTTAGAAGCAGGTTGTCCAAAAACATGTTCAAGGTAATCTTCTTAAATCAGTATCTTTATCGTGTAAAATTTATGAAATCTTTAAATCTTTAGAAACTAAAGAATTTTTGATGAGGGAAATTATGTGAGTCTTGACTTTGAAAGAATTTAGATGAAAAAAATTGTATAACAAAATCTGTAGTATTTTAATTGATTATTCTATTTTGTTTAGGTGGTATAAATTTATATTTTTTAAAATTATTTTTGTTAATTGATTGTTTCTGATTTTTTCAGTTGTAGAAATCTGTTATTATTATTATTATTATTATTATTTTGTATTATTAGTTTCTTTTATAAATATAATTTTTGAATTAATAAAATTGCATAATAATGAATAGATTTCTACAATTCATAAGAAAAAATCTTGTATTTTCTCTTTTCATTTCTGAAAGATTGATGAAAATAATACTTATACAATCAAATCCAGAAATAACATTCAAAAGAATGCGAAAATATATATTTTTTAAAAATCTGAACCTAAAAATTTAGAGGCAGGTAGTGGAAAACAAACTTTCAGAAAACATGTTCAACGCAATTTTCTTGAATCGGTCTTTTTATCTTTTGTAAAATTCAAAAAATGTACAGATCTTTAGCAACAAAAGAATTTTTTTGGTAAGGGAAACTGTGTTCTTCAAGAACAGTCAATCAATAAAAGAATGTATGTATAATTTACATTAAAAAATGTCTGACAAAATCTGTGGGTATGACGCCAATTTCAATAAGAACGCTTGACAAAATGCAGATGGATTGTGTGTGCACATTCCAAATCTTGTGTATGGGCGTTGAAATGCTTGAGCAGCTTAGTCGCTTTATCCTTTGTTCTCTCAGAGCAACCCACCTGCATTAACACCAACAGCTTGTCAAAGGCGCCTGCATGCACAGCCTCCACCACCGCTCCACCATCACACGAATTCACACAAATATTCCACAGAATAGAAACTGCCAGCTGGCTGACCAGATCGGATTCTCTCAATATCTTCTTAGCAACGACTGCTATTGTCAAAGCATTGCCACATGCAGCCAATCGGCCTTCCGTGCAATTACAGAGGATATCCAGAGCCAACAATGCCCTCTCACAAATGCTCCTCTCTGCCTGCACAAGCATCTCCACCAGAACAGGAACAGCCCCTGCTTCCACGACTTTACTCCTGTATTTTTTCCTCAAGGCAATGTTGTAAATGGCGGTAAGGCTCGCTTTTGTAGCGGCTGGGCATATGGGCTCCCTCAGTAGCCCCACAAGCCCCTCCGTCAGTCTATCTGTTCCTCCTATCATGTCTCTGTATTTATCCCTGGAAACCATTTCATTAAGAACCGCAACAGCGCTGTTCTTTCCTTCTGGATTACTTTCTCGAAGAATACAAACAAGGCACGAAATGGGATCTGACATAACTAGCAAATCAAGGGCCTGAGAATTCAAGGGAAAAGTCATAGCCAGAGCTCCCAGAGCCTCTTCGCAAATCTCTACAGACTGCTGCGACCGATTCAAAGCCCTCCCACTGTGTTTGGCAAAAACTGATGCAAGAACAGAGGACGCAGTATTTGACGAAACAATGCATCTTTTATTCCTCTCGCTTTCCCGGCCTAATCTCCTCAGTTTCTGTATGGGTTTTATCTCGCCGGTCGAAATCTCAGCGAGAATGGCATTGAGCTGTGCGGGATCGAGAGGCGCCTTGGGCGTAGGAATTCGTTGGGCTTTGTTGGCAACGCACCAATCCTGAATAAACCGGCGGAGAGTATGATTCGGAATTGTGTCGTGGGTATGCAGAATCTGATTTGTCACCGGGCAGACATTATTACCGGCATCTAACCAGGTCTCAATGCTGTGGCGATCGTAAGTAATACCGGTGCAGAGGATCACCGGATCCTTCATCAGCTCCAGCGAAATCGGGCATCTCAAATAGGTCGGCACAGTGACCTCAACGTCGATTCCCTTCATGGTCTCCAAATATCTGCTGCAGTGCCTGTCAAAGTTGTGAGATTTAATGGAAGCGCGCTGTTTCGGTCTCTATGTGCGTGAAAGTTGTGTTGGTAAAATGGAAATGAAGAATTCAAGGGAGGCGTTGGATATATATAGTTTTATAGAGCGTGTGGGGAACTGTAGAAATGAGGTGGAATTTGAAGGCAAAACGCGGTGCACGTTCAAACGCGCAATGGTAGCAGTAATTAGAGCGCGATGACCGGGTCGTGGACGATAAAATAAGAAACGTTGAATGTTGACCGGAACAATGGATTCTTATGACCGGGACAATGGATTCTTAAATGAAGTTTGGGACATGTTTTTAAGGTTAGTTAATAATTTGAAGAGTTCCTGATATTGACTAGTGTGAGGAATGAATGCCGGTGGGCCGGTGAACGAGTACAGCTCATACCACAGAATATAACGTTTTGCCGTGTCTGCGGGGTAAAGAAATGGAATCTCTGTTTACTTGTAAGGGAAGAAACAAGGAACTTAAACTTTTGTTTTAAAGGCACTTGATTGGCATGGTTAAAGTTAATAAATGAGCTTTGAAATTGCACGCCTATACGTAGGCATTATTTGCCTCATTTGGGCAGTGTCTAAACAGCAAACTAAAACGTATATCTTACCAAGGTGGACACTTTTGTATTTTTTTTCAAACTTTCTTTATATATTTTAGGTTTTAGTTTGCTGGATAGTTACTAGCTTGGATGTTTTTTTTCAAACTTACTTTATATATTTTAGGTTTTAGTTTGTTGGATAGCCACTATCTTGGATTTGAAAATATATATGATTTGTCATCTCAAAATTGAATTTGAAAGTCGTTTATTAATGTTCAAACTCTTGGTTACTTGTGTGAATTTGATGGATCGGATTTGTAGGTCACTTTGGAGGCGAAGATGCCCACATCAATGTATGTTGACATTTCATCTTGAATTTGAAATCGAGTTTTCAAGACTATATATATTTATATATTGACCTAATTAAATAAATAGTTATTTTTTATTAAGGTTAAAAAGGTTTTGAAGGGATGGCCTAAGCCAAATTCTTGAGAGTTTCTGCATCCTCCACCTCAAGTTGGTGCATGTTCAATGCAACATTTTTTATGTCATGTATGTCTTGGGGTAAATTGTGCACTTTCCTTTTCAGGTTATCTCTAGTACATTTTCTTAGACCAAATGCTTCCTCTTTGCATTTCGCTTTGTCTATTTCCACGTCCACCACAATCTTATCTTGATGCATATTTTCCAAGTTAACCACCATGGTGTTCATATTGTCAGCGGTGGATTTTATGACTTTATAACTTATAGTCATAATGGACTGAAGGTTTTCCTTAAGTTTCATCAATTTGTCTTCCATCCATACAATTTTACCTTCATAATCCTTCTTTAGCTATAAAATAAATAGTTATTATGGTTCAATATATTTCATAATTTAATATGATATAAGTAGTGGATTTAGATTTGTCATGGATGCAAGTAATATATTTTAACATATTATTTTTATTTTACAAGTTTTTTTTATATGAATGTTGTCTTATTATAAATTATAAAAAAATGTTACACATAAAAAAATAGATTAACAATTGTTTTTAGATTAAATTGTGTTAGATTATAAAGTAAATAGAATTTCATTCATATTTTATAGTGGGTTAACTAATATGGTAGAGATATTCTAATGTAAGTAGTAGATTTGGATTGTCATAGATGAGTAATGATATATATTTTTTCATTACTTTGATTACAGTGTGTGTGTGTGTGTGTGTGTGTGTGTGTGTGTGTGTGTGTGTGTGTTTTGAATACTGCACATACTATCATTTATAAAACACTATTATAGAAATTAAAAAAAAAATGGTAACGACTTTTTTTTTAATAGTACTTATATTATCATTTATAAAATAGTATGACTTTATGACTTACTGTCATGATGGATTGAAGGTTTTCTTTAAGTTTCATCAATTTATCTTCCATCCCTACAATTTTACCTTCATAATCTTTTTTAGCTGTAAAATAAATAGTTGTTATAGCTCAATATATTTCATAATTTAATATGATATAATTAGTGGATTTAGATTTTTCATGGATAAAAGTAATATATTTTATCATATTATATTTATTTTATAGTTTTTTTAAGAATGTTGTCTTGTTAATAATTAAAACTTTTTCAGATTTCAGACCTATCTCATTGTGTAATACAATTTACAAAATTATTACAAAAGCAATCTACATGAGAATGCACCATTTGATCCCAAAAATTGTGTCCCGCGAGCAAGGTGGCTTTGTTCCTAGGACAGAAACTATGGAGGGGGCACTAGTAGCTCATGAAGTTCTTCACTCAATTAATTTTGCCCAGTCTTCTGCATTTATTATTAAACTGGATATGATGAAGGCATATGATAGAGTATGCTGGGATTTCTTGTTCAAAGTGTTGCGTAAATTTGGATTTTCAAAATCCTGGTGCAGGTGGATCAGAGCTTGTGTTTTTGGTGCTTGGTTTTCTATCATCATCAATGGGGTGCCTATAGGTTTTTTTCCCTCTTCTCAAGGGGTTAGGCAGGGTGATCCGTTGTCTCCAGTTTTATTCATACTTATGGCAGAAGCTTTTAGTAGGGTCATTCACAGTAAGCATGCTCTTGGACTTTGGCAAGGGATAAAGGTTGGGGATTCTCCTATTTCGGTCACTCATTCATTTTTTGCTAATGATACCCTACTCTTTAGTTCATCAAATGCTATAGAGGCTAGAAAAATTAAATGCGTTCTTGATCTATATACTGCTGCTTTTGGCCAAAATATCAATGTGACCAAATCTAAAATTTACATCTTCAATACCAACCAGATTATTACTATCAGGATTGTTAGCATTCTTGGATTTACAAAAGACCTCCTCCCATCTGTCTACATTGGTATCCCCTTTTTTATGGGTCCTAACAAAACAACCTACTGGCTACCTATCATTGATAGAATTAAGGAAAGAGTGGTTGTCTGGAAAGCTAGATGGCTCTCCCTTGCGGGTAAGATCCTACTCATTAAAATAGTGCTTGCAGTGATTTTGAACTACTACTTATCAGTATTAAAAGCCCCTCCTTCAATTATCCAGACTATTCATAAGCTGATAAAAGAATTTTTATGATTGCAAACATAGATGGAGCAAAGAAAATTCCTCTTATTTCCCTTAAAGATATGACACGGGTTAAAGCTCATGGTGGGGTAGGAATAAATGACTTAGCAAACAGAAACAAGGCCTTTGGAGCTAAACTAGTATGGAAAATGCACTCCAATTCTCAGAATAAGTGGTTCCAAATAATGCAACACAAGTATCTAGACAACAATAACCCTCTAGAGTGCTCTCAATTCTTGATCCTCCAAGGGGTTCGGCCTTATGGGACTTCATGATGGCTTCAAGAAACATAATCACTAATTACATCTCTTGGGAAGTCAATAAAGGGGATCAAGTAAAATTTTGGAGAGATTCATGGAACGGATACCCCCCTCTTATGAATATGGATCATATGGAGGGTACCACCACATCAACTGAATCAGTCTAGGGTAGCTATCTAAATGATTTTGTTTCAGCAATTTGTTTGTTTTCTAGGAAAGTTATTTGGAAGGATCCAAGGGACCTTCCTATTACAATACAATAGCAACAAAGACTCCTCCAACTATTAGCTAGTAAGGATGTCTATCTCTCAGACAAGGATGATAAAAAATTTTGGGCTCTAGTGAAAGATGGCAAATACACTATCAAAGAAGGCTACATAATTATTCAAAAACAAGAAACTTGTAACGCTCCAAATCGAGCATTTTCTTTCTGTTGGAACAATGTCACTCTCCCTAAAGCAGGATGTTTTGCATGGATAGCTCTGAAAAAAAGAGCTCTTACGAGTGATAGGCTCTCTAAATTCAACATCTCACAACCTTTCAATTGTCTCCTTTGTAATTTAGAGGTTGAAACAGGGGATCACCTTTTCCTCAATTGCCAATTTGCCCAACAATGATGGCTATTCATTCTTGCCAAACTTCAGTTCCATATGCCCCTTCCAAATAAGTTATGGGATCTCTTTCAATCTTGGCCTCAACTCTACACCAACTCTCTTTTTTTTGGATTGTGGACCTGTATTCTGGCTATAGTGGTTTGGGCATTATGGTGGGAAAGGAACAAGAGAATCTTCCGTCAACAATCTTCTACAATTGATAATGTCCTCAGCTTAATTGAAAAGTCAATTTCAGAAGTAGTAAATAACAGTCACTCCAAAGCAAAGATCAATTCAATTTTTTCATCATGGGACAATGGTATCATTCGTGAGTGGAAAGGAATTCATATTCCTATTGGATGGTGTCACAAGTCAAATGCAATCCCCTCTATAGACAAACATAAAGTTCATTGGATTCCACCTTCAACTGGACAATTAAAATTGAACTTTGATGGAGCTTCCCGGGGTAATCCTGGCTAATCTGGTGGTGGCATTTGTATTCATGATCATCAGGGTGATGTATTAGCCTTCAAATCATCCCTCCTTCCACATGGTTCGAACAACATGGCTGAAGCACAAGCATTATTCCTCAGGCTGATTTTGGCAAAGCAAGCTGGCTTCCACAACATTGTGATTGAAGGTGATTCTATGGTTATAATTACTGCTTGCATCAAAAGAGAGTCTTCTAATTGGAAACTGGCTTATATTCTCCACCAAATATGGAACTTATTAGACTCATTTTTTGATGTTCTCATATTGCATACACTTCGAGAAGGAAATAGTCTACCTGATTTCCTAGCTAATCATGGTTGTGATGGTATTAACCAAGAGTCTACTCTAGCGATTGGTAATAGCAACATTGATGATACATTTCAAAGTATCATTAACTCAGATAAATTATCTTTTAAATCTATGGATTGACTTGACAGCCAGCATGCCGTTTGTTGTGGTTTCACAAATGATAATTACTATAACTTAATACCCAAAATCATGACAAATACATGCCCTCCAGTTTGGCAGCTGCAATATCTTCTCTCACGTGCAGGTATATTAAGTTTATTGCCACCTATTGTGCTAAGTACACATGCCATGTGATTTGCCATGTGATATTTGGGTAAGTTGTATACGTCCCTCAAAAAGCCAGTCATTATATACGAGTTGAGTTAATGTACTCAGCGCATTTGGGTTTGCATTTGCCTTGCTAGTTTTTTCTTTTCTTCTATCGTTCCCAACTCTGTGACATTGGGAACTCTACAATATGGACATTGTTTGCTCACGCTGTGATTCTTGCATGGCCTTTCATGAGGATATGTTGCTGCATAATTACAGGGTTCTTCTATCTCTAGGGGAAACAGAACAACCGCTGCCTGCTCATGTTGACGATGCCTTACTCGACAGTATCTTCATCTTCCATTCGCCAGTCATCCGCAGGGCTATTAGGAGAATGATTGGTGAGCATGTTCTTGTTCCTAGGTCGAAGTAAATACTATTTCCTTCCCAATTGCTCTCCATTTTCATGTCAAATATCCTTGACCTGTTGCAATCTGTGGAACTTTTGTTTCTTATAGAAAATAAGGTTATTCAACCTGAATACATCGCACACAACAAACTATTGCTTGTAGTTCAAAAATATGACTTATGGAATGGGAATGCCCTTGTTGGTGGATTGTTTATTCGCCACTTATTACTAAAGAACCATGAATACTTGTTGATTTATGAAGGCATTAAGTGGGTGGTGGAATGACATAATTTTAGGATTCTTAAATCAATATTGCAAGTAGTTTCCTATGCTCTTGACAGGGAATTTGAATCTAACATTAAAAAGACTGTAAATGCTTTGTTTGATTTGCTAGATTCCCCAAATTTTCCTCTGTGCAATACAATGTGGATGTCCCCGGTTCCTGATCTCAACCTGCCCTCACTGCTTGCATGTTCTCTGCTCCTAGATATTGGTTTCCTCTGCTAGTGTGCGAATGATAATGGTTGGTCTTCACACTTTCCATCTGCTCCTCCTAAAGGCTAGGAAAATGCTTGGTGATTCTCACAGGCTCCTCACCAACATGGCTACACTGATGCTCGTGATATGATTGTAGGATGATTTGTTGTTGCCAAATCTTTGCTCCTACTAGAAAATTTTGAAAATATGGGCTTATTGTATGCATATGGTGCATCCATAGTATAGTAAATTTGTAATGGGCTATATGGTTCCTCGAATGTAATGATGTATAGTTTTTTTTTGGCTTCTTGGATATATGGGCTAATTGTATGCATATATAGTTTTTATGGACTCTCGGAATGTAATGGTGTATAGTTTTTAGGCTTCCTGGATTCAAACTATCGGTATTCTACCATATTCCCTGAACATGGGGTCTTTTGTAAAAACTATCATGTATATTCCTTTTGTATTCGACAATGACTCTGGGGTTTCTTCTCGGTTCTTCCACGGAGGAGTCTTTGAGCCAGTTATTATAAATATATTATCGGTGGCTTGTCCACTTTTGCTTAAAATAAAAATAAAAATTTAAAAACAATGCTACACATTAAAAAAATATATTAACAATTATTTTTAGATTAAATTATGTTAGATTATAAAGTAAATAGATTTTCATTCATATTTTATAGTGGATGAACTACTATGGTGGGGATGTTCTAATGTAAGTAGTAGATTTGGATTGTCATGGATTAATAATGATATATATATTTTTTATTACTTTGATTACATAATGTGTGTCATTGTGTGTCTATGTGCATGTGTGTGTGCATGTGATGAATACTACACATACTATCATTTATAAAACACTATTATAGAAATTCAAAAAAAATGGTAAAGACTTTTTTGTAATAGTACTTATATTATCATTTATAAAATAGTATTACACATTAAAAAAAATAGATTATTAAAATAAATAGTTCTATATCATTTTGTAAATATTAGATGGCTAGTATGGTAGGGACATTCTTACATGAGTAGTGGATTTGGATTGTCATTGATAAAAGTAATATATTTTGTCTCATTGTTTTGATGTTATAATATAGTTTTATGTTAATGAATAGTGCCTATATTACTATTTATAAGTTAGTGTTAAACATAATTCACAGAATAAAGCTACATATATTAAATTGATTGTTGTTTATTATTTTATATATTAAATGACTTAATGGGTAAGTGCACAAAGATGGGGGACCAAAAAGGGGGTATAAGATGCCACTTTTTCCTAAAATCAGCAAACTCTGAACTTCAACAAGAAATTGAAGATAGTTAGACTCAAAAATTTAAGATGCGACAAGAACAAGAGTTGTAATACTCTGAATCTAGTTCCTAAACTACTAATTTATTTTGAAAATGGTGCAAATTAAGGCCCTCAAAAAGGGGAGCACAAAAAGTGGTCCTATTTTTTGTGAAAAAACATAACATAGCATCTGGTGTGCTCCCCCTAAAATGTTAACTTTTTTTTAAAAAAATTTTAATCACTCCAATGAGAAGTTCGCTAACACCACGTAGTTTATTCTAGATTTTTTTGCTAATTTTTTTATGAATTTACCAACTGCGCACATCCTAAAAACATGAAATTTTTGTGTGCTCCCCATAGAAATCATTTAAAACTAATCAAATATCAAATTTTCTTTTTTTTTTAAAAGTGTGTAGAATGGAGTCTAGTTTCTAAAAATGTAACTTGTTGAAAAATTCGATGAACGAGCCAAAATCTATGCCCAAAATACTACACGTTGGTTTTTTACAAAAAATAGACATACACACAAAAGAAATTAGAGATGAAAAACTTAACATAATCAGAATTCAAAATAAATTATATGCTTAGATAGCTAACTGAATAGTTGTGATTTGGAATCACCTCTATTTGTATATGTGTGTGGGGAAAATGTAAGATTCACTCCTAAATCCAAATTCCCAAAGGAGATATCCAATTTGATCAACCAAGAGGTTAATACACAATTGAATCAACCTATGAAGAATATGAAAGAAAGAATAAATCCTATACTTCCCTATAGTTGGGTTAAGCTTGAAATCTAAAATAATTGAAGTGCAAATACTAACTCTGAATTAGGGCAGATTTGGAAAATGCTAAATCCGGGCTTCTGTATGAACTTTTTGAAGATTCCATCACCTATTTTGGACTAGAAATGCCGAGGTGGGAAAAACCCAGAAATCTTTTCTCCAAATTCACACAAGTCGACTTTGACCTCATTATTTATTTGAAGTCTGATTCCGTTTATGTTCACAGATCCTGAAAGATTACCGAAAAGGGTATCCGAATTCGCTCTC
This sequence comes from Chamaecyparis obtusa, assembly GCA_027943335.1. NCBI lineage: Eukaryota > Viridiplantae > Streptophyta > Pinopsida > Cupressales > Cupressaceae > Chamaecyparis > Chamaecyparis obtusa. The sequence continues at coordinate 1,046,864 of BSBK01002167.1, read as the reverse complement.
AAATCTGAGATTTCACACCTGTATCTACAATAAAATGGGGGTTTTTTTGTTGTATGGGGGGTTTGCCTTAGTCAAACCCCAATTTAGGAATTAACCTTGAAATTGAATTGAAATATATGGTGCATAAACAAAGTAATTGAAACAAATCACCTTGCTTATGTTGAAGTCCTTGTAGAGGATTCAAATCCTCAAATCCACAAGTAAGAATGCTTCAATGAATGTAGGATGTCTCCAATCAATGGTATTTTGATCTTCAACACCAATCTTGATTTGATCTTTGCATATGAGAAGGCTTGAATGAATGGAGAAGGATGGATCTTCAAGGGGGCTCCAAGGAGATTGAATCCTTTAATAGCTAACAATGGAACTCCTTGATGGATGAATGCTTGAACACTTGAATTCTTGAAGACTTTCTTGCACTTGAGAGCTTGATTGCTTGATGTGAATAATGGATTGATGTTGGAGTGATGTGAAAATGAGAGAGGAAGGCCTCCTTTTATAGTGAACTAGGGCACACTCCTCTAGATGGGCCATCTTGAAGAATTAAATCCTAATTAGGTTCTCACCTTTAGAAAATATACCTTGATTAAATACTATTAAAGGATTTACCGTTTCGGAGCCCGAAACAGCCGACCCGGAAGCTGAAAATAACTTTCCTGAAAGCCAAATTAGCAGGAAATGAAACTTTGAAATTTTGGCAGAAAGAGGTCAAGGTCGAGGTCAAATCTGACCTGGTCAGGTTCAAGGTTGACTTTGACCTCAAACCCTAACTTTGTCAAGATTTGCAGTAGGAGTTCTAGGGGATGCCAGAAATGCAGAATTTGATATCTGAGTAGGACCCAATGTCAGGAACAGATAGAAAATCCTCTGAATGATGTGATGATGGACTAAGAGGTCTCATTTCTGAATCCTACCTAGAAAATAGAGCCATGGAAAGAGGAAAATCAGGAAAGTCCTTAAGAACTTAACCTTAATTTCAACTAGAATGAAGAAATCAAGTGCGGAGAAGAAGTGGAAAGTGGGGGAAAGCCAAATACATGCAAAGACCCAATCAAGGTACTTAACATGACCCCAAACCACTTACTCAGAGGGCTAAACACTCTTATCATGGAAGTGCTTCCATTTTAAGACGATACATTAAGCCCCCACTTTAGCAAGAGTATGGACTCGATGGTAAAGGAGATAAAAAATAACAAGATAATCTTATCATAATCCAAGGGACAAAGAGAAATCCCAAGTCCCTAGGGACTCAAGTCTTCATCAACTCTTAAATCATAGATAAGAGAGACATCTCTAAAGAAAGAAAGAAAAAGTGTGATTACCTCACCCAATGAGAACTTATGTCCCATTGTGAACCACACAGGAAAAAGGTGCAACTAGAAAGATGGAATTGAACTGCCTAGTGAATGTGGCTACTCACTAGTCAACCCATCAAGGATTTATCCTTAGGAATATCCTATTCAATAAGAATAAATCAAAAACAAAAGAGATCTAGTCTTAAGGACACTTCCGACCTTAAGGGATCACAATATATGTGTATTTGAAACTGGAGGGATCAAGAGATCCTAATATAAATCCATACTTTAAGGATTAGTTTTTTAATCCAAAAAGAAAGATTGAAAAGTAAATTTAAAGTGCTTGTCTTCCTCAGGATTTAGCAACTTATGTGCGTTACCTTTAGAAGATTTAGCATGTTTTGAATTTTTTATAAGTGCGTGTGTGCAACAAGTGAACAGAGCGTATGCCCCCACATTAAAGTCATTGCTAACACTTTAACAGGAGAAATGGCTTTAACGGAAACATAAACAACTCCACTGATTACGTTTCCATGTCGAGATGCCCTCAGACAAAGACAAATCAAGGGAAATAACATAGAAACATATAGAGAACATGGAAGGGATCTACCTACCATGGGGTCAGTATGATCATAAGATAATATATGTATGATATTTTTGCAAATGAATTGACACCATTCCCCAAAGGAAGTAGAACTACAATCACAAAGGAGGAAAGATCACATAAGATATACGAAGGAGAATCTTTTCGGACCATGACATGGAGACCAAAAAGAATTTAGTGCTACCATATCTCAAATCAAGCAAATTACACAAGGAAACATTTACAAACAATAGCATAGTTACAATATAACATTGAACAACACATAGAAGAATAGAGATACATATAGAGGAATTTGAACAACAGTTTTGATTCCTTCATCACCTTGTACCAATTGAGTAACAAGGATCGTATAAAAGAATCTAACAACATTTAGCAAACACATTATAGGAGAAGCACAGTATAGTAGGCAAACACACAACAAAGCCACCACGAAGGACAAGCCGCTCAAGCGTGCCACCTACTTTCCCCATCTCATTGTATATCATTTAGGGTAGGTGGGTAACTCGCAAGAGGGACTATATCCAATATAGTAGGAATGATAGCCAGTTCCAAACAAGGATCCTCTTGAGAATCACTATGTTCGATACTAGGTGTAAGAGTTAATTGAGATGAAAGCATATTTGGCAAATCAATGTCAATGTCAATAGTCTCATATTCATCAGTAACATTATTAGTATCATCAAGAGTATCTTCATCATCCAAATTAATCAAAATAGGATCTAAGATACATATAGAATTATCATAATCATGCATGTGAACATCATTATTAGTAACAACATTATGCATAGGTGTATCTGTAGAAGGTAGAGATCTTTTAGCTTTAGCATGAGCATGACACTTTTTACGATGTTCATTAGCAAATCGGTTATGTTTTGATTTATTTGAAATAGGTTGAGAACTAGGAGGAACAATCATAGGATCCTTCATAGGTTCTTTAAGATTATCAACCATAGGAGGAGCAATCACAGGATCTTTGATAGATTTAGTAGGAGGAACTTGATTAATAGAACAAGAAGCCATAGTTGAAGGAGGTATCAAAGGTGTAGGTAAAAGACCATGATTAAGATCCATAGGAGGTATGCTTAATTGAAGAATTTTACGATGCTTATAGGCTTGATATGATTGAAAAAGATTATCAGGGCGAGGAGGACATGAAGTAGGTAAGGAAGGTCAAAAGAAATCCAGAGCAACACAATCTCTAGGCCTAGAAGGTTGATATAGACTATGATTGATCATCTTCACTTCACCATCATGAATGAACTTAAGACACTTATGGATAGGTGAAGCAACATCATGCATGGCAGTCAACCAAGGCAAACCTAGCTTAACTTTAAATTGATCAGAAGTAGGAACTAGAACAAAGGTAGTGTTCACAAGTTTTCCAAAAAGTTCAACTGGTAAAGTAATAGAACCAAATGAGGGATAAAGATAACCATTACAAGTTTAAATCCACACATCTAATGTATCATAGAATTCGCATTGTAAGCTTTTCATAAAAATATTTTCTTCAGTGATAACATTGACTAAGGAGGTAGGATCAACAAGACAACCACGAGTAGGTATTTGAGCAACCCTAGAAACAATGTAAAGGAGACCATCAGGAGCCTTAACAATCTCAGAGTCATCAAAGGTAATCAAAAGTTCCTGAGGTCTTTTATCCTTAAGTTGTTGTCAAGATTTAGGTTGAGGTTTCACTTTAGGTTTGGGTTTATCTTGAGGTTGAGATTGAACTTGAGGTGAAGATTGAGGTGGAGATATAGGCTTGGCAACATGCTCCACTTGATTAACGACATGATTAAGATCATCCATCTTGGAATCATATACAATTTCCATAGTAGATGGTTGAGCAATAGTATTAGTATCATGCGTAGTTAAAGGATTCATATAGATTTGAAGGTTCTGATTAGGAGGAGAGATAGATTGATTCCTAGTACTAGCCAGATTATCAACAGATAAAGCTTTAGCATCAATGAGATCTTGGACCTTATGTTTTAAAGAATAACATTTCTCAGTATCATGACCATTCTGACGATGATATTGACAAAAAGCATTTTGATCAAAAGATTTAGATGCAATCGTAGTAGGTAAAAGAGGTCGAATAGGAGGTAAAGTAATCATATTAGTAGCTAACAACCTATTCATAATAGCATGTAAAGTTTCAGAAAGAGGAGTAAATGTACAATTTAATCAAAAAGTAGTGGATGCAAAAGTGGCATTATGAGATGCAACAACAACCTGATCAGCAACTGCATTCGCTTGTTTGTTTATCTTGACATAATTGTTGAATTTTTGAAACTTATTTGGATTAGGAGAAGCATCACTCTTATCAACTGGAACAGGAGCCATTGGAGTGTTGCTCTCAAACTGACTCACTTGTAATTGATAATGATGAAGCACTGCACAAAGTTGTTGAAAAGAGGTAAATTCAGTTAGCAGAATCTTATCTCTAATATCCTTTTGCAAATTTGAAATAAACATACGTTGAATATCAATATTAGGAATAGGATAGGAAATTTGAGCATGCAAATGCTTAAATCTACCAATAAATTCAGTCAATTTTTCTTTAGTACTTTGTTTACAATGCATTAAATCAGTCAAAGACACTTGCGGGCCAATATTGTTTTGAAATTTTTGAATAAAGGCATTAGCAAGTTGTGGAAAGGAATCAATGGAATAAGGAGGCAAGGAATAATACCATTGTAAGGCCTTGTCATGAAATGTTCGAGCAAACAGTTTGGCTAAAATCCTATGGTCATGAGCATAATCACTACAAAGGATTTAGAATGTTTTAACATGATGAACAGGATCTCCCTTTCCATTATAATTCTCAAGATGAGGCATATCGACTTGCTGAGGAATAGGAGTTTGGATAATATCCCTAGACAAAGGACTCCCCATGTCACATGTAGGAATACTAAAGTTGTTTTGAGTTAAGGAAGAAAGTTGTTGTTGTAAGGATGATACAGTTTGAGCCAAACTAACAATTGTTGAATCATTAGAGGAAATAGGAGTAGTAGCAACATTAGACACACTAGGTAAAGTGTAAGAAGCTCCAGGAATAGAAGACACAACTGGAGGAACATTAGGAACTACAGTTGGAAGTGGAGTGGAATAAGTGAAAGGAACACTATGATATGAAGGTTGTGATGTAGGAAGGGACATGGGAGGAACACTCATAGGAATAGAGGGAACCATCACAGTCACCAAAGGAGGAGTATAGATAGGAATACTAGATAAAGGATTAGAAAAAGGTTCAACACTAGTGATAGGAGCAATGAAACCTAAATCTTGAGCCTCTTGAGTTAAAGGTTTAACATTGGAATACACAAGGTGAGTAATACCATGCAAGAGGTTAACACCTTGATCACTATCATGGAGAACTTTATTAAGAGCCTCTATAGCTTGAATAGAATCTTGACCATGGTTTTCTTGAAGAAGCCAATTACCCATTTTATCAAGTTCAGTGGAAATTTTTTGGACTTGTTCAGGAGGAACCCTTAAAGCATCATCCTCATCATGAGATGAGTGAGAAGAGTTTTGCTCCATAGTAGGATTAGAATCATGAAGAATCAATTTAACATCAAGAATCCTAAGGAAAGGAGAAGATTCAGGCTCAAAGGCACCCATGAGTCTACGACTTCTTCTAACCAGAATGTTATAAGTAGGACTAGTGGTAGTAAATCTCATAAACCAATATAATGCAAATGAACTAAACTAAGAACACATAATGCATGAATAGGAAATCTAATTAGCATACAAGATCAATCACAAAGGACAAATCTAATACTAACAAGATAAAAGAGAATCTAACACCAAAAATAAAGAGAGTAAGCTAGTCGGGTTCACCAAAATGAATAGTTGTGATTTGGAATCACCTCTATTTGTGTATGTGTGTGGGGAAAATGTAAGATTCACTCCTAAATCCAAATTCCCAAAGGAGAGATCCAATTTGATCAACCAAGATGTTCATACACAATTGAATCAACCTATGAAGAATATGAAAGAAAGAATAAATCCTATACTTCCCTATAGTTGGGTTAAGCTTGAAATCTGAAATAATTGAAGTGCAAATACTAACCTTGAATTAGGGCAGATTTGGAAAATGTTGAATTCTAGCTTCTGTATGAACTTTCTGAAGATTCCATCACCTATTTTGAATTGGAAATGCCGAGGCAGACAAAACCTAGAAATCTTTTCTCCAAATTCACACAAGTCAACTTTGACCTTTTAAAAGGTCAAAGACCACATTATTTATTTGAAGTCCGATTCTGATTCTGTTCACAGATCCTGAAAGATTTCTGAAAAGGGTATCCGAATTCACTCTCATATCTAAGATTTCACACCTGTACCTGCAATAAAATGGGGGTTTTTGGTTGTATGGGGGGTTTGCCTTAGTCAAACCCCAATTTAGGAATTAACCTTGAAATTGAATTGAAATATATGGTGCATAAACAAAGTAATTGAAACAAATCACCTCGCTTATGTTGAAGTCCTTGTAGAGGATTCGAATCCTCAAATCCATAAGTAAGAATGCTTCAATGAATGTAGGATGTCTCCAATCAATGGTATTTTGATCTTCAACACCAATCTTGATTTGATCTTTGCATATGAGAAGGCTTGAATGAATGGAGAAGGATGGATCTTCAAGGGGGCTCCAAGGAGATTGAATCCTTCAATAGCTAACAGTGGAACTCCTTGATGGATGAATGCTTGAACACTTGAATTCTTGAAGACTTTCTTGCACTTGAGAGCTTGATTGCTTGATGTGAATAATGGATTGATTTTGGAGTGATGTGAAAATGAGAGAGGAAGGCCTCCTTTTATAGTGAACTAGGACACACTCCTCTAGATGGGCCAACTTGAAGAATTAAATCCCAATTAGGTCCTCACCTTTAGAAAATATACCTTGATTAAATACTATTAAAGGATTTACCATTTCGGAGCCCGAAACAGCTGACCCAGAAGTGGGAAATAACTTTCCTGAAAGCCAAATTAGCAGAAAATGAAACTTTAAAATTCTGGTAGAAAGAGGTCAAGGTCAAGATCGACCCTGACCTAGTCAAGGTCAAGGTCGACCCTGACCTAGTCAGGGTCAAGGTCAACTTTGACCTTGAACCCTAACTTTTTCAAGATTTGCAGTAGGAGTTCAGGGGATGCCAGAAATGTAGAATTTGATATCTAAGCAGGACCTAGTGTCAGGAATAGATAGAAAATCATCTGAATGATATGATGATGGACTAGGAGGTCTCATTTTTGAATCCTACCTAGAAAATAGAGCCATGGAAAGAGGAAAATCAGGAAAGTCCTTAAGAACTTAACCCTAATTTCAGCTAGAATGAAGAAATCAAGTGCGGAGAAGAAGTGGAAAGCAGGGGAAAGCCAAATACATGCAAAGACCTAATCAAGGTGCTTAACATGACCCCAAACCACTTACTCAGAGGGCTAAATGCTCTTATCATGGAAGTTCTTCCATTTTAAGATGATACACTAACAGAGAGATCTGCAATATCATGTCATCTAATTTTTACATTATTGAACCATGAGTAAACCTGACAAAGAGCACACAAAAGAAGTTATCATTTTTTAGTATGTCTGCTAGAAAAAACATCTCAGGCCTATTTGAATACTCCAAGCCTTTGGGTTGGATCTCCATGGAAAATCCAAGCCTTAGGATAGGTAAATTCCAATTCCTTACCAAGCGTGTGCGCCCTATAGGATGTGCACAATATGGAAATATATGACTTCCATAGGGCGTGCACACTATAGGGTGTTCACCCTATAGGGCATGCATGTTATAGGTTGTTCACCCTATAGGACATGCATGCTATAGGTCATTTTCCCTATAGGGCGTGTGCCCTATTTAAGTCATAGATTTCAATTATGAGGAGAAATAGTCAGAGTGAGAGGAAGAGCTCTCTCTCTCTCTCTCTCTCTCTCTCTCTCTCTCTCTCTCTCTCCCCTTTTCTTATTTTGCATAGGGCACACGTGCTATGCAAGAGTATGCATAACACTTTTTAGTTTTGCATAAGGCGCACGTGCTATAGTGCGCTCGTGCTATGGAAGACTAAAATAAATGGTCTTCTTTGCCAAGGATCTTGTGGAAGAGGCCCACTTTTTCTGTATGTTGTCTAAGTTCTGCATGTTATCCGACAAATATTTTCTTTTCATGGTGTTGATAGTGACAAAGAAGCATATTCTATCAATTTGCTCCATCTTTTTGTTTAAAAATCAACATCGAATTGTGAAAGTCAATCATTATCACTAAAATTTATCCATTGAGGTAATTTTTTTTTTTTTTACATGTCAAATGTGAATAAAGAGTGTTTTGTTTTATAATTGGTATGATATAGACTTTTTCAATAGATAATTTGATATAATTGTAATAAATTTAGAGTATAATTTTTCATATTGTAAGAGGTTTATATTATAATTTGACTTATTGTTTTACATTTATATTATATTTTTAAAATTGTAATCAATTCATATGTAGAAATCATCATTGTGCCAAGGAAATGAGCAAAGACTTTAACACTGGAAGAGCATGAAAGAGACAAAGAAAAGAAAAGGGAAAGAATGAGACAACTTCATGAACAAAAAAAATTGGATACTGTAGAAGAAGATTTTTCTTTGGATGAGGAACATGAAACATCAATACAAAGTAAGAGAGAATTGGAATTGGAAACAAAAAGATAATGAATGAGAAACTTGCGTGCAACAAGATAATCAAATTATGAAGATGCGGGCACATCATCTATGAGTTCCCAAGTTGAAGAGACATCATCATCCAATGTTGGAGGCACTCCATTGTATCATGTTGAAGGCACACCATTGTCTACTTCCAAAGGTGTTGGCACACCCTTGTATCATGTTGAAGGCACACCATTGTCTACATCCCAAGGTGTACGTACCCCCTTGTATCATGTTGAAGGCACACCATTGTCTACATCCCAAGTTGTAGGCACAAAATCATCTCATGTTGAAGGCACTCAAGATGGTACGCAATTCACACATAATGTTTTTGATGCTCCTAGAATTATTTATAGAAATCCAAAATATTTGACAAAATGACTGGTACCAAAACAAGGCTCTCCCAATCACTGACTATGACTAACTATCACCTTAAGTAGGATAAATCAACTCAAGGATTCAACAAGTAACTTGGAATCAAATCAAGGAATTATTCCTACTCAAAGATCAAATGGATTTCTTTGACTTTGTAAGTTACTCCCACAACCATGCTCATGAGTTCACTAACACTTTTCTTTGTTCCAATCTCTCCAAACTCCAATACCCTCCTAGGCCACCTAGTGTACTTAGTGCCTCTACCACATCAAAACTCAAACCAAAGTTCACACCTTGATCCTAACACCTTAGATCATCTCAACATGGTACATTTTCCATGTTAAAACTTCTCATTCACTCCTATCCACTCATCCTTCACCATTCTTCTACTATAGCCTTTCTAGGCTTGTCTAGTAGCCCTCCAAACCTTGAAATCAACAATTCATTCACAATATCCCCAAACAACCTAGCAATGTTTTTACACTTTCAAATCCCCTTTTTTAAAGTTATTAAAAAACCATCTAAACATAGTTATTAAGAAACACATAACAAAACATAGAAACACAAAATAGCCTTTAGACAATAATAGATTCACTTCTTGAACCCCTGTTAAATAGACTTGCAGAGTATAGGAGACTGTAATATAATAGAGATCATTTTCACTTGATTTTCACCATCTTATGTTGATTTTATTTTTAACTCAATAGATAATTTTATGTCCCTCAAGTGATCAGAACTCGTCAGAATAGCACTTGTGGAAGGATCAGGGCATTTCCTTTATGACTCAAAATCACTCAGGATCTTTTCAGAATGAAAAATAGAAATATCTTTTTCACAGCCATCCTTCCCATATATCTGAACTCTGAAATACATTCCATAGATTTATTTAAATACTAAAAAATCCCCAAACTCTATCACATGTTGATATACAAAAATTTCCTAGCCCATGCACAAAAACTCAATTCTAATACTTGTACTACATGACTAGTCCCAAAACAGGGCTCTCCCAATCACTAACTGTGACCCCAAATAAAGTCACTATCAAGAAGATCAGTAATTTCCTTTGGAAAGATAAATAACAACCAAGGAAAATTCCTTACATCATAGACTAATCCAAATCACATTCTATGCAAATATTTTAATTCACTGGTCTTAGACTGCACTTTGAGCTGAAGTGTCCCTCAAGGTCCCTTCACCATGAAATTAGTGATCTTTACAGGGTCATATCTCAAAGCTCATGTGAGGTAGAATCAATTTGTTAGGTGCTACGAGACTGTGTTGTCGGGGCCTACAATAACCTATCTCAGTTTTCAGAGATTCAAGTTCATTTAAATCTGGAAACACATTCTCGGTCAATGTCAAAACTTAATGTGTTCCTCAGTTCAAATGACCAACATTGCATATCTTTCCAACCATTGGTCGTAGTATTGAACCATCTATTCCAATAGCTCTAAATGGTTGGGTAAACGCTAGTGGAAACCTAGTTCTCCACAGAGTCATTCAAATGCCACCGATGACTCGGAGCTAAAGTGTCCCTGAAGGTCCCTTCAGCATGAAATTAGTGATCTTTACAGGGTAATATCTCAGAGCTCGTGTAAGGTAACATCAATCTATTAGGTGCTATGGGACCGTGTTTTTGAGGCCTACAATAACCTATCTCAGTATTCAAAGATCTAATTATATTAAAATTTGACACCACATTCTTAGTCAATGTTAGAACTCAAAGTCTTCCTCAGTTCAAACGGTCAATGTTGCATATCTTTCCAACCATCGGTCATAGCATCAAATCATCTATTCCAATGACTTTGAATGGCCAGGTAAACACTAGTGGAAACCTCATTCACCACACATATTCATTCAAACGCTGCTGACGACTCTGAGCCGAAGTGTCCCTCAAGGTCCCTTTAGCATGAAATCAGTGATCTTTACAGGGTCATATCTTGAAGCTCATACGAGGTAGAATTGATCTATTAGGTGCTACAAGACCATGTTGATGGGGCCTACAATAACCTATCTCAGTTTTTAGATATTCAATTTTGTTTAAATTTCACAACACATTCTCGGTTGATGTCAGAACTCAAAGTGTTGCTCAGTTTAAACGGCCAACATTGCGTATCTTTCCAACCGTCGATCGTAGCATCAAACTGTCTGTTGCAACAACTCCAAATGGTTGGGTGAATTCTATTCACAACTTTGTTCACCACACATAGTCATTCAAACGCCACCGATGACTCTGGGCCGAAGTGTCCCTCAAGGTCCCTTTAGCATGAAATCAGAGATCTTTACAAGGTCATATCTCAGAGCTCTTGCAAGGTAGCATTAATCCATCAAGAGCTATAGGACCATGTTGTCAGGACCTATAATAACCTATCTCAATTTTTAGAGATTCAATTTCATTTAAATTTGGCAACACATTCTCAGTTGATGTCAGAACTCAAAGTGTTCCTCAATTCAAATGACCAACATTGCATACATTTCCAACTGTCAGTTGTAGCATCAAACCATCTATTCAAATAGCTTCAAATGGCCAGTTAAATGCTAGGGGAAACCTCATTCACCACACACAGTCATTCGAATGCCACTGACGACTCCAAGCCGAAGTGTCCCTTAAGGTCCCTTCAACATGAAATTGACAATCTTTACGAGGTCATATCTCTGAGCTCATGCAAGGTAGCATCAATCTGTCAGATGCTATGGGACTGTGTTGTTAGGGCCTAAAATAACCTATCTTAGTTTTTAGAGATTTAATTTTGTTTAAATTTGGCAACACATTCTTGGTCGATATTTGAACTTAAAGTGTTCCTTAGTTCAAACGGCCAACATTGTGTATCTTTCCAACCGTCTGTCGTAGCATTGAACCATCTGTTCCAATAGCTTTGAATGGCTGGGTAAACCCTAGTGGAAACCTCATTCACCACACACAGTCATTCAAATGCCACTGATGACTCTGCGCTGAAGTGTCCCTCAAGGTCCCTTTAGCATGAAATTGGTGATCTTTACGGGGTCATATCTCAAAGCTTGTGCAAGGTAGCATCAATCCATTAGGTGCTACGGGACCCTGTTGCTAGTTCCTACAATAACCTATCTCAATTTTTAGAGATTCAATTTCATTTAAATTTGGCAACACATTCTTGATCAATATCAAAATTCAAAGTGTTCCTCAGTTCCAATGGCCAACATTATGTATCTTTCCAACCATCGCTCATAGCATCAAACCCTTTATTCCAATAGTTGTGAATGGCTAGTTAAACACTAGGGGAAACCTCATTTGCCACACAAATTCATTTGAACACCATTGATGACTCCAAGCTGAAGTGTCCCTCAAGGTCCCTTCAACATGAAATTGGTGATCTTTACCATGTCATATCTCAGAGCTCGTGCGAGGTAGCATTGATCCATCAGGTGCTATGGGACCATGTTGTTGGGGTCTACAATATTATGTCTCAGTTATCTGAGATTCAATTTTGTTTAAATTTGGCAACACATTCTTAGTCGATGTCAGAACTCAAAGTGTTCCTCAGTTCAAACGGCCAACGTTGTGTATCTTTCCAACCATCAGTCGTAGCATCGAACTATCTATTCCAACAGCTCTGAATGGTCAGGTAAATGCTAGTGGAAACCTTTTTCGCTACACACAGTCATTCAAACACTACCGACAACTTTGATCTAAAGTGTCCCTCAAGGTCCCTTTAGCATGAAATTGGAAATCTTTACAGGGTCATATCTCAGAGCTCCTGTAAGGTAGCATCAATCTATTAGGTGCTATGGAACTGTGTTGCTAGGGACTACAATAACCTATCTCGGTTGTTAGAGATTCAATTTAATTTACATTTTGCAACACATTCTCGATCAATGTCAGAACTCAAAGTGTTCCTCAGTTCAAATTACCAACGTTGCATATCTTTCCAGCTGTTGGTCATAACATCAAACTATCTGTTCCAACATCTCTGAATGGTTGAGTAAATGCTAGGGGAAACCTTTTTTACCACACATAGTCATTCGAACACTGTCGATGATGCCAGCCTGAAGTGTCCCTCAAGGTCCCTTCAGCATGAAATCGGTGATCTTTATGGGGTCATATCTCAGAGATCGTGCGAGGTAGCATTGATCCACCAGGTGCTACGAGACCGTGTTGCTGGGGCCTATAATAATCTGTGTCAGTTTTCAAAGATTCAAGTTCATTTAAATTTGGCAAGACATTCTAGGTCGATGTCAAAACTCAAAGTGTTCCTTAGTTCAAATGACCAATGTTGTGTATCTTTCCAATCATCAGTCGTAGCATCAAATCATTTATTCCAATAGCTCTGAATGGATGGGTAAACACTAGGGGCAACCTCATTCACCACACATAGTCATTTGAACACCGTCGATGACTCCGAGCTTAAGTGTCCCTCAAGGTTCATTCAGCATGAAATCAATGATCTTTACGAGGTCATATCTCAGAGCTCGTGTGAGGTAGCATCAATCTACTGAGTGCTATGGGATGTTGTTGGGGCCTACAATAACCTGTCTTAGTTTTTAGAGATTCAAGTTTGTTTAAATTTGGCAACACATTCTTGGTCGATGTCAGAACTCACAGTGTTCCTTAGTTCAAATGGCCAACATTGCATATCTTTCAAACCGTCATTCGTAGCATCGAACTATCTATTCCAACAACTTTGAATAGCCAGGTAAATGCTAGGGGCAACCTCATTTGCCACACACAGTTGTTCAAACACCACCAACGACTCTGGGCCGAAGTGTCCCTCAAGGTCCCTTCAGCATGAAATTGGCAATCTTTACGGGGTCATATCTTGGAGCTCATGTGAGGTAGCATCAAGTCATTAGGTGTTACGAGACCATGTTGCTGAGGCCTACAATAGTCTATCTCAATTTTTAGAGATTCAAGTTTATTTAAATTTAGTAACACATTCTCGGTCGATGTCAAAACTCACAGTGTTCCTTAGTTCAAATGGTCAACATTGCGTATCTTTCACACCGTCAGTCATAGCATTGAACTATCTATTCCAACAGCTTTGAATGGATGACTAAATGCTACTGACAACCTTTTTTTGCACACACAGTCATTCGAATGCTGCCAACCACTTTGGGGTGAGCAGTAGGATGAGTGCAAATATGTATTTAGATGCAAAATAGCTTGTGGTCCATTTTGAATTTTGATCATGTATTTGGATCATGGAATGTTATTTGGATCATGTATTGATCATATTGTAACCCAATCTTAAATGTAAGCCTTAATGGCACTGAGAAGCCTAAAAGGTACCTAGGGGTCACTATGAATGGTTATGTATTGATCCTAGGTTAGGGGTTGGTGGAAATAACCTATAAGGGTCTATAAATATGTACTAAGGCCATTAGAGCCTTTACATAGTGTTAAATACATGAAATGTGAACAATCTTGTAGATTGCCTATATTGGCAATATAAGCCAAATAGGGCTTAATTGGAGTTAGTAGGGATTAGTAGGAAGTCTAAGTTAGTTTGGTTTGTAAAGGTTGTCACTAAACCTTTTAGAAGTAGTTAGAGTGGGCAAAGGCTATTGGTTTGTCGAGTTGACAACTTTTTTTGTCAACTTGACAACTAATTCTAGTGTTTGTCATTAATAATCAATCAGTTAGGGGATAATTAGAAGTTAGTTTGTAGGTTCTAGTTAGTCTTTTGGAAGATTAGAGTCTTTTTGGAAGGGATCCATGTGAGTGGACAATGCAAGAATGTTGTTGATCTAAAATGGATCAAGTTTGTATTAGCTTGGATCAATAAAATCAAAATTTCTCTGCACATTGGTATTCCATTGGCCTACAGGTACAGTCAATAATAATGAACTATTGTACTTGATTTGAATGTGATCCTTGTTTAGTTTGATGTAGGAATGTTTATTTGCATTTGTTTTGACTTGGCTATAATATCTTTTCATTACCTTCATCACTAAAAACACCAAGGATTTAATTGGTGTATTGATAGTGACTGGTACAGGGGTATAGCCAACAACTAAGGGACCCCACAATACTATAACCACAGGACCCTAAAACATCAAGGAAAAAAAATGCCTTCAAATGAGCCAAGGCAGTAATACTGAGCATCTTGATGGTGTTCCTGTCCTCCAAGGGTTGGTCCAAAATACCAGGGGCATCAATAACCTGATACCTCAAGTACTTATAATCAGTATGCCTGACAAACAGAGACTTAGTAGTAAAAGCATAAGGTTGCACATCCACATCCGCCCTAGTAATCTTATTACTAAAATAAATCTTGCCAATATTAGGGTACCCACAAATCAAAATAGGCTTGGTTTTAGAGTCAATAGATGACAGCCTTGCCATATGTTGCCTCACCTGTTTGAGGTCATGTCTTTATATTGTGACTGTCCCGTGGAATAGAGAACACACCAATGAATATAAATGTTTGATTCCACATGATCTTGGATAGGTTGTGATGTAGAGATATTTAATTATATTATATTTATACATTTCTTCATTCATTTAATTACTTTTGTTATTATTACAGTCAAGGAATTGACTGTTATTGAGGACAGTGACTGGCATTTGTAGCATAGTCAACAAGTTAAAGGTTTGAATCCTCCATAATATGTAAGGAACTCCCACCTCTGTGTTAACTATGGTTTGGTGGGAGATTTCCATTGATGTATTGTATGTATTAGATCTATCTTTGAATGCAGGGAAGTTGAATAGAAGGTGAGAAGAGACAAAGACAGGCCTGGTGAAATCATAGTGAAAGGAGTTGAAGGTAAGCACCGGTCATGGCTGAAAGTGACTAGATGATTAGAGAGGGTAGATGATGGATGAGAAGGTCCTTTGGGATGTATTAGAAGGTGTTGGGACCGGTGTTGAGGTTGGGTGTTGTAGGGAAGGGTGTTTTCTACAAAACCCTTGGTTTCTAGCCCAAATAGTGAGGGTTTATTGAATGGGAGTGTAGATGGGTGAGTATGGGCAAACTAAGTTGAAAATTGGTTGTCTTTTATCCTTTATCAAGACTATTTTGGGTTGTGGAGCCCTGAAAGTGAGTGGTTCTGGGTATGTGTAGGATCATGGTATACCAAACTAGGCCCTTAAGTGGCAATGAAAATTCAAAAAATTAGGTTTAGGCAAGTTGACATAAAAATTTGAACAAGTTATAAATATTATATCAAAAATATGTAAGAAGAGAATCTATAGAAAATTTAATTTAATTTTTAAGATACTAGGCCT
Organism: Chamaecyparis obtusa; assembly: GCA_027943335.1. Classification (NCBI taxonomy): domain Eukaryota; kingdom Viridiplantae; phylum Streptophyta; class Pinopsida; order Cupressales; family Cupressaceae; genus Chamaecyparis; species Chamaecyparis obtusa. The sequence goes on along the minus strand of BSBK01002167.1, from coordinate 1,030,699 downwards.
TTTTTGAAAAATAATTATTCTATATGTTGAAAATTTTAAATTTCAATGTTGTAGTACGAAAATTTCAGAAAAAAATAAGAAGTAGGTGTATGTCTAACCACCTTAAACACAATCAAATGATAATTTGATTTTGCAAGATTCTATATATAAGTAGTAGACTTGTGTCTGGATGTGACACATATTTTTTTGTAATTTTTTTCCAAGTAAATAATTAATTATGATTTTTCTTCTACAACTTTTCCAGAATACAAAAACTCCCGTGTCTGACCATGTTAACTTAGTCTAAAATTTATCAAATTGAAAACTTTTTTTATTTTTCTTGTAGTAGGAAAAGCATAGAATGTGACACATGTTTTGGATTTCAAAAGTGTTATACAATTTGAAAGTTATAGCTATTTTTTGATAAGTCTGTCAATCAAGACTAGAAAGATAACAAGTACATGTATGTCTGAACACATTAAACAAAATCAAATGATAATATTTTTTTATAAGATTCTAGATAAAAGTAGTAGACTCATGTTCGAATGTGATGTATATTTTTTTATATATTTTTTCCAAGTAATTAATTAATTATGATTTTTCTGCTACAAATTTTCCTGAATATAAAAACTCTCATGTCTAACGACCTTAACTTAGTCTAAAATTAATCCAATTGAAAGAATTGTTTATTATTATTGTAATAGGTGAAGAATAGAATGTGATGTATATTTCACATTTTGAAAATGTTATATTATTTGAAAGTTATAGTTATTTTTCAAAGAGTCTATCAATCAAGACTTCTTTTTCACATCGCCACTTTTTGGCATACCATGATCTTGCACATACCTGAACTAGGAGTTTCTTTGTTAGGTAAGGCTAATTAGGCCTAGTTGAAGGGTTAGGGGGTGAAGGAAGTCTTCACCAATCAAAGAGTTAAAGTCTGAGATTAATATCAATTTAGTAACTCCAAAAAGGGTACTAGACAATGTAAAAACATTGCTAGGTTTTTTAGGGAGTTTGAGAGTAAATTGTTGATTTCAGTGTTGGAAGGGCTACTAGGCAGGCCTAGAAGGGCTATAAAAGAGGAAGGGTGAAAGTTGAGTTGATTGGATTGAATGGGAAGTTGTAACATGGAAAATATATCATGTTGAGATGATCTAAGGTGTTAGGATCAATGTGTGAAGTCTGGTTTGAGTTTTGGTGTGGTGGAGGCACTAGGTGCACTAGGTGGCCTAGGATAGAGTTGATGCTAGAAGGCATTGGAACAAGGAAACAAGGAAGTGAATTTGAGTAGTATGGTTGTGGGAGTGACTTACAAATTCAAAGAACTCAACTAGATCCTTGAGTGAGGTTAATTCATTGAGTGGATTCCAAGTTTTTTGTAGAATCCTTGAGTTGAGTTAGTCTCCTTAGGGTGATAGTGAATGTTGTTGAAGTTTATAGTAACAAGGAATGTTAGTCTCCTTAGGGTGATAGTGAATGTTGTCGAGTTAGTCTACTTAGGGTGACAGTAACAATATACATCGATAAACATGCAAACATAACTATAAGGCATGGGAAATTTACAAAGCATAAGACATCCACATAAACATAAATTAGTTTACATCAATACACCAAACACATGAATTGCATACCTAAAACATAAAAAAAAAATATTTGTAGGGCATGAATCTAAATATAGATGTCCAATAATTTCATACATTTAATATATTCAATACAGTTAAACTAGCTTCCTCAAAGCCAAATGGATGTACAATGTATCACTTATACAATATAAAAAAAATATGTCCACTAATGCCATACAGGCATACAATCTATATCCCTAATCTAGTCATTTCCCGCTAGGGGAAGAAAACAAATCCTAAGCTATCTTCAATCATTGCATTGATGGAGATGCAGTGGATGTTGTAGTCTTCCAAGTGTGCTCACTTGTCCTCCTATCTAGACTCTTCTGTAGCTCGAGCTAATAAAAAAAAATTTAAGCATCAATAACTAATATACATCAAAATTGAATTATACAATGACATAGAATTGAATATTCACTTACCGCTAGCAAATAGTCACTATGTACATCCACTGAAGGTGGATGTTGGTGATCTGGAGTAATAAGTTCCTACAATAATGATCAAAATAATAATTAAAATAAATACATGAATATCATTATAAAATTCAATACAAACTATTAAAATAACAATTAAAATTAAGTGATCTCTTTCAGACCTTAGTGAGTGCTTCAGAACTAGCTACTATTGTAGCTACTCCATGATCCAAATTATCATGAGTAGAAGGAGGAGTCTCTGATGTCAATAACTGAAAATGAAATAAAAAAATTATTATGCAGTTATCAAGATTACATGTATTTTTAACAACCCTACTAATGAGTAAATGATACCTCCATGAAGGTTCCACCGCGTCCTTCAGTGTGCGGTGTTGATGTCGAAGCTCCAACATTCAACTAGTGTACAAGTACATGGAAAATTAAAAGATAACCATTCATATAAGAATGTGCTACTGACATGTTAATTATAATGCATTATTACATATATACCTATGGACTCAATGGTGATGTCACAAAGCCAAGTGAAAGAATGTGATCATCGTGCTTCTGGATTTTGATCATAATTTGTCTAGTAATTTAGTTATTCATTCATTTATTAATTAAATATAATCAAGTAAATCAAATTAACATGCAAATAAAGATACCTCAAGGAAAGTGCCACGATGCCCTTCGTTGTCTGTTGGGAACATTGATGGTCCACCAGTGAATGTCTAATGCACATGCACAATAAGTTATGATACAATTATTCATATAATTACATAACAATCAAATATATTAATTAAAATGTTTTATTCGATACATACTTGTGGAATTGATGGCGATGTGTAGAAGGGGACATGAGGATCATTACCACTACCACTGCCACTAACACTCTTGCCCTGAATTTTGATCATAATCAATAGACACTAAATTAATTAGTTATTATTTTATAAATGAAATATGATCAAAGAAATTTAATGAACTTGGAAATATTTACTTGTGTGTCAATGCCAAATGTCCTATTTAGAAAACTATCAGTCATCATTCCAGGATCCTCTTCCTCTCTCTCAGTAGTACCAAATGTGCACAAGCATCCACATGACTGACAAATATGCCCCCTCGAAGATTCACCATGGTCACCCTCAACTAAAGAGTGGCACACTAAATGAGAGTTTGTGTCAGAGCACTAATCGTGCCTAGTGTGTCTGTCTCTACATGTTCCTTTGCAATGGAAGTAATAGTAACATGATCCACCTATGACTTTCCAATAGGAACCCTAGGTGCATTAGGGTCACGATGTGCCCCCGCTCTATCAAATGATGACCCCCCTCCTCTACCTTGAGAATCTAGCTAGTCAAAATAATTTGGCACCTCCTTGAGTACAAACTCGCAATAGAGTTTCCTCAAGAAACGTATAGGAACCTCATAATTATTACAGGGAGGTGAATCAAAGACCATCCACCATCTCTCCCAAAATTTGTTTTTAATGTCTTTATTTAAGCACCAATGAATTGGGAACCTCCTTGTTGTAGTTCTAAGAGTATCTGTGTCCCCTGGTTTTTTAAATAGCTTGCAAATGTCATCTTTTGTGATTTTTTTCTTTTTTATGTCTGCATAAAATAATTTATTTGCATAAGATTATTTTTTTTCTTCTCTTTTATCCTGCCATAAATTAATTTTCCCACTAACCGAGCTTACATGGGTCAAGATTCCTTCCAATAATTTTGCAAGTCTTTCTCTTCTAGGATTTGTACAACTACAATATTTTAACCTCGTAATTAAAGATTCTAATTCTTTTTTCCCTCTTTCAATTTGGTTCATAAAATTTTCTTGTGTTCTAGGAGGAGGTTTCTCAATTGGTGGAGGCAATTGAGGTTCATTTTCTTGGTTATTTTCTTCATTTGTTTCTTCATTCATTTCTTCATGAGGAGATGGAGGGTTTGGTTGAGGGAGATTATTTCTTCTTGGCAATTAAAAAAACTAGATTTTAAAATCTTAACTACACACAAATTTTAACAAAACAAATTGCATCAAAACTCAAATTTTAAAACAAATAAAAGACATAGGCTATAAAAACACTTACTTCTTGTAGACACCTAAAAATCCTTTAGAAAATAAAGTATTTTTTATTTTCTGAAAAACCCTTGATGACATCATCATTTATTAATTAATTAATTAATTAATTTTTATGTCATTAAATCCCTTTATCTTAATTAAAAATATTGAATTAAAAAATCCCTCCCAAAAATGTTTAAATCTTATTTAAGCACCCTTTCCCTATTTATTAATTATTTAATTAATAAATTGACAAAAAACCAAAAAATAAATTATTTATTTATTTCTTCCCAAAACCTTAGAAATATCCTAAAGATCCTAAACCTCTTCTAGAATCTTCTAATCCCTCTTTAATTTCGATTAAAGAGTGATTCCATCATTTCCTAACCCTAATCCCAGCTCAAAAATATTTATTAATTATTTAATTAATAAATTAACCAAAAAACCAAAAAATAAATTATTTATTTATTTTTTTCCAAAACCTTAGAAATATCCTAAAGATCCTAAACCTCTTCTATAATCTTCTAATCCCTCTTTAATTTTGATTAAACGGTGATTCCATCATTTCCTAACCCTAATCCCAACTCAAAAATATTTATTAATTATTTAATTAATAAATTGACCAAAAAACCAAAAAATAAATCATTTATTTATTTTTTCCTAAAACCTTAGAAATATCCTAAAGATCCTAAACCTCTTCTAGAATCTTCTAATCCCTCTTTAATTTCGATTAAATGCTGATTCCATCATTTCCTAAGCTAATCCAAGTCTCCTTTGACTCCTAGTCAAACCCTTCCCCAAATAAGCCTCAAAACTCATTAAGCCTTTGAGATGAATAAATATTTATTTGTTTCTTAAATCCATAATTATCCTAGAAAGTCCTAGACTCCTCTAGAAGGTCTTCATCCTCATCCAAAGCCTTGGTCCAACCAAAAGTTAATCCTTATCCTTGACTCAACCCCTAACCTTACCTCTAACCTTGACTCAACCTCCTAACCCAAGCCCTTCCCAAATCCTATAAATACTCCTCATTCTAAGAGCAAATTATTAATTTAGCTCTCATCTTTATGCATTGTTATCATGTTAAATTCATCCTAGATCTTAAAGCTTTTGATACTAATTGTTAGATTTCATGTTTTATTAACTCATCTTAGCTTAGAAATAATGGAATGAACTAGTTTCTTTCAATATTTTCTTAGCATTTATGCATCATATCCATCATCCTTAGTATGCATTAAAAGTAAGCTCCAAGTGCTTAGAGAGCACATCCACATCCCTCTAATTGAAGCAAATCAAACAGTGCTCTTTAGCACTTGTTTTGGCAACAATTTTGAGGTGGCTTTGGTTTTGTATTCATGTCTTAAGCTATTTTTAGTTCATGAACATGTTAGATTAGTCTAATGTTTGAATGTTTTAGCCTTTCAAGATAGGTAACAGGCTCAAAATCTATAGCCTACATTCTGGCACACTCGGTGGGACAACAACTAATTGAAGGTTTTTTGTAAATCCTTGTTAAAGTAAGCAATGTAAAATATTTGAACTCAGACAAGTTCACTTATTTTACTTTTAGTGAGGCCTGTTCGAGGAGAAAAGTGCTTCCTCCTCGGAGAACAACCTCAAACCGGTATCTTCACCGATCGGTATATAAATAAAGCACTAAGAAAAATCTCGCTTATATCTCCTCAAGCTCAAGCAAGGTGTGTTGATGGTAGCCCAGGGTAGGTGAATAATCCCTACTATTTTGGCATGGTCAACTAGGCTCTTAAGTGAGTCACGTGCATACAAACTGATTGGGGAGAATCCATAGAACAAATACAAACTTGATAAAATAGAGGCTACCCTATCCACATCTGAAGGTATCAGAATCCTTGTGCAAGGACCGATCCATGGGGTTTACCGAATCACCTCAAGATTACTCACCATTTGTATCCCCTTTTAGGGGGTACCTAGTTGTGGGCAAGGATTTTGATACTCACCTTCCTTAGGTAGATCTTCTTGAAGTGCTTGATAGTCAGAAACTCCGTGAAAACACTTGTTGGAACATACACTTTTTCAAGAGTTTTTTAGAATCAAAGTCAGTTATCTTGTTTGTATCCCACAAGGTTGCTTTGTCCCTTGTGGAGATTTCTTTTGCAAAATTTTTTGTTAAAATTTTTCCTTTGCCATTGGAAAATAATCAACTGATCTACAAAACTTGGTTTGAGATACTCAGAAAAAACTTGCAGAATAAATCCTTGGAATTAGATACTCGAAGCTTTTTTATCAGAATTTCCCAAAGTTATGCCCAACTTGATCAAACATCCAAAAGCTAAATTGCCCAAATCTCAAGCCCATCAGGAGAAAAGAGTTGCAAAGGAAAATCTTAAAAGCCATCAATCCTTTATCCAAGCAACCCAAGCAGAAGAAAAATGCCAAGAAAAGCTTGATAATATTGTCTATAATGCAAGAGTCAAATAGTTTGCTTATCGATTTCGAGTAAACCATCGCTATGTCAATCTTGAAAGAGAAGACTAGCTGGATCCATCACATGTCCCATTCTACCGTCAGATCTCAAATCCTATCTCAATATTCCTTCATCCTAGTTTCATCCTAAGTTTCATCCTTGCATCATCACCAAATCTTTAGTTACATTCTAGAGTTCTTCTTAGTTGCATTCATCATCATCTTCCTAGCAGCATCATAGATTATCCATCCTAGTTGCTTCTGCATCATCCTCTTAGAAATAACATCATTCCATCATCCTTCACCATCCTTCATCAGCAATCCATAAATTAGAATCCCAAATCCTTGATCCAAATCTGGCATCCATCATCCAAATCAGAGCCCACCATCTTTTTGTACCAAATCCAGAGACCCAAATCCAAAAAAGCACTTAGTGTTCAAAACCTTTGAGTTGTTTCCATCCCCTATCCTAAATCAGAAATCATCCCCTTTTTTAACAGAGCATTGTCTAAAGGAAATCCAACTTGCCCTTTCACAGCCTCATCATCTCGAGCAAGAGATTGGCTTGCATTGATAAGAATCTAGTTGACTGAAGATCATTAGTCTATCCTAGGTTGGCCAAATCCTATCACTGATCCTCCATTGGGAAAACATCAGATCATTGTTGACACTTAGTAATCTTCCACCAGCATCCCACTAATCTTCCACCAAATCTTGATCCAAAGCAGACCATCCTCCACCAATCCTTTGTCATCCTCAATCTCAATCAAGCGCATTCCACTAATCCTTCACCATCACCACCATCTTACAGTTGATCCAAATCCTTGCATTGCATTCTAGATATCCACCATCCTCAGAGATCATTTAGACTTGCATCCACCATCCTTAGAGATCATTTAGCCTTGCATTCACCATCCTTAGAAGTTCCTTAAGCTTGCATCCATCATTCTTTAAAGTCTTTAGAAACATCTTGCATCCATCTAGCATCTGCATCTCCATGCTTGTTGAGACAAGATCTAGATGTAGAAAATGAAGGAACATGGACCCTTATCCAACTACCAGCTTATCTGATCCCAACACTTCTACCAGTGTGATGGTAGCCAATGATCCCCAGATCCAACAACCTGGCAATGCATGGGATGATCCCAATATCTCCTCAGCTCCTCTTTCTATAGAAACATTTGTAAATCATCCAGGGAATTCACCAGTATTCAATGCACTCATGGCTCAAAATCAGCAAAACATGTTCACTAACTTTGCACAAAGGCATACTCCCACTCCACCATATCTCCATCCTCGCATTCCCATAAACACTATCCAAATCCCAGCACAAGCATACTCTCCATTCATCCAACCATTCCCTGATCCAACCTTGCAAACATCTCAAGAAACCTCCACCATTCCCCTTCTGCTGCAAGGAAGTTTTGCAAGTCCTGTAACATAAGCTATAGCGCCATCTACTCCATTTCCTATCACAGGTACACCATCATCCTCCATGGCCTCCCAAGATTTTTCTCAAATCCAATGCTTGTCACAAAATCAACTCCCACCTCTTACACAAGTTGTCTCACAGACAGCTCCACCACCTTCCACAAGCCAAGCAACACCTTTCTTTCTAGGAGGGATGCAATCATCCTTCCCTTTCACTTCACAAGCTTTTGCACCCACACCTTTCATGCCAGGAGGGATGCAATCATCTTTTCTTTTCACTGCACAAGCTTCAGCATCCATACCATCATTTCTAGGGTCAACGCAATCATTTCCCTCTTTTGCCCAACAAGCCTCTACATCATCTGCTCCATGGGCAATGTAATCATTCCCCTTTCATACTCAATAAACCTCCACATCAGCATCACCCTTTTCATGGGTAATGCATGCATCTTCATTCACCCCACAGAAAAAATCTACCCAAGCACAAGCCCAACAAAATGCCTTCACTACAGGCATGCCTTCCATGGGTTTTTCAAATCCACCACTCATGTCCCAAATTGCTATCACATCTACCTTCCCAACATCCTTTGCAACACAATTTCCACCATGCACCAGTTCTTGTTGGGGCCTTAGTAAAAAAGAAATGCAAGATCTAGGGATACCAACTCACTCTCCTACATCCGTGTTTGCAAACCAACAAGCCACATTCCCCCAGGCAACACAACAACAACCATCACATCCTCTGCCAACTTCATCGTTTGCAAGCTATCCATTCCCAACACCTAGTGCTTTTCAACAAGTTCCTCCACCTTAGCAGCAAAGTTCCTCTCATTCCCCAAGTTATCCTACCCAATCACCCTTTGCTTCTAGCTTCCCTACATTAGTTCCACTCTTAAGCGATGTGGGAATACACCCAACCTATATCAGCCAACCACAAAGCCAAGTTCAACAAGGGCCATCCTACTAGAAAGCTACATCATTCCACCAGCCTCCCCCACAACAACCATATTTCCAGTCATAGCAACAAACCCCCATCATTCTCCTACAGTAACAAGCTTCCTCCTATCAGCTACAGCAACAAATCCCCATCATCCCACAACACCAACAAGTAGTCCCATATCCTTGACCACAATATCCCCTCACACTGCATCAATAGTATCCTCTCTAGTAGACATCACTCCAAAATCCACTCTAATCTAGTTATCTTTTTGTATAATCTTCATATCCCATGCCACAATACCCACCTCAAAATCACCCATATTCACCAGCACCAATAGATCCTTCTCAAATGGGAGTACTCACTCCAACACCAATCAATGCTGAGTGGGAAGCAATGAAGAATGCTCTTAAGGAGCTTCAAACTAGTACTGAGAACAAAACCTTCAAGTTTGAAGAGGTGCGTCCTTACCCATTTGACCAATCAATCACAACTATTCCTTTTCCTAAGAACTTCGAGACACCCAAATTTGATAAATACTAAGGAAAAGGAGACCCAGTCAATCAAATCAAAGAGTTCTATATGGCATGCCAAGAAGTGGCTTATAACAATAATTATCTTTTGTGCCTATTTCCCAAAAGCTTGGGAGGAACTGTTGTTGAGTGGTTTTACAAGATACCGTGTGGGACCATCACAATCTTTGCCAAGCTCTCTGAGAAGTTTGTTGCCCAATATGCCCACAATGTTGAGAATGAGTTGACCTTATTGGACCTTTGCAACTCCAAATAGAAAGAAGGAGAAAGCCTAGCTGAATACCTATAGAGATGGCAGAACCTTACTACCAAGTTATCATACCAACCGCCTGAGAAGCATTTGACCAAAATCTTTATTGATAATCTACATCCTAAACTATCCCACTTCATGAGGATGATCTATCTCCAAACCTATCAGAATATCAAGAGCAAGGGGATAGGTATTGAAAAGGACCTCCTAGAAGAAGGCACAATTTGGCATTTCAAAAATGATTCCCAAAGAAAACCTAGCAATGATAAATCTTGTTATTGGAATTGAAACAAAAATATTGTTACTGATGAAGCCATTGACACCAAGCATGTCCAAATTGTTGTGGCTAGCCCTACACCAACTCCTATATACCAACAACAACAAGCACCCATCTATCAACAATCTCCCCAGGTTTTTCAGCAACCCATGCAATAATTTCATCCTCAAAGCAATCGATAGAATTATCAGTAGCAAGCACATCAAGCCTATTAAGGTAATCCAAACAATCAGGTCAATGCCATCAATACTACTCCCAATCAGAACAAGCCCAGAGCTCAAAACTATCCAAAGAAGAATTTCACACCTCTTGGTGAACCTATGGATGTCATCTTTCACCGAATGGCCAAAGCCAACCTGATTACGTATCCACCAATCCCACAGGTTGATGATAACACTCCTAAGCCCAATTGGTACAAAGATCACGAGTATTGTGATTATCATCATGTCAAAGGACACACTACCCTAAGTGTATGAAACTTAAGAATTACATCCAAGATCTCATTGATCAAAAGGAGATCCAAGTAGACACACCTGCTCAAGCCTCACCTAATGCCAATTTGCAAATTTATTAGAATGTGTTCACACAACACAATGCTGGGAAGAACCAAGCTAATACCAATCATCCCTAGAACCAAGGCAAAGGAAAACAAGAAGATCACACTATTGCCTATATCAATTATGATAAATTTGTTGGATGTATAACCCAAGTTGAGCCCACAGTCAATGTCATCCATGTCAAAGGAGCAGATAGTCAATCCGTTGTTACCACCCACAAAGGCCAGATAACTATCACTGGTGCCCATCCAAGACCAGTACATAATGCACACAATGCATAGTACAACCTCATAGAACATCTTGGGAACACACCAGCCCAAATCTCCATCTTGGACCTTCTCCGCACTTCACCCCTCCATCAAGATATCCTTGACCGAGCCCTCAAAGAAGGACATGTCCCCACAGACATTAACACCATCCAGTTCAAGAACCTTGTGGGACATTTTTCCACATCCTATGCTTTGTCCTTCAAACCATTTGACATACCAGATGTTGCACCTGACCACACTCTCCCTCTCCGCATTACTGTCATGGTCAGAGACTTTTCCATCAAATGGGTCTTAATAGATAATGGCTCGGCCCTAAACTTGTGTACTCTAAAATTCATTCAGCAGATTGGGTTCATAGAGGTCGATATATCACATAAAGTAATCACTATCAAGGCCTATGACAACTTGGAGCATACCTTTGAAGGTACTATTACTTTTCCTATTCAGCTAGGCCTAGCAACACAAGATACCATTTTCCATGTTGTTGATCTTGACCTACCATTCAACATTCTCCTAGGTCAACCATGGATTCATCCCATCAAGGCTATACCATCTACTTACCATCAGTGCATCAAATTTTTGCATCAAGGTGCTGAGGTTACCATCCATGTTGATCCCCAACCCTTCGCATACTATCTTGCGATGGAGGCATCATTCCCTCACTCCACTCACTGTCCTTGAACTGACATTGGCACTTTTGTTGCTAGCTCATCTTGATCCCACTATGATCCAGGGACTATCCTCACCTCCACCCTCTCTTCTGTCAAGATCAATAACCAGGGCTATGGTGATACAACCTACATGATGCATTTTCCTTAGGGGCCCTCCCACTTGATCCACATACGCAAGGGCGCCCAAGTCACCAAAGCAATCCTACTGAAGAGCTTCATGAAATCAAGAGAATGGGACCTATGACTTTTGAATCCCATGGCAACATAAATAGTCAAGAGATGGATCCTGACATCAATAGGTGGTTGTAAAAAGATCCCCTACCACCTGACACTCAACTTCTTGGCTATTTCAAAGATAAATATTTGCAACAACACAAGTATACCACTGAACAATAGAACTATCAAGGCAGTGGTCTAGGACCACAAGAAGGCAAAAGCAAAGACCCAATCACAGCATTAAAGAATCCTAAACATCAAGGCCTTGGCTTTAATACTCATTGCCTGCATATACAAGAGCCCAATACTGCAACCGGGGGCACCAACATTATTAGCATTCCCTTCTTGAATAGCCAGGATGACCTCATAGAGCTTGAAGACATCCCTAAAGAGAAAGAAATTAGATCCTATGATGATATCTTTGAAGATGACACCCTCCTGGGGACTTCTGTCCTCTAATAACTTTCCATTAACCTCATAGAACTTCCCCTCATCCACCCTAAACTCATAGATTGAGACTAACCAAGCGTCACACATATCGATGAGTTCCAGAGCACGAAAGCACTCCTAGAGTTCATGGGGGCATTAGGTCAGGAAGCAGATCAAGATTCAGAGTCAACTCATGTCTATAAGCTTGATCCAGAAGGATACTTTGGGGAGGAGGCAAGCTTTAGCTGCAAAAGAGAAATAGAAAGAGTAAAACATGAGTCCTTATGTGAAAACCCTTCTGGGGCACATTTTGATTCCAAAATAGTAAAAATAAAGAGCGTATCTTCTGGGGAAAACTTGGCAATTCAAGAGCTAGAAGATGAAGACTTGCCTCTTCCTCCTTTATAGGATTACCAACTTGAGTAGTCACCAATCATCATCGAGGAAACCAAGCCAGTCAACTTGGGTATAGAAGAGTGTCCTAGAATCACCTACATTGCATCATCTTTAACAGAGGGTGAAGAACTGGCTTTCGCTGGACTTCTCCATGAAGCTATTGGAAACTTTGCATGGTCATACACACACATGCCTAGGCTTGATCCTAAACTTGTTGTTCATCATCTAGCAGTGGACCCTAATGTTAAACTAGTAAAGTAGAAGCTACACAAAATGCATCCCAAAGTAGCTTTATTGGTAAAATCAAAACTAGAAAAGCTCCTGGATGCAAAGATCATAAGAGCAATAGATTACTTTGATTGGATCTCCAACATGGTACCTGTCACAAAGCCTTCTGGTGTATAGATTTTAGGGACCTAAACAAGGCATGTCCTAAAGATGATTTTCTGGTACCTAACATAAACATGATCCTAGATCTTACAGTAGGCCATGAAATGTTGTCACTAATGGATGGCTTCTCTGGATACAATCAAATTCATATAGCAGAAGAAGATCAAAACAAAATAGCATTCACCACTCCATGGGGTACTTTCTACTATAACATGATGCCATTTGGTCTAAAGAATGCAGGAGCCACATATCAAAGAGAAATGACAGCAATCTTCCATGACATGATACACAAAATCCTAGAAGACTATGTGGATGATATTCTTGCAAAATCAAAAACACACCATGAACACCTTGACATTCTTGAGAGTGTGTTTGATCACCTACATCACTATGGGTTAAAGCTCAATCCAAAGAAATGTGTCTTTGGTGTTACATCTGGAACGCTCCTAGGATTTATAGATTCATGATGAGGCATAGAGATTGACCCCAAGAAGGTCAAAGCAATAACAAAAATGCCTCCACCAAGAATAGTTAGACAACTTAGAAGTCTACAAGGAAAGCTTCAATCAATGCATCGGTTCATTTCTCAGCTGGCAGACAAGTGCCAACCTTTCACACATCTTGTATGCAAAGACACAAGCTTCAAATGGGATCCCATATGTCAGAAAAGCTTTGATAAGATCGAAGAGTATCTAGCCAACTCTCCAATCCTAGTACCGCTAGTTTTAGGATGCCCTCTCATACTCTACATCTCAGTGACCACTACAGCATTAGGGGCACTCTTAGCACATCATGATGATGAAAATAGAGAGAGAGCCATCTACTACATTAGTCAAACTCTTGTCAGCTATGAGCTTAATTATTCACCCATGGAGAAAGTGTGTCTTGCAATGGTCTTTGCCACTCAAAAGCTTAGAAATTATATGCTTAGCCACACAATCAAGCTCATTTCAAAGGTGGACCCCCTCAAATATCAATTATCAAGGACAACTCTGACAGGCCGTATGGAAAAATGGGTCATGCTACTCAATGAATTTGACATCCAGTACATAGATCAGAAAGCAATCAAAGGGAAGGTAATCACCGATCAGCTAGCAGAGGCACCACTAGTGGATGCCTATCCACTAATCATGGAATTCCCTGATGAGCACTTATGTATGATCAAAGAACAACCCATGTGGAAGCTATACTTTGATGGCTCCTATACATCACATGCATCATGGGCAGGAATCCTATTTGTCACACCTCAAGGTGACTATATCCCAAAATCATTCAAGCTAGGATTCCCATGTACTAACAAGATTGTAGAATATGAGGCACTCATCTCAGGTCTCAAAACAACCATCCAATGGAGTATCATAGAACTGCAAGTGTTCAGAGATTCACAGCTCATTATCAAACAAGTCCTTAATGAATATCAGACAAAGGATGACAAATTGCTACCCTACAAAGAACTAGTGGATAGACTAAAAGAGCATTTCTTAAATCTACAGTTCACACAGATACCAAGGCTTCAGAACAAAGTGGCTGATGCAATGGAAACCATTGAATCCTTATTAGAAATTCCATGTGACACATCACAATATGAATTCCTAGTCGAGCAGCTACACATGATAGCTTATGAGAATGCCAATGCAGAATGGTGTGTGTCTTGGTTGGTCCTCAGTCCCCATGGTACCATGACATCCATGCATATCTAAAAAATGGTATCATATCTCCCCATCTCACCAATAGCCAATGCCAAAACCTTATTCATAGAGCTTCCTGCTACACTCTTATATCCAACACCCTTTATCATTGAGGGTATCACAATATCCTTTCTAGGTGTTTAGATTCAAATGAGGTCATCCTAGCTTTACAAGAGGTCCACACTGGAATTTGCGATGCCCACACAAGTGGCATGGTTCTAGCAAAGTAGTTGCTTCAAGTTGGGTATTATTGGCCAACCATGGAACATGATGCTTGTGAGTTTGTCAGGAAATGTTTACTATGTTAGCAGCATGCAAATTTGATTCATGCACCAGCACAAGACTTGCAACCCATTGCGCCACCTTGGCCATTTTCATGTTGGGGCTTCGACCTCATCGGCTTAATCACTCCCCTTTCCTCAGATGGACACAAGTACATAATAACTACCATAGAGTACTTCACCAAATGGGTTGAAGCAATTCCACTCACCCTAACTACTGGCATCCAAATATCCAAGTTCATCCTTTGCCACATCATCTGCCACTTTGGCATACCATCTACCATCTTCACAGGCCATGGCACACCTTTTGAAAACTAGCATGTGGATGATCTATGTGCTAGACTCCACATCCATCACCGTTTCTCCAGTCCATATTTCCCTCAAGGAAATGGCCAAGTTGAGGCAACCAAAAAAACAATCCTCAAAATCCTTAAGAAGGTTGTCAATGATTCTGGTCATGACTAGCACCTCCAAATCAATCCCGCCCTCTGGGCCTACTACACTTCTTATCCCACTCCCATAGGCACAACCCCATATTCCCTTGTATATGGTGCTATAGCCATTCTGCTGATCGAGGTCAAGCTCCCATCATTGAGTCTCCATGAAAAACTACACCACTGATGAAGACTATTGTGTGGCACATCTCACACAGCTAGACCTATTAGATGAAAAGATACAACAAGCATATGATCACCTGGTTGCATACCAGAATCAACTCAAAAGGAGTTATAACAAGAAGCTCCATCCTAAACAATTTCAGGTCGGTGACACGGTCCTAAAGGAAAATCAGAAGGTCCAAGCACACAGAGAAAAGAAAGGCAAGTTTGAGCCTACTTGGCTAGGCCCCTATGTTGTCACAACATGCTTTGGCTCTAGAGCCTATCAACTATCTACACCAGAAGGTGAGCCTTTGAATGATCCAATCAACATCATACATCTGAAGAGGTTCTATGCCTAAACTATATCTTACATATACAGAAAAATCTATAAAAATTGGAAAAAAGTAAAAAAGCAAAAAAGCAAAAGAAAAGAAAAATAAACATCCAGTGGTGAAAACTTGGCAATTCAAGCACCTTGGACAAGTATGTTGGTGAAAACCTGGCAAACATGCACCATACATAATGGACCGAATCATTATCTATCAAACTCCCATCCCCATCCCCATCCACCATCCCCCAGCATTTCTCTTTTTTATAATCGTCAAGCAAATCTGCAATCCCACCTGCACATATCTTGTACCATATCCTGTATATCTTGTATAGCGCAATCCTTCTTATACCATATCCTATATAGCGAGATCTTCCTATCCCAAATCTTGAGCTTCTGTACATATCAGTTGCATATCTTTTCCTATCCATTGTACATATCATCCCTTTTTGTTGTACATAGTCCTTGTTAGTCCTGTAGCAGCATTTGATCAGAACTCTTGTCCTACCCAGCCTCATACTTTAGCAACATCAATTGTCGACTATTCTTGATCACAATGATTATTATTTGACTTCATCATTTGCCAGTGAAGAAAAACACTCATTCTCTCATCAATCAGTGGGTCCTTGAGGATGTATCCTTCCTCCTGTCAGTCCTAATCTTCCACCAATGACACCAGGTTTGTGTCGATGCATCCTTCCACACGTTTAGACCAATCTTCCCACCATCAATCAATCAGTCAAATCAAATCTCTCTCCTTGGAAAAGGATGTCTTTTTGGAGTTTTCATTTTGGTCTTGGATTTTGTCCTTTGGATCTTGTTAATATTTTATAGCTTCTCGTTGTTCTCTACTCAAAGTCGCCATGATCCTTTATATCATGGTGCACTGTGAATGAGGATAATCTGGGGCAAGATCTTTTGATCTTTTGATTCTGCCTATGATTCAGTTGGATTTGACCCTTGCACGTTTCACATGTGATCTTCTGGGTTACATGGTGCACTTGGGAAATGTCATTTTCTTGTGGTTTCTCCAACATCATTTCTACCATGCCTCCTTCTCAGGATCATGTGTGATGCTGGGGCAACCCTGCGTGTCTTTTTCATGTCAGTCCTATGCAACACTGGTGACGAGGCCTTGCAATTCTAGTATCCTTGGAAAGTCTCTAGAATTGCTATATTAAACTAGGTTGTGCTCTCCACATTTGCACTTGGAGCTCCCAAAATCCCTTGCATTCTACATCATATAGATTAATCTTGCATCTTTTCATCTAGCTACATTCTGCATTTTGCATTCCATCTCATCTTGCATTCACCCATCTTTGCTCTTGGAAGCTTGGTTATTTATCCTCCCTTCTTCCTTTCTTCTTTCTCTCTGTTTCCTTTCAAGAAAATTCCACAATGTTTACTCCTTGCGTTATTTTCTCGAGGGGGCACAACCCCTTATTCTTCCAAATTCTAGCTTGGGGCATCTTATTTTCTTGTCTTTGACACCGTGCCACTTGCGGCAACACATCAAAGAGGGGCAAAATGTAGACACCTAATAATCCTTTAGAAAATAAAGTATTTTTTATTTTCTAAAAAACCTCAGATGACATCATCATTTATTAATTAATTTATTTATTTATTTTTATGTCATTAAATCCCTTTATCTTAATTAAAAATATTTAATTAAGAAATCCCTCCCAAAATTTTTTAAATCTTATTTAAACACCCTTTCCCTATTTATTAATTATTTAATTAATAAATTGACCAAAAAACCAAAAAATAAATTATTTATTTATTTTTTCCCAAAACCTTAGAAATATCCTAAAGATCCTAAACCTCTTCTAGAATCTTCTAATCCCTCTTTAATTTTGATTAAAGGGTGATTCCATCATTTCCTAACCCTAATCCCAACTCAAAAATATTTATTAATTATTTAATTAATAAATTGACCAAAAAACCAAAAAATCAATAATTTATTTATTTTTTTCCAAAACCTTAGAAATATCCTAAAGATCCTAAACCTCTTCTAGAATCTTCTAATCCTTCTTTAATTTTGATTAAAGGGTGATTCCATCATTTCCTAACCCTAATCCCAACTCAAAAATATTTATTAATTATTTAATTAATAAATTGACCAAAAAACCCAAAAATAAATAATTTATTTATTTTTTCCCAAAACCTTAGAAATATCCTAAAGATCCTAAACCTCTTCTAGAATCTTCTAATCCCTCTTTAATTTCGATTAAAGACTGATTCCATCATTTCCTAAGCTAATCCAAGTCTCCTTTGACTCCTAGTCAAACCCTTCCCAAATAAGCCTCAAAACTCATTAAGCCTTTGAGATGAATAAATATTTATTTATTTCTTAAATCCAAAATTATCCTAGAAAGTCCTAGACTCCTCTAGAAGGTCTTCATCCTCATCCAAAGCATTGGTCCAACCAAAAGTCAATCCTTATCTTTGACTCAACCCCTAACCTTACCTCTAACTTTGACTCAACCTCCTAACCCAAGCCCTTCCCAAATCCTATAAATACTCCTTCCAAGAGAAAATTATTAATTTAGATCTCATCTTTATGCATTGTTATTATGTTAATTCATCCTAGATCTTAAAGCTTTTGATACTAATTATTAGATTTCATGTTTTATTAACTCATCTTAGCTTAGAAATAATAGAATGAACTAGTTTCTTTCAAGCTTTTCTTAGCATTTATGCATCATATCCATCATCTTTAGTATGCATTAGAAGCAAGCTCCAAGTGCTTAGAGAGCACATCCACATCCCTAAATTGAATCAAATCAAATAGTGCTCTTTAGAACTTGTTTTGGCAACAATTTTGAGGTGGCTTTGGTTTTGTATTCATGTCTTAAGCTGTTTTTAGTTCATGAATATGTTAGATTAGTCTAATGTTTGAATGTTTCAGCCTTTCAAGATAGGTAATAGGTTCAAAATCTATAGCCTACACCTCTTCTTTTGGATTGATCTTGACGACGTCATGGGGCCATTTGATGGATGAATGAATGAAAAATATGGATTCAACAAGCCAAAACAATTTTGTGTGTGCACTTGGGAAGGCTTCTTTTGCTGCAAACACGGGTTTGTGGAAAGAAAAATGAGCTTTCCGAACTGCAGAAAACACTAAATAGTATTTTTTCAAAGTGTATGTGCACTATAGGGCGCACACGGTATGCTTTAGATTTCTCAAGCCTAAGGCTTGGGCAATCCAAGCCATAGTGCATGCGCCCTATAGGACACACACGCTTTAGTGCGTACGCACTATGGTCGATGGGGGACCAAAAAAAAAAGTGGCACCTTTTTGGTCCCCCATCTTTGTGCATATACCCTAATATTATAAGGACATTCACTAGTATATTTGAATTTGTTATAGATGAATAGTAATATGTTGTGCTCCATCGTTTTGACTTCACAATATAGATTTATTAATTATTCTATATGTTTTCAATATCACACCTAGTACAAAGGATATTGATACATCCATATTAAATAATATTTTGTTTATGGACGAGTTGGAAGGCTAACCATAGGTGAAGGAAAATCCTTAGGCTTATATCAACCATTAGTTGGAAGCACCAACATGTGTAAAAAATAGGCATGTTGAGGTAGCACCCATTCATCTTCAACCAATCAGAAAATTCCAATTCCACATATCCTAGATCATCCAACCATATCATACTAAGTGTACATGTGGAGTCCACTCAATTTTTTTACTTAACCTATTTTCTCATTGATATACAAAAGTAATGTAATTTTTTCATGGGCCTATGAGGTGGTTCTTTTATGTGATTGGTCAAGCATTTAATGTTTGTAGTTGATAGTTACAGTAGGGTTGTGTTGGCTTAGTCTTGGTCCTTGATCTTGAATTGATCTTAGTCGTTCATCGTACTTGAGCTCCCCATAAAAGAAAAGGCCTTCACATTTGTAAAGGGAGACTTGTAGAGATTGTTACTAAAATACTTCCAAAGTAATTTCAAATTCATTATTGGTCTTCATGGTGGATTACTTGTGTTATTTTGGAATATTGCATGGTATCTACAGTTTCTCACTTAGAGTAGGATTTTGTTTATATTTCAAGTAGAAGTAGGAGTGGATGTAGATGAATAGAATATATTGTTGTTGGTGAGCTATGGTGAAGCTAGTGTCCATACCTTTTGGTACTTGTCGATTGAAAGTGTTAGTGTAAGGTTAGCCTCGGTCATATTGTAATTAACTTCAATTGGAAATATTTATTTGGATTGTGTCTTCATTGGGTATTTAAATGAGTACTAACAATATGAAAATCATAGATAGATCCTTAGAAGAAAGCACCCACTTTAACATAGTTTATTTGCTGAAGCAAGGACTAGTTAGAGTTTCACCTCATCTTTAATGATCTTTTGCATTGTAGAGATAGATTAGAATTTTTTGAACCCTTATTTCTTTGTGATGTTTTTGATTAAAAGTAATTAAAGATTCATCATTTCCAAATCATTCATATTTTTAAAGTTAATATATATTGAATGAATAATGTAAGTCCCCAAGTGATTACCAAAAAATCACATCACAAAACTGGGCTAAGTCCATGGGTAAGTGCACTAAGATGGTGTGGAAAATAGTGACCACATAAAAAAAAAATCTCATAACCCACTCGGGTTATTTGAAATTCAAAATTGTTAGCCTTTAGAAAAATCACCCTTTCCCAAGCCTCATTTAAATATTAAAATATTTGGGTTCTCCATAACCCATGTGCATTATGATGAACCAAAAGTTCCTCATAACTTGTACGAGTTATAAAAAACCAAAAGTTCCTCATAACGTGTATGAGTTATGAGGAACATATTTCATTTCCTTTACTTTTACATAACCTGTATGAGTTATGTAAAATTAGGAACCCAAGAAGGGAGGGTGGGGGGAGAGAGAGAGAGAGAGAGAGATGTTCCAAGGACTCCATAAGAAAATGGAGTGGTTGAACATATGAATAGGACAATAATGAAGACTGGAAGGAGTATGAGGTTACATGTTGGGTTTCCCTTAAACATGTTGGTAGTGACTACAAAAATCATTATTTGTTTAATTAATAGAGGTACCTTTAGGTTGTAGAATTCTAGAGGAATCATGGATAGGTAAGAACATGAATTATCTTTACTCATAACCTTCAGTTGTGAAGCATTTACACAAATAGATTTTGAGAATAGAACCAAGCTAGAAGATAAATAAAAGAAATGTATCTTTGTTGGATATGGCATTCATGAATTTAGCTATAGACTTTGAGATTTTGAAAATCATAAAATTATAAGAAGTAGGGATCTCATATTCAATCAGAAAGTATTGTACAAAGATCAATTGTAGCGCAATGAGAAGAAAGAAAATGATTATGTAGTGCTAGATGATACTCCAAAATATGATGTTCTAGTGGTTCCTCATACTTTGTAGCAACATCAACAACAAATACCAAAAAATCCAATGAATGTTAGATGATCTTGAAGGATAAGTAGACCTCCTAAAAAATATTCTCCCTCTTTATATTCTATGTTATTAATGGATGCTAGTGAACCAGGATGTTATGATGAAGCTATGTAGTTGGATACCAAGGTTAAGTGGGAGCATGGAATGATAGAAGAAATGGACTCATTGCTGAGAAATTGGACTTGGGAATCATGCAAGTTGCCTACAAGTAAAAAGGCTTTACCAACCAAATGGGTTTATGGGCTAAAAGAG
Organism: Chamaecyparis obtusa; assembly: GCA_027943335.1. NCBI lineage: Eukaryota > Viridiplantae > Streptophyta > Pinopsida > Cupressales > Cupressaceae > Chamaecyparis > Chamaecyparis obtusa. The sequence goes on along the minus strand of BSBK01002167.1, from coordinate 1,009,233 downwards.
GAGGATGGAGTTAAGAAAATATTTAAAGTCGGGTTAGTTGTAAAGGGTTTTGCACAAAAAAAAAAGACATTGATTTTTATGAGATATTTTCTCCAAATGTAAAAATGACTTCTATTTACATTGTTTTTAAATATTGTAGCTATTGAAGAGATTGGAAGAACAAAAAACTTACTCTACCTCAGGTTGATTATGTTGAAAAGGTGTTGCAAAGATTCCATATGGAGAATGCAAAAAAATTTAGCACACCTTTGCCTAGTCATTTTAACTTGACTAAGGAGATGTGTCCAAAGAAATAAGAGGAAGAAGAAAAAATGTCCATGGTACCATATGCTTTAGTTGTAGGTAGTTTAAAGTATGTCATGGTATGCAATACACCAGATATTGCACATGTTATTGGGGTTGTTATTAGGTATATTATTTATCTTGGAGTTGAGCATTAGAATGTGGTAAAATGAATTTTTAGATACTTGAGAGGTACATCCAGAAAAAATTTATGTTTTGTGGGCTCTAATACTAATATACAAGGCTATGTTGACTCATATTTGGGAGGGGACATAGATATCAGGTGGAGTACCACATGTTATGTATTTACTATTAGTGGGAAAGTAGTGTGTTGGATTTCTCAGTTGCAAAAGGTGGTCAATTTATCCACCATAGAGGTAGCATATGTTTCTTGTACATAGGAAACTAAGGAGATGATATGCCTACAAATTTTCATGGAAGAGTTGGGAAAAATCACAAACTGACAATCACTTGTTTACAGCTAGCCAAATTGTTATACATCTTGCTAAAAATTCTTCCTTGTACTCTAAAGCCAAACACATATTGTTGAGGTATTATTTCATTTGGTTAGTGTTGGAGGATGGATATTTAAAGCTAGAAAAGATAAATGCAGATGCTAATCCAATGGACATGTTCACAAAGGTAGTGATAAGGGAGAAGTTTAACTCCTATTTAGCTTTGATTGGTCTTCAAGACTAAAAATAATAAAATATAATAGCGAGGTCTAGGGTGTTAGCTACAGGATCAATGGTGTTATGATTAGTTGAACCAAGTGGGAGATTGATGTTCTAGAGTCTGATGAGTCTCCAAGTAGGATATTATTGTTATATGAAGCCTAGTCAGATTCAAAGCTTAAGTTTTTCCCATATTTAATGACATGGATTCCCCCCAAATTATTCAATGAAGGTTTGGGGGCAGTGCTTCCAAGATGGTGTAAAGGGGAAGTACCCCTTGTGGGGTCCAATGGTAGTGCCCCTGGTGCACTCCCTATCACGGTATGGTGTGGGGTTAAGCGACAGTTCCCTCATGGGGGTTTTCAAGGCCAACGCCCATGAAAGCTCAAATGAATTTTATTATTTTGAAAATGCATTGGGAGTTAATTTTCTATTGGTTGACATATTCTAACCATATTTTTGTAATTGACATAAGTCTTGATATAATATCTTAGGGTTAAGGTTTTCATATGAGAAATCTTAGTAGCATTTTGTAGTGATATTGAGTTTTAAGGAAATTTTGATTATAATCGGTTTAATTTGTTGGTGTATAATAGAAAATGGTGATCATGTAGAAGGTCCATTTCCCCAACTCATTTTACAAATTGGAATGCAAAGCCACCTCCAGAAAAGTATGTGTTAGTCCTCATATGGAAACCCCTTTAAAAAAATTTAAATCAATCTTTCTATCTTTGATTTTCATGGTAAGTATTTGTAAATTCAAACACAGCCAAGTTCACTTTGTTGAATCACTTTGAATAGAGTTCAAAATGATTCAAACTAGTTCAAGAGGTTATAAATGGTTCAGGAAGTTCAGAGGTTCAAAGGTCTAGTTCATTGGTTCATAGTGGTTTGAGAATTCTAAATGAGGTATGCAGAGTTCAAAATGCATGAATTTAAACATTTGAAGATGCAGGGGCCTTTTATTAATGCTAGTAATATCCTGGTGTATAATGTATAAATTGCTTATTTTCGAGCAATAGAGAGAAATAAATTTATCACAGTGACTGGAATGATATACATATGAAGATTTAAAATATGGATGATCATGTGATTGTCAAGCGCAGTGATTCTTGAAAAGAAGAGTAGGTTCTTATCCAGGAAAATTCACCCTCATGTGTTCCTAGATCAAGCAATGTTGTCAACATAGGCATGATTCAAAGATTCATAGTTTATAGAAGATCTCAAACCAGTCAAAAGGATGTGATAATGAGATTAAAAATAATCAAATGGATGGGAACTGAGCTCTTGTTGTGTAATATGCAATCACCATGGCCTGATCTATCACAAATTGATAAATGTGAAGTTTCACATACAATTGAAAGTGCATTTAAATAGTGGATGCACCAAAGGAATATGCTAGTTTTGTGATTTAACTTATCAAATTTTTGTGGAAAGAAAGATTTAGAAGCAACTATGACAACATCAATGACTCAGACTTCCATGACCACGGATATGTCAAAATACTAAAAATGGGTCTCAGTGCGAGGACCATAAATTTTTACTCAACCGTTGGATTTAGCTTAGATTTTCATATGTTGTTGTGAGGCAAGTTACACATGATCTAACCAGAGCGATCATTGAAATTATGCTTGGTTCGTGAGATATGAATGACTATGTACAATACTGTCAAATCTACCATTTATTTTTAAACGTGGAAGCATAAATATTAGAAATCTATATGTTAAGGTGGAGACATTAAAACATTTGATAATTTTTAAATTATTATAATTTTCTAATATTCTTCTAGAGAAGTGTTATGGGAAGGAGAAAAAGATGAAATATTTCAAGAATTAGTTATGTAATTGAAAAGTGACCAAAAATAAAGGGGCTTTCTTGGAGAGTGATTATAAATTGTAATTTTTGCAAAGGAATGGGGGTTCAGTTATTTTTCCACCTTTTGGCTGGAGACTTTGGGTTGCTAGCAGAGGGATTTTATTTTCTATTTTTAGTTTGCAATGTAGGGGGAATTATTTTTTGAGCAATCATATTGTACAGGGATAGAGGGCTTTGAATTTCTATGCAGATATGAATAAAAGGAAGATGATGTTCATAATCTTTGAGTTATCTGAACTTTATTTTCTGATTGTAATTAGACTTTGGGCTTTTATAATCATCCATTCATATCTTTTCTATCACAAAAGATTGTATGCATGAGTGTATTTCAAAACTTTACATTCTATAATATAATCATATCAGAAAGGAAGTCTTTCATTTGTTTTCCTTTTAAATCTAGATGGCATTTGGGATTAGTTGTGAAGTGTTGTTTGATGGAAACTTGGTTTTCTTTCAAATTTGTATCTTTCCTTATCTTATTTAACAAACACTTTCAAATCATGTTGATGATTGAATAGTGGCCTTTAGTTTCTTTCTAGTTAAAAGCAAAGGTGTGTTTTAAAACCAAGTAATTCATTGCACATCTGATTCGAGAGCTGTACCTTGTAAAATTCAGAGGACGCTTAGGTATTTCAATTGCAAAGCGATCCAGCTATTGTGTTGCAAGTTTTTCTTTCAGCCTTGGGTGTTTAGGAGTCATTTTGTGTAGGTGTTTTGAGAAGACAAATCTATTTACCAACAGATTTTTGGCGACTCTACTGGGGATCGAAATTGAAGATCAGTGTTAAATTGATTTCCTTAGTTATTCTATAAAATATCTTGGTATTTGCAGAATTGGCGACTCTAATTTAATTCATCATGATGAAAAGAAAGGTTGTGAAGAGGACCAAGCTAAATCCATCTTTCATGGAAATCTACCAGACAAATGATAAAGTACTACATGATTTCATGGATTGCTTTAAAGAAAGTGTCTCTTGGGCTGTGAGAGAAAATATCAATCTAGAAGATGATCATGCAAGCACTCTTTTGTGGAGAAGTCTCTGTGTACGTTTCCATAAACTTAAGGATCTAGAGGAGTATGAAGGAAAGGTGGCAAGGCTGAAATAAGAGCTAACAATTGATGATGCGGAGCCTCCGATAATATCATCTTATTTCATCTCTCCCAATTATGTAGTCTTTGATCACCAAGATAGCATTAGAGTGCCTGTAAATAAAAAAAATGAAATTGCATCAAAATATATCTCTATTGCTGAGGTAGAAAGTTTCAAGTTTGAAAATGTTAATAATAATTGTATTTTGGAATGTCAGGTTAACAAAGAGTTGTAGAACAACATGCTTTGATGAACAACATGTCTTTGATCAATCTTTTACCTTTAATGAGGTACCTGAAAATGATTTTTTGAGTTTCAAAATTTATGAGCAGTCCTCTTTAGTTTCCTGTCAACCCAGCAATATGGTTGGTAAGGGAAAGCTAAATATTAGGAAGAATTCTTTTCATATTGAAACCCCATTTCATGGAAGAGATTCACAAGTTATCTTTCAAACCATGAATGGCTTAGTACCAATATTGAATGACGACTTTCTTCCTCAAGAAGAAGAAATCATGAGAAAATTTTTGTCTTCTCTTCCACCACAAAAATTCTCTTGGATTGGCTCAAGTATCACTCCAAATCCAGATGAAAGTGAGATGTTGAATGAATCTTCTTTTCATTCTCCCTTAAGTGATTTTGTTGGTTTGGATTTTGAAAATAATGCTGAAATATCTGATAATGCATTGGCAAAAGGGAAAGATGAAATATTTTACATATTTGACAATGACTTGATTATTGATAGAGATGAAGTAAATTTTTATGACAGGTTTGATCCCATGTTGGATGAATTTTCTCTCTTTGATAATATGAAATATGATGCTCATGATTATGGAAAGGAGTGTACCATTATGGACATTGGTTCGGAGGCCAAGGAAGAAGTTTCTAAACATTATTCTTTTCAATTTGAGATGATTCCTTGTTGATGAATGTTATGGAAAAATCACTCAAAGATTAGGAGTGCTATGATGCAGTTTGGCTGTTCGGAAAGATGTATTGGGTCAACAAGTTTTTTTATATCTTTAGCTTATCATTCAATATAGAAGAAGTTGCGTGAGAGCCCTATTTCCAAAGTACTTCATTAAGGCATCATTTGCTACTCTGAAAGGGCTCTTATTTCTCCTAGCCAATAAATGGATTCACGCAACTTCTTCTTTCTTTCAGTGCCTGTGGTAGGCTTTCTTCCTACCTTTGAATATATTGTAAATATTCTTTTGGTGTGCATAGTGTTAGTTGGAATAATGTGCAAGCTTCGAGCTTGCTAGTAGTTTAGGTGCTTAGTTGGTTGGCTTTGCCCTGCTCCCCTCTGCCTATATGCAAGTAACTCCTAGTTTTCCTTTTCTTAATGACTCTATTCACCCAATGGATAAGGCACTTGTCTTTTCCCAGAAATTGCTGGAGTTCTCTATTTTTGTGCCAAAAATAGTCCCACTATAGAGCCAATGTTAGTCCTCATATGGAAAACCCTTTAAAAATTTTTAAATCAATCTTTCTATCTTTGATTTTCATGGTAAGTATTTGTAAGTTCAAACACAACCAAGTTCACTTTGTTGAATCACTTTGAACAGAGTTCAAAATGATTCAAACTAGTTCAAGAGGTTCAAAGGTATAGTTCATTGGTTCATAGTGGTTCAAGAATTCTAAATGAGGTATGCAGAGTTCAAAATGCATGAATTTAAACATTTGAAGATGCAGGGGCCTTTTATTAATGCTAGTAATATCCTGGTGTATAATGTATAAATTGCTTATTTTTGAGCAATAGAGAGAAATAAATTTATCACAGTGATTGGAATGATATACATATGAAGATCTTGTTAGATTAGGTGAAATACTAATCTCCCAAGAACACCTGCATGCATGACCCTGTCACATGGAAGAAGTAAAGAATAGAAGCAAGAAAAATCTATGGAGGCCAAAAAGCCAGAGACATCTTATGGACATGCAAAGAGAAATCTCTATTCCAATAATCTCTAAAAAGAATGTACAAAGGGTTCAACCATATAGGTGAACAATAAAACCCTAAAGCTATAAAGCAAAAAATAAAGCTAGGTTGCACATTATAATTAATAAATATATTAATTATAATGCACCTAAAAGAAAGCTTAAGTAAATAGAGTAATAAATAACTTAATTAATTAAATCAAAGTGATTTAATTAATAAGCATAAAGTATGATTACTCTAACACCCCCCCTTAAGCGTAGCTCAAGAGGGAAGCTAACCTAGCACAGCTATGAAAGCAGAAAATGGGTCCCAGCAACAAGGCCTAATCAGGTACCCAAGTACAAGAAATAAACTAGATGAAGGAAACAAAGCCTCCAATCTAGGGAATGTCCCAGAGAAAGGAACAAGAAAGAGCATGAAGCATCTCCGAAGCATGAAGCTGCAAACACTGTCAGAAGAATACTGCTGGAACCCCCACTGAAATAGTGCATGACCAGGTAGAGAAGACAAAGTCTGAAGAGCTGATCAATCGAAGAGGTGACCTCCAAAAAAGGAATGAATGAGTGTCTATATAGTAGATGAACCATCTCACCGAAATGCATAGGTGCCTAGCCACTGCATCCGCCTAGTACATAGGAACAAAAACTGAATACGTAGATCACTCAACCAAACCAAGGAAGCAATAGAACCAATAGGTGAACCCCCCCATAATGCTGAATAGGGTGACAGGAACACTGAAATGCAATGCCAGAAACATCTGCAAGAAGAAGAAACAGGAACACCTATGTGCAAAAGAAGGTACAAGCACAGGATAAAGGGCGGTGTCATAGACACAAACTACATGAGGCTAATGTCGTGGAAGGTACACTCACTTGACAAAGGTGGATGAGCACAAAAGGTAAAACATCATAACCCCCCCATGGCACTTTATAACTGAGTGCGTATACAAACAAACACATAGTGTTCAAGATCCCAAAATGCAAAAGCAGGCACTTTATCTCAGTGCATTTACAGAAAAGAATGCAATAGTGGAGATAAATACAATACTCAAAAGAAGAAGGAAAGAAGAACAGTGAGAACAGAAGCAGAAGTCATCCCAAGAAGGAGATCCGTGGACCTGTAAAAGCCAAGTAGTCCATCTGAGTGTAGAAAAGAAAAACTCAATGGAGGAAGAACCTGGTATAGAATCTGGAAATAGGACCTCAGAAACTGAAAAGTACACTGAACAAGCTTTCTGAAAATACCAAGTTTGCTGAAAACTGAGCCCGAATGTGAGAGATATAGTGTCCGGAATGTAAAAAGTACCCGTGACTTTGACTGGCAGAAAACCCCTACAAATGGAAAAATCAAACAACCAAACTGAAAAAAATAGAATGGTCTCAGAACCAGCTTTCCGTTGATATCTCGTTTGGCAAAAAATGCCATCGTATGCTCAAGTTACGGCAAAAACAGTGACAGGTGCTCTGGCAGGCACCTGAAAAAGAAAACCTCTGATTTCAACAGCCTGGTGCGAAAAATGGAAGAAGAATCTGGAAAAAAGTTTCCATATAAAACGACCATCTCGGAATCATCTTTCCGATGATGTCTCGTTCACCCACTAACTCCTTCGTATGAGCAAGTTATGCCAAAAAAAGCATCAGGTGCTCCAGGAAGGCAAAAAAGCAGTCCTACCTTCGAAGGCATGGTACGAAAACTGAGGCAAAAAACTTGAAAAGAAACCTCCATAATTGCATTCGTCTCAGAAAGAGCTTTCCGATGATATAAAAAACTCCCAAAAAAACCCTTGGATGCTTCCTGTAGAGCGAGAAACGTCCAGATATCCTTAAAAAGCACCAAAAAAAAGTTTTAAGCCCCTGGGGCTGGAAAAACAGAGCCCTTGGGCGCATGGCACGCGCAGGGGGCTAAACCCGGAGCCCCTGGTCACCATAGGACCGTCGCTGGGCATTAGAAAAGCCCACGGGGCTAGGCGGCGCGGAGGGCCGGGGAGCGGAGCTGGGCCGGCGGGCAGCGGGCGGCGGAGGGCGGCGGGGCCGTGGGTGGGCGGAGCTGGGCCGCGGCTCTGTGGTGGCCGCTTGGCAGTGCGCTGGTGGCCGCTGGGCGGTGCGCTGGTGGCCGCTGGGTGGCCACCCAAAACTATATTGTTTTTATATTTATTTTTTAAAAATCGCCGACTGTACCTACCTCGGAGTGCGTGCCAGGGCCGTACGGCCCTGGTATGCAAAAAAAATTTGCCTCTGATGCCACTGTGTCCAAAATGGACAAGTTTTATATGGATTTAGGGGTTCTTGGGCCTTCCGGACACAATGGTGGTGTCCGTTTTTTCCCAAGGTGAGCCAAATTTTGGCTCCCCCCAGATCCACAAAAAAAACTCCTGAAACCCTTGAAAACCTCCTGCTTCTGAAACACTTCAACAAAACATGAACAGCGAGCAGCAAGATGGCTCTGATACCATGTTAGATTAGGTGAAATACTAATCTCCCAAGAACACCTGCATGCATGACCCTGTCACATGGAAGAAGTAAAGAATAGAAGCAAGAAAAATCTATGGAGGCCAAAAAGCCAGAGACATCTTATGGACATGCAAAGAGCAATCTCTATTCCAATAATCTCTAAAAAGAATGTACAAAGGGTTCAACCATATAGGTGAACAATAAAACCCTAAAGCTATAAAGTAAAAAATAAAGCTAGGTTGCACATTATAATTAATAAATATATTAATTATAATGCACCTAAAAGAAAGCTTAAGTAAATAGAGTAATAAATAACTTAATTAATTAAATCAAAGTGATTTAATTAATAAGCATAAAGTATGATTACTCTAACAGATCTAAAATATGGATGATCATGTGATTGTCAAGTGTAGTGATTCTTGAAAAGAAGAGCAGGTTCTTATCTAGTAAAAGTCACCCTCATGTGTTCCTAGATCAAGCAATGTTGTCAGCATAGGCATGATTCAAAGATTCATAGTTTATAGAAGATCTCAAACCAGTCAAAAGGATGTGATAATGAGATTGAAAATAATCAAATGGATGGGAACCGAGCTCTTGTTGTGTAATCTGCAATCACCATGGCCTGATCTATCACAAATTGATAAATGTGAAGTTTCACATACAATTGGAAGTGCGTTTAAATGGTGGATGCACCAAAGGAATATGATGGTTTTGTGATTTAATTTATCAAATTTTTGTGGAAAGAAGGATTCAGAAGCAACTATGACAACATCAATGACTCAAACTTCCATCGCCACTGATATGTCAAAACAGTAAAAATGGGTCTCAGTGCGAGGACCATATCTTTTTACTCAACTGTTGGATTTAGCTCAGCTTTGGATATGTTGTTGTGAGGAAAGTTACACATGATCTAACTAGAGAGATCATCAAAATTATGCTTGGTTCATGAGATATGAATGACTATGTATAGTACTGTCAAATCTGCCATTTATTTTTAAACGTGGAAGCATAAATATTAGAAATCTATATGTTAAGGTGGAGACATTGAAACATTTCATAATTTTTAAATTATTATAATGTTCTAATATTATTATAGAGAAGTGTTATGGGAAGGAGGAAATGATGAAATATTTCAAGAATCAGTTATGTAACTGAAAAGTGACTGAAAATAGAGGGGCTTTCTTGGAGAGTGATTATAAATTGTAATTTTTGCAAAGGAATGGGGGTTTGGTTATTTTTCCACCTTTTGGCTGAAGACTTTGGGCTGCTGGTAGAGGGGTTTTATTTTCTAGTTTTAGTTTTCAATGTAGGGGGAATTCTTTTCTAAGCAATCATATTGTACAGGGATAGAGGGCTTTTAATTTCTATGTAGATATGAATAAAAGGAAGATGATGTTCATAATCTTTGAGTTATCTGAGCTTTATTTTCTGATTGTAATTAGACTTTGGGCTTTTATAATCATCCATTCATATATTTTCTATCACAAAGGATTGTATGCATGAGTGTATTTCAAAACTTTGCTTTCTGAAATATAATCATATCAGAAAGGAAGTCTTTCATTTGTTTTCCTTTTAAATCTATATGTCATTTGGGATTAGTTGTGAAGTGTTGTTTGATGGAAACTTGGTTTTCTTTCAAATTTGTTTCTTTCCTTATCTTATTTAACAAACACTTTCAAATCATGTTGATGATTGAATAGTGGCATTTAGTTTCTTTTTGGTTAAAAGAAAAGATGTGGTTTAAAACTAAGTAATTCATTGCATATCTGATTGGGGAGTTGTACCCTATAAAATTCAAAGGACACTTAGGTATTTCAATTGCAAAGCGATCCAACTATTGTGTTGCAAGTTTTTCTTTCAGCCTTGGGTGTTTAGGAGTCATTTTGTGCAGGTGTTTTGAGAAGACAAACCTGTTTACCAACAGTATGATTAACACCACTTGGAATATATCAATGCAATAGGTATGCTTGGAGGGTTTTGATTCATTTTATTATTTATGATTTGAGAGAAAGGAATGATATTGATATGTAAAGGACTAAACATTAACTGATTTGATGTAAAAAAAATGGAAATTTAATGTAAAAGGGATTTGAGATGAATTTGAATGCACCTAGAAATGGAATAGAAAAAGTGAACTTTTAAACCCAAAAGTTTTACTATCGAAATGTCAAAATGAGCTATAATTAGATATCAAAGACCTGAAGGTTGTGAATGGACTTCCTGCAAATTTTTAGTCAAAAATAGAAGGGACAAGATGAAACTCAATCTGTACCTAGGGACATGTTAAAACTCAATCTATTCCTATCACTTTCAGATGAAACTTTCACAAAATTTAAAACTATTCATGTCCTACCCAGATCTAAAACCGTAGCTTTGTAACATGTTCTTGCACACACAATAATGCAAACAAAGGTTGGGAAAATGGGTTTTCCTTGGTCAAACTCTTTTTTATGAATTATCCTTGAAATTGAATTGAAATTGTATAATTAAATATGAAATAGAAGTTAGATCTGAAACATAAATACCTTATACCTTGATGGTGCAATGCTTATTTTGATCATGTGATCACAAGTGTTGATGTAATAGCTTAATCTCAAAAAAAATTCAAAATTAAATCATAAGACCAAATCTTGAATGATGGATATTGTAGTTTTCTAATAATTCTTGATGAAGAAGAAGGATTGAAAACTTAGATGTTAATTGAAGAAGAGATCTTCAATTCTGATTTTCTTGATTTGTCGTGAATTCTAGAAAACTTGATAGTGAACACTTGCACTTGATAATAGATACCAAAACAAGGAGAGATATGGGGTTTACATATTCAATCCATCATTTTAGGGGTTAAAACTCAGGCAAGCCAACCACAAAGCTAGATCTCCTTCCAATACCCCACCATAGGGCCCTAGGACAAATTGTGAGGAAAAATCCAAGGGGACGGATCAAGTTTGGTGATTTTTCCTAGGTAAAAATAATTTTTGGTGATTTGACCCAGGTAAACATTAATTTTGGCAATCTGTATCCTGGAAAATGGGCCAAAATTTTAAATAGGGGTCCCTAATAGTCATGAGGGATTTTTGGATATAGCTCATTCTAAGTTTGGGAGTGCATGAAAAGGACATAAATAGTATGAGGTCCTAAAAGATTAAACCAATTATTTTATTTAAGGAGAACACTTAGAAATAAGGACCAACCTTGAGTTTTGAAGAAATTGAATCAATATAGGACTTATAATGCTAATTTGAAGGTTCAATAAGTAGTAGGAGAATGTGAAATCAATGTGAGAACCCATACATACTAAAATGGGGCTAAAGTGAGCACCTAATTAAGGGTACTTACTTTTTAGGATGATATATTTATCCCCTACTTTAGCGAGATTATGAGTCAACCTCATGCTCATAGTAAAGTATAAGAAAGAGAGAGGAAGATAAATATCATGAGTAAATTGTAAGGAGATATGATATCACTAAGTTCAAGAACATAAGCCCCCAAAATAAGGATATTAAATTATACATCCATATGCAAGGACACATAAAAGAAAAGAAAAATCCTAAATCTTACTAAAATTCCAAGTAAACAAGTTGAAGATACCTCACTAAAAAATGTCTCAACTGCTAACATCATGCTCAGAAAGCTATTGCAAAAGAACAAGTGGTCACCTAAAAAGAGAAACCACACACATCAAAGATAAGATAAGAAGACATGATTCAATCAAATCAAAATTTTGATATGTTATAGAATCATGAAGGAGAGAAAAGACAATCATGGATGATAGACTAGGCAATTATGTTGCACTAAGTGATCCATGAGAGAGAGAGAGAGAGAGGGAATGGTCTAGAAAAAAAATTATGCTATTTCTAACCATAAAAAAGAGTGTACAGAGGGAATTCATGGTCTAGCACATGTTATTCAACTCATGAAAACTTATGCAAATAAGAGGTTAAATAGTCTAGAAAGGTGTGTTATGCTAGTCAATCAATCCTAAAAATGTATGCAAAGGAGAGGTCAAATAGGGTAGCAAGTTGTGTTATTCTATTAAAACAAATCCTAAGGATAACCAAGGAAAGCACTGTATCTAAGGAAACCCACCAAATATGTATAAAGGAGAGTGATCATGCCCTAGAAAGTTGTATAATTATAGTGTACTCTACCTAAAATACTTAAAGAAAATAAAGTATTTTCAATAAGGATTCCATGTATGCTCCCCGTATGATGGAAAATGAGGACTATTTTGACATCTTAAGGAAAGGATGAACAAGGATAAAACACTTTTAATATCTATAAGGTGTGCAAGCAACACCAAGTCCAAGCCAAAGAGGTCACAAATCATATGAGGTCAAGGAAGGGATGAATGGAAAGTGATATCATGCAAGAAGTATAAAGATGTCATTTTGAAGGATGTTCAAAAAATATGTAGAACAAGAAGGGAAGAATTTTGACACCTTCCCTATTTCTAGGTAAAGGGATTCTTGAGGAAGGATGAAACACTTTTAGCCTCTTGGTAAGGTATTTGTTTTATCATGGAGACCCAATTGCAAACAATGTATAGGTTATGATCAAGGATGCATATCTCTTGTGTAGAAAATAATCTTTAATTTAAACCAATATTTTGATGTAATATTGGATATCACATAATAGACAAATGTCACTTAACTGAGGGAAAAGTGGATCCATGTAGAAAATAAGAGAGATTGATATACTACCCTTTCCCCCGAAGTGTAGAGATAAGGATAAGGAGAAATAGGACCTATTACTTTACTCACAAAGTATGATTACACCATACCTGATAATGAGCCCCCAAATGATAGGCTGACAATGTCATATATTATGGAGAAACGTAATAGGGACTTAAATGTTATTTAAAGAAATCTTGATTGAAAAATAACTCATTACAACATTTTATGTGAATGATATCATAATCTATGATTTTTTTAATTTTTTAATGTAAGGCTTGACATTCATTAGTAGATTGGTCATGATATCAATGATACATGAAGAAAGGGAGATTCAAAAGATCTTGACTATTCTTCTTTTTTCGTTTAGGTCAAGTAATCAACTTGGCATGAAGAAGGTAAGGAAAAATGATTTCTTGATTAAAGGTAGATATAGAAGAAGTGTTAGATTATACAGGAGAGGATGGTGACAATGAATTTTATTCAAAACAAAATGATTCTATAGGTTTCTCACTATTCTTAGTTCTTTTTTTCACACATCCTAAACCATATTTGAGGTTATGAGTTGAATTGTTTTGAGAATCAGGTTGGAAAAATGATACACTAGGTCCCATGTTAAAATTAGAAAGTTTTTATTCCCCCACAAAATATGGCATAAATTCTAAAAACCCCCAATCATCATCTAAAGGGGAACATGTTTTGAGTAAATGGTGTAGGAATAGAAGGAGAATTAGATCAGTTTGTAAGCAATTTTGGACCCTATCATCAGCAACAAGGGTATACATGGTATTGTTGTATATGAGATTCACTTTTCAATGGAGAGTTGAAGGAACAATATGCATAGAAAGTAACCATGGCCATCCTAAGAGAAGATTATAATCAAGAGCATTGGGCATGAAATGAATAAGCGTGGGTAGAATAATAGGACATATCTTAATAGGGAAGGTGATAATACCCAAGTTTTTCTTAGAAACATTACCAAATTCAAATATAGGAGTAGAATAGAGTTTAATTGATATAATATCCACATTTATCTTGTTTAACAATTCAATACTACAAACATTAAGTCATGAATCATTATCAATTAAAGTTCTTTGAATAAGGATATCATTGATAAGGATAGAAACCATGAGATAATTATGTTGATCTTGGATTTCTTTACGAGGAAACTCATCTTGAGAAAACACAATTTGAGATTTATTATCGGTCACATTAATGCATTTGAAGATGGAAGTTATGTTGTCTTTCCTAGGAGGTGGGATAATAGCACTCCTCAAGGCTTGTTGTAACACTTCATGATAAGTATGTGAAGTTTGAAGAAGCTCCAAAAGAGATATCTTAGCAAGAGTAGCACACAATTTTTCTACTAAATCATACCCCTTTCTAAGTTTTTGATGGAGATGAGGTGAAGAAGAAATCATTGGTTGAGAAGGAGGAACAACTAAAATTGTATGTTTTTTTATAAGTATGATAAATTGCATGATAGTCAGGTTGTTGAGAACCTTTCACTACAATGATTGGTTTGTGACAAACCACATGATAGTTAGGTTGTTGAGCACCTATCACTATAATGATTGGTTTATTGTGAATTTGAGGGTTATATTGATGAAGATGGACAACCACCTTAGGATTTTCACTACCTAAAACACTAACAACATTGACTTGGTCAAGATCTTTATTGTTCATGGATTCATCACTAGAAGGGAGAGAATTAAGGAAATTAGTAATGATGTTATCATCTTATTGCAAGGTGTTCTCACCTGTTGAAAAACCTTTAGAATGGAGATTAGGGACTTCCATTAATGTTTCATCTCTAAAAGGGATGTCAAGTAAAGGTAAGGTGATATTAAGAAAGTATTTATAATGTCCTCCTCTTGCTCCAAAATATACTCATAAAGGGTGTATGTCATAGGAGAAGGATCACCATCATATATGAATGTATCTTCTCTAGAGGGGGTAGAAGAAATGTCAACCATTATATCATATTATTTTATAAAGTTTTTTTAATGAGGAAGAGAATAATCAAAGTCATTGTCCAAGGGTTCATTCCAAATAGGAGAATCACCAAGGGTAGGAATATCTTTATGATTAAAGCACACTTTAGGAGAGGAATTAATAATCATGACTCACTAAAGCTTGATCCCTCAAAGGGAAGGGATGGAAAGGAAAGTAGGGTAAAATATCCTTCTCTTGTATCAAAATATCTTCATGAGAAAGATACATTTAGGATAAGGATCAATATCATCTTGAAAGATTGCATCCTTATGAGGGAGATTCTTTGAATAAATATTAATAGGCTCTTCTTGTGCTAAAATGTTATGATGGGAAGGATTGGTTTTGGAAGAGGGCATATTGTTATTATGGATGAAATTAAGAAATAAACTATCATCATATGCATGAAAGGAAATATCTTTAAGTTATTGAAAGAAAATTGAAATTGAACTAGTAAATGATGATAACAACTCCATTCATAGAATGAAACTAAAAATACAGATAATTGTGCATGAAATGAAATATTTTTGTATTTTTCATTGTTTTGAAACTTGTAACATTAAAATGAAATACAAGAATGCAATGGATCTATGCGTGTATCTATATTATATCTAAATTGCTAAAAATGAAAAAATGTAATGCATGAAAAGAAGATATAAATACATAGACTGTAGCAAAGGTATGATGTAAATATTGATTAATGCAATGTATACAAAGTAGATCTAGAAACAAAATCAAAAGTATTTTATGCAAGGAAGATCTAAACACCAAAATCAAAAGGAGAAATTCTCATAAGTTGGGTTCACCAAAATGTATAATAGAAAATGGGGATCATGTAAAGGGGACATTTTCCCCAATTCATATTATACATTGGAATACAAAGACACCTCAAGATAATTATGAATAACACCACTTGGAAGATCCCAATACAATAGTTATGTTTGAAGGGTTTTGATTCCTTTTGTTGTTTATGATTTCAAAGAAAGGAATGATATTGATATGTAAGAGACTAGAAACAATAACATATCTGATCTAAAATTTTGAGAAATGTGATGTAGAAGGGATTTGAGATGAATTTTTTAATGCACCTAGAAATGGAATAGAAAAACTAAACTTTCAAACTTGAATTTCTGACTATTGGAATGTCAGAATGAGATATAATTGTAGATTTGAGACATGAAGGATTTGAATAGACTCCTTACCAAATTTTAGTCAAAAATGACATCGATGTGGTAAAATTTGATCTATACCTAGGGACAAGTCAAAACTTGATATGTTCCTAGCACTTTCAGATGAAACTTTCATAGAATCTACAATTATTCATGTACTACCCAAATCTAAAATTGTAGCTCTATAACATGTTTCTCCAAAAAAAATAAAATGGAAAGAAAGATTGGGAAAAGGGTTTTTCCTTGGTAAAACCCTTGTTTAGGAATTAAAATTTAAATTGAATTGAAATTACATAATGTAAGATGAAATAAAAGATAGATCTAAAACATAAATCACCTTATATCTTGATGGTGCAATGATTCTTTGGCTATGATCACAAGTGTTGATACATTAGCTCAATCTCCATAAAAACCCAAAATGAAGTCATAAGACCAAAGCCTTGGATAATGTATGTTTTAGTTTTCCAACAATGCTTGATGAAGAAGAAGGATTGAAGACTTGGATGCCTAATTGAAGGAGAGATCTTGAACTCGAATCTTCTTGATTGCTCGTGAATTCTTGAAAAAATGATAGTGAACACTTGCACCTGATGATGGATACCAAAATGAGGATAGATAGGGGTTTTATATATTCAATCCATCATTTTGGGGTTAAATCTTAGGCAGGCCATAAACGAAGGTAGATCTCCTGTTAATACCCCATCATAGGGCCCTGGGCCAAATTTGGGGAAAAATACAAGAGGATAGATTGTGTTTGGTGATCATGTAAAAATAAAGTTTAGTGATTTGTACCCTAGAAAATGGTCCAAAATTTGAACTGGGGGTCCCTTATAGTCAAAAGGGAAGGATTTTTTAGTACGGCTCATTCTGAGTTTAGGAGAGCATGAAAAAGGCCATAAATAGTATGATAGGTCCTAGGAGATGAAAATAATTATTTGATTGGAGAAAAAATAGAGGAACACACTTATAAATAAAGGCCAACCTCAAGTTTTGAAGGAATTGAATCAATAGAGGACTTATAATGTTAATTTGAAGGACCAATAAGCATTAGGAGAATGTGAAATCAATGTGGTAATCCATACATATGAAAATGGGGATGAGAATTTAATTAATAATTCTTAATTTTTATGATGATATAGTTGGATAATAATATTGGACTCTCTATTTGGTGGACTTAGCCCAAGTTTAGGTGAACCACATTAAATTCTCGATGTCTTCTTTGATAGCCTACATCTGATTGAATATTTTGATGAACTAAATGGACAAGTGAAATATGGTGATTAGAGATCACCGAACTACTAAAGTGATATGTAAGGAAATTAAATTAGTCAATATGTATTGTCATTGATGTCAACTAGTTTTGACTATACTTATCATAATAGTTACAAACATCTAAAGAAGAAAAATGGTAAAGGAATGAGATATCTACATGAAGATGAGATGGATATGAAAGATATAGATAAGGTATACATTGGGTAACTTATTGATGAGTCTATGGCATCATTTTGTTGACTTGATTGTATTACATGAATTTTTTATGTATTGAAGATCAGAACTGAACAAGTTTATGTGGTCGGTAATTGAAGATTTCTATATACATCGAGCCAGTGTAGTGTATATTGAGTAATAGTAATAACCAAGTTAGTATTCACCAACACATTCTGTATTAACTGAGCAAGAGAAAAAATTAAAGTTTATAATAGAGCAGGCTGGGTATGTGTAGGATCATGGTATGCCAAACTAGGCTCTTAAGTGGCAATGAAAACTTAAAAAATCAAGGTTAGGAAAGTTGACATAAAAATTTGAACAAGTTATCAATCTTATATATAAAATATATAAGAAGAAAATATATAGAAAATTGAATGTAGTTTCTAAGATACTAGCCCTTTTCTAAAAATAAATTATTCTATATGGTGAAAATTTCAAATTTCAATGCAGCAGTATAAAAACATCAAGAAAAAGATAAGAAGTAGGTGTATGTCTGACCACCTTAAGCATAATCAAAAGATAGTTTTTTTACAAGATTCTAGATATAAATAGTAGACTCATGTTTGGATGTGACACATATTTTTTTGTAATTTTTTTCAAGTAAATAATTAATTATGATTTTTATACTATAAATTTTAGAGAATATAAAAACTCACGTGTCTGACCACCTTAACTTGGTCTAAAATTCATCAAATTAAAAACTTTTAGTTTTTTTCTTGTATTAGGAAAATCATAGAATGTGACGCATATTTTAGATTTAAAAAATGTTATACCGTTTGAATATTATACCTATTTTCCAATCAATTTATCAATATTATGAAGATTTCAGGTTAAAGATAATAAGTAGGTGTTTGTCTGACCACCTTAAATACAATCAAATGATAATATTTGTTTACAATATTATAGATTTAGGTAGTAGACTCATGTCTAGATGTGACACGTATTTTTTTTAATTTTATTTCTAAATAAATAATTTATTATGATTTTTCTACGACAAATTTTCCAAAATATTAAATCTCACATGTCTAACCACCTTAACTTAGTCTAAACCTCATCAAATTGAAAAAAATAAAATTTCTTCTTGTATTAGGTGAAGCATAGAATGTGATACATGTTTTAGATTTCAAAAATGTTATACTATTTGAAAGTTATAGTTGTTTTTCAATCAGGACTTCTTTTTCACATCGCCACTTTTTGGCATACCATGATCCTGCATAGACCTAGCTGACTGAATTGATGAGTTGGATGATTGCTTATGATTCTAAGGTAAGAGATAAAGTTTTTTATGATGATCTCACTAGTACAAAAACAACAATATATGACCAAATAAACTACCAAAAATTGTAGATAAATAACCAAATTTGGTCATGTGACCAGTGGTAGTTTATTGCCGGTCATTTATCTCATGACCAAATTTATGACTAAACTATTTTAGTCATTTATTTGGTCATTGATTTGGTCATATATTTAGTCATTTATGTGGTCATTTATTTGGTCATTTAGTCATTTATTTAGTCATTAATTTAGTCATTAATTTGGTCATTGATTTGGTCATTAATTTAGTCATTAATTTGGTTATTAATTTAGTCGTTAATTTAGTCATTTATTTAGTCATATATTAGGTTGTATATCTAGTCATTAATTTAGTCATTTATTCAATCATATATTTGGTCGTATATTTGGTTAATTTAGTCATTTATTTAGTCATAGATTTGGTCGTATATTTGGTTAATCTAGTCATTTATTTAGTCGTATATTTGATTGTATATTTGATCATATATTTGGTCATTAATTTAGTCATATATTTAGTTGTTTATTTAGTCATTTATTTAGTCATATATTTAGTCATTTATTTAGTCATAAATGAAAAGTATTTTAAAGACCATAAATTTTATAATGCCAAAAAAACATCATATTAAACTTGAAGTAATGCCAAAAAAACATCATATTAAATTTTATAATGCCAAAAAAACATCATATTCAAAGTATGTAGAGTGCCAAAATATATACGTAAGATGTCGAAGTTATCTAAAGAGTATATACGTAAATATAATAAAAAATATCAAAGCTATCTCAAATATTAAACACTGAGCCAAGATGTCTAACAACTAGTACATGATAAACATGTTGATCAACTATGTCATTTTTTACAAATATTTTAGTGGCCAACGTGTGAAGGTTCCCTCTTTCTCTTTCAGATGAACAACTCTATCTATTTTATCTTCATAAGCAAGGGGTACGTTACTTGTGACCTTTAAAATATTTACATTTGCATCTCCTATTCCTTTCAAGTTGATTCCATATATAATAGATAGGGAGTGAATCCGCCCAATGCCCACAACATCACCATCATATGGATCCAACACCTTAACTTTATCCCCTTCTTTGAGTTTATCAACACATTTCTACAAAAAGAAAAAAAACGCATGTTATATTACATAGGTAATGAAAGGCCACAAATATAATATAACCATAAGACTCTAAATAAGAAAGACCAAAATTATTGTTCATTCCTATTGCACTTCTCTTTTTTATGTTCAGGACTAAAGGTGACAACTTTAGAATTGCAAAAAACAAAGAAGCATTTATAGTTCATCTAAATACTATAATAGTATAGATCATCCAAATAAGAGATGCTTTAATTTCTTATTGCATAATAAATAGAAATAATGTTCTTTATATCTGAAACTTGAAGAGAAGTAGAAATTTTGACTAGCAGATATAAACAATGAAATAAATAATAAATAAATAGTCATTCTAATGGTTAAATTAATTTGGTTAGTGTCCTTAATTCCAAACATAAAACAAACAACTCATAATGTGACTTGCTTTAAAAAAAAACCAAACAATCCCAAAATTAATTTCTGATTATTCAATGAATGAACTCTAATTTACTTCTTGTTATCTTGTTGATAACAAAACTCTAGTGAACTCTTGTTTACTTCTTGTTATCTTGTTATCAACAAAACCATTATAACATACAAAAAACTATTTGCATGTTCCCATCGATTTTAGATTTTGACAAGCATGGTATCAAATGAGAGCCAATAAATGAGAGACTCATAAGTTGTATTGGAGGAAGTCGGCAAGCCAACCAAGAAACTAACATCCACTAGGATGATATGCTATTTGAGACATCAAAAATTTTTAAAATGGGATTGTTGTCTGAAAATTTTTAAAATGGGATTTGTCTGGGATTTTTTAAACCACATCCTTCTGAGATAGTGCCTAGGAGGTCTCCAATAGTTAGAGATATAAAACTAGAAGTAATAGATTATATCAATGTAGGAAAGTACTAAAGTAACTTATCTATGCTGATTGCAGTAGCATATTAGCTAGTTAAAGAGCTAATTTAGTGTTCTAGGCAGCTATAGCTAAAGCCAAAAAAAAAACAATTTGACTCACAAGAAGAAAGGTTCATCTCTACAAAAAGAAATTGGCAATTGAACAATCTCAAATCTATAGCAAATAAAAAAAAACATAAACCCACATAAACATTGATTGTATGGACAAATGGCAGGAATATTGCCTACTCATCCTCCATCTATCATCTCCTCTTCAATAAGGATTCATTATCACCATAACCCCAACAATCAATACAACTAGGAGTGCCATGATGATCATCATAATTCTTATTGTTTTGGGTCATTCGTAAATGTGATCTAGTTTATTTTTATTTATTTTTTAGCAAACCCAACATATGCACAAGATAATAAGATCATTCTAGACAATAATACAATACAAATTCACAAAGGCACAAGTAAAGATCAAGAGATGCTCTCCTCAATGTAGCCTACAAACTTGATTGTAATCTCTTTACTCACATTTCCTGATGGCCATACATATTACCATTTCCCTCAAAAGTTCATTTTCATTCATCTCCTCCCCCACCTTTCCAGTCCAAGGCTGAATGACCTTCCAAAAAAACTATTCAATGTCATGTCTCTTCAATTGTATTGTTTAATGGGGTTCCAGAAAAACTTTAAAAGTGATTTTGTTAATGTAATTAATAGAATAATTGAAGTATATTGGCCTCTGGAGGACACATGGTATATTGGGAACATTAAGTGTTGTGATGCATATAATAAATTGTACCATGTTGTTTATGATGATGGGGAGGAAGAGTGGGTATCATTAGAGAGGGATAGATATAGGATTCAGGTGGCTCCTGTGGAGTTTACAAGACTATCCAGCAGAAGTAGGAAGAGAAATGCACATGGGAACTCAGAAAACATGGGTTTTGTACATAGAAAATATTTTAATGGGGATACTAGTTTTGTATAGAAGGGAAGTGATGTCAATGTTGGGGGCAGTGCTAGTTTTGTACAAAGGACAAGTACTAATGTTGTGCAGAAAGATGGCATTGATGATGGTGCTAATTGTGTATAGAAAAATGGTATTAATGGAAGTAGTGATGTTTTGAAGAGGAGAGCTATAGGTGGGTATGCTAGAATTATACAGGCTGGTAATGGTGGGTTGCAAAAGTGTCATGATGCAAGAAGGAAGAACTCTAAATAGGTCAAGAATGTAGGTGTTGGTAATTTGATAGAGCCTTATGATGATGTGGGAGTTGGACTCTGTTTAAGCCATAAGAGGCTAGGAAAGGTTAAGCATTATGATCCTACAAATAAGTTTCAGCTTGTTGAATATGAGGATGGGGAGGTAGAGTTGGTGCCATTAGAGAGCGATAATAATGTGGTATCAAGTACAATTTTTAGAGGCAGTGGGTAGAGTGAACATGTTGGTGCTGAGATTTTAGAGAATATTGAAAAGGATCATTTGTAGGAAAATTATGGAAGGAGGAAGTGGCGTAAGATGGATTCAAAATAGGTTACATTTGATTTGGAGAAAAGTTATGATATTAGTGGCAGTCTTGATTATGCCACTGCAGTGCGGGGTTCTATTTTGGAACACAAGACAGGGGACACTATGGAAAAGCTAGGGTCATGTGTGCTCTTGGTGATTCTGGCACTAACAGTGGTGCAATGGTATTCATCATAGGCATAAATGATTCACAGAAGGATTGTGTTGGTGATTTGGGAGCTGGTTCTTCCACGGTTGCACCTAGTTTTTCTAGGAAACCTAAGCGGTAGGGTAAGAATGTAAAAAAAAGGGTCATAGATGGGTTACAGATTCGGAGTGATTCAAAGCAGAAAAAAAGTATAGACATTAGTGTTTTGCCCAGGGATTGTGTTGATTCTGGTAGCACATAGTTGGATTCTATTGGGGAATTTGAAACACAGAAAAATGCAGGATAGAAAAACTTTTTAATTCCATTTTGTATATATCCAGCAACTATTGCAGTCCAAGAAACCACATCCTACTGAGATATTTTGTCAAACAAATTATGCACTTTTTGTATGCTTCCACACTTTGCATACTTGTCTATCAATGTTGTGACAACTACAAAAGCTAAAGAATAACCATTTTTAATTATCTTATGATGGATTTCCATACCCTCTTCCAAAGCTTCTTGTTTAGCACAAGCTAGTAGTATGCTGGGAAAAGTTACCAAGTTTAGATTTACACCTACGAACTGCAACTGCTTAAAAATGTCTACAGAATTTTTATCAAGCCCATTTTGTTCATATCCCACAATTATTGCATTCCATGAGATATTGTCTTGTTGAGGCATTTTGTCAAACAACTCGTATGCCTTTCCTATGCTTCCATGTTTTGCATATAAATCTATTCGAATATTCATCATAATTACATTAGAAATAAATCCACGCCTAATGACGCTTCCATGAATCTCCAAATGATGTTCTAGAGAATCCATGCTGGCACATACATGAATAATAGTGGAAAAAGTGAAATGGTCTAGTTTTATTGTTCATTGCATTTGATGAAATAGTTTCAATGCCTGTTGAGGAAGGCTATGCTTTCTATAAGCTAAAATTATCACATTCCATGAAAAGACTTTTGGCCCAATCATGTTGTCAAAAATAATGCGAGCATCTACCAAACTTCCACACTTGTCATACATGTTGATAAGTGTATTTGGTAGCAGAGAGTGTGAAGTAAATTTTAATCCTCTATAATTTAGGTGAGAGTGAATTTGCTTCCCCTCAAAGAGGGATTTGCTAGCAATGCAGGTGTGCAATAGATGAATGTATGTGGAAGGATCTATAGCAGGATTGTTTGAGTTAAAAAGAATGCGTACAACCTCTTTCAAACCCTTTGTACACATATTTCTTAGACTTTGATTGAGATTGATAGTAGATGACATTAAAAAGATCAACTTCACTATTCAAATCAAGAAAACCAACAACAACCATTAGCTCAACCCAAAGGAAAACCATACAAATAATGCAACCACCAAATCCTAGCACTAAATGATGACTTTTTCCTGTGATCTGGTTTATTAGATTTCATAGAATTAATAATAAATGGAAGGAGGAGATTATGATTATTTGTTCAAGGTGATGTTTACAAATTACAGGTGACTCAGGTCTAGGAAGATCTAATATCATAATCAGATTGACTAGAGATCATTTCTCCCATTAGTCCATGCCTATTGTGGGTGTGGAGTTTGCCATTTACACTATTCAAGAATTTATAGAATAATATACCCACTTTATAATATTATATAATAAAATATTATGCCATTCCCTAGCATTTTTAGCTTACCCAATTCTATCATATGCCTCTGCTTGGGTTCTCTACATGAAATTTGTAATTCAAACTAGTTATTGAATTTCCAAGTAATAGAACTCTTGTTCCGATCGATGGTGTGATTCATGGCCTTAAAGTCATCTGAGAAGTACTTGTACAACAACATATGTCAATTCAGTAAGTGTTGGGTGACCTAGAAACCCCAAAAACTACATTTAAAAAATCATAGAAGTTTTTGTATTTAGGGAAATTGCAAATTTGGATGTATTGAATGCCAATCACATTTTTTGGAATATTTTTCATATTTGCAGTAAAGCTAAATCAACTAAGCCCACAAGAAGCATTGAGGATACTCTTATCAGTCTCAATCCAATAACCCATATGAAGCTTCCTAAGAAATATGCTGCAAGCGTAGTTGTTATTGTCCATGATTATTACAACACATTTTGTCACATGCGGGAGCAACTATTGCAATTACTTAGTCATGATCAGAACTTGAAATCAACACTATGATGTTTAGGAAACTCTCAAACTAGCTGTGATTTAAAAACTTCACCCCTACATTTAACGTGTGCAATACCCCACGGTTATGGCATCTATCATGGATTCACTGCTAGTAGGTTGAATCACCATAAAAACATTAAGAGAGGAACCAATTACATAGTTTTTAAACACCCTGTAGTTGGCATGATATTATTTCAGCAGCAACGTTGTACCTAAACAAATATTATTGAATTCCTTTGGGTGATGCTCAAATTTCTTCGACACAAGAAGAAACAAGACTATTGGGATTGCCTATTATAGCCCAAATTGCCTCTCTTTGGCTTCTTCATCCTCATAGGTAATGTTGTTTAAAAATGAATCTTTCTGTATGATAATGAACCCTTCTAGCAATAAAATACAGTTAATATAAATAAGACTTGTTAATCCCTCTAACTCTTTTCTCTTTAACTATCAAGTCCAAGAGACTAATGTACATTCAAAATGACAACTATAGTGTCAAAATTGACAACAACAATTCCCTAACTTCTTCAAAGATCAAACCCCTCTTTACTTTACAACAAAGGAAACAAATATGCTTGGTGGTTGAGGACATCAATGTCCCATCTTAACAACAATATCACAACAATGGCAGAATGCTACTGACTAGTGGTTACATCTTAACAAGATTACTAATTACAGAGGGATAGTTATGTCAAAAGACAATAATGATGATAGTGATCTCAACTTGACATTATTAATAGCTGCTATATGACAACAGAAATCAAGATAAAAATAGCTCAACAATATAACTATGTTTAGAAATGAAGTAATGACAATAATATTTATTGATAAGTAGAAATGGAAGCAATTCAATGAAAACGCTACTATCTATGGTGTAGCAATATTGACAAATCAAAGGACAATATAAACATTTGATGGCTTTTTCTAGTAATGACTATGTTCACAAATCATAAATAGTGGTAGCAGTGTTCTCTGTTATCAAAGAAAACAATCATAATCACTAATCACAATAACAATAATCATGTTTAGTATTCACAAGGATCTCAAACCTGTCTCTTCTCAAGTATAGTTAACTGTACTCATTTTTGAAATACCAACAGCAATAATTGCTCTTGTCTATTGGTGACAAACCTAATTGCTATTTAATAATGATAGCTAGGAATCTTAGCAACTACTTCCATTGTACAAGGGTGTATGTGTTGTTCATAAAAGGTTCCAGAGAAGAATGATAAAAACTTGCAGACCTAAGGCTAGTAAAATAAATGAATTTATTATGAAATTACTGGTCGTATATCACTGACAATTTCAGTCAAAGTTGTGCTCAATGATATTATGAAAAAATCTCAATGTTTTCACAAAAATGTTGGGGAACAGACAATTTCAATCAAAGTTATGCTCAATGATATTATTAAAAAATTGCCACATTTTCATGAAAATGTTGAGGAATACTGTTGAGAAAAAATATATTGGATGTATTGCAGTATTTTGAAGATGTCTTCTTCTATGGTTCTTTGTTCTAGTCCCTAGAAAATGTCTCTGGACTGAAAAATTATGCCAATTTATTTCCTGATGATTTTCTTTTTTATTATAACTTGTATTTTCATTTTCTTACAGTTTTGTTTTTTCTCCATTATCTTACATTTGGGAGGGTTGTATCACACTGAGGTTTTCCCCATTTTTAATATTGGTCTCATTTTCCAATTACAGGTAACTTAAAATTAAAAAATGGTAATGTTGTTTTAGTAGAAAATGTTCATACATTTGTGAGCAGTCTTCCAAATGGATATGATACACTAGTGGGAGATAAGGGTTCTCAGCTTAAATTAAAGAAAAATAGACAAACAAAGAATATTGTTGTTGTATATATTGAAATTAAAAAAAAACTACAGACCAAAGTTTGTTGTAGCATTTATGGCCCACAGATGAGAGGGCATGATAAGAATGTGAATGGCATGGGTTACTGGGTCAGTTGGTCTGTGTTGACCAATGTTTGACTGATAATTAATTTAGCTCTTCTAACATCTCTCATAAATTAATTATCTAATTTTTTCAAATATCCTCTCATAATCACAAAAAACTTCTACAACTAATATCTATAACTCTAAAGACTCACATGATTCATCCACAGACCACATATGCGCAAGCCAAAAAACTTAAAGACTATATTTTGTTACTAGATTTTTCTTTGACTGCCAGTACCTATGCATCCTACAAAAACCATTTAATGTAAAATAATGAAACCAAAAATCATAGGTTACACAACATATAATAGGTCACCCAAAAATAATAAAAAACCACAGATAATAGATAACACTAAATCCATATAACCCAAGATTTTTAGAGAGTTCTTGCTAGTTGACCCCATAGCTCCTATCTATCTCCCTAGGCCTCTCTATATTTAGGATATCTGCTATCTCCTAATAGTTTAAATTAACAACTAACAATCAGATCCTAATTGAGAAAAAGTAAATTTTTATAGCACTCACCTCAAGTTTATCACTTGTAGTACTATAAATATCATGCACATCTTGTTTGAAATCAGCATAATCACCATCATCATTGTCTTCTACTTTTCATTTTTCTTTCATATGTTTGCTCTGCATGTGGGTTTAATCATGAAAGGTTAACATAAGTCAAGTAAAGAATGCAAAAGCTACAAAAAAAATTTCATAATGACTATTATATTACCTCAGCTTTAATAGAACTATGATTGGGCTACACATTCTTGTCCACTAGTTCATCATGATCACTATCGATATCGGTAGCTTTGTTAGCATCAAGGTATTTTTGTTTTTCTGTTGCTTTAATAAAATTGTTCTGCATGTAGTTAAAATTGATAAAATCTTGGTAGAGAGGAAAGTTCATAAAATAATGGTGTGAAAATGCAATATCAAAAATGCTTTGTGTAGGAGAATCAATACTTAAGGATAGTGTTTTGTATATAAAAATTCATAAAGACATTGATCAAAATGATTCTCTCAACAATGCAAAGCTACATTACTATGAACCAAACTTAACTCATCAATATAGCCTCTTACCTAATATGAATTCATAAAATTATGATCACTCCATGAAGAAACTATAGGCTGAACTGAGGAAGTCAGTTGTGAAACTTTCTCAGTGAGACTATGTAAGTGCATCATTATATGTTCATACACTTCATTTGAGTTGACATGATTTGCAGAGGCTCTTTTTGGGAGTTCCACAGATGGCTATGAAGTCGTTGTTGATGAATTAGACTTCCACTTCATGCTATTCTTAGATTTATTAGGATCTAGTTCTGCCATATAATTGACAATATCTTGTGCACCTGCTTCTCTATTATTGTTTCCACCTAAAATACAATGTCAATTTTAACATAGTCAGTTCAATAATTAAATTGAAATAAATAACATAATTTAAATCAAACCAAAAAGTCATACACTTACTCCAAATTTTTTTATTTTGGCCTGCAACCCACCTTGGCCAAATGTATATTCAGCCTTCACACTGTCTCTTGCTCTCTTTCCTTTATTACTCTGTCAAATATTCTTCAGAATGCATACTTTCTTTCAATTTTTCCCACTGTTTGGGAGATAGAGTGTTGTCTAAATTCTCTTTTCCCTCTATGATTTCTTTTATGCACATGTATCTAAAATTATTCATTAGAAGTCTCATCTTGTACTTGTAATATTTTCTCGAGATTTGTCCACCAATAGTATCAAAGACATTTTCCATTTTTTGTATAACACTCTCCACATGGTATGGATCTTGCTCTACAAAATTTGATTTTCAAATATCCAAATGGGCCCTACATCGTACGCCCAATTCAAAGGCCCACCTTGTAGCATTTTTCCCAATGGGTTCACCATCTCTTAACACCTCAACCAAGAATGGCTTCTTCCCTTCTAGTATCCTTTCTTTTGAATGCCTCTCTATAGATTTATATAAATCTTGACCCAATTTCTTTCTTTTAACAATAGCGAACACATGTTCTGTTGAACCACTACCAATAGGTTCACTCTGAGGCACATTAGATGCAAGCAGACTCTCTTCATGACTTTCATTAGGTTGTACATCACCATGTGCTATATCAGGTTCCTTACCATCATAATTACCTTCTTCACCAACTACATTTTTTGGATCAAAAAATCATTGGCTTTTATGAACTGGCAACTTTGTAGCTTTATTTTCTACTTGTTCTTTCTCTTCATTTTCTCTGCACTCTTTTTCTTTCCTATAAAACCAAAAACAAATATCGTATCAAGTCTTATATACATAAATATTTTGCATATAAAATTTCATTAAATAGTATTAAAAAAATAATATACTAGTTACTAAATGTACAACTTGCCTATTTGTCAAACCAAGACATGCAAAACATTCATTATTCTTGGCCACACGTTCTTCACAAAAGTGCTCAAAATCTGTTAGTAGAATTTCAACATTATGATCACTATCATCTAATTTGCACCTTGAATTCTTTCTCCTCATTCACTGATGTCCAAAAAAATAATAATGTATAAATTCCTAAAACAAGAGGTGATAAGTAGTAGTAGTGGTTATAACAAAGAGGTTGTAGAAACAAGAAAACAACACATAAAAACTATAAAAGTAGACTTAAGAAAAGAAAGCATAAGATGACAAGCCAAATGGAACTGTTTCATTTAGGCATCAAAATTCTTCCACTTAGATTGTTAAAGCAGGTATGCATTACTAGTTTTCTTTAGTTTACTACTTGAGATTCATTGGCCATGCAAGTTATAGAAGAGATTCTACAGGCAATAATATAATTGTTCAGCCTGACCCCATAAGACCCTAAAATTTCTCCTATGAACAACCTTCAAATCTTGATTAGCCCCTTCATTGTGATAGATGTCAATCTTGAGCCTTACTACACTCATATCATATGTCATACTTACTTGAACTTGGTCCTAATACAATAGTATACATTCTTGGAAAGAGGCTGAATACAAACACAATCAATTTTCCACTCCTTTGGATAATAGTAGACTGAAATAAGAGTGAGTTCTGGTAGAATAATCACATTTAACTAGAAGCTATGCAAGGCTCCACAAAAATCTCAATGGGGTCTGCAACAGAACAAACTGTCCCTAGTGGCCAAACACAACTGAGTTTATAGTCTCATTCCAATAAAATGGGGTCGATTCAAACTTCTGTCAACTCGCAGCCAACATATGATGTTCCAATGTCATTTCCCAGCTTACTGTAGCTTACGCCAACAAGCAATATGTAACATACACCTGCATATTTTTTTGAAAATGTTTTGCCAAACAATGTACGCTCACCAAAGATGAGCATTCTTGTTGATAAAGATTGATTATATGTTTTATTCATTTGAGAAGCATGTTACATGGTCTTGGAATATCATTAAAATATCCCAAACTTAGTACAACCAAATACAATGATATAAAAAAATGCATGACGATCATAAAGCACATAAATTACCTTAGATTAGCAACCAAAAATGACGTTATAGATTCTCTACCTATATGCATGTTATAGACATCATCAACAACTTTTAATGGCTTCTTGTGATAGAAATCAGATATCTAGGAGGCTACGATGACACCAAGAACACCTCAGATAAGATATTATCACTATTTCCAGTGAGAATGGTCCACTCCAAGGTCTAGAAATCACTTAGAACTTCTGCAGCAGGAGGTTCTTGAAGAGGTCAGTCAACTTATGATCAGAAATTCACATTTGAATGGATTTTGGTAAGTTCTAAAGTAGCTATTTGTTCACTTATTAAGTTATCTGGTACATTTCCCAAGGTGCTTATATGACCTGCAAAAGGGACAACTCAATCCTAAAAATCAAAAGCTACAAAAAATCTTCTAAAAACTAACTAGGACTTGTTGTTATTTTGCTATCAGGAGGTCAATCGGGAGGTTATGACGCTTGGAATATCATGTTGCATCAACCTATTTCATTGAAGAGTGGAAATAATCACATTCAACTTTTCAGTGTGACTCTTGGACTGCAGGTTCTCTTCAAAATTACACATTTACATCTTTAAATTGTAAGTTTTCTTCTTTTTAAGGAAATTTTCATGGGTTAAAATTCAGATATGTAGTTCCAAGAATTAAGAACATTGTTGGTCATAAGTTGGTATTCACATTGATAATAGAAAACATGGCCTACAAGATGTCGATAATTCTACATAAAGTACTTAGCCTAGATAGGACAACCTTCTCAAAGGTCATAAGAATATAGTTATGGTAGGTTATAAGAAACTAATAATGAGGTTTTTTGACAATAGTGACATGAGTTTTAAATTAAAAATGATTCATTGCAAGTAAGTTCCCCTTTGAAATGTTTAATCCATATTTCAATTGTTAGATAACACTCACACACATGAAAATTAGAACTTGTTATTGCAAAATGTATATGTGGCACATCCCAAGTAAAGTACCAAGACTAGGTAAAGGTTATAACTTATAACTTATTTTTATCAATGAAAAGTGGTATGGTAATAATGAAAAATATCAAGTTGGACCTTGGAGAAAGGTTCCATTTTAGGAAGTACTTCAATATAAGAAATGTTTCAATAACCATATGGCAACACACTAAATCAGTGATTCACAAAGCTAGTTTCACAATATGTAAATCCACCTGTCAAGTAAATAAAAAACACATACTGGTGGCAATATACAACTAGAACATTTATACAGTAACCATTTTCAAAAAACAAGGATTAGTAAATCTACGAGTTTTGAATGGATAGAAAAGACATTCTACAAATAACTGTTATTCCAATCAAGTTTTTTGACACCCTAGCATTATTGATAAGCATCATAGGAACAATTGAATTTACAAATAACCATAGAATAAAAGAAACAATAATTTCTAGAAAACAATAATTTCCAGAAAACATCAACAATATTTTTGAAATAACCACATAATTTTTTTTTCAACATTAAATCCCTTGCATTCATATAGCAACTTTGTTCAACATTAAAGCCCTAAAACAAGTATCAGTCTGAAGGTCCATGTCCTTAAAACATAGAATAGTCTAGAAACAACATAAAAGTATTCAACAAAAGATCATAAATTTGGCCTCATCAATAATCATCTGCATTTCCAGCAAGATCAAAATCCTGATCACTTGTATCTGCATCTACTTGATTTTCTTCCTCATCCTCATTTGTGACCTACAATACATTCCCTCTCTCAATTTCTTCATTGGTAATCAAAATCCCTTCTTCAAACAATCCCTCATAATTGTCTTCATCCACTTCAAATGTTTCTTGTAAATTAACAAATTGTCCATCAGGCATTACATTGACAACTTCCATAAAATTTCATCTCGAATGAGACTCTATTTGAATGACATATGACCAACCTAGGCTTCTTACATCATCAATTAGAAATGACTGATTAATTTGAAGAGGGGAAACATATGGCTCATCTATCTCTGATAAAAATTGTCGTGTATTTGCACGTATAAATCCATACTCATCAAATTGTACTGCAGATGGTCAGATCCATTTACATTTTAATAATATAGGACTGTTTTCACCAAAATCCACTTGAATAATTTCTTGGATGAATCCAACATAAAATTTCTTCTCAATTTCATGAAGAAATTCAGCACTAACAACACAATCACAATTTTTCTTTCCTTTGTCCTTTTCTTCCACTCTTGAATGACTACCATAGGCCCGCATCCCACTATAATGTATAGCCCATATATGTGGAGATTGTGAAAACTCACTTTCCTCTATTGTTATATATTGACCTTCTTCTTTTGCATCATTGATTGCATTAAAAAACCACTCTTCAAATTTTGGAAAAGAATCACCTCCAATAAAATTATGACGTCTACACTTTTGAGGTTGATGTTGCATCCAAATTTGATTCTCTTCTTCATATTTTCTACATAAAATAATGACGTAAAAATATTAAGATTAATAATATGAATGTGTAAATGCAATTGAGTAAAAAAATTAGTGTAATTTTTTTTACTTGCGCCACTTGTCAAATGAAGATGTGTTTTGAAGAATAAAGGCTTGTATTGCACTTCTTTCTTGATATGAGAGCTTGAAGCAACTTCCATTTCCTTCTAATAGTTCACCTGCAACTATCTCATCTTCTTCATCATCCCATACACATCGATTGACATTTTTAAAATCCTTGATATATTTTGTGCAAAACCCCATGGCCTCTTGCATTGAATATCCCTCAGACATGCTACGTTCTAGTTTTGCCCTAGTATGGACAAATTTTTTCAAAACTTTCATATATCATTCTATAGGATACATCCATCTCATTCTTATTGGACCACAATACTCTAGTTCATATTCTAGATGTATCAAAAGATGCATAGAAATGTTAAAGATTTTCGGTGGAAATTCTCACTCCAATAGACAAAGGACTTCAACAACCTCCTCTCTCAAACTATCAAAGTTTGAAGGATCTAATACATGTAAAATCATTCTCTTAAATATTAGGCCCAACATTATAATTTCCAATCTTGGCCCCTTTTCCAAACCTAATATATTTACCACAATAGGTAAAATATTCTCGATTATGACATGATAGTCATGGGTCTTGAGGCCTCTTAAGCCATTAATGTTAGTTTGGCTAATAGTGTTGCTACTCACATATCCAGTGGGAAAGCGGGTTTGAGATATCAACTGCAAGAATTGTGCACATTGTTCCTTTGTCTAGACATAAGGAGCACTAGGTTTTCTATATTTTTCATTATCATATTTTTTAACCCAAAGATTTCGATGAATCTTTATTTCTCAAAAGTCTTCACGAGATGAAATAGTATCAAAAGAGCCAAAAAGAGTTTCTATAATAGCATAAGCTATATTTTTCTCAATATGCATAAAGTCAACAGTATGCCTGATGGCTATATCCTTAAAGTATGACAACTTATACAATATGCACAATCATTTTACACCACTTTCATTACATGGATCATATCTACTTCCAGCAATCCCAACATTTTCAATAAATGGCATTCTTTTTTGTCCATTCTCAACAATGTAATCACCTATTATTAGTAATGGCACTTCACAATTCTCTTCTTGACCATTGAAACATGTTTTTTGTCGGTGATATGGATGATCCATTTTAAGGTAAGCACAATGTCCACAATAAATACACTTACGCAAACTTCTTGAGTGCCTCACAAAATCCTTAAAGTTGCAAGCAGGACATCCATGGTATCCATGAATAGAGAGACCAGACAATGTGCCATATGTAGGAAGATCATGAATTGTAAACAATAAGGAAGATTTTAAAGTGAATTTGATTGAATGACCATCCCTTAAACACTAAAATGCTTCAATTCCATTCCAAAATTCTATTAGTTCATCATATAATGGCTCTAGATAAGCATCTATTGTATCTAAAGTCACACTTTTCTAGAGCCATTATATGCTCAATTATAATCATGGAGGCAAGTTATAATTTATTATTAACATGGCTAGTGCTCAATTATAATCATATAATGGCTCAATTGTTAGCTTTCCTAAATCCTCACATTGAACATCTAATTCTCATAGGAGATTACTTGTAACTCTGACCTTCTGTTGCTTCTTCACAACTTTCCCTTGAGTAAAAATTCAACATTTCTTTGTTTGAAAGATTGGTGACCAATGGAATAGAATATAAAACACTAAAGTACAAAGGAGAATGAGGAATTCAATTTATTATCTTCTCTCAGATTTTTATCCCATCATTGGAGATCATAGACGTGTTAAAACCTTAGAAAATGTTAGAGGGGTTATGAGATGTGTTATAAAACAAACCCCAATCCACAATCCCAATAGTTTGAACCATTAACCATAAATAGGAAATCTTTATTGCTTCTTGATGAAATCAACCCAAAAATTGCAGTTTAATAATTTTTCTCTCATCAGATAAAATATTTAGAATATTTTTCAGTAAAGACCAAATTTATTTTTTGCAATTGCTACTAATTCTTCTCTAAAACTACAACTATCTACTTCTTTATGAAATGCCTTTGAAACACCTCCAAATCTACATGATATCCTCTCTTAGAATACCATGACCTGCAGCTAGATGAAAGGATACTTCAATTGAAATTGTAATTAATTCAATTTTGCACAATGATGATCTTGTGTGAAATTCTATAAAGAATTATGTTTGGAGGCACGTCAGCAAATTTGGAGGCACCTTCACCTCATAGAAAAGGATCCTTATACTGTTTCTTCTAAAGCTCAACTTTATTTCGCATTAACAAAAAGCATGTATTAATTAATGTACTGCAGTATTAAGTTGCTCAATGCTAATACATTGCAATTAACAAAAGAGATAATAAGTTTGCTAAAAATACCAGGAAAGACAATATAAATTATAAGTTGAAATAACTCAATAAATGGACTTATTGATACTAAGGGAAGCTGTTATGGTTAGGGTTAGGATTTCTTATGTTTTTCTTTTTGCACTAGGTTTATCCAGGGTCTTGCTCCAGGCCTCTGGATTCTACCCTACTCCAGGCCCCTGGATTCCTATACAAGAGACCTCTAGCCTCAATCCAAGTACATCTGAACTGAGGCCAAATCTAGAGACATAGGACAGAAACCTGGGCAAACCCAAATCTAGATCAGAACCTGATCCAGATTGGGTTCAGCCAAGTTTCCTAGAAAACCTAGTAACATAGAATTTTATGGTCAGGACTAATGGTCACAAATTATTTTTAGTGCTATTTCATAAATAGTTAGAGCCATTCAATAAATTTTTAGTGCTCTACTACATGTAAGACATATATGAAGAAGTGACACTCTCTGGATATCCATCTATTACCACCATGATCTAATAAATGTGATTAAGTCTTGAAAGATAAACTTATTAATGCAGGGTTTAGAACATTAGAAACTTCAACTATATCCTACTTTGAGAAGATGAGTAAATGTATATTTTTTTGGTATAAAAATTACTATCACCAAAATATGTAGATTGGATGATGTGGGTAGTGGAACAAAAGATAGAGCCCCTTAATTATATCAAAGTCTCCTAGTTTTTCAATGTTATCCTCACAATTTTGGTCTTTAATCTTCTATAAATCTGAGCCATTCTATAATAGTGTTATACTAATAAAGAAGTTGCCTATGATCTTGAAATTTCTAAGAAGAATACATTTGGTAAGACATGGAATTGTGGGATGTTGTTTTGGTAAATGATGAATTAATGAGTTTCTGATTAATACTTGGTTGTAATATTCATTACATGTGATTAATCACTAATTATATTGTTATTGCATAAACATGGCAGCTCATGATAACCAACCTAATCACATTTTGTTTACCATTAATTATGATGATAAGAATTAACAAGTGGCAATGGTTCATCATGCCCCTTCAGTAGTTACAAATAACCAAAGTTGATCAGCTGTGAGAGGTGTGTATGAGAATTGATCTTATATAACAAAGTCCCCTATGGATATTGCTCAAGTAGAGAAAATGGTTGGTAGCGCAACCTTCAATACTGTGCAAGCATTATTATTGTTATGCATTAGAGGAGACACCAAAAAAGAGCATATAACACTATCACTATATCAGGGATGGCTCCAAAATAGCAGATTGCATGATTAATATCAAGAATATCAGAGATGACACTTTTTGCCATTTGATTATCCTATCATCGTAGCATCTGTAAATTATTGTTTATCAGAGACGGCTCCTAGGGTATGTGCATATTCTATATTGTGAAATCAGAGACAACCATATATATATATATATATATATATATATATATATATATATATATATATATATATATATTGAGATTCAATCTACTAAGTATCTATTGTAGTCATAACCTTGTTAGATTTGTTGTATTCCATTGTGGCATTGAAATTATAGTTGTATATATATTTATAAACTCTTTCTTCATCTCATAATTTATTGTTCATTGCATATTACTATTGCATCATAAGACATTGTTCACTTCCAATATCATTGCACTTTCACATTACATCCACTCTTGCTTCATAATTCATTATATATATATATATATATATATATATATATATATATATATATATATATATATATATATATATATATATATATATATATATATATATATATATATATATATATATTGAGATTCAATCTACTAAGTACCTATTGTAGTCATAACCTTGTTAGATTTGTTCTATTCCATTGTGGCATTGAAATTATAGTTGTATATATATTTATAAACTCTGCCTTCATCTTATAATTCATTGTTCATTGCAAATTACTATTGCATCATAAGACATTGTTCACTTCCAATATCATTGCACTTGCACATTACATCCGCTCTTGCTTCATAATTCATTAGTGTTGATCATGACACTATGTGTGCTTTATTTGACATTGAATGTCCCCATACACTTTGGACTCACCTTTGGGAGATCCTCATTCGTCTTCATTTGTAGAGGATCTTGTAGAAGATTGTCTTAATCCTCTTGCAAAAGGAGATTTCATACCATATGATTGTGGTACTCTTGCGATGCTTGAGTTGATTGTAGATCTTACATGCTTGAATGAATCAGAGACTTGTATCTTAGTTCTCACTCCTCACATTGAGACACCATCTCAATATTCATATTTTGTTGTTCGTGATCAAATTTGTATATAAGTTTTAGATTTTCATGTTGTAGTTACAGAGATATGAGATGAAATGCTAGCCAAACTTATCATGCAAAATATGTAAAACATAAGCATATATGCATCTACAAAATTATAGTTTTCTGAGCATCAGTATTGCAGTAATGAATATTAATAACAAATATACAATCTGAATTGCTTTGATATCAGGAAATTATATTTACATTCAAATCCTTCCATACTTAAATTAAGATATAGAGTTACAGACTAAACACAGGAGAGAAGCTTGGGAAAACTCAGATCTAGATCAGAACCTGATCTAGATTGGGTTCAGCCAAGTTTCCTACAAAACCCAGTAACATAGAATTTTATGGTCAGCACATAAACTTAATATAAAAATGGCATAGGTTTATTATCATTGATTGGATTTTTTGTAAGATGTAATATTAATTGTTTAGGCTTCAAAGGATTGTGTGGAAAAGACCTTGAAAAGGCTAGAGGAGAAACTTCATGGAAGAGTATTGAAGCACTTACTCTTCTTATTTCTATTCTTATTTATATGAATTGGAACAAAACCCCTGGTTTAATGGAAAATCAATTTTTGTTGCAGTCTCTTGTAAATAAGTGTTGCAAAATGATTTTGGTAAAGAAAATAGGATTAATAGAGGACCAAAAGATAACAATCAGTAGAAGTTAGTTTGCGGATTTGAAGACAAAAACTAAAATATGGAACACTGTTTGACAAACAGGAGGGGCATTCCAAGAATTGAACTTGGGACCCCTCACACCCTAAGCAAGAATCATATGACTAGACCAAATGCCCTCATATGCATAAAGCTTTTCAGACATTGAAATTTCTAAGTTTATAATAACTTATGAAATTTTCTACAATAGAATCACTTTGAGAAAACAAGCCTATGTACGGATTTTATTACAAGTTTTTGTATAGTTTAGGTGCATTTGAATTGGAGTAGTACTTGGATGGGTGATCTCTGAGAAAGTTATGGTGCTTCACATTATCACCTAGATGTAATGAGTGCTAAGTGTTACATTCATTCTAATGAGAGATGGGTTCTTGTGAATCACTACTCATGAATCATAGGTCAATGACTTTGACTCAAAAACTATACACTCAGTTGGTTAGAGTGTGTGGCTATTAACCACAAGGTCAGAGGTTCAAGCCCTCCTTCTAGCATTTAATTCTATTGTTTTCCATTACAAAAGCAATTTTGGAAATTGTGAGTAGTGAATATTCGAAGAGCGTACAGTTTTATTGCCCAAAGTTGTGTTGTCTCCATAGAATAGAGGTAGGTGAAATTGCTTCGTAAGAGAAAGGTCATGTGCTTGATCCTTGCTAGGTTCTCTTTCTTCCATGTTAACTCCCTCCCTCAGTGGATTAGATGAGAATCAGCCAAAAGATCGACTTCTTTTCTCTGAAAGATTTGAACGATTTTGTTAGTGGTAAGATTTTTTTTTCTGATGCCCAAATGATAAATTAAGTTTGTATTGATGAAAAATATGAAAATTATGAAGCCCATCTTTCTAACTTTGGGTTTCATGAACTCATGAACCAAAGTTCAAAGAATGCAATGCTAGAAGCCTTTGCTTCTCAAGGTTACCTAGCACCTGAACTCCTCAAGCTGAAGAAGCCAAACACAAAATTAGATACATACAGTTTCGGTATCATTTTACTTGAAATTCACCATGCATGCCACACTTAATAGACACCATCACCATCATGCAGGGATGAGAACATGAGAAAATAAGGATTGATACAAGGTAGATGAAACTCTTGGTTTCTTCTTTTCCATGTATCCTATGTCGCCCATTCTATAACTTCTCATCAAATTGTATATAGTTCGGTTGAAAAAAACAATGCTAAATTCCTTCTTTTTTATTACAGTTACTTATGAAATTATAAATAGGAACTTCTTGAGCATCTTAGAATTCCAATGTGAAGAAGATAGAAAAAACATGATGATATGAAGAAACAAGTGTGTACCAGGAGCCGCAGGATTCATCAAATCTTGTCTTATCAAAAATTTACTAAAATTTATATTTAGTTTTTCAAGCATCCTATAGAAAACCAAGCTAAAAAAAGTCATCTACTATCCCTTCTAAGAGCAAAAAAAAAGGTTCAATCTATTCAAAGCATATCTTTTGCAACATCATAGACGAAAAACCCTATACACCATAAGCTAGAAATTAAACCATAGAAATAATAATAAATATTAAAACAACCACCATTAAAATTGGTTTTACTTAGGGTTTATCTTTTCATTAGTTTTCCAACTGAACTTATACAATTTGAAAAGAAAATTTCATTAGGGCTTTTGGTATCATATGTAACTTTGCATGAATTCCTTAATAATGGTAAACCTTGTCTTTAAATGCATCAATCTATTGTTTCAATTTTATGGTCTTGAATGGGCATACATTTAAGGAATGCATTGGGTACCCACCTTAGTGTCGTGACAAGAACCTATTGGTACAATTCTTTGGACTAGTCACCCCTATCCACTAGATCCAGAAAGAAGAGCAACTCATAGAAATTGTGTGTCCTTCAAAGAGAAAATGGGATCCAATACAGAAGTTGCGTGCACCTTAATGAGACCAACAATATTTAGCAAATTCTAAAAGCAATTCACGCTATTCCTCTACCGTGCCTAAAATGCATGTCTTTTTGTCTTAACTTTTAATTTAAGACATTTAAAATAATTTTAATTTTTAATTTAAAATATTAAAATAATAATTTAGTTACTTAAAACAAAATGTTAATTTCATCTTAAAATAATGTCTTAAAATGCCCTCCTATGTAGTAGTGTTAGGCCCCTAATGTTCCCAACACAACTTTATATGACATTAAATTATAAGTGCCTCCCCAAGTAATCGAGTTCGATATTTTGGTGTAGATTTACATGAATCAATCTGTGCTCCCTGTAAGAAAAATCTCCAAATTTCCTAATAAAACAATATAAGAAAAATGCAAAGAAAAGTCACGATAGAGTTGTAGATTCAAAAGCCTCTATGTTTTTTAGTAGAAGATTCAACATTCATGCCATTTTATAAAGATATCCTCATGGAGCACAACACCAAAGGAAGTAAAAGAATCACAGAGAGTCCATGCATAGACATAGCCATTTGCAAAAGTAGAAACTCATAATAAAATGTTGAAATGAAACCCACATATGTCGCACAAATATATGCATCTTCAACAAGTTTGGTAGCACAAAGGTCATAACCATGGCTAGAGGAGGGAAAAGTACCTGTAGAAATCCATGCCATGCATGAAATTTGTATAGAAATTTATATCAAAGTAGAATCCATTGAGGGTCCATTGCATCCTACTAAACCCTTTTCTTCCTGATATCAGCATAGAGAGCAGTGCAGAGCTTTCCGGAAAGGAAAATGAAAAGTGAAAGGTAATTCCAAATTTTGGGTTTTCAAAAAGGCCCAATTCAAATTCATTAGCGGGTAATAAGTCTTTAGATTTATGTTTTTGTGAGATATATTGAAAGAGATGCTCGCGGTGATTATATTGGGCCTTGACCATTTTATTACCAATTAAGTTTTATATATATAACATAGTATTAAATAATATATAATATATATGTAAATTAATTAATAATAAAATCAAATCAAATTACTATTATTACATCTTACTGATATATTTGACATTTATTACCTAATATTTTTATTTTTATTAATTACTAAATATATCAAATCAAATAGTAATAATATAAAGAGTTTTTCCATAAAATTTGGATATTATTTCATTTATTAATATTTTTATTTTATAATATGTTTAATATTTATTGAATAATGATATCTATTATTTAATATATATTAAATATGTTATTATTAATAAATTATATAATAAAAGAAAAAATTGCATGATGTATATATTGTA
The DNA here is from genome assembly GCA_027943335.1 of Chamaecyparis obtusa. Lineage (NCBI taxonomy): Eukaryota > Viridiplantae > Streptophyta > Pinopsida > Cupressales > Cupressaceae > Chamaecyparis > Chamaecyparis obtusa. Next base: position 967,999 of record BSBK01002167.1, on the reverse strand, counting down.
ATCAACTTTAATTAAGTGATGGAGTTATAAATCGCTTAATTGAAGTTGAAATCTTATATGAAAATTGGTTGACCTTGAGCATTTAGAGTTCACTTTTGCATGGTAGGAAAGAATTTTTAGACTTTGAGTCCAATACACCTTGAAGGGGTGCATGTTTGGCTCATTTTTGAAACAACTTATGTTTTTAAGACTTTTCATAACAGGACATAAATGATGAAAATATTTATTTTCATTATTTGAATAAGTCAAAATATTATCCAAAACTAGTAAAGTGGAGTTATTTTTAAAGCTTTGATCACCATGGTCATCAATTTCATGTATGTGGTTGGAACTTTAGTGAAAGCCAATGTCACTACTTCAAACTCCTACTATCCATAATATAATTGAAGGTTGTTTTGGAACATCATCATCACAAACCCTTACTGGATTATGACTTCACCTACGATCAAGCTTAGAAAATATTGTTAAGCCCTTCATTCAGTCAAAGATATTTAAAGGAGTAATAATCATTCATTTAGCTAGTTTTGGTTGGGTGACTAATTATTTAGTCATTTTTGTTTTGATATCTAATTATTAGTGATTAATTATTTATTCATTTATTTAGTCATTTTAGTTGTGATTTTACCCGATGACCAAATTGGTCATTTATTTAGTCATTTATATTTGTAGAACATGATCAGTTTTAGTCATGTGACTAAAATTTTGTCACGTAACTAAAAGTTTTAGTCACCTAGTCATTTAGTTGCCAAATTCTACTAGTGTTTAATGACTGACAAAATTCAAGATTGATCGAATGGAGAAGGATGAAACGTGTTATAGACACATCTGTTGAGGAAGCTTGAAGTGGAAAAATGAATGATAGAGATTAAGAGGCAAAATCTAATAAATGAGAAGAAAATGGTTTATGATGTGTATTTAAAGAGACATGTGATTCATTATTGAGTCTGGAGCTTATTGACACTACAGGAGAAATCATGTGAAAGGTCTATTTTAATGCACCACTGATCAAACTAGTTACAGACATAACTGAGAAGAATTGTAGGCATTATCAAGATATAGGTTATTATTCACTGAGTTGAATATGTTGAAGGATATGAAGGATTGAAGTGATTATTGATCAGAGGAGGTATTTTGAGCTTAACATAGATCTAAAAATCAGCAAATATTAGTTGTATTTCAATCAGATCATTACTATATTAGTTTAACCATTGTTACAACAAAATATCTTAACCAAGTAGACTTACCAGTCTTATTTGTATTTCAATATGACTTTCTTCATGAAATTAAAGTTTTTTGCACAACATCTAATGATATGTTTCTTGCATAACATCTCATAATAGCTCACTCGTTCCAAGGGTTGCCACCCTGAACACGTCATGGCATATCATTAGGAATTAACTTTAGCTTTTAATATCTTTAATTTCACTTCAGATGTGATAACGCAATCACAGAAGGACAGATTAGCAAGACATGACACAAACATCTCATAAAGACAAGAAACTTTAATTTTACATGCTAATTTGAAATTTTGAAAATAGAATTTCCCCCCCGCCAACTAAGTAATGGCATGGGTCCCACCAAGCCAGGCTATGCAAGAGTAGATAATTAAAATGACACAAAATCCTAAAAATTAATGAATAAAATAAAATATGTAGGAGTATATGTGGCACAAACTTGGAAGCGCTACAGGAAGAGTGTTATGAAAGATTACATCTGCAGTTATGAAGTGATGGGATGGGATGGATGGGTGGAAAAGAGAGGGTGAAATGAAATTTATTATGGAGAAATAATTCCACAAAATGTGAAATGTTTATTATGGGCTTCTTGAATGGAATCAAGAATCAACAGAAGGCTAGGTTGAGGACCCAAATTCTTTGGCTGCAGGAAGACTGGTGTCACCACTGCTCTAGAACTACTTCAGGAACTCATCGTGACTGATAGGCTTGTTGTAGATTTTTAGGCGATGTCCATTTACTAACAACTTGAATCACACAGGATTGATGGTTGAAAGCTGAACTACTCCATTGTCAAATACTGATATTATCTCATAAGGCCCAAGCCATCGGGTTTGAAATTTCCCTAGTGTGTGATGGTATCTTGAATCATATAGCAGTGCCTAGTCGCCCACAGAAAATTGTTTATCATAGATGAACTTGTCATGCCATTTCTTTCTTTGTTGTTGTATCAACTCTGTATTGTGGAGGGCAGACTTCCTTTATTCATCTAATCCATTTAACTGCAGCAACTGGTCTTCTTGTGCTCTAGTGAGATCAATATCCAAATCCAAGGTTGTTCGGAGTGTTTTATGCTGAAATTCAATAGGCATGGAGGTAGATTTTCCGTACACCAACTCAAAAGGAGTAAACCCTATGGTGGTTTTCCATGTTGTGTGGTAGGCTCATAGGGCTTCAGGAAGATAGGTAGCCCAATCCTTTTTGTGAACAGCTACTGTCTTTGTCAAAATATATTATATCTCTCAATTTGTGATTTCAGCTTGACCATTGGCCTGAGGATGATAGGGTGAAGATTTCCCATGGTGCACCATATACTCCTACATTAACTCTGTGATAAGATTGGAGGTGAAATGCACTCCTTGATCTGTGAAAATTTCCCTTGGTACTCCAAATCTAGTGAATATGCATTCATACAAGAACTCAACAACTTTGTGATCTCTTGCATGCCTCATAGCTTTGGCTTCAACCCATTTTATGGCATAGTTAGTACATATTAAGATGTATGAATTCCCATGAGAAGAAGGTTCAATGGGTCCAACGAAGTCAATACCCCACTTGTCAAAGGGTGTGACAACTACCTAAGGCTGCAAGGGAATTTCATCAGATTTCATTGGGCACCCCATATGCTAGCATCTATCACAATGTCTGGTATGCTTTGCTGCATCTTTATGCAAAGTAGGCCAATAGTGTTTGGTTGTCAAAATTTTATAGGTTGACTACTTTGCTGAAAAATAGCCACCACATGGCTCATCGTGACATGCTCGGAGAATGTTATAGGTTTCATCTTCACGAACACATCGCCTGGTGACCTAGTCTGGTCCTGTATAAAACATGAAACCTGAGATCCAAGAGAAGTTAAAACTCTTCTCAACCAGTAGTCAACACTACTTAGGAGAGAAGTGAGGTAGTGTTCATCCTGTAGCAAGGTAGTTGGCTAAGTCTGCATACCATGGATTAAGAGAATCAATAGAAAACAAGTGCTCATCAGGGAAACTATCGTCAATTGCTACAGGATCATCTGGTACTTGCAATCTTGATAATAAATCAGTCACTACATTAGCCTTTCCTAGTTTGTCTATTATCTTCACATCAAATTCCTACATCAAGAGTAACCAGTGTGCTAATCTACCACTAATAGCAAGTTTATTCATTAAGTACTTGATAGTTGAATGATCGGTATAAACAAATGTTTCATAACTTGTGATGTAGTGCTTAAATTTTTTTAGTGCATATACAATTGCTAATAGCTCTTTTTCAGTAGTAGTATAATTTAGTTTAGCTCCTTGCAAATTTTTACTAATATAGTAAATTGCATGTTCAACATTACCTTCCTTCTATCTAAGGACTGTTCCAATGACATAGTTAGATGCATCTGTGTGGATGTGGAATGGAAGCTTCCAATCAGGTCCTCTTAAGAATAGGTGTTGTTGTTAAAACATCTTTCAATTTTTGGAATGAAACTTCATAGTCTTCAGTCCATTCAAACTTGGCTTCCTTCTTCAGTAAGTTGTACAATGGTGTTGTGAGTTGGCTGAAATCCTTTATGAATCTTCTATAGTAACCAGCATGGCCAAGGAAACTCCTAACATCTTTCTACTTAACCGGTGTGGGAAGTGTGTTCATAACTGCAATTTTTGCAAGTTCAACCTAAATTTCAAAAGATGAGAGGTAGTTGCCAAGGACAACTCCCTCCATCATCATATAACACTTCTCACTATTGAGGGAGAGGTTGTAATCCTGACATCTCTTAATAACCTTCTCTAAGTTAGCTTGTGCTTCTTCAAATGTGCTTCAATGAGTAGTGAAGTCATCCATGTAAATTTCAACATAGTCAGCAGCAATGTCAGAGAAAATACCCAGCACTACTCTTTGGAAGGTAGCAGGTGCGTTGCACTACCCAAATGGTAAGACTAAATAAGAAAATTATCCCCAGGGACAAGTAAACATTGTCTTATCCTGGTCTTCTAGTGACATTTGTATCTGGTTATATCCACTAAAGCCATATAGAAATGAAAAGTACTTCTTCCCAGCAAGATTATCAAGCACCTAGTCAATGAAAGGTAGTGGAAAGTGATCCTTCTTAGTGGCTTTGTTAAGCTCCCTATAGTCCACAAAAACTCTCCACTTACCCCTTTCTTTGGAACAATTACTAGAGGAGAAACCCACTGGCTATTAGAAATAGGATAAATGAAACCGGCACTAAGAAGCTTCTACAACTTGGTCTTCACTATGTCTCTCAAAGTAGGATTAATTTTCCTTTGGGCTTGCCTCACTGGCTTGTACTCGGGGCTTATATAGATTCTGTGAGTGCAAAATTTAGGGTCTAACCCTTTCATATCAGTGTAGTTCCATGCAAAGGCTTACCAAATTTTTTCCAAAAGCTTGAAAAGACTAGACATTTGAGATTCAATGAGGTTCTTATTAACATTCAATTCCTTTCCTGAAGCAATTTCAACTCATTTGACTTTGTCTAGCATCAGAACTTTTGTCATGGATGGAGACTTTATTTCATGGGGTAGCAAGTTGTGGAGATAATCAGATGCTGTAGGAAACTGAGATGTGGGTTGCTTGGGCATTATTGTTTAAAGGGAACAATTAGGAACATCGCAAGATGATTCCTCATAACCAATACTATGAATGGATTTCGCTCAATGACCATAAGTTTTTGCATAGAGTTTGCTTCAAGGGTAGAATCACCTAAATCAGGCCATACCACTTGATCAAGGTCTACTTGGGGTTTTATTGGGGAATACAGAGTTAACTTCTTGGTATTTATCCCATCTGATATGGTCATTTTTCTTGAGTGACATGTAATGCAAGCATCAACTATGGCTAGCCAAGGTTGTCCTAGGATTAATGGGTATCCTCCTAAGGTGGATTTGGGTGATAGGACTATAAAATTTAAAGGGTAATCTAAAGAATCCAATGTGACAACAATATCTTCAACCATACCATCTAGCTTGATAGTAGAATTATCAGCTAATTGCAATATTGTAGGTGTATCTCGCAAACCAATGATACTAAGTTTTAGAAAAACTTCCCTAGTCATGACATTTATTGATGCTCCTAAATCAATTAGGACATTCAAAATTTAGATACCATTAATATGTATAGTAAACATTGGGCTTCCTAGGTCAGAATACTTAGGCATTACAACTTTGCTTAACATGAGATTAGAGAGCTGGCCTAAGGCATGGACGGTATTAGGGTCTTTTTTCTTTATTCTAGGCTACTTGATATAGGCTTCTTTGATTGCTTTGGTATAGACTAGAATTTCTTTAAGGACATCCAACAAGGGAATTTGCACTATCATTTTTTTGAGTTGATCAATCAAATTAGCTGCTACAGGATTTTATTTTGGAGGAACTGCCTGAGACAATCTTTGTAGAAAAGGAGGGTTTTTAGGCACTGGCGCAATTTGAACAATAGGTGGAACATTAGTAGGCTAGTTCATAAGTATGTCATTGACATCAGCAACTTCAGTTATTATTGGCTCCTTGGGTGCAGGAAATGTAGTTCCTAATCTGAGATGGATATAATTTACTTGTAAGGAATAAGCTTGTTGCTTGTTATTAGGATTCAGAGTTGGGTAAGAAGGAAGTTGAGTTTTCTTTTGAGGGTTGCTATTGGCTATAGGAGGTGGTGGCATAATAGCTTGCTACTTAGGTGGAGGCATAATAACTTGTTGCTAAGGTGGTTGGTTGGGTCCCCACTAAGGTTGTGGTTGCCAGTTAGCATGAGGTGGCCATTGGCTATTCTGTTGTGGCTGTTGATAGGATTTATACTATTGTCAGTATGGGTTAAATGGTGGTTGTTACTAATAAGCTTGGTTATAGTGTGGTTGTTGATTGGACCAATTAGAATTCCAATTTTGACCTTGAGGGGCAAAATTTTGGGGGTTATCGTTTGACCATTGACTATTATTATTATTATAACCAAAATTATTTAGTGGGTTTGGAGGTATACCTTATCTCTGAGCCCATGGACATCTTTGAGCAACATAGAAAACTTATCCATTCTCCTCATCTATGGCTTTAAACTCAGTGGGCATTGGATTGATGTCCACAAATGCAACTGTTTTGCATTTATAATTTCTTTTCTTTTCTCTGTAATGAGAATAGAATTCAGCCAGCACAACATCTACCTCTTCTTTCTTCCTCCTTGCCTGCATACTATCTAGATGAGTGGTGACATCATTGATGATGTCCTACTTGAAGTTAGATAGAAAATTAGACAACTCCATTTTGGATACTCCTGAACCACCATTAGACTTGTGTGGTAGGTCTCTAAGTCCCCTACCCTTCTTAACAGTGGCCCTCGAATAATTTAGAAATATATTCTTTATGTCAGCCCAACTTTTCTGTGTGATATCTCCTCCTGCCATTAGGTCCAGAGCTTCAATACTTCCATCATTCACACCTTTCAAGAAAAGGTGTTTTTGAGATGCCTCATTTAGCTAGTGTTGTGTATTACACTACAAGTTGAACATGAATCTTGATACATAATCCTCCAAGATTTCATCCTCCTTCTGAGACATTTTGAAAATGTCATCAACTTTCAAATCTTGACCCCTAGAGTATTCTTTGTACCTTAAAAGAAATAGATTGTGCATGGCATTCTAGTCTTCTACAACATTAGTGCCCAACCTAATGCAAGAGCATTTTGCATCACAAAAATAAAAGAGGGCATGATAAAAAAAAAATTGGAGGAGAGAGGAAGTGGCAAAAAAAAAAAAAAAAAATTGAGGAGAGAGAAAGTGATGAAAAAGAAAAAAGAAAATAAAAAAGAAGAGAAAAAAAAAGAAAAAAAAAAAAGTTATTTCGTTTACCAAGGTGCATAGGTGGAAAATAAAATAAAATAAATATTTCATTTATCAAGGTGTGTAGGTGGCATTTTAGAAATTTGTAGAAAGTTCTTGCATTTAATATTTGTAGCTAGGTAGTTACACCTTTCTATTTTATTATTGGTCACAAAAGCAATGTAGTTTTATAATTGGCCCACATGGTGGTGCTTAATATTAATTAGGTGGGTATTTAATATTGTATCAAGGTAGTTACATCTATCTTTTATCCCACATTGGTTGTGATGTAATATCTTGGGTGGGAAGTGGCTATATAAAGAAGGCATATGAGCATTCATAAGAAAGTGCTCAAGTTGAAGCTCTCAAGTTGTAGGATCTTGTATTAGGGAAGAAGCTCTCTCATTGCAAACTCTTGGATTGTAAGCTCTTGGGTTGTAAGCTTAGAGGGTGTAAGATCTCTCATGTTGTAGATCTCATATTTGGAGAAAGCTCTCATGTTGTAAGATCTCTCAAATTGTAATGATTTTCAAGTATTAATGTATGCTTTGTAAAAAAATTTGTCTTCTCTTTGTCTCCATGTTGTTATGTCTTTGGTTATGAGTTGGTAAGGGTGGTGTGGCCCTTCATCAATGGTATTAGAGCAGGAGTTCTTGAGTGTGTAGACAGATCACCGAGCATGAGCCAGTTTACACTAGGACCTTGGGTTGGGTGAAGTTATCCTTAAGAGGATGTGAGTATGGATAAGAGAAAGAAGAAGATGACTTTTATGATTGGATGGATTCTTAGAATTTCTAAACTTGAGAAAATAAGAAAGAGATATCAAGAAGAGGAAAGAGTTGTGATACTGGATTTGAAGAAGCAAGTGGCTGAATTAGAAGTGGAGCTGAAAAAGAGGAGAGCGATTCAAAGAGATGATAGAAATTCTTTGGATGCAAGAAAGAAAGAAGTTATAGTGGAGTATAATGCATACGATACAAAAAAAGAGGTAGAGCGTGAAGATGCAAAGATTCATGAACCTCAAGTTGATGAAGATGATTTATTAATGAAGATTGTAGTAGTTAAGGAAGAGTGGAATGCCTTGGTTGGAGGTCAAAGTAGAGAATTTGTTACATGCCTTGTTGAAGACACAAAAGAAGAAAACAAAGATGAAGATGTGAAAGAGGTAAATTTTTATGAATTGTGGAATGCTAACTTTGAGATGGATTTGAAAGATAATGATGATATTTTATATGAGGACTTTGTTAATATGATTTAGAACAATAAAGAGGGGGGCATGAATTAGTTGTTCTCAAGTCCTGATGTATAAAACCATCTCATAAACTTATCCTTAAATCAGATCTAAAACCAAAACAAACTCGGTCATCACTGATTCAATAATAGAAACATCTAACAATGCAGTCCACTACCTAGATGTAACTTAACTTGTAAAACATAGAAATGTTTAGATCTAAACATTCACACAAGTATAAACACCAGGTTTTATAGTGGAAACTCAATTTGGGAAAAACTACTTTGTAACATGCTACTATTATTTTCACTCTTCTAAAGTGAGCTCGGTAAAAAGCCAACCCTGTCAAATATGACCGGGTTAAAAAATTTTAATCACCCTGTTAAAAGTGAGCCTATTCATAGGACTTACATACACTCCATTAGAATGCAACCTTGTTCAAAAGATTTAACATATGACTGTTAGGTCAACCTCTGTTAAAAGGATTTTGACTGTTACAATGGTTAGAAAGTAGCAGCAGTATTATCTGAAAAATATACAACTCACTTTACAAATATCAGATCTGATTATGTACACTAATGCTGGTTTACTAACTTTGAAACTTTGTCATTTTCATCTCTGATTTGCTCAGAACTTTTCTTCAAGCAATCACCACACTTCTCCTTCAGCCTTTTCTGCTTATTCAGTCAATAAAAGTTTTCCTCTTCCAACATTCTCTGTTCACCATGTGCATACATATCACAATGTTCAGGTTCCTTTATATTTTTCTCAATTAGGTTAACTCATCTTTTGCCACTCAATTTCATTCATAGATCTTAATGTTAGGTCAAATTCATTGAATCTACCTGCTTTATGTTTTTCAGCTCCTTTTCTAGAATCATCTCAAATCTCTTAAAGATTTACAATAAAACATTTTACAAAGCATTTAATGTTTTCAAATAATCAATAAATAAAGTCAACATGTTTTACATAATCCAAGAATTCAACAATGTCGGCTCCAAAATTAAATTCTCTTCAAATATAAAATTTTTGATGCTCGGTCAATACTGTGATTATTCACTTGGTCTCCATGTAGAATGCTCGGTCAATACTAAAACTATATCCTCAACTTGCACTGTCTTCCTCGGTAATTTACTGATGCTCGGTCAACACTATAATTTTTCTCGGCATATACTAACTCCGTTGACACTAACATCACTCAACTTAAACATGATTTTTCCATCTTTTGCTCGGTTAAGCCTACCAATTTAGTCTTCAATCTTACTAAGATAAATAATACATTATCTCATTATAGTGCAACATAGTCAAGTACACTTTGTAGTATCAAGATAACTCAACCTTTCCTTAGGTGCTATTGTTACCAACCTTGCTTAGCCCCTCAGCAACACTCAAATAGATATAGTACTTTCCTAAGTAGCAATAGTCTTACCAATTAAAGTTTGATATCAATGACAATACAACAATTATTTCAATTCAATTTCCAATAGACTTTACAAGTGATGTTTGGTATGCAATAAAAGATTTGTATGACATTATAAAGTTTACTACAGGTGCATTAGATCCTAGAAATTTGGAGGAGAATGAGTTACAGATGGATGAAGTTGATTGCAAAGGAGTATTGTCAACATCAGATACTTGTTCTAAATAGGTGCTGGAAAAGAAGAAGAAAATAAAATATATCAGCAGCGGATACTTGTTCCAGCAAGATGTTGGAAGAGAAGAAAAAAATATATATCAGTAGTGGCTACTTCATTTTGTGAATCCATATTCACAAAATTTTTTCTACCTTGGGTGTCTGATGCAGGAGCATCTTGCATCACAAAAATAAAAGGGGGCATGATAAAAAAAATTGGAGGAGAGAGGAAGTGATGACAATGAAAAAAAAAAAAAGGAAAAAAAGGGGAAAAAAGAAAAAAAATTATTTTGTTTACCAAGGTGCATAGGTGGAAAATAAAATAAAATAAATATTTCATTTATCAAGGTGTGTAGGTGGCATTTTAAAAATTTGTAGAAAGTTCTTGCATTTAATATTTGTAGCTAGGTAGTTACACCTTTCTATTTTATTATTGGCCACAAAAGCAATGTAATTTTTTAATTGGTACACATGGTGGTGCTTAATATTAATTGGGTGGATATTTAATATTTATATCAAGGTAGTTGCATCTATTTTTTATCTCACATTGGTTGTGATGTAATATCTTGGGTGGAAAGTGGCTATATAAAGAAGACATATGAGCATTCATAAGGAAGTGCTCAAATTGAAACTCTCAAGTTGCAAGCTCGTGGAGTTCAAGCTCTCAAGTTGTAAGATCTTGTATTAGGGAAGAAGCTCTCTCATTGCAAACTCTTGGATTCTAAGCTCTTAGATTGTAAGCTTGTAAGCTTGGAGGGTGTAAGATCTCTCATGTTGTAGATCTTATATTTGGAGAAAGCTCTCATATTGTAAGATCTCTCAAGTTGTAATGATTTTCAAGTATTAATGTATGCTTTGTAAAGTATTTTGTCTTCTCTTTGTCTCCATGTTGTTATGTCTTTGGTTATGAGTTGGTAAGGGTGGTGTGGCCCTTCATCACAACCCCATGAACCATCTCAAGGAAGCCTCTTTTAGAGTTGATGGGAACAACTTCAGCTTGTGGGCATCAGTTGTATAGTCATAGCTCCACAAAAGGATGTCAAACTCAAAGAGGAAGGTATCAGGGTCTTCTGTAATGAGGCCATAGAATTTGGGAAGTGCAGTAGTAGGTATGTTTTTCAAATTTTGATTACCTTGCTGAGGAGGGATAGGAAAAGGAAAGAGAGCTTAAGCAGTCATTCTGGGAGGAGGACCTAGTGGTGGTGGCTGATAGATAATAAGAGCAAGCAGGTTGTCTTGGTATTCAAGTTCAGCAAATAGGTCATTCAAATGTAGTGATTCTTTAGATGATGAAGAGGATATGTGTTCCTGAGCATCAGAAAACTAATTTTCATAAGGTTCTTCTTCTTCATTCTCTTTTTGGGGTTCTTCAATTTCAAGATTAAAAATATCAAATGGGTCCTCTTGGTAGTTACAGGGAAGAAATCTCCCAAGGTGGTCTCTCCTTCTATGCATAAAATGCTTACTTAAGGCTAAGCACTAGATTAGGACTAAGAATGCAACTACAAAGATAAGTTTGAATTAACACCATCCCCAACAATGATGCCAAAAATGCTTGGCCAAATAATAGTATCAGAAACCCATAGGAATGGACTGCCTATTTTAGGATTGGACACCCTAAATGATTTATAAATAGATTATTCAGTCTCATTAAATTATTGACTAGGGACGTAAACTTGGAATAGCATTTGCAAATTATATGCTTCAAACCTTCTAAATCTAAGACTCTCTATGGAATTTAAATGCTTATGCTTCAAAAAAACTATGCTAGAACTTTGTAAATGAAGTTATTCTAACAAAGTAGGAATTCACAGCTAGGAATTACTCCAACCACCTATGTTGTAGGAATAGGCTACCAATTCTATTATTAGTAGCTGCAGGAACAACATAGTTCTAATTACTTAGGAATAAATAGGAAAATGAACTCTACTCTAACAAAACAATTCACTCATCAAGTGGGCCCCCTTGAATGAGTGAATAGGAAATACAATCAAGATAAAAGATATAAACTTGAACTGAGCATTCTATTCATCCATAACAAAATGATTACACTTGATTGAAAATAGTATTGCAAGAGTTTTATTATAAAAACTAGTTCATTTGACTACTCCAAAAGAGTCACAATAGTCATTTATTTAAAGGAAAACTACAACTATCTCCTAAATCTACGATCACTTCATAAATGAAGATTAGTTACAACTCATAAAGTTCTAGAATAGAAACATCATTGAACATGAATAATCTCTAGGAATATAGCACATTAAGAAAACTAAATCTACACACTGCATGCAACAAAAAATATCAATTGACTCACTTTGCTTGCAAAGATTCTGCAATCCCACAGTTGGCTTTGATTACTCTAACACCACTATGTTGATCTTTGAATGTCCACAGTCAACACATACAAAATAATCAATGTGGACAAATCCAACCATATACATATATATCTGCATCACTAATATTAGGAAAAGGTGTAAGTTCTAATTAACACTCTTGCAAGTCCTATGGCTACTGGAGGTAACTACCCAAAACATAGCTTAGGCAAGGAAACATTCATTAACATGTATAGCTGTTGCATTTACCATTCTTGTCCATGAATTCAAGAACATATCATGTCTTTAAAGTATCCATATTTCCATTTTATGTTTTCACACACACACACACACACACACACATATATAACTAACATATACATAAAAACCATAAGTTCATATGCTTGAAAACTATGAATTTATGTCTATGTGCAATTAACTATTCTAAAAAAAGGATAAAAAGTGCTCAGAAAGATGGCTATTTACAAGCTCGTCATTCCCCCCAACTGAACTATTGTTGGTCCCCAGCAATCATGAAATTCCAAATTTTGGCTTGAACCCTTAAGTCACTAGTTGTTCTCTATCCAAACTCATCCTTAACATAGTCAAAGTACCCATGATTTTCTTTAAGTCTTTCCCATTGTGGAACTTCAATGTCCATATTATAATCTGTTGCACTTTCATTCATTGCTAGCAATGGCTGCAAGAAGAGTGGAGGCTTAAACCTCAATGGAAACCAATGATTAAGGAGTGTCTTGCCTAACATAATGTACAATGGAACTCTTCTTGTAGCAAGGGTTAAATTTTGTGGATAGTGAGGTTACCTTGAGTTTAGATCATGTGACATCTATATCCATCTTTGTCTGGAGGCACTAATTGCTACGGAAATATCATGTGAAGAATGTTGTTTCCAATCTGTGAAAACTTGCTCTCTAACTAGATATATCTTATTAGCCCCACTTACATTCATTGTTATAGAAGTCTAGTCTAAATATGTCTGCCTAGAATGCTAAACTTCAGGTTTCATCATCAAAGGAGTTGTCATCTCATTATTTCTGTAAGGTGCAACCTGATGTTCCCTACTTATCTCATTTTGCATCCAAGACATAACTGGCCTCAATTGCACATCTCCTACATAGAGAAGTGAGTTCCACTCAGTATCATCAGGGAATGCTAAGTTATGCAGGTATAACTCACACAATAGTTTTTTCAGAGTCATTGGAGCAGATTGGAATGCATCATAAAACTCATGAGGACTTGAGATAGAGGGATTTAACCATTCTACAATCCTTGTTAACTTGAAATTAACAAGTTGTTCTTTAAGGAATAGTGCATACACTAAAGATGGTGATCTGCACTCCATAAGCTTTGGAATTAACCCTGTAATTTGATCAATCCTCCTTTTCAACACCTCAATCTACTCTAATTTTGGCTCTATTTGAAAACCTTGCTCACTAATGACACATTTCAATTTTTCCTTTTCTAATTGTTATTGTGCCTTCTCCCACAACAACTGTTGATACAAATTTACCCCTGCAGTCAAGGGTGTAGATAAATCTGGTGGTGGTAGGGGTTCCTGATTGAGAATATCCACCCAACCAAATGGCATGTGAGGAGTTTTTATTGTTTTCTTGGGTATAGAGGATTTTCCTTTCCATAAAACAATAGCTTTCACTACATTACCTTCCTCACTAAGATCAGTTGCAACTTTAGCTAGCATTTCTAACCCATCCTATTTATTTGTCTCAAGCACTTCTTCAATAATATCCCTTCCAAATTCTAGGGTTTCTTCAGAATCCATACAATTATCTGGTCCAGCAGAGTTATTCACAAATTCCTCTGCATCCTCAAAATCCTCATCATTGTCAATAAGTATGTAGTTAACACTAGGGTTAACTTCTTTTTGTGGACTCTAGTTATTGAATGAAGTGTCAGTGGTTGTATTTTGATGAAACATTTCCTCTGAAGATGACTTCTCTACAGATTTTGAGGACTCAATGTTAACAACAAGAATAGGAGCCTCAACATCCTTTTCAAAAATCCTTTGACTTCTCCTCCTAGGGGGTATGGATGGGCTCAGAGGACTCTTCTATTTCCTCCTACTAGTGGTTACTTCCTCTATAGTTGCTTCAAGAGGATTTTTTGAATTTTCTTCCCTAGGAGAATGTAAGGTTTCTTCAACATTGTCAGTATTACTACTAGGTTGCTACTCTACTATTTATTCTTCCGCCTCCTTTGTTTTATCCATGTCCTCCCTAGATGTAGACCTAGCCCTTATGGATGGTGGTGTTTCAGGGATACTAGAAGTTTCTTTACTTTTATTTTTCTTCCTCTTAGAAGTGGAGGCACCAGCACTACAAGTTCTTTTCCTAGGTGACCTAGAAATGGAAAGGGAAGCTTTAGGAACATTTTCAACCCTTTGTACTATTTTAAAAACCCCTGTGGATGTTTTTTCTCTTCGGCCAACACCCCGACCTCTAGGGCTGACTACTCTTGTTTCTACCCCATTCATTTGCAAGAATTCTTCCCATGTCCCAACCATTTGTCTATTTAATTCTCTTTCAACAATTAGTTTTATCAAAAAATGATGTGAAATAGATTGGTGACTTCCTAATTGGACTAACAAAGCTTGTTTTTTTACAATGTTAAATAGGAATCTGGGAATATTTATCGGTCTATTGTTGTGCCAAAGATGACCCATAATTTTGAAATGCAGGGCATGCAAATACTTGTATTGTCCCTCACAGGTGAAGTACTCGATAATTAATGTAGCTAGTTGAATGAATTCTAGAGGCAAAGATAGTCACCAAGTACCTTTCTTTCAGTTGACATCTAATTGGGGGTCACCGTGCAGAGTGAATTGAGCCCTTGCCAGACATAGGTCAAAGTCTTTCACCCATTTCTCACCTTCTTGTGGCAAACTAGTCACTTCAGCTACTACATCCTCTATGAATTCAATCTTTAAGCCCTTGACCTTCGCAAATCCATCCTTCAAGGTGGATAGAAATTGTTGAGTAATTTCTTCATCAAACCTCTTAAGACTTAAGCAATAATCCAGCCACCCTCTTCTTCTAAACATTTCAAAACTCAAGGCATCATTTAACAAAACCCTATGATCCACTAGCTCATGCTGTTGAAGGTCACCTCCCATTGTTATGCTCAGAAATTTTTTGAATTTCATAGAACTTGCTATTTTCATAGCTCAAAAATAGTAAATCATAGGATTCAAAGCATTATGGTAGAGGATGTTGCGGTCAAAAAAGGCAGTGTACCAACTGCAACTTGCTTCATAAAATTAAAGATTTTTGCATGACATCTAATGATATGTTTCTTGCATAACATCTCATAATAGCTCGCTTGTGCCAAGGGCTGCCACCCCAATCATATCATGCCATATCATTAGGAATTAACTTTAGCTTTTAATATCTTTAATTTCACTTCAAATATGATGACATAGTCATAGAAGGACAGATCAACAAGACATGACACAGACATCTCATAAAGACAAGAAACTTTAATTTTACATGCTAATTTGAAATTTTGAAAATAGAATATTTCCCCCCCCCAAACTAAGTAATGGCATGGGTCCCACCAAGCCAAGCTATGCAAGAGTAGATAATTAAAAGGACACAAAATCCTAAAAATTAATGAATAAAATAAAATATGTATGATTATATGTGGCACGAACTTGGAAGCATTGTAGGAAGAGTGTTCTGAATGATTACATCTGCAGTTATGAAGTGATGGGATGGGATGGATGGGTGGAAAAGAGAGAGGGTGAAATGAAATTTATTATGAAGAAATAATTCCAAAAAATGTGAAATGTTTATTATGGGCTTCTTGAATGGAATCAAGAATCGGCAGAAGGCTAGGTTGAATCCTCATTTATGAAGTGGTCATTGTTTTAGGAGATAGTTGTAGCTTTCCTTTAAATAATTGATTTTTATGAGTCTTTTGGAGTTAGTCAAATGAATTGGTTTTTATAATAGAACTCTGGCAATACCATTTTCAATCAAGTGTAATCATTTTGTTATGGATGAATAGAATGCTTAGTTCAAGTTTATATCTTTTATCTTGATTGTATTTCCTATTCACTTATTCAAAGGGGGCCACTTGAAGAGTGAATAGGAAATACAATCAAGATAAAAGATATAAACTTGAACTGAGCACTCTATTCATTCATAAAAAAATGATTACACTTGATTGAAAATAGTATTACAAGAGTTATGTTATAAAAACTAGTTCATTCGACTAACTCCAAAAGAGTCACAACAGTCGATTATTTAAAGGAAAGCTACAACTACCTCCTAAATCTATGATCACTTCATAAATGAGGATCAGTTACAACTCA
This sequence comes from Chamaecyparis obtusa, assembly GCA_027943335.1. Classification (NCBI taxonomy): domain Eukaryota; kingdom Viridiplantae; phylum Streptophyta; class Pinopsida; order Cupressales; family Cupressaceae; genus Chamaecyparis; species Chamaecyparis obtusa. The sequence goes on along the minus strand of BSBK01002167.1, from coordinate 951,440 downwards.
TAAAGTTCTAAAACAAAAACATCATTGAACATGAATAATCTCTAGGAATATAGCGCATTAAGGAAACTAAATCTACATGATGCATGCAATAGAAAATGTCAATTGACTTGCTTTGCTTGCGAAGATTCTACAATCCCATGATTGGCTTTGATTACTTTGGTGCCACTATCTTGGTCTTTGAATGTCGATAGTCAACACCTATAAAACAATCAATGCACACACATCCAACCATATACATATATATCTGCATCATTAATATTAGGAAAAGGTGTAAGTTCTAATTAACACTCTTGCAAGTCCTACAGCTATAGGAGGTAACTACCCAAAACATAACTTAGGCAAGGAAACATTCATTAACATGTATAGCTGCTGCATTTACCATTCCTATCCATGAATTCAAGAAAATATCATGTTTTTAAAGTATCCATATTTACATTTTATGTTTTGACATATATATAACATATACATAAAAACCATAAGTTCATATGCTTGAAAACTATAACTTCATGTCTATGTGCAATTAATTATTTTGAAAAGAGGATAAAAAGTACTAAGAAAGATGGCTATTTACAAGCCCATCAATATGTGGGAACCCAAACCCCTTTCATGAACATCCTATACAGTCTCATGGATTGACAGTTATAAGTCAATACACCCTATAGAGATTAATGTCTTTTACCATTTGCAAAATATCTCTCGCATTACCAGCTATCTCTTTTATTTGATGGAGTGCATGTAGAAGAAAATAGACATTTATCATATGTGTCTTCCTCGAGTGAGGGAAATATAGGAATGGAAGAAGAAAGTGAGACCTGTAGTATGTCTAAATTAGGGAGGTCAACTAGAGGTCAAAAGACTAGAAGGAAATTCAACAAATGCATGAAATTTTTCCCTACTCAAGGGGGTCATGTTCTTATGATGATGAGAGAAAAGGTGACATCGAGGTTCCCTTTAGGTACCAACATCTACAGAAACAATGGGTCATCAAGTTCATTGTTTTATGTCTCATCTTTTGATGTTTATGCTTAATCTTTCTGATCTTTTGTTCCTTAAGTTGTAAAGAGTTTCAGGTCCCTTCAAAACCTATTTTTCCAGTAATTAGAACAATGGGTCCTCAAGGAACTTCCTCCAATAAAATTTGATTTTAGTGTCAAAGGAAAGATATATCGCATAGCACCATTTTCATTAGATGGTTTGGGCCTATTTTCTATGGATGGTATAAAGGTCTCTAACAAAAAATTTGTCGAATTGATGGATTATGTTGGACCTTGTTACGATTACAAAATTTGGATACGGATTGTTCGATATAAAAAAAGTATGTGTAAGTATGCACTCTTAGAAGATTATATACAACAAAAAGACAATGGACAAGGTAAAAGAGTGTCTATATACATTGACAAAAGTCCAAAAGCATCAGACAATCTTGTAGGTTTTATAAATAGTACATGACCTATGTCAACTATTAGGCAACCCAATTGCATATTTGAGGTGCGCGAGGGAACTCGTGTGTTTGTATGTGTGATAAAATCAATACGTGTAGGGGAAGAGTTTCTTATTAATTAAAATTTGAATTGCATAGATACAAACAATGTCACTATCATGGGGTTGGTACGTACTATGAACCATTAAATAATTAAGTTTTTTGGCTAACATTTTTATATTTGAGTTCTTTTTATAATGTCAAATCTAATCCTTCTAGGAAGGGAAATTCATCCAAAGAAACTACTACAAACAAGCCCTCCAAAACCAGCCACATTTAGAGAGACTCCTCACCATCCACCTCATCTCCATCATCATCTTCTTCCCCTTCCTCTCCAACTTCCACTCCTCTCCCACTCATGCCCATTTTCATGTCTGAAGTCATTTCAAATTCCACATGATACTAAAAATGTTGTTGTAGGTTTTGTGAGTTTCAATTTATTCAATTCCTTAGTAATATTAGCCCTATAATGATAACAATGATAGAATGATCTTAGATTATCTATTTTATATATAATGTGATTTATGTTATAGTTAGTAATATGCAGATGTTGGTTAATTAGTTTGTAGCATTTCTAAGAATACTTGGTAGGAGTAGATGGGGTTTTGATGTAATTCTAATGTCATTATGTTACTAAGGGGATTGTTATAAAGTGGTCCATATGCTCTCATTATTATACCAAAGGTTTCTTATTATTGTATCTAATAAAATCATATGGGCAATTGTAGGATTTGACAAACATGCAAATCCACAGACCCCAAATACACCTGCATGCAAGAACCTGATACAAAGAAGAAGCACAAAGATGAAAAAGCAGAACTCAGATGTTCACTCAAAATGTGAGAGCAAAATTATCAACTGAATTAAAAAAATAATTACAAAGTTCAACCTTAAAAAGGTGAATGAAACCCTAAAAGGGAAATACTAGGTTGCACATTATTAATTAAGAATTAATTAATAATGCACCTAAGAGACGCTTAAGCAACTAGAGTAAAAGGAAATAATACTCTAACACCCCCCCTTAAGCTGAACGCAGGGAGAAAGCAGACCTAGCAAGACTAAGAAAGCAAGAAATGGGTCCCGGCAACAAGGCTTGATCAGGTACCCAGTACAAGGAAATCTCTGTAAACCGGAGACAAAGGAGAAAACCCAGTGGGAAAAACCCCTCTCTAAAAAGAGATATAAAAGCAAGCAAAGACAAAGGCATGACTTCAAGAGACTCTCTCAAAGCCAGTAGTACAATGCGTGCTGCTAACCCCCCCCGAGAGAGAGGGTCGATGCTCCAAAGCCCCCCAGAATGAAAGAACCCCTGGAGCAATGAGCAAACCACTGTGACTCCAATGCAGAGGAGTGAAGGTCAGTGGGTGCTGAAGAGGTGACCTCGAAGGATGAGGTGTCACTGGAAGGCCGAGCTGATGCTCAAATGTGAAGACACGAGGATCCTGAAAGGGAATCCCCAATGCAAGTGGTATGACAGGTGTGCTGACACTGTCATGAGAGAGGAGATGAGTGTCCTCTGAAGAATCCTCAACAACTGCACCTGGTGGCTCGATGAATGGAGCTGGAGGATCAAGCAGTGCTGAAGAAGAATCCGGCTGAAGAGAAAAGTACTCCTCAGGATGTGGTGTAGCAGTCACAACATGGGTCTCAGGAACAACACAGAGGTTCAAGCTACCTGACTGCACCACATGATGCTCTCGTGAAAGAGGAGAGCTGAGCTCCGACAGAGGAGATGGTGGACCAAAATGAGAAAAGATGTAGAGACGGGAGGAATGATCAACTGTCCCTGTAGTAATAATGCCTCCTGTCACACTATCCCTGATGAAGGCTGAATCGGCCGTGAACTCAACTGTCTTCCCTGACCCACTGCGAGTAATCTGATAAATGGAGAGAAGGTTTGCAGAGAGAGATGGAACATACAATACATCATTGAATGTGCCATCCTGAATGCTGACGGAACCTGTCCCACAGACTGTCTGTACAGTGTTATTCCCCATGAGAATATGAGGAATAGGAGAAGTCTCAAAAGAAGAAAACAACTCCTGAGAAGATGCCATATGGTGAGAAGCACCGGAATCCAGTATCCAAGGGACCTGTAAAGGGGATGCAACAGATGCCCGTAATGCATGACCCTGGCCAAAATCCTGTCCAGATGTTGAAGAAGATGCAGAAGACTGAAAAGCAGACCCCTGTGAGGTGGAAGAGGATGGAGAGGAAATAGTGCTCTTCTGAAGGAGAGCTTGCAAATCTGCAATCTGTTTCTCATAACCATCACATCTCTTCTGAAAACACTGTGACGCATCATGGTTCCTCTTCTAACAATAGGAACATGTGGGGATCTGAGTCTTCTGATTCTCCTTCTTAGAAGAAGATGGTGAGTCAGGAGAGTGCTGAGAAGAGGAATCAGATATCTGCTTTGGCTTTGGCTTCTGTGAGTCCTGAGATGACTTGGCAAGCAATGCCTGTGACTGTGAACCTGTAAGAGAATCCATCTGACTGAGCTTGGACTGCTCACGAGTTAACCTGTCACAAAAGGTTTCAAAAGAGGGCATGACATGCCGAGTACCCAGTGCATCCATAGTGGAGTAGAAGGTAGAAGTGAAGATCTGATAAGGACCACGAAGCTTGGAGAGTATCAGGAAGATACACTCATCATCTGACTTCGTCTTTCCAGCAACCTGTAAGATGGAACGAAGGGACTTGAACTTCATCAGGAAGTCCTCAATGCAAGTGAATGAGTCAGGTACCAAGGAGGTGAACTCGGCATCTATCTGGAGAATCCTGAACTGATTCATGGTGCCAAACAAGGTGGAGAACTTGTCCCACATATCCCTGGGTGAGGTCAGACCATCCAGGTGGAACAATAACCCATCTGAAACATTCATGGCAATGAGGCCCATTGCCTCATCCATCCTATTTCTGTGCATAAGTGCCTCATAAGGTCGCTGAAGGACTGGCTGAACAACATCCGTGCAGGACCATAAACCTCGTGACATGAGGAGTCTGGTCATGTGTGGCTTCCATGTGTGATAGTTATGGGGTGTCAGCCGAGCCACAGAGAGGTCCGACATTGAGAGAAGAAAAGACAGAAGTAGAAGGGACTATTTCTGGAAGTAAATAACAGAAAGTAAAATGCACCCCCCCCACAATGTATATTCTATCCCTTGAGCACCACGAATAAACAATTACTGAAAGCACACAAAAAATGAGGAGAAAACCTGAGTTCCAGAAGTCGAACAGGAGCACAAACGAAGGCACAACTTTGACTGCAAAAAACAGCAATCAAATGGAAGAATCAGAAAATGAGACCCTTACCAATGCATCCGTCTCGGAAACAGCTTTCCGGCGATATTTCGTTTTCCGAAAAACGACACCGTATGCTCAAGTTACGGTCGAAAAACCAACTGCCCCTCCAAAAGAATGTTCTCTGGAAAAACACAGAGAGGAGCTTAAATTTGACGGCCGTTTGGCCGTCACAGGCCGTCGGAGTGTCGCCGCCGGTGGTGGTGGTGGCCGGGCGGCTCTCGGGTGGCCCGCGGGTGGCGCTGCAGCCGGGTGGCGCAGAGGCGGCGCAGCCGGTGGAGGGGGCGATGGGAGCGGTGGCCTAGTGGCGAGTTGGCCGAGCGGCGGCGGAGAGGGCTGCAGGTTGCTCCGCGGTGGCGCGCCGGCCCATGGCGGAGCGCGGGCGGCCCCCTGGTGGCGCGGGGGTGGCGCCTAAGTTTTAAAACGGTGCACGTTTTTTATAAACGCAAAAAACATTAAAAAATGTTTTTTTTTTGTTTTTTTTTCGTTTTGCGAGCCGTACGGCCCTGGTAGGGCAAAAATTTTTCCCTGTGATCACGAAGGCCAAACTTAGTCAAGTTTTATATGATTTCGACTCTCCCGAGCCTTCTGGACGCAATGGTGGCATCCCTTTCTGCTCAATCTGCTCCAGAAGCTCATGCCTCCTTCAAAGTGATAGAAAAAACCCCAGAGAAGCTGCACAAGACGCCTTCGAATCGTGGCTTCAAAAAAAATTTGATCAGGCAGCAACAGGGCGGCTCTGATACCATGTAGGATTTGAAAAACATGCAAATCCACAGACCCCGAATACACCTGCATGCAAGAACCTGATACAAAGAAGAAGCACAAAGATGAAAAAGCAGAACTCAGATGTTCACTCAAAATGTGAGAGCAAAATTATCAACTGAATTAAAAAAACAATTACAAAGTTCAACCTTAAAAAGGTGAATGAAACCCTAAAAGGGAAATACTAGGTTGCACATTATTAATTAAGAATTAATTAATAATGCACCTAAGAGACGCTTAAGCAACTAGAGTAAAAGGAAATAATACTCTAACAGCAATAGCATGTATTAATGGATTATAGGAGCTGATGTTAGGAACTTGTAAAAATGTTTACTGGATTGAATTTGTATGAAATCATGAAATAGATCATGAATCTCCAATTTGTGTTAGTCATATTGTAAATTATTTTAAGATATATAATTTTTTATTTGCAAGACTAGACATTTTCTTTACCTGGATCTTTCCTACTAGTACTCACACAAAACAAATATTACATTTTTTTCCAAATTAATAAGATATATTGTCTACCTCTAATTCTCTATAAAAAAAATAGTATAAGATGATCACAAATTGAATCCCACAAATGAATGTCTTACCTTGAAATTATTTGGAAAAAAGATGAACAGTTAGTGTATACTATGTTTTAAACAATTATCTTGATGTTTTTAAATGCATTCATTCTCAAAAAAATATTTGGAGTTTGGGAATCAAGAAGGGATGGTTTACTAAATGTAATATCTTATTTTAGTGTGGATTCAATTGAATTAAATTAAGGTACCATTTTTGTGATGATTTAGCTAAACATTATTTTGAGGTCCATGCCATTTGGTTGTATGTCAAGGAATAAATTGTTTTTTTAACTAAAAATACTAAATTATATTTGAGAGTGATTGCTAATGGGTGAAAGTTTGAAATTTATTAATCTAGTCCTTTCTAATGAAATTTTCTAATGCCTTTTATGTCCCTAGTCCAATACTCAATCTTTTCTATAATTAATTAAATTATTTTATTAAATTGTTTTATTAATTATTGGTTAACTTTAAATAATAACACAGGGCCACAATATGGAGTAGCCACATGTAGAATGGATAATGATGATCCTCTAGGCACTTCTTCCTAGCAGGTAAACCTCATTGTTATTGTATAAATCAGATAGAAGAAAAATGTTAAATAGTGTTTTTTTATTATGTTCTTTTCATCACTGTTTTGGAGTAATTTTAATAGTGCTAGTAATATTGTTGTCACATATGGGTGGTGATTTGAGAAAGGGAAAGGAACTTGCAGTCCCTCAAGAGGACTCCTTTGGCGAGGACCTAGATTTTGTTGATTTTGCAACTTGTGATGATCCAACCGGTATAATTCAAAAGTGCCTCCAAAGAATTGGAAAATAAATGTTTCAATTGTCAACTATATACCCTCCAACTCCTGAGTCACAAAATAGGGTGACTGAATTGATGTACCGAGCTAAAAAAATTCAAAGTAAGTATTAATGTAATTTTTAATTATAACAAAATTTCAATAATAGTTTTTATGTTATACTCTTTTATTTCATTAACTAAAAAGCGGATGTATTTTTTTTACATCTTTTTTGCATAATTTTGATCCCCATGGCCATGATGAGGGTACTGTGGGTGATTCAGGTAGATCGCATGTTCAACTATCTTCTTTTTTTATGCTCTAACAATCTTGTCCATGCTAGTCCATGCTTTTATTAAGCTCTAACAATCTTATTCTTCAACACTTGTCAATGATCCTATGGTAATGTTGCCTCACACAAGGAGAACCCCATATGTATTATCGATTGCAATGTCAGCAACATGCAACATGGCCACAAACCGTACTGCACCACCTACTAGTACATAGATCCCTCTTTTTCTCTCATTTTTTATGTTTTTATTTCCTTTGAAGTATTCTTTCTTGGGGGTATTTTGTAATGGATTCAATTTATGCAACAGGAGATGTAGGATATGGTGAGAAATTTCTTGGATGTACCTATATTCCTTGTATGGGAATGGTGAAGGATTGTGTATTGATTTTGACTGACGAAGGAGTTCCCTTGAAAGTAGCCAAGTGATGCAGGAGCATCTTGGGTCTTGAGCAATCTTGCATCGCAAAAAATAGTTTTCATTTCATGTACCTATCTGGTGTTTATTTTAGCGTTAGTGTTGCGATTGGTTTCCTATCTTGCATAGTTAACTCTATGCCTTGGACCTATTCTTGGACCTTCTCCTAAGGGTGCATGTCCTAATTCATTCGGACTTGGAATTTATCACCATTTCCCTTGGGTATCGATTTACCGCCAGTTTCACATGAAACATGTGGTATTTTTCCTTGTGCAGTTTTGTGTGGGGAAATTGGATCTTGCATGGTTGAGGATATGTTCTTGGATCATGTGTGGACCTAAATGTAAAGGCACATTTTGTTTTTTTGTTTGTAGCTTTAGTTTTGGTTTCTCCTCCTAAGTGGACCTATAATGTAATTAAATGCTTGACTGGTCCACTTGTGGCTTTGTGAGCTATATATTGGAATCTTGGGATGTTGTAGAGGATAGATTAGTTAGATTAGAAGTGAGGCAATAGAAGAACAAGTAGAAGGATGTGAATTATGATTCAGATTTCATAAATTTATTGTATAAGGCTGAAACCTAGAAGGCCTCATAGGTGGGCATGTTGCTATTAATATAATATTTGTTCCAGTGTTGATGCCATTTTCTTGTCTCATATCCACTATGTTTTAATGCTTTATTGCATGTTTTCATATTGCTTCTATGTGTAACTCTTCACAAGGCTTCTTGTGGGTTTAAGTGGATTCAATTAACCCTAATTTTTCCTTTATCTTCCCTACCCTAGAATCAAGTGGTATCAGAGTGAAGTTATTTCTTGTGGATTGGATCATGGAGAACCTTAAAGATTGGTTATAGGGTGGTGGATCTAAGATCTGACCTATAACTTGCAGAAGATTACGGTCTTGTTGGAACCCAATTATCAAGATGGTTCATGCTAAAGGAAATGATAACACTGTCATGGATATGTTGAGGTAGATTGCAACTATGCTTGAAGTTGTAGAGACAGCCCAAAGAAGAGGTGCACATCTTGAAGGTGTTAGTGATGAGGAAGAAGTAGCACCTAACCATGAACCTAAAGTTGAACAGGATGAGGAAAGACTCTTGAGAGTTTTGTCTAAGGCTAACTCTATACCTATTGTTGAAGTTGCTTGCTATGATGGAAGACTTGAGACCGATGCACTTTTGGATTGGATCTCTAAGATGGATAAGTATTTTGAGTATGAAGGTAATCCTGATAATAAGAAAGTGAAGATTGCAGTCACCAAGTTGAAAGGTCATGATTCTCTTTGGTGGGATCATTTGCAAACTGGGAGACAAAAGAGAGGAAAAGAAAAGATCAAGACATGGATGAAAATACTTGGAAAGATGAAAAAGAAGTTTCTTCTAGCTGATTACCAAGTTATTTTGATGAGGAAAACTCATAATTTCAGACAAAGGGACTTGAGTGTGAAAGAATATACTGAGGAATTTTACAAATTAGATATTAGATCTAGACATATGGATGATGAAGTTGAAAAGGTGGATAGATATCTGAATGGCCTAAGGACATCTATTCAAGATGAGATCAGTTATGTGAAGATTGATAGTGTGGAAGAAGCATACCAATTTTCTTTGAAGGCTGGGGAAAGATTGACAAAAAGACATGATCAAAGACAAAGAGGAAGAGGTGGTAGATTTCAAAGAAGAGGAGGTAGATCTTATGGAGAAAGTAGCAGATCTGACAATGTAGTATAAGATAAAGGATGGAAAGATGACCCTGCTAGTAAAAGAGGTGACTACTCTAGAGGTAACTATACTGGTTACTCTAGGAATAAAAATAATGGAAAGAGAGAAGAAAAGCCTTGGTTTAAAGGTACTTGTTACAAATGTGGTGAAGAAGGACATAGATCTTTTGAATGTACTAACTTTGGAAAGAAGATTGGAGGTAATAGTAGAAGTAACTTGGCTTTTGAAGAAGTTGAGGAATTGGCTAATGAACCTAAACATGGTGAGAACTTGATGTTGAGAAGGATCTTGTGTAATAAAGAAGATGATGAAGAACCTATCTTGAGGAAAATCTTGTTTAGAACCAGATGTAAGATCACTGACAAATGTTGCAAAGTAATCATTGATGGTAGAAGTTCTGATAATTTGGCATCCGAAGAGTTGGTTAACAAATTGCAGTTGTAGAGATTGAAACATCCTAAACGTTATCACATTTCTTGGATCCAGAAGGAGCATAAACTACTTGTAAGTGAACAATGCCTTGTTAAGTTCAAAATTGGGAATTATCATGATGAGGTCTTGTGTGATATTATGCCTATGGATTGTTGTCATATTCTTTTGGGTAGACCTTGGCAGTATGATAGGAGAGCTTTGCATGATGGTAGATTGAATAAATATACTTTTTGGATGGATGGAAAGAAACAAGTATTGTTGCCTTTAATAGAGAAGTTTGATGAAAGTCACTGTACCAAAGTCAGAGTATGTTTGGTTGATGGTAAAACATTTGCAAGAGACATGAAATAATAGAATACTTGCTTTTCTTTAATACCAAGAAAAATTGGAAAACAAGATGAATTAGAACATGCACCTAAGATTGAATCCTTATTGACTAAATTTAGTGACATCATTTCTAATAATGTACTTGATGGTTTACCACCTATGAGAAGTATAAGTCATTGTATGGATTTGATACCTGGAACTAGTTTTCCTAATAAAGCACCACATAGGTTGACACCGGATGAGAAGACTGAGTTGAATAGACAAGTGCAAGAATTTATTGAAAGAGGATTGATTAAGGAAAGTTTGAGTCCTTGTGCACTACATGTTGTGTTAGCACCTAAAAATAATGGAGACTAGAGAATGTGTACTGATTCTAGAGCCATAAACAAAATCACATTGAAGTATATATTTTCCTTGCCTAGGATGAATGACATAATGGATAGCTCAAGTGGAGCAAAGTATTTCACAAAGATTGATTTGAAAAGTGGATATCATCAGATTAGGATCAGAGAAGGGGATGAATGGAAAACTACTTTTAAGACTAATGAAGGTTTGTATGAATGGTTGGTTATGCCTTTTGGTTTGACTAATGCACCTAGTACCTTCATGAGGCTGATGAATGAAGTTCTGAAAAGATTCTTGGGTAAGTTTGTAATTGTATATCTTGATGACATTTTGATATTCAGTAAGACTAAAGATGAACACCTTGAGCATATCAGACAAGTATTGCAGAGGTTGAAGGAAGAGAAGTTATCGATTAACTTGAAGAAATGTTCATTTATGAAAAAAGAGATTGTGTATCTTGGTTTTGTTATTTCAGTTGATGGCTTGAGGATGGACCTTGAGAAAGTAACAACTATACTTGATTGGCCTACACCAGAGAATGTTGGAGAGGTAAGATCATTTCATGGATTGGCAAGTTTCTATAGAAAGTTTATTAGAAATTTTAGTTCTATTTGTAATGCTATGATGGAAACCATGAGAGGAGATAAAAAGGATTTCAAATGGACACATGGAGCACATAGGAGTTTTGAAACATTGAAACAAAAGATTGTAGAATTGCCTACACTTGCTTTTCTTGATTTTAGTAAAGTTTTTCAAGTTGAATGTGATGCTAGTGGAAGTGCAATTGGATTTATTTTGAGTCAAGAAGGAAGACCTATAGCTTTCTTTAGTGAAAATTTGAATGATGCTAAGAGAAAATATTCAGTTTATGATTAGGAATTCTATGATATTGTTCAAGCTTTGAAGAAGTGGAGACACTATTTGATGCCTAAAGATTTTGTGTTATATACTGACCATAAAGCATTACAGTATTTGGGAAGTTGGAATAAGTTGAATCAAAGACATATGAAATGGGTTGAGTTCTTGCAGAATTTCTCATTTTCATTGAAACATAAGAGTGGGTAGTTGAATAAGGTTGTTGATGCCTTGACCTGAAGAAGAAGTTTGCTGACTAAGATGAAAGTTCTGATACTTGGTTCTGATGATTTGAAATATTTGTATGAGACCGACATTGATTTTGTAGAATGTTGGAAGGATTGTAAGGAGAAAATAGGGAATGAAAATTGGACTGATTATTTCATTCAAGAAGACATGTTGTTTAAAGGAGTTTAGTTATGTATACCAAGAGGATCTATGAGAGAAAATATCATGAAGGAGAAGCATAGTGGTGGACTTGCTGGACATTTTGGGATTCATAAGATAGTGAAATTGATTTCAGAGAGATACATTTGGTCGCAAATTTACAAAGATGTATAGAGAATGGTGAGAAGTTGCAGAGTTTGCCAAGTAGAAAAGGGAACTAGTCAGAATGTGGGATTGTATACACCTTTTCTTGTACCTGATAGACCATGAGAGGATGTGAGTATGGACTTTGTTCTTGGATTTCCTAGAACTCAGAGAGGTAATGATTCTATTTTGGTAGTAGTTGATAGATTTTCAAAGATGGCACATTTCATACCTTGTAAGAAGGCATTTGATGCCTTGCATGTAGGTGAATTATTTTTCAAAGAAGTGGTAAGATTGCATGGTTTTCCTAAGTCTATTGTTTGAGATAGAGATACTAAGTTTACAGGTTATTTTTGGAGAAGATTTTGGAAGAAGATGAATACTAAGTTGAAATTTAGTTCTACATTTCACCCTCAAACAGATGGGTAGACTGAAGTTGTGAACAAAAGTTTGGGAAACTTTTTGAGATGTTTAGTTGGAGATAACCCTGTTGTTTGGGATTTGGTTTTGCCGCAAGCTGAATTTGCATATAACAATTCTGTGAATAGAAGTATTAACAAGACACCATTTGATATTGTTACTGGATTTCACCCTAAAGGAATTATAGAGTTGAGAGAATTACCTACTAAGACCAGAAGAGGTGTTGAAGCTGATCATTTTGTAGAATACATGAGAACTTTTCATGATGAAGTTAAGAGGAAATTGGAGGATAGTAATTTTAACTACAAGCAGCGAGCAGATAAGAGGGGACATAAATATTCTAAAGTTGGAGACAAATTCATGATTATTTGAAGAAAAAAAAATTTCCAATTGGTACCTACAACAAATTAAAGATGAAGAAATTTGGACCTTGTAAGATTTTGAAGAAGTTTGACAATGGAAATGCATATGAAGTAGAATTGCCTAAAGACATGGATATATCACCTATATTCAACATTGCAGACATTTTTGAGTATTTTGAATCACCTGATGAGACTAAAGATAACCTAGATTTCCCTAAGAAAGACAAAGACAACATTTTGAAGATTATGAACAATAGAATAAGTAAGAGTACCAGAGGAAAGGACTACATGGAATACCTAGTTCAATGGAAAGATAAGTTGGTTGAAGATAGTTCATTGATTACACAAGCTGAATTGGATCTTTATGATTCAGGTTAGATTATGAGCAGTGCCTAATGTGGACATTAGTTCTTTTGTAACCCCATGTGTTTGATGCAAGAGCATCTTAGCTCTTGAGCAATCTTGTATTGCAAAAAATAGTTTATGTTTCCTGTACCTGTCTGGTGTTTGTTTTAGTGCTAGTGTTGTGGTTGGTTTCCTATCTTGCACAGTTAACTCTATGCCTTGGACCTATTCTTGGACCTTCCCCTAAGTGTGCATGTCCTAATTTATTTGGACTTGGAAGTTATTGCCATTTCCCTCGAGTATGGATTTACCACCAGTTTCGCATGAAACATGTGGTATTTTTCCTTACATGGTTCTGTGTGGGGAAATTAGATCTTGCGAGGTTGAGGATATGTTCTTGGATCATGTGTGGACCTAAATGTAAAAGTGCATTTTGTTTTGTTTTTTCTAGCTTTAATTTTGGTTTCTACTCCTAAGTGGACCTATAATGTAATTAAATGCTTGACTAACTGACTTGTGGCTTTGTGAGCTATATATTGGAAGCTTGGGATGTTGTAGAGGATAGCTTAGTTAGATTAGAATTGAGACAATAGAAGAAAAAGTAGAAGGATGTGAATTATGATTTGGATTTTGTAAATTTATTGTATAAGGCTGAAACCCAGAAGGCCTCACAGCCGAGCATGTTGTTGTTAATATAATATTTGTTCTAGTGTTGCTTCCAATTGTGTGTCTCATATCCACTATGTTTTACTACTTTCTTGCATTTTTTCATATCGGTTCCATGTGTAACTCTTTGCAAGGCTTGTTGTGGGTTTAAGTGGAGTCAATTAACCCTGATTCTGCCTTTACCTTCTCTGCCCCTGCATCACCAAGATTCTAGGTACTTTAAATAATTGGTCCTTTCTTTTACTATACAATATTATTTTAATTACACATTGCATTCAATATGAGAAGATTCCATCTATTATATTCTTATTTTATACTATTATATCCTTTGACTAATGGTCCCATGATTATTTTGTAGGGAATGATTTTTTATGATAAACTTAATGATGAGTGTTTGCAGATATTTAGTCCCACCCTCTATACATGGTGGAACATCATATCTAAACTAAAACCCCAATCTACTATTTTGATTTCATATCATTTCTAGAATAGTTTTCCTTTCATCTATTTCTTGAGCTATATCAAAGGTAACTTCACTTCATTTATGAATCTAATAGTTTTTTTCTTATAAGGTAGAATGTCCAAGATAAAAAGTTAAAGGAAGGATGCTCTCATAGAGAGTATGAAAAACTTATTTGGACCTCGTGCATTTGAGAAAAATAGGCTCCTGGAGAAATTCGGGTTATGTTTGAAGTATATTAGGGACCAGTATAGGAGTACATTATCAAACAACCCAAAGTATAACATCCCCCTTGTATTCCTGATTTAGAGTGGTAGAATCTTATTGTGGACACAAAGGAGGGAAGAAAAAGAAAAAAGGAAATATACTAGAATACAACAGAAGAAGGTATGTGATACTATTAAGAATTTAGTTATGTACTAAATACCCTATATATTTATATGATCTAACATATTTCAAACTTTTCATAGATTTTCTGACACATCAAAGGAAACAACAGCAAGACTCGAAAAGCATGGGCAACACAAGCTCAGCTCTGGTGGTTATTCAAAACTTTTCGCATGAGTTGTAAGTATTAGTAAATGAAAAAATGTATGTAAATAGTTATAATTTGCAATCAATTTTGTTTTGATAAAACAATGCAAGAAAAATTCATGATACCAAGTGTTAGTACTCTAAAAAAATTTCATGGCTTCATGTCCCTTCGTTTGGTCTCTGCAATATTTTTCATGCCTCTGGCCTTAAACCCTAAGCAAATATTCAAAATCTAGCCTTTACAAGGAAAAAACCCTAGTGCACCCTGGTTTCAAATTTATTTTTACGTTACCTTTTCGGGTCACTTAAGTTCTCAAAAACCCATGTGCGCAAATTTTTCCCTAAGTCCTCAGTGCTTAATATTTCCTTAAGCCTAAAGTATGGTGGGTTTAATTTTCCCTAAGTCCAGCATTTTAATTCTTTCTAATGTTTTGGCTTAAATCTTTCCTAGGCCCGGCTCTGGCACCATCTAAATCTAACGGCGAACGTAAGTTCTCATAAGATTTGTCAGAGGCTTGTGAACTTATGCTAGCCGTTGATTCCTTTCATGATGTAATGCTTCAAACATGTGGGTCCACTACCACATAAGCACAAATGGTAGTTCCTCATTGGCCGAGAAAAATGATGATATGGCAGGGTTGTTAGAAGGGCCTATGAGTGAAGAAAAGGTTATATGTCTGCTTGCTAGATTTTGTGATGTGGCAGTCTCTCATTTGTTAAAGGATCTTACACAGTAGAGTGGGGTCAGGCTTTCATGATGACAGCTAAGATTCATAATCCACGGCGGGCACATGATCTCAAAGACTCCTTTGAGCCCTTGAGATTATGCGCCAGTCGTCTGATTCTCCATGTGTGCAGGATGATTGTTGTGGGTCCACTAACAGGTGTTACAATTGGATTTTTCTTATTGGTTGTGTTAGTGGGACCATTTGCTAGGTGTTTCTAAAGTGTTCATCTCTGATTGGTCCATGTAATGTTGATTTGGTAGTTGTCAGTGGGACCTGGTATCTGGCGTGTCTCAATGGGTTCTGACACCTACAAAGAATAAATGACTAGTGCATGATCTCATGGGTTGTGTCAGAGCCATGAGATCTTGCACTCACCATCTAATTTGAAGGCTTATAGAGAGTGGGTCTTATGTCAGTGGTGACCGAGCAGTTGCAGCGAATGGTACAGCAACAAGTGGCATAAAGCACACCCAGGCACGGGTATAAGGCTTAGCAGTTCTGACAAAGTGTTTAGGGGCTTGACAAAATTCAAAAGGCTTCGCTCATTCATGAAGAAAAATAGTGATGTGCTAAAGGGTTTGGGTAACCGCTAAATTAACTGGCGGTAACATAAGGTATTCCACAAACTAGAAAGGGTCTTCGGTCACCAGTTCACTAAATGTGACTAGGGTCTTTTTAAAAGATAAATCATGAAGCCCACAAAAAGGAAGGATTTGATAGTCATGATATAAAGTTGACCTAACTTTAAATGTGGACTGCTGATATGCTGTTAGTGCCATGAATATAGCCATTGAAATTCAAATTCAAATTTACAGAGGGTTTCCAGCAATAGGAAGTACCAAAATTTATGGTTTTAGCGGCTGATTTTGATTGGTTTGGTGGTGCTCATTATTTTTGACTGATTCAAGGGTCTCTATGGTGAGTAGCTTGATATTTTTGTACTAGGAGAAGTGTGGTTTTGTGCTTGAGGTGTGTTTGTAGGTGTACAATTTGACTGGTTTTCATGGCAATTCCTTGGTGTTCTGTACTGTTCTCACAAATTTTGATGATGGCAGATCTGTCTAAGATTCATTTTCTTTGAGTTACCTATGTTTCTTCCTCTACAATAACTTTTGTTGTATTTTTGATTGATTGGGTAGTTGAAACCCTAACCCTAGTCACCTAAAGCTTGATGTATCCTCTTCGAGGATTCCAAGGTGACTAGGGGTATAAGTAGTTAGTTTTTTGATAGAGTAAGGGTTTGGTTTTGAGGTTCTATTTTGACTTTTGATCAATTCTAGTGGTTGTGATTGTATGAACATTTGAGGAAAGAGGAGCTAGATTTTGGGTCTGTTTCCTATCTTTGTGTTTCTTTGATTGTATATTGATCCTGAATATGTTAATGAGAATGCTATTGAGTTCCAATCTTACATTTGTGTATGTCTTCTTATTTTGGTTCTGAGCTCATATATGTTAGTATCACAAAGTGTATTAGCATATGGTAAACAAAGAGTATTGTGAAGTCATCTCTAAGTTCCTAACAAAGTTAGGATTAAAGTCTTCTAGGTGAGTTCAGTGAGTTTACAACCAAATAAGAATCTGATGTCCTAGTGTTTGAGGGAGAGGGGTAATAGGAAAAGCACTTATCCTAAGCCCAAGAGTGTTTGATTTAAGATCTTCAGCTAATGTATGTAATTGGGTGACTCTTTGCCCTAGGTTAAGGCATTGGTCCATTCTCTAGAGGCATTTCATTGTCATCAACCACACACACCCAAATTTAAATGATAATATCTTTCAGTTAGTTAGTAAAGGACACAGTTGTATATTGTTTTGAGACTCCTTTGGAGATGTGAGTCAAGGGTACACCCGCTTGAGCATTAAGGCTAAAAGTGTAGGAGGATCTCATTATTGATCCTTTTTAATTGGCCCTCTTCCTTGTAGACTTTGGAGTGGTGATAGAGTCAAAGTATCATTAAAGTTATCCATCAAAGTATAAATCTACAAGGGAACCCCCAACTAAATGGTGACTCTACTGGGGAGAGTCTAGAGATAAAAATTATGTTGGACTTTTGTGTTCTCTTATGGTTTTTAGTGTCATCTTATGAGTTTTTAAGGTTTTTCCATCTAGGTGGGTGGTGACTCAAAAGGTTAAGAACTAGTGTCATAAGTTGAAGATGGACAAAAGGAGGAATACTAGGTCTTTTGTCAAGAAAAATCTAGAGATTGCTCTGGAACAATTACCTAGAGCTGACAAGAAAAGTTGGATCAAGAGGAATGAAGAGTCTACCAGTGCTCCTGTGAGAGAGAAAAGAAATACTAGAGGTAGAGCACCACTTGCATCCTCTAATGAGGAAGATTCAAAAGACATAAGTTCTAGATCAGACAGTGGCCACTTTGAAGACAAATTTTATGATACCCCAGAAGTAGTATTTCAAGATAAGGGTTTATTACTTGTAGGTTAGGATGAACATGCTAGAGAAAAAGGTTATGGGCTGAATCTAGATCTTGATGAGGACATATTCAGAAGGTAGCCCATGGAACCAAGGTGAGTGCATTTCCCATATCAGCATCCTACTGATGTGGAAGTATCATCAAGCTTTGAAGACAACATGGTAGATCCACATGACCTAAATGCACTTAGGCTGTAATTGGCAGAGTAAGATGCCATATACAAAAGGTTACAAGAGGAGAGAGAGGCTAAAAAAGTAAACACTCTAATGGAGAGGCAGTCTCTTTTAAGAAAAATTAATGAAATGAAGGAGAGAAACAAGATGCTTGCTTCTGCTCCTAGGGTGTTGTAGCATGATGTTTTTGGTGATCTTGAAGCTCTAAGACGTGAGCAAGAACACTTGTTGCAAGACCATGAGTTTGATGAAGAAGGCCCTGTGATCAAACAAGTGCAAAGTTATGCTCCTTTGCCTAAGGGTAGGAATGGACATAAGATCACTAGGCCTACTGTAGTCATTAATGAAAAAGGAAAGAAGAAGATGGTGGGTGTCCAAATAAACAAACCAGTGACAATACCAGGGGTCCCACCACCTAAATCAAATAGGGAAATAGAGATAGAAAGAAAAAGAAAATAGGATGAAGCTCTAGCTCAAGAGTTGGAAAGAGCTTAAGTTGATGCTGCTATTGTAGAGAAAAGAAGAAAGATCTAGTTCTTGAAGGCTTCATCAGCTAATGTTCATGGCCCTTTTGCTACTGAGCTAGGTATGCCATCTATGAACACTACTGTTCCACTTAGCAATGTTACTACTAGTAATCTAGTTCCTAATGTATCTACCAAATCATTTGTTGATCCTAATAGACAGTCAAATGTGCAAGTGGGCGAGAATGTAGATAAAAATAATAATTCTAGTGGGAACACTAGTTTAGGATTTCAAAGAAGACCTATGCAATTAGAAGGCTATAGGAAAATTAGTTTTCATGGGATACCAGGCTACCCAAATGCTTTTCCAAATGATATAAGAGATAAGGTACCTAAGTTTTCTGGTAATAATGCTATCAGTTGTGAGGAGCATCTTAGGTTATTTTTTGATATGCTTAATGATTATGAGGTAGAGCATGAGGATGTAGTCATGAAATTATTTGTTCAATCCCTAACAGAGGATGCTAGAGATTGGTTTAAGAGACTTCCTAATAAATGTATTGATACTTGGGATTCTTTTGAGAGATGTTTTAAAGATTAGTATGGTGACAGGCCTAATGCTAGTTTCATGTTGAATGAATTCAATACCATAAGGAAAAATCAGAATGAATCTATAGTTGAATTTAATATGAGATTCCAGAAGGGTATGCATAAGTTATTTCAAGTTATGCGGTTAGATGACAATGTTTGTCTAACTACATACTTCAATGCATTTGATGGAAAGATGGGTTACTTGTTGAGGGACAAGGAACCAAGAACTCTTAGGGATGATTTTAGGATTGCTGTCAATATTGAGAACAATATGAAGATATCAGGGAAGTTGGGTGGGAAGAGAGATGACCCTAAGTTGTTTGGGGACAAGAAATACAAAAAATAAAATGATAAGAATGTTGGAACTAGGAGGCAAGAAGAAGATAAATTAGATAAGGTGCTCAATGCATTGAAGGATTTGAAGGCACCTACAAATAGGAACATTGGTGCTCCTACCAATGAAAGGCCTCAGTTCAACAACAATTTCGATAAGCAGAATAGATTACAGAACTACCCCTACAACACCCAATGGAAGGATGGCAAGCCTATTGTCCCTATTGCAAGAGGGAACACTGACAAAGGTGTCCCTGACCCTCTACAAAAAGCTTCAATAAATGTCATGGAGGACATACCTTGGTGTGTTGCATGCCAGTCCCCTCATTCTACAAAGCATTGTGTGGTTGCACATTCTATGGTTGCAAATCAAGATTGTGGTAATGAGGAGATAAATCAAGAAGAAGATCAAGATGATGTTGGATGCGACATGGCTACTTCATATATAGGATATGAAAATGATTTTGATTTTGATGAAGAAGTAGATGTAAATGTGAAGAGACACACTCAGGCCCTTTTTCATCAAGAGGTTTTTTCTAATAGTGAAGACATTGATAAGAAGACATGTAACATGAACTCTTCTTCTGAGCCAGTAAATTTAAGGAGACCTTCTAGAGAAGAGATGGATAGGATTATTGTAGAAATGATTTCCCAAGTGCAAACTAGGGGCATGGTGCCAAGGGATACAAATGGAAAAGTTGTAGGAATGTTTATAAAGAGTACCAACACTAGAGAGCCTAATGAGAACAAATCAAAAGGTGATCACATGGTGAAATTCAAGAATGTAAAAGGTAAGAATTGTGAGCCTAAGGGAGTTGGAGTTGAAATATTTTCTAGTGAGATTGAGAAGCTAGTTAACACAATGGCTAAGAATGAAAAAATGAGGGTGGCCAATACACCTAATGTATCAGATAAGAAAAAGGACACTAAGGTAGTACAAATTGAGGTTCCTCCCACTACTCCTATTGATATGTTATCTGTATTGTCTCAAATTATAGTTAAGGTTCCATTGTCAGAATTGTTGAGGATCCCTGAACACAAAGACAGAGCTATTGCATGGGTAGACAAGGTTCATAACAATGATGCTGCATACAATGAATCTCAAGCTAAGGTTTTGAAAGGAGTTGCTGCTCAGGGAATTATGTCCCAAATTCCTCCTATATATTTGGACAGTTTTGTCAATGCTAGCCTTGAAAACATTGATCCATTCTTTTTAAGTGTCCTTGTGAATGGAATGAAATTAAGAAATTATATGATTGATAGTGGTGCCTCTAATACTATTATGCCTTTTAAGATTATGAAAAATTTGGGCCTTAAAGTTGATACAGTTCAAGGCAGATGTTGTGCAATGGATCAAAGGGAGGTACCAGTCATTGGAACTATCAATGCAATGCCATATAGGCTGGTAGCATATTCAGAGAAAGAGTTAATAATGAGTGTTTTTGTGGTGGACATCTGATGCAGGAGCATCTTGGGTGTAAGAGCAATCTCACATCACCCAAAAATATTTTTTGTTTTTGTATTCAATAAGGGCTATCTTGTGCAGAGTTGCTATTTATGGAAACTTGCTATTTTTAGTAAGTTGGTCTTACAATCTTGAAATGTTCTGATTTTAAATCTAGAGGTTCATCTCAGTCATATCAGCCTGCCAGCAAAGTTTCATGGCTAGATCAAGTCTAGTTTTGAAGATATTGAAGATTTTTGGTATTGGCAGCAGGGTACAGAAATTTTGAACTTAGTTTTGAAAGCTTTAGAGGCCCCGGATGAGGTCCAAAAAATGGGTGACAGGCGCTTTGCCTATATAAAGAAGGCCCGTAGTGTTTTCTAGGGTAGTTCTGGGTAGTAGATCTAGGTATTGATCCGAGGCTTTGTCCTACAGAATATTGTAAGGGAATGCCCATGTGGCTTTGCATATTGTAATTCTGAAAGTTTATAATCCCACATTTGTGGAGATAATAAGAAGCCAATTTTCTATTCTTGCATATTATTATTGTTGTTTCTCTATTTCTATTATGTGTTTGTGGTATTAAGGGGAGCACCCTTCATCAAGTGGTATCAGAGCAGGTTTTCTTGAGTGTGTAAATAGATCACTGACTGTGAGGCAATTTACACCAGGACCATGGTTAGGGTTTCAATGCACATCACGAAAATGCCTCCACAAAGAGAACATGGTGGAAGAGCTTGTATTGTGACACCTAAAGTTAGAGAGCTACAGAGACAAGTGCGATCATTGCAAGAAGAGAGTCACAGAGAAATGAATCTTAATGTCAGAGATGAAAGCAAGGATGAAGCCGAAGAAGAATATCAAGAAGGAGAAGTTGAAATTGTGAACTAGGAGGAAGAAAGACTTTTTGGGGTGATTTACAAGATTGGGAAAAGACCTAAGATTGAGGTTCCTACATTTTTTGGAAATCTTAACCCAGAGGAATTGATCGACCAGATCAATGAATGTGAGGATTATTTTGAGTATGAAGATGTTGAGGATCTTGATAGGGTCAAGTTTGCAAAGGCCAGATTGAAAGGTCATGTGAAGATCTGGTGGCAAGAAATTCAATTGGAGTGAAATAGAAGAGGGAAAGATAAAATCACAAGATGGGATCAGATGGTGGATAAATTGAAGCGACAGTTCATTCCTGTTGATTATGAGCTTGACCTACTAAAGAAAATGCAAAGTTTGAAGCAAGCAGGAAAATCTATTCAGGAGTATACAGATGAGTTCGATCGACTCCTCATCAGAATAGGCCATGCAGAAGCTGATAAGGAGAAAGTTGCATGATACTTTAATGGGTTAAGGCCAAGCATTCAGGAGGAGTTAAATCTACTTCAAAAGAACAGTATTGAGGCATACCAGTTTGCCCTAAAAGTAGAGGAAAAGTTGAACAAGAAGTTTGAGAGCAGACAAAATGGAAGAGGTCATGGTGGAAGATCTGGCAGATGGTCATATGGTGGCCGAAATGAAGATCCAAAAAAGAAGGATGAGTCCAGTAGCAGTCAGAATCAGAGAGGAAATAATTTCAATCATTTCCAGGATCAGAGCAATAGAGATCAGAGAGGAAGAGGAAGAGGACAAGGATCTGGAAGAGGAGGCTTCTGTGGAACATGTTTTCACTGTGGAGAAGAAGGTCATAGGGCATTTGAATGTCCTCAGTGCCAAGGTAGAACAAATAGGAGAAATGAAGGCCAGGCCAGAGTTGCACATGTAGATGAAGATGCTAGATCATCAAATTCTAAAGATGCTGAAAGAGGAGAAACGCTAATTAACAGAAGAGTCTTGCTGAGTGGTGAGAATGAACCTGAACAAAGGAGGAGCCTGTTTCACATTAGATGCAAGTGTGAGGGTAAATGTTGTGATGTGATTATCGATAGTGGAAGCACTGACAATTTGGTGTCAGAAGAGATGGTGACAAAGTTGAAGCTCAAGAGACAAAAACACCCACATCCATATCGGATTGCCTAGGTGCAGGATGACCACAAGGTCATGGTCAGTGAACAGTGTCTGGTAAAGTTCAAGATCGGCGGGTACCAAGATGAGGTACTATGTGATATCAACTCTATGGATGCATGTCATATGTTGTTGGGTAGACCATGGTAGTTTGATAGATGTGTTGTACATGATGGTTGTGTGAATACCTATTCCCTGACAAAGGATGGAGTGCAACATAAGCTAAAGCCATTGAATGAGACCGAAGAAAAGGTATGTGATAATGCAAGAATAACATTTTTTGATGGAAGAAAATTTCTAGATGGTATGAGGCATGAGCATGTGTGTTTTGCTTTAATTCCAAAAGTTGGTAAAGAAGTAGAGGATGTACCTGTAGAGGTTGCAGATTTGTTGAATGAGTTTCAAGATATTGTATCTGATAATGTACCTGATGGATTACCACCAATAAGGAAGATCAGTCATCAGATGGATTTGATTCCAGGAGCTAGTTTTCCAAACAAGGCAGCACACAGAATGACACCAGTAGAAAGTGAAGAGTTGAGCAAACAAGTACATGAGTTATTGTAGAAGGGGTTGATTCGAGAGATTCTGAGTCCCTGTGCTATACTAGTGGTATTAGCACCAAAGAAGAATGGAGAGTGGAGGATGTGTACAGATTCTAGAGCAATAAATAAGATCACAATCAAGTATAGGTTTCCATTGCCATGAATGGATGATATTATGGATTGTTTGAGTGGAGCTGTGTATTTCTCAAAGATAGATCTGAAGAGTGGATATCACCAGATTCAGATCAGAGAAGGAGATGAATAGAAGACTACCTTCAAGACAAAGGAAGGACTATATGAGTGGTTAGTCATGCCTTTTGGGCTAACCAATGCACCAAGCACTTTCATGCGGCTCATGAACGAGGTTCTGAAAGAATTTCTGGGTAAGTTTGTCATTGTTTACCTACATGATATTTTGATTTTTAGCAAGACATTGGAGGATCATATGATGCATACTCGTATGGTGTTTGAGAAGTTGAGAGATGAGAAATTGTTGATTAATTTGAAGAAGTGCAATTTTGTGAAGAAAGAGTTAGTGTATTTGAGATTTGTAGTTTCAGCAGAAGGTCTAAAAATGGACCTAGAGAAGGTACAGGCTATCCTTGAATGGCCTACTCCAAGGATTGCTATTGAGGTAAGATCTTTTGATGGTTTGGCTAGCTTTTATAGAAAGTTTATCAAAAAATTTAGCAGTATTTGTGGACCCTTGTCTGAAATAATGAGAGGGGATAGAAAAGAGTTTAAGTGGACTAATGGGGTAGAAAAGAGTTTTCAATTGTTGAAATAAAAAGTTACAGAACAACCTATTTTAGCACTTCCAAATTTTAATAAGGTGTTTCAAGTAGATTGTGATGCTAGTGGTACTACAATAGGAGCTGTTATGAGCCAAGAAGGTAAACCTGTTGCTTATTTCAGTGAGAAGTTAAATGATGCCAAGAGAAAATATTCTATTTATGATCAAAAATTTTATGCTATAGTTCAGGCATTGAAAAAGCGGAGGCACTATCTGCTTCCTAAGGAGTTTGTTTTGTATACTGATCATCAAGCTTTGCAATATTTGAACAGTCAAGGAAAGTTGAATCAAAGGCATTTGAAATGGGTTGATTTTTTGCAGAGTTATACATTTGTTTTGAAACACAGAAGTGGAAAGTCTAATAGGGTTGTAGATGCTCTTACCAGAAGGCAACTATTGCTGACAAAGATGCAGATTGAGGTGGTTGGGTTCAAGGAACTCAAGAATTTGTATCCAGAGGATCCTGATTTTGGTGAAGCTTGGAAAGCTTGTACAGAACCTGTTACTCTAGACAGGACAAAATGGCTAGATTTTATCATCCAAGATGATATGCTATTCAGAGGGAGTCAGTTGTGCATTCCACGAAGTTCTATGAGGGAGAATCTCATCAAGGAGAAGCATAGTGGAGGATTGACTAGACATTTTGGTCGTGATAAAACCCTTGCTTTGGTTGGTGAGAATTATTATTGGCCACAATTGCAGCAAGATGTGAAGAAGTTTGTATAGAGTTGAAGAGTATGTCAAATGGTGAAAGGAGTGAAGCAGAATACAGGGTTGTATCAGCCATTACCTATACCAGAGAAGCCTTGGGAGGATATCAGTATGGACTTTGTTCTTGGTTTACCAAGAACTCAGCGAGGACATGATTCAATTTTTGTGGTGGTTGACAGATTTTTAAAGATGGCACATTTCATTCCCTACAAGAAGACTAATGATGTTGTTCATGTTGCAGGATTGTTTTTTAGAGAAGTGGTGAGACTACATGGTTTGCCAAAGACTATAGTTTCAGATTGAGATACTAAGTTTGTTAGATATTTCTGGTGGACATTATGGAAGAAGTTAAAGATAGATTTGAAGTTCAATTCATCACATCATCCACAGACTGATGGACAGACAGAGGTGGTGAATAGAAGTTTGGGAAATCTACTGAGATGTTTGGTTGGAGATAAGCCAACAGGATGGGATTTGATTTTACCACAGGCAGAATTTGCATACAATAATTCTGTTAACAGGAGTACTGGTAAATCACCATTCCAGATTGTATATGGAAGTAGTCCAAGAAATGCATCTAAATTGAGAAAGATAGATAAAGGAGAAATAAGTAGGGTTGAAGCTGAGGATTTTGCAGAACACTTGAAGAACATCCATGAGGAGGTGAGGAAGCATATTACCAAAATGAATGCATAGTATAAGGCTAAGGTGGATGAGAAAAGGAGGCATAAGGAATTTTAGGTTGGAGATGAAGTCATGGTTCATTTGCGGAAGGAGTGATTTTTGGTTGGTACATATAACAAGCTGAAAATGAAGAAGTTTGGACCATGTAAGATATTGTAGAAGCATGATTCAGGAAATGCATATGAGGTAGAATTTCCTAGTGAGCTGAATATTTCACCAGTGTTTAACATTTTAGATTTGATAGAGTATCATGAAGGAGGTCTTGAAGATGAGGTTGCAGCAGCACAGTGGAGTATTCCAGCAAGTAGTTCAGATACCAAGGAGATTGAAGACATACTGGACAATCATGTTGGCAGAAGCACAAGGAATAGCATATATGAAGAGTATTTGGTCAAATGGAAAGGATGACCTGTTGAAGATTCATCATGGCTAACAAAGGAGGAGGTTAACCATCTTGGTTTTCCTCTACACACCTAAGTCATGATAGGGTCACTTCTCAAATTACCCCGGGTGTTTGATGCAGGAGCATCCTGGGTGTAAGAGCAATCTTGTATCACCCAAAAATATTTTTTGTTTTTGTATTCAATAAGGGCTATCTTGTGCAGAGTTGCTATTTATGGAAACTTGCTATTTTTAGTAAGTTGGTCTTACGATCTCGGAATGTTCTGATTTTACATGTGGAGGTTCATCTCAGTCATATTATCCTACCAGCAAAGTTTCATGGCTAGATCAGGTCTAGTTTTGAAGATATTGAAGATTTTTGGTATTGGCAGTAGGGTACAAAAACTTTGAACTCAGTTTTGAAGGCTTTAGAGGCCCTGACTGAGGTCAAAAAATTGGGTGATGAGTGCTTTGCACCGGTCAAGCCTGTAGAGCGCTTCGTGGCATTTCTGAAATGGGGTTATAATAGTCAATCAGGTCAACTGGTGATGACTTATGGTCTCTGGAAGTCGGGTCACCTGAAATGGCGGAAAATAATTTTCCTTCAAAATTTCTGTTCAGGTTTCAAAAGTTATTTTGAGCTGACTTTGATATAATAAATTGAAAAATAAAATAATTCTAAGTTTGGTTGGCCCTTAGGGATAAATTTTTGGAACCTTCTCGAGCGGTGGGAATTGCCTATATAAAGAAGGTCCGTACTATTGTCTAGGGCAATTCTGGGTAGTAGATCTGGGTATTGATTCGAGGCTTTGTCCTATAGAATATTGTAAGGGAATGCCCATGTGGCTTTGCATATTGTAATTCTGAAAGTTTTTAATCTCACATTTATGGAGATAATAAGAAGCCAATTTTTTTTTCTTGCATATTATTGTTGTTGTTTCTCTATTTCTATTATGTGTTTGTGGTATTAAGGGGAGCACCCTTCATCAACATCCCTCCTCATTATGGGATGCTGCTATCTAGAAGGTGGAGTGCTGCCATGGGTGGAAGTTTATAGTGTGATATGTCCTATGCCACTTTCAAGATTGATGATCAGTTTGTCAAGATTGAGTGAGAACCAAGAGTATGCCACATGTTTGAGAGAAGTATTGATAATGAAACTACATGTTTTGTGGATAATGATATTAATTCTTTTAGGGAAGAGATCCCTGTACTTAAGAAGGAACCTATTTTTTCACCTATCTCTGTTGAGGTAAGTGTTAATTTTGTGAAGGGTGATTTGTGGGTAATGTACTTTGATGGTGCAAATTGCAAGGATGGAGCAAGAGCAGGTATTTTACTTATTTCTCCTAATGGAAACACCTACAAATTTTCTTTCACATTGAATTTCTTTTGTACCAACAATATAGCGGAATATGAGGCATTGTTGTTAAGACTAAGGTTGGCACAAAAACATGGTATTAAGTGCTTAGGTGTTGTTAGTGATTCTGAGTTGGTGGTGTCCCAAGTCAGGTCAGTATATGCTTCCAAGAACAAAAGGTTAAAATAATATAAGAATGCAGTTTGGGATGTGATTGAACATTTTTATGCCTTCAATATTGAATGGAAGGATAGGAGTAACAATAAGATGGCTGACTTGTTAGCCAATATAGCAATCAATCCCAGTGATATTACATTTACTGGTATCTCTAAAGTTGAAATTTAGGCTAGGCCTAGTGTACCAGACAATATTGAAAATTGGTAGGTTTTTGATGATGATAATGATATCTTGAAGTTTATGAGTTGTGAAGATCAGTATCATGGTCAGGAATTTGATTGCTCAACTTTGGTTGAAACTATAGAAGGAAAGAGGGTTGTCTTTGCCGATGAAGTCATTCAACTTAAAACTAACAAGGTACCCAAGGGGCTTGTTGTTTTGGAAACTGTCTTTGATAACCAAGATAGAGTTCAAAAGAATATCAAAAGAGAAGATCATGCTGATCTAGAGGAGATAAATCTTGGAACACATGAGGCACCTAAGAAGGTATACATTGGTAGGGACATGTCTCACAATGTGAGAAAATCTTTGATTGAGTTATTGAGAAAATTTAGGCATGTTTTTGAATGGTCATATGATAAACTAAAGGTTTATAGAGAAGACTTGTTTGAACATATCATTCCTTTGAGGGGAGATGCTAAACCTTTCTGGAAAAAACAAAGGCCTATCAATCCTATTTTGGCACCCAAGATGAAAGAAGAGTTAATGAAGCTGAGAGATGCTAGAATTATCAAGCCTATAAGGCATTCTTCTTGGGTTTCAAATCTTGTCCCTATTAGAAAGAAGAATGGTGACATCAGACTTTGTGTTTACTTCAGGAATTTGAACATCATCTCATTAAAGGATAACTATTGTCTGCCCAATATGGAAGCTATGTTGCAGAGAGTGACCGGATTAGAATTGATGTCTATGATGGATGGTTTCTCTGGCTATAATCAGGTAATTGTCAAAGAATTAGAACTATTTAAGATAGCTTTCACTACACCTTGGGGGACATATGTTTATGTGAGAATCCCTTTTGGTCTCACAAATGCTGGTGCTACTTTTCAGAGGGCACTGGATGTTGCCTTTTCAAATTTTATTGATGATTTCCTTGTTGTTTATCAAGATGATTTAACTACCTATTCCAAGAAGGAAGAAGACCACTATACTCATTTAGAGAAAATATTTGTGAGGGCCTTGGAATATGGCATTTCATTAAACCCAAGGAAATGTGCATTTGGTGTCACTGAGGGTAAGTTGCTTGGCCATTTGGTTGGCAAGAAAGGAGTTAGGATTGATCCTAAGAGGGTGGCAGCCATTGATAAGATTTAGAGACCAAAGAATATCAAAGGAATTCAGTCCTTTTTTGGTCAGGTAAACTTCTTGAGAAGATTTGTAACAAACTTTGCTGAGGTCACTAGACCTATATCCAAGATGTTAAAGAAAGGATCTGCTATTACATGGGAAGGTGAGCTTGATGAAGCTTTCAAGAATATCAAGCAAGCTATTAAAGATGCACCTGTGCTTAAGGCACTTGATTATAGTATCCCAATGCACATCTTTTCCTTTGCATCTTTTCACACTATTGCTGGAGTTTTGCTACAAAAGAATAAGGATGGTTTTGAGAAGCCTATTGCATTCTTCAGTAAATCTTTGTAGGTTGCTGAATTGAAATATGACATCAATGAAAAAAAAGCCTATGCATTGGTCAAGGCTGTGAAGGTTTTTAGGTGTTAGTTGATGGGGGTAGTTGTGATTGCTTTTGTGCCAAGTGTAGCAGTCAAAGATATTTTATCACAACAAGAGGTGTCTGGGAGAAGATGTAGATGGATCAATAGGATCCAAGAATTTAACATTGATATCCAAATTACTAAATTGGTTAGAGGACAAGGATTGGCAAAACTGATGGCTCAATCCAATCTTGATGCAAATTAGATAAATCAAGCTAAAATTGATTATACATGTGACATGGATGATTGTATCTAGTATCAAGATATTATCTACTACTTGAGAAATATGAAATGTCTAGCAAACATGGATGACAATAAGAGGAGGACATTAAAATTACAGGCCATCAAGTATGTAATTGTGAAATGTAAATTGTATAGAGAGAATTTAGATTGCATACTTTTGAAGTGTGTTAATGAGGATCAGGCTAACAAGATTTTAAAGGAAATACATGAGGGAGTTTGTGGTGGGCATTACATGGGTAAAACTATTGCTCAAAAGATCTTGAGAGCAGGATTATGGTGGCCCACAATCTTCAAGGATGCAAAGAGTTTGGTGAGGAGGTGTGATGCTTGTCAAAGGTTCTCTGGTAAGCTTAAATTTTAGGCAATGTGCCTTTGAGGCCAGTTAATGTGCAAGCTCCTTTCCAACAATGGGGAATTGATTTCATAGGGGGGATACCAAACAAGTCAAGTGGAGGACACTCATGGATCTTAGTTGCCACTGATTACTTTACAAAGTGGGTAGAGGCTATACCTACAAGGAATGCAACCAGCAAGGTGGTAACTGATTTTCTATTGAATAATATTGTTACAAGGTTTGGTTTCCTTGAGAGGATAGTTAGTGATAATGCAATGTGCTTCAGGTCTGCTGAGTACAAGGAATTTTGCAAAAGTCTAGGAATTCAAAGGTCAAATTCCTTACCTTATCATCCACAAGGAAATGGACAGGCATAATCTACTAATAAGAGGTTAATTAAGATCCTCAGGAGGATTCTTGAAAAGAATAAGAGGGCATGGAATTCAAAACTACCATTAGCTGTATGGGCTGATAGGGTAACTATGAAGAGGGAAATTGGTTGTGCACCATTTGACCTAGTATATAGAATACATGCAAGATGCCTCAAAATAATCTGCTGGAAATGTATAAATTTATGCAATTATATGATGATGACATAGATGATGAAATGTAATTGAGGATTGAGGATCTCATCAGGCTAGATGAAATTAGGAGAGAGTCAGCTTCAAGAAATGTCAAGTTGCAATTTCAAATCAAGAACCTGTATGACAGGAAGGCTATGGAGAGGAAGTTTGAGCCTGATGACCTAGTATTAATTTGGAATGCCAGACTGGAGGATAGGGGAAAACATGGAAATTTTGATCCCATCTAGCTAGGGCCATATCAAATTCATGAAAAATAGGGCCAGGATTCTTATGTTGTGAAAGAGTTAAATGGTAATATTTAGGAATTGCTAGTTCATGGACAATTCTTGAAGAAATACTTCAATTGAAGGTATTTTGTTTTCCATGAATAGTAGTTAGGTTTGTACATTCTATAAATTTTGTAAAGTTGCTTGCCCCTATCCTGTTTTGTCCTAGTCTGTAGGTTTTTGGTCCTCTTGCTCTCTATTGTCAGTTTTTCCAGTGGGATGGTTTGCTTTAACCAGTGATTCTAGATCCTTGCTATGCCTGTAGGAGGCATATATCCCCAAACAGAGCCACTGTTAGTACTCTAAAAAAATTTCATGGCTTCATGTCCTTTCTTTTGGTCTCTGTAGTATTTTTCATGCCTCTAGCCTTAAACCTTAAGAAAATATTCAAAATCTAGTCGTTACAAGGAAAAAACCCTAGTGCGCCTTAGTTTCAAATTTATTTTTGTGTTACCTTTTCGAGTCACTTAAGTTCTCAAAAACCCATGTGTGAAAATTTTTCCCTAAATCCTCAGTGCTTAATATTTCCTTAAGCCTAAATTTTGGCAGGTTTAATTTTCCCTAAGTCCAGTGTTTTAATTCTTTCTAATGTTCTGGCTTAAATCTTTCCTAGGCCTAGCTCTAGCACCATCTAAATCTAACAGCGGGCATAAGTTCTCATAAGATTTGTCAGAGGCTTGCGAACTTACGCCAGCCGTTGATTCCTTTCATGACATAACACTTCAAATAGGTGGGTCCACTGCCACATAAGCACAAATGGTAGTTCCTCATTGGCCAAGAAAAATGATGATATGGCAGGGTTGTCAGAAGGGCCATTGAGTGAAGAAAAGGTTACATGTCCACTTGCTAGATTTTGCGATGTGGCAGTCTTTCATTCATTGAAGGATCTTATGCAGTAGGGTGGGGTCAAGCTTTCATGACAATGGCTAAGATTTAGAATCCATGGCGGGAGCATGATCTCAAAGAATCTTTTGAGCCCTTGAGATTATGCACCAGCCGTCTGATTCTCCATGTCTGTAGGATGACTATTGTGGGTCCGCTAATAGGTGTTACAATTGGAGCTTTCTTATTGGTTGTGTCAGTGGGACCGTTTACTAGGTGTTTTTAAAGTGTTCATCTCTGATTGGTCCATGTAATGTTGATTTGGTAGTTGTCAGTGGGACCTAGTATCCAATGTGTCTCAATGGGTTCTGACACCTACAAAGAATGAACAACTGGCACATGATCTCATGGGTTGTGTCAGAGCCATGAGATCTTGCACCTACCATCTGATTTGAAGGCTTACAAAGAGTGGGTCCTATGTCAGTGGTGATCGAGCAGTTGCAATGAATGGTATAGCGATGAGTGGCATAAAGGGGGCCCATGCGGGGGTATAAGGCTTAGTAGTTCTGACAAAGTGTTTAGCAGCCTAACAAAATTCAAAAGGCTTCACTCATTCATGAAGAAAAATAGTGATGTGTTAAAGGGTTTGGTGATTCAATTAATGAGTTTTCACATAACTGCTAAATTAACTGGTGGTAACATAAGGTATTCTATGAACTAGAAAGGGTCTTCAGTCACTAGTTCACTAAATGTGATTGGGGTCTTTTTAAAAGATAAATCATGAAGCCCACAAAAATAAAGGATCTGACTGTCACGATATAAAGTTGACCTAAATTTAAATGTGGACTGCTGATATGTTGTTGGCACCATGGATATAGCTATTGAAATTCAAATTCAAATTTACAAAGGGTTTCCAGTGACAGGAAGTACCAAAATTTATGGTTTTAGCGGTTGATTTTGATTGGTTTGGTGGTGCTAGTTGTTGCCGATTGATCTGAGGGTCTCTATGGTTAGTGGCATGATGTTTTTGTACCAGGAGAAGCATGGTTTTGTTCTTGAAGTGTGTTTGTAGGTGGCCAATTTGACTGGTTTTCATGGCAATTCCTTGGTGTTATGTACTGTTCTCGCAGATTTTGATGATGGCAGATTTGTCTGAGATTCATTTTCTCTAGGTTGCCTATGTTTCTTCCCCTGCAATAACTTTTGTTGTATTTTTGATTGATTGGGTATTTGAAACCCTAACCCTAGTCACTCGAAGCTTGATGCATCCTCTTTCAGGATTCCAAGGTGACTAGGGGTATAAGTAGTTAGTTTTTTGATAGAGTAAGGGTTCGGTTCTGAGGTTCTATTTTGAATTTCAGTCAGTTCCAATGGTTGTGATTGTATGAACATTTGAGGAAAGAGGAGCTAGATTTTGGGTCTGTTTCCTATCTTTCTGTTGCTTTGATTGTATATTGATCCTGAATATGTTAATGAGAATGCTATTGAGTTCCAATCTTACATTTGTGTATGTCTTCTTGTTTTGGTTTTGAGATCATATATGTTAGTATCACAAAGTGTATTAGCATATGTAAACAAAGAGTATTGTGAAGTCATCTCTGAGTTCCTAACAAAGTTAGGATTAAATTCTTCTAGGTGAGTTCAGTGAGTTTACAACCAACTAAGAATTTGATGTCCTAGTGTTTGAGGGAGAGGGGTGGTAGGAAAAGAACTTATCCTAAGCCCAAGAGTGTTTGATTTAAGATCTTCAGTTGATGTATGTAATTGGGTGACTCTTTGCCCTAGGTTAAGGCACTGGTCCATTCTCTGGAGGCATTTCATTATCATCAACCACACACACCCAAATTTAAATGATAATATCTTTCAGTCAGTTAGTAAAGGACACAGTTGTATATTGTTTTGAGACTCTTTTGGAGAAGTGAGTCAAGGGTACACCCACCTGAGCATTAAGGCTCAAAGTGTAGGAGGATCTCATTGTTGATCCTTGTTAATTGGCCCTCTTCCTTGTAGACTTTGGAGTGGTGATAGAGTCAAAGTATCATTAAAGTTATCCATCAAAGTATAAATCTACAAGTTGAAGATCAAAGGGAACCCCCAACACTAAGCAAAAATATAGGGCATGGAGTTCAATAAAAGTCTCTCAAAAGAGGACAAGACAATTGGCTTCCAACAAGGCTATAGATTTGTGGTTGAACGAATACAAGAAATAAGTGCGCAAGGTTCTACTGATGGATCTGTCATGGTAAATAAGCTAAATGATGATTTTTTTCAAATTGAATAATTTACCAATTAGTTTATTTGATGTTAAGTTCCAACATAAAGTGAGTATATTTGTTTTAAGTAATAAAATAATGATAACAATACGTATGAAATTGGAATGCAACCTACCAATTTGGGTACACCACCTGTGTATGATGAAGTTGGTTCGGATGTGCATCATAGTGATGGAGGTATACATTTTATATTCAAATTTTTATATTTAATTATTAATATAAGTAAACATCTTAAATTGATTGGTGTAGTAATACAAATTTAATTGTAATAGGTGTTTGGATTAATGTAATATTTTGTATTGTAGCTCCAAAGGATGTAGAGGTTGGTGTTCATGAGCACATTGAGGTTGAGGCCAAAGAAAATGATTTGGAAGTTTATGATGTGACTAGATTAGGTAAAGAGCATCATAGTTATGTTCTTTAAAGTACTAAAATACTTGTAACAAATTATAATAAAATGCTTTTAATTTAACCCTTTTATTTTTTATTGCAGAGGACCCCCTTTGCACCAGCAGAGAACTAGGCATGCATTGAGATCATGAGCAAAGGGTAGAAGAACTGATGAGAGGGGAAATGATCATGATGATACCGATGCTCCTCTTAATGATTTCTTAAATTCCAAAAAATAAAAGAAAAAAAGAAATGATTGTCATATATGCACCTTAATTGATAATGACTTATTTTTGTGTCAATGAATTTAATTATGTGATATTGAATGTTCATAAATTATATAATGTGTTAATGAATATTGTTGAATGTTGTGTGTTAATGAATGTTAATGAATATTATGTATTAATGAATGTTATCATGTGATAATTAATGAGTGTTACATTTTATTAATGGATGAAAGAATGAATGAATGTTAGATGTTAACGGGGAATTTAGAATGATGTTGGAGAGGGGGGGGAATGAGCTTCCACCTTCACATGGTTGGCCCTATTTAGTAGAGAATATTAAACTATTCTCTAAAACAAAGTGAAGCTCAATAAGTTTGTTCCTTATCTAGGGTCTCAAATGTACCTTTATCCCACTCTTCAACATATCAGAAGATCTTCATAAGCTAATTTGGCTCAAACTAACCAAAGTCCACTTTGTACCCTATTTGCAAGCCTAAAAGATGCTCATTTTACAAAGAGACTATATCACATACTTAAGCTCTGACTTCAAGACTTTCAACAGTCTTCACAAGTGACTCCAAATGAAATATTATCAACCCAATTAGACCCTATGGTATCTACAAACACAAAAGCCCTATTTTGGCTCCAAATAACCCTTAAATCTAAGGCTTCTTTAATGACTACCCTCCAATCACTCCTCCACCCAAAAAATGATGGATTCACCTTTAAAATGTGATGCAATCAAGGATGGTGGATCCAATGAAGGACAGTCCAAACCTTGTAGCCAATAGAATTACATGGCAGATTACTCAACAATGCAACACAAAGTAATTGTTTAACATTGATTTTAATTAACATGCCTGGCTATAAGGCCTTTTGAGTTAGGGCCAATTACAAACAATTCTGCAAGATCCACAACTAGATCCAATACAATCTTAGCTATTCCAGCTCTGAAGACAATCAGAAGCTAATGGAAACCCTAAGGCAGATCTAAACTTGAGCTCGCAAGCCTCCAAGAAATCTCCTTGTTCCCAAGTATGCAAACCCCTAGCTCTGATAAGACAAACTATCAGAAATCAATCTAATTTGCAAGAACATCAAGAACTTTTTCACAACTTCACTCTCAAGCTTCACATCTGGCTTCCAGATCTGCTAAGTTGTTCTCCCCCAAATCTTGTCCCAAAATATCTACCCAAGCCCTCCTTAAATACTAATCACTAGCTACAAGTCGACAAGATGAAACCCTTCACTCCCCAAAACAATAATTAAATGCCAAACAAGTTGGCTTACAAATGTATACAAACATTTAATTCTACATGTTAGCCCAAGACAATGGCTACCAACAATTAATTCACCAAGTCAGCTCAAAAACTTACATAGAACTCTAGTCAGTAAGTTAGAACTACCGAGCGACAGTAAAATTATCAAGCATGCCAGGCATCACCAAGTACTAGTGTCGACCAAGCACCACAAGCATGATCGAGTAACACTTTCATTGAGCGCTAGAGACTATTGAGTTCCTTCAGTGATCGAGCTTCCTTAAATGACCGAGACCATCAATCAAGGCTGCAACCAAGTAAAACTGGCCAAAATACAAACACTCCACATAGTTTCACCAAGGACACAGAATGCCCATGCCTTAACCTTGGATGCCCCTGCATCAGACACCCCAGGTTCCAAAAGATGTTCATATATGAGAAGAACATATTTCAAGATTCAGCACATAAATCCCGAACTAATTCTTCACATACAAGTCCTCCACTTTTTTTGCTTGCAAATTCTTCCACTTTAGTTTCCCCTATCTCTTCAAGTCTTTTCTTGACAATGTACAGTTCAGTTCTCCATACTAATCATTCATTTTCTCTAGATCCACAATCTTAACTTAACTACCAATACTCAAGCTTCTCCTACTGAGTGTTGTATCCCTGAAAGGCATTAGTGAAAACTTCTTGTCATTCTTCTCAATAGTAAACAGATTCTTTACATAGTCATAAATAGCTCTGCAATCATATTTCCAAGGTCTATCGAGCAATATATCACAACTATTCATCTTCACAATGTCACAAAGCACAAGATTCTTGTACTAGCCAATCTGAACATCGATGAAGCATTGTTCCCTAACTTCCAAAGCATGAACATCTTGTAACCAGCTGATCCTATAAGGACAAGGATGCTTCATTCTATTCAAACCAAGTTTTTGAACCAGGTCCTCGGCAATAAGGTTATCTATACTAGCACTATCAACAATAACATCATACATTTTACCTTCAGTCTTGCATTGGGTCCTAAACAAGTTACTCCTCTAACAAGGTTCATCATTTGTACTGAGCAATGTTTTATGAAGTAGCAAGTTCTTTGATTTAGGTTCATTCTGAATGTTCTCATTCATTACAGTAGTTCATCGGTCAACCTTCTTCTATGTACACTCAAAAGAATAGTGTCCTTCTCCATAGTTATAGCAAGTACCCTTAAAGATAACTCTACATGTCTTCTTCTTTGGTTCCATAGGTTTCTATTCATCTTCTGCACCATTCAGTTTCTCCTTTACAGAGTGATCAACCTTTTCTTTTCCTCCAAAGTTGCTAGGTTGTTTCCTCTTCAACTTATCTTCTGCCTTTAGAGCATATTGATAAGCATCTTCAATAGAATCAATCTTCAGCATACCAATCTCATCCTGAATATTGAATCTTAGACCATTCACATACCAAGCTACCTTTTCCTTACCAAGCTCTTGTTGGAAATATTCAAGACTAGCTAGGTTACTGAGAGGGGAGTGGTGAATCAATAACTTCAAAACTTTTACAAATTTTAGATCTCAACCATTTTCTCAATAACATTAGATTGATAAGCTAACTGTATGTATGAGTAACAAAAAGAATAAAACATTCATAACACTTTGAACACAGAGATTTGGTAACCCAGAAACCTTCCAAATAGAAAGTAAAACTGGGGTGGGGATGAAACCCACTAAACTTCAATACTGCAGTATAAAGTTTTCTGGTTAAGGCTTACAATGATCACTTCTAATGATCTACCCTATTAGGAGCAATAAGGACTACTAGGTCCACCTTGTTAGAGGATTTACAAACATACAAAGAAGTATGCACTCAGTTAAGAGATTTTTGCAAAGACTATTAAGTCTACCTGGTTAAAGGATTTGGGGCTGATTCACCTGTTAGGATGAAATAGTAGATCTCTTACTTGCAATTGTACTTGCTGATTGAGATTCTCTGATGTACTGATCACCTTCTATGATAGATATGTCTCTTCTGCTTCTTATACTATTGTATCCCTTTGTAATTTGCTTATCTCTACCTTTCTTCTCTTTTTCTCTTCTCCCTTTTTTTTATGCTTTGGATATGATACAAAACATTGTTTATATATCAATCCAAAATAATTACAAAACAATACCAAAGTCAGCTCTAAACAAGCAAACACAAATATTATTGAGTCGGCCCAAATATAGTGACTCGGTTAATGCAAACTAACTCGGTGACTTTCTGATACTCAGCATCCACTGCGTTACTCGGCATCGTCATGCACTCGGTAGAAGTGGAGGCTCGGTCCATACTAACCACTCGGTTGTAGTTTCAAACTCGGTATATACTAGAGACTTGGTAGATATAGTGTCACTCGATAGAGACTAAATTCCCTGTTTACCATGTTGTCACTCGGTAAACACTGCTCATCTCATCACTTGGTGATGATAACTCGGTAAGCACTGCGAAGCTCGGTAAACACTGTTCTGCTCGGTAAACATTATTCTGCTTGGTAAACACTATTCTTCTTGGTAAACACTATTATGCTCGGTAAACACTCAGAGTCTGAATAAGTGTTGTCACTAATGACAATCATACTTAATGCCAACAATCTCCCCCTTTGGCATTAGTGACAAAAACAATTATTGCCCAAAAACAAAAAATCATGCTGAATCTGTCTCTTTTTTTTTCAAAATTTATCTTTGTCATACTATTGTATATACATTTCATGTCTCCCCATACAGTATATATACAAATATCTTGTATCACCTCATACTCATATTTCCTATTTATACTTTCTCCCCCTTTCATATCTCATATATCTTATATACCTTCTCCCCCTTTTTGACAATAATGCCAAAGGTGTATATACAAATATTTTACACGGAGATGCCAAAATGTGAGAGAAAATTAGAGTGTACCTTACTTATTAATGCTAGAGTTCTATCCCAATTTTCTTACAGAATCTTGCATGTATGGAGTGCAACTTGGACTTCTGTAGAGAGTTCAATCATGTGATCTACAATTGAAAACTGATTGTCATGGATCAATGTTTTTGAGTATGCAATATGCTTTTGCATTGTATCCATGATGGGAAGGATCATGTTCTGAATATCTATTAATGTTGATATGATCCTTGCATCTTCTCTCAATAATTCTGACTGCTTATTAGATAGGAATCTGACTATCATATGATGTGCAGAGCTTGAACTAGGTTCAAGTTGCAACTTTTGTGCACTGATCTTCAGATCCTCATCAATCTTATTTATTTTGTCTTTGATCTCCTTTGAGAACTCGGCAACATTACAGACTTTGACAAAAAGAGATGTTACCTTGGAATGGGAGGACTCAATGCTAGTCAAAACTGAAGATAACCCTACCTGATTGATAGCTATTTGCTGAGCAATGTGCTCAAACACTTTATTATCATACTTCTTCTTAGCCTTCTCAAGAAACTTTTCTATTCCAGAGGAATCATCATTGAACTTGTTAACTGCTTCTGCCAACTACAACAAAATGTGTTGAGAGGAATCAACTTCAACACCTATAGCTTCTGTCAAAATGTTCTTGGCAACCTCAATGATCTTATATTCCTTATCTCTTTCTTCTTTTAGTTTCTTCTGCTTTTCTTTCTTCTGGAGGAGTTGACCAACTATTTGCATTTGATCTATAGTGAGGTTTGCAAAATCTAATTGGGGAATTTCTATCTCCTCGTCTAGATCTATACCTTCTACTACACTCTTACTCAAAAAATTTGTGCTCGGTTGAGTCTTTATACTTAATGCCTTTGTAGTAGAAATTATTGTAGACACAGTAGGACTTGTAGTGAAAATTGATAAACTTCCAATTGATGGGATGCTAACTAGAATACTTGATAAACCAAAAAACTAAAGTATTTACAACTGTAGAATCTGAAGTACTTACTGCTGAAAAACTCAAAATTGAAGAAGGTACAGAAGACTACAACTCAGTGGAAGAAGGAGGTTGAAGCTTGGTAGATGAAGTGGTAGCCACTTCTATTATTGATACATTGAGCTATGCTAGTGATGATTGGACATTTGATGTATCTGAGGGAGTTGTCACATTCACACTTGAAGTTTTCTCTGGGCTAGATGTAACAATTTTTACTAGAGAGTGAGGAAGTGAGGAAATTACCTCTATAGCTATCTGAACTGGATCATCTTCCTCAACATTCTTCTCAGCTTCCTTGGTAGCTTCTTTTCCTGCTTCTTCTATCTCAACATTATCAATCTGAACTATTTCTTCATCTTCTTCATCACTGTCATCTTCAATATCTTTAATTATCACAGTTTCAGTACTCAGTTTGTGAAGATGATAAATGTTTTTCCAAGTAGATTCTACACTCTTCACAATTGACTCTATATCCTTGATCAAAATTAAGCAACTATTGAATTTTAGTGTCATCTTGGACTCATTTTCTATCAATGCCTTATTTATTTCAGCATTTTTCAAACTTGGCATCAATTGCCTTAAGGTTTGAGCATAGATGTCCTTGATAGTTTGCCTTGCATTGGACCATCTCATCTTGATTGGGTTTAATAAAGCTCCTGGGATTTGAGAAGCTATTTCTTCAAGTGAGTATTTCCATCTTCCCATTTTCTCAATAACAGCATCTTCAATTTCCTACCGCTCTACCTCTGACCTCATTTCATATTTAAGAGATTTGAAATTTGCAATTCCAGATCCTTCTCTCAAATCCTTAATCTTTTCTTCAAAAGAGGGAGGAGGCCTTTTGAGTACTATATCATCCTTGACTTTTCCTGCCTTGTCCCTTGATCTTTTCCTTGTGAATACTACAGTGGGTTGCTCGGGTTCCTTAGTGATAGTTGCCTTTCCTTTCTTCTTTACAGGCACTTGTTCTTCTTTACTCGCATCCTTTTCTTCTTCTTCTACAATATCCTCTCCTTTGTCCTTGGTTAACATTAGAGGTGTGCTAGATTGCATCTTGGCCATCCTCTTTCTACCTTTGTTAACCACCTATGGAAGCTTTATGCTTAGCTCAATTCTTACCTTAGATTCATCATATGTTCCAAAGTATGGAGCCTTTGGATCAACGGGTTGATTTACTAGGGCTTCAATTATGTCCTTTGTCTCATCAATGTTTACCTCATAAGGAAGAGGTTTTACCCATACAATCCTGGGCCTTACTGCCTGAATATATACTCTATCACAATCAACCATAAAACAAACATCATCTTTATAATCTTCCACCAACTTTAGTGGAATCTGGAATCTGTTATTCATCTTCTCCTTAAAAGATTCAAAATAGTTATCCATTATGCTTGTAAAATTCTCACCCATTTCTGCAATATACTCATTTATCTGATAAAGAATAGGCACATCCTTTCTCCATTTTACTGTGCCTTTAGATGGGAAAAAATTTTGAGCATAGAAAAATAAACAAACTAACAGTGAGCCAAACTTACATGGATTGTTCTTTGAGTTTTGGATGCTCTCCATATTCTTGTTGAACTATTTCAACAATAGATCTGCTAGGTCAAATGACAGATTGTTCTTTACAATTTTATAGGCTAGGTCAACTACTTCACACGGAACACTATTCTGCCAACTTGAACTATATATCTTGTGAGCTATTACATATGTGCCAAATTTTAGTTCTACATCGGTAATGCTATTTATTCTCATACCTCTACCATCCCATTCGGCTAGGGTTTTCTTTTCTAGCTCTACCCGACCTAGGGTTTTTGTAGATTTTGCCTTGGCAAGCATGGGAAGACCAGTGATTTGGTGAATCATCTTCTTTGATATTTCCACTGGTTGCTCAAGCCA
Source organism: Chamaecyparis obtusa (assembly GCA_027943335.1). Lineage (NCBI taxonomy): Eukaryota > Viridiplantae > Streptophyta > Pinopsida > Cupressales > Cupressaceae > Chamaecyparis > Chamaecyparis obtusa. Next base: position 910,092 of record BSBK01002167.1, on the reverse strand, counting down.
AATTTTACCTTCATGCACTTGGCTTAAAATATATCTTATCCATTTTATCTGGAAACTCCGAGGCAAGTGGGTGATATGTGTCAAACCCTTATCTTCCAAATGTTTATGTTTCGGTTTGAGAACACCATCAACACACAATTTAGCATGAACAACATCTATCTCTAGGGTTCCAAGTTCTTGAATTGTACCTCTAAAATGACTGCAAATGTCATTTACAAGAAGTACCTTTGGAGGAATTTGAGACTGAGCTCCACTCAGATCTAGGGTTTCTACAATCGCAGGCACGAGTTTGAAATCCAGTGCTTTCCATTCTCCATGAACTAAAATTTCCAAACCTTTCTTTACTTTGGTGCTGGATGATGCCATGGTAGCTCTTCAAAAAATTTCTACTGCAAAATTTTTCTTTGAATCACTTGATCACACTTAGAAATTTTTTTGCTCAATATGTTGATATTCATGGTGAAGAATGAATTTGATTTCATGATTTTTGTTAAAACTTTGTCATTAATGCTCCATAGGAATTAGGGTATAGAATTTGACAGACTGTCATCCACTAAGCATTGATTTCTCGGTGAAGATTTCACAACTTGGAGAACATACTGCTCTGACCTTACTCAGTAACCGAATGAAATTACGTTACTCCCAACCTTGCTCGATTGAAACTGATACCGACCTTCCTGCGATCCTTCTGTATCTTGCATACTGATTTGGATCTTTCTTCCTTTCAATTCAGGAACTGTTTGGAATATATCTTTGAGGATACAGTTCCAGTGCTTTCTTGGAGACTTAGTTAGAATTGATAGAGCCACTCTCTTCATGAGTGAATTCATTACTTGGACTAGTTTTCTCAGTAGGTTTAGGGATCCACTATTGTCTCATCTTCTTCCTAATGCTATCTGCTTTTTCTTTCTTTTCATCTTTAACTTTGCCTAAATTCATGCAATTTTTAGCTATGTGACCAAGCTTAGTGCATTTGTAACATCTTATGGTAGTATCCCTTTTCCTCAAGTGATGCCTTACACAATTCATGCCAATGTGTCCATATTCTCCACAGTAATGACATCTACACCAAGTGTTGTAATCCCAACCAAATATTGCTTTCATAATTTGTTCTGCTGGATTGGGTGTTTTAGTTCTGCATTCTGATGCCTTGTGACCTTTTTTGTTACATTTGTGACATTTTCCTTCAAATCTTGGTTTCTCCTTGTATTCATTTGCTTTATGACCATGCTGATTGCAATTGTAGCATTTTCCATTGACTTTTTCTTTTCCATTGCTCCAAAATTTGTTTGAAGTATGACCAATTTTGCCATAGTGATTACAAGTGGGTTTCTGATTCATTTGAGTACCTTGTTTGGAGGATTCACCTTCCTCTTTGTATCCAAGTCCTACTTTTCCTTTTTTCTTATGAAGGTTTCGTTCATACACCTGATTCATCTCTTCTTGAGATTTCAACATTCTTTCATTGATTTGCCTTTTAGTATCTAGGTCACTCATCAATCTTAAATTGATTTGCTTTTCAAATCTCAGTTCCTCTCTTATATTTTCATTTTTTGATCTTAGAGTCAAGATTTCTTCATTTGCATTGGAGACTTGATTAATAAGGTTTTCTAGCTGAAGGGTTTGATTCTGGATTTCATTTTTCTTTCCATCTATTTTATCTTTCATCTTGTTTCTTTGTTCTAAGATTTCACAGAATCTTGTTGACTGAATTTCCTATTCTCTTTTCAATTTTCTTACTTCTTCTTGTAGAGATCCATTCTTTTCTAGAAGTTCTTTTGCTTCATTGTTTGCTTCATCTGAGCTGCTTGAAGGGAAAAAGTCTTCAATCTTTTCTTCAACATACTGGTGGTCATTCATCTGATTTGCAAGTTCCTTCCTTCTTTTTAGGGAAAGGGAAAGATGCTCTTTTGCTTCCTTGAGTTGAGTTATGGCCATTTCCAGATCTAGCTTTTCATTCTCAATTACTTTGTTAAGTTTGAATATCTCCATTGTCTTGAATCTTTTCTCAAGCTGTCAAACTTTATTCTGAGAACCATGGAGCTCTGATACCAATTGTTGGAAATATTCAAGACTAGCTAGGTTACTAAGAGGGGAGGGGTGAATCAGTAACTTCAAAACTTTAACAAATTTTAGATCTCAACCATTTTCTCAATAACATTAGATTGATAAGCTAACTGTATGTATGAGTAACAAAAAGAATAAAACATTCATAACACTTTGAACACAGAGATTTGGTAACCTAGAAACCTTCCAAATAGAAAGTAAAACTGGGGTGGGGATGAAACCCACTAAACTTTAATACTGCAGTATAAAGTTTGCCGGTTAAGGCTTACAATGATCACTTCTGATGATCTGCCCTGTTAGGAGCAATAAGGACTGCTAGGTCCACCTTGTTAGAGGATTTACAAACATACAAAGAAGTATGCACTCGGTTAAGAGATTTTTGCAAAGACTGTTAAGTCTACCTGGTTAAAGGATTTGGGGCTGACTCACCTATTAGAATGAATAGTAGATCTCTTACTTGCAACTGTACTTGTTGATTGAGATTCTCTAATGTACTGATCACCTTTTGTGATAGATATGTCTCTATTGCTTCTTATACTATTGTATCCCTTTGTAATTTTCTTATCTCTACCTTTCTTCTCTTTTTTGCTTCTCCCTTTTTTTTACACTTTGGATATGATACAAAACATTGTTTATATATCAATCCAAAATAATTACAAAACAATACCAAAGTCAGCTCTAAACAAGAAAACACAAATATTACTAAGTTGGCCCAAATATAGTGACTCAGTTACTCCAAACTAACTCGGTGACTTTTTGATACTCGGCATCCACTGTGTTACTTGGCATCATCGTGCACTCGGTAGAAGTGGAGGCTCGGTCCATACTAACCACTCGGTTATAGTTTCAAACTCGGTATATACTGGAGACTCGGTAGATATAGTGTCACTTGGTAGAGACTAAATTCCCTATTTACTGTGCTGTCACTCGGTAAACACTGCTCATCTCATCACTTGGTGATGATAACTCGGTAAGCACTGTGAAGCTCGATAAACACTGTTCTACTTGGTAAACACTGTTCTGCTTGGTAAACATTGTTCTACTCGGTAAACACTCAGAGTCTGAATAAGTGTTGTCACTAATGACAATCATACTTAATGCCAATAGCTCTCACTATCCAGACCGAATAGTAAGTTTGTAGAACTCCTCGGTATAATCTTCAACAGATAAATCCTTCTGCTTCAAATTCTGCAACTTCTTAAAAAAGTCAAGCTCATAGTCAGCCGGTATGAACTTAGCTTTCAACTTAGTCACCATCAATCTCCACTTATTGATCTTTGTTTCACCTTCATCTTCTCAATCTCTTTGTAGTTCCTTCCACCAAAGAGCAGCATGTCCTTTCAATTTTGTCTATGCTAATCTCACCTGAAGAGGATCTTCAGTTTCTTCTAGCTCAAAGAAATCTTCAAGTTCACCAATCCAATCAATCAGATTATTGGGTTTCAAAGTACTATAGAAAGTAGAAACTTCCATTTGATAATTACTAAACCGAGCAGTAGGTCTAGGTGTAATACCCCAAAAATGGGCTATAAGTTCATTAATATCCTGCATCTACATATCGAACAAAATCGACATCAAAGTCCTAACCTAAGGCACATCTAAACTTCATTGAATCATAATTGATTATCTTAAATTCTGCATCAGGGAATATTCCTAGCAATATTTCTAATCATCATAATTATCTTTAATTTTATAATTATTTGGCAATAAATCATATTTATCCTAAAGTTTGATTAATTGAATATTTTCGTATTTAATTAATTAGATTTAATATTTGCCACTTAATTGTGTAATTAAATTTAATTATATCTATTATTAATTGTATTATTTAATTTTGACAATAAATCCAAATATCCTATGAATAAGTGATTAAATTTTTATTTAATTAATTAAAGCAAGTTGTCATTATTTAATAATATAGTTTTTAATAAAAATTTGATTAAATAATTGATTAAACCATAAATCAATTATTTTATTTTTAAAAGCAGTTAAGTTGGAAATAAATCACTTTATTATTAAATTAATTCATAAATAAAACATGCACAATCATAAAAGCAAACAACTATCAATTATCAATTAAAGCTAAACTCTATTTTGAGTTAAAGCTTAGCTTTTGCATATTTTTGTGAGTTAATTATCCTTTATTTAAAAATAACTCAAAAATCAACCTGAGTTATTTGAGTGATTTATGGCTTTTTTTCATGCACCTCCAAAGCCTTGGATTTCTATAAAAACAATGCTTAGCTCTTCATAATTCATCTCTCAATCATCTCGCAAATTGCAAACTTACTCTATAGGAATCATAGCATATCAAATTTGGAGAATTTGCACAATTGGAGCTTGAAAGAATCAACTTGCGAATTCAAAGCTTTGTGAGATCAATTTCAATTGCATAGTTTTTATATCTTAGTATAGAATTTCATAGTTTTTATATCATTGTTAGAATCTTCATTGTTAGATCATTTAGCATCCATAGCATATCAGTTTATCATTCTTATTACATAGAAAATATCAAAAATATAGATTAATTGCATTCAATCTCATATCTAGATCAATTGCATTCAAATCTTTCATTTAGGTGTCATCTAGGTCACTGATCTTGATTACAATCTGAGAACATTAATCTCGCACCTATTAGAAGGCAGTAAATCGCTTGGTTAGAGTAGATTTCAATTTTGCACGATTTTGATTATCACTAACCTCTAATGTTTTACTGAGTGTTGTGTCTATAGATTAGGTACAATTTTCATACACACATTTCTGGCGCCCACCGTGGGGCAACCCACCTTTGCATGCTGATTTTGATTCTTGAAGCTAAAACCCTAAAGTTTCAAAGATTTAATTTTATCTCTCAAATGGCTTGGATTTTTGGTCTGAAATTTTTTTTTCAGGTTGGAGACATATCAGGGAAGCTTTGAAAAAAAATTCAGAATTTTCTAAATTATTTTGAATTTTTAATAAAATTTTTTCAATTTCTCATAAAAAATTAATATCTGACGCAAATCAGCATATTTTTCTAAAATTTTTATATTTTCAGAAAGCTCTTCAAATTATATAGGGGGTCTATTCTTTTTATTTTAAATTTGGATGCAATTTAGTAGCTCAAATAGTCAATTTGCAAAAACTGGTCTGTTTTGATAAAATGGGTCTCTAGGGCACAAATGAAGAGATTTTTCTAAAATTTTTGCATTTTTGGAAATCTCTCCATTTTTTAGTAGGGTTCTTTATTATGAATTTCTATTTTTGTAGCCAAAATCATATCAAAAAAATCAGATCTTGTTGACTAGGTCAAATGTAGTGCAAAAAAATTAAAATTTTATGATGGGTATGCACTTATTTTTCATATGATTCAATGCATGATATGAGTTGTCATTTGGATTAATTTATGGTTATTATTGCTTCTAAAAATTTATTTTTAGAGCTAACCATATGGTTTTCATAAGTTGAATATATTTTGCATATCTTGTTTGCTTGTTTGCTTGTTGGAGAGTTCGTCACTTGCTTGCATGGAAAAGCTCAACAAAAATTGCTAAAAATTAGGTAAAATCTACTAAGCGCGTTGCAAGGATCCCAGGTATTCTCCTTCATCTAATGAAATTTTGATTTGGGACTTAAAATAAATCTCTCGTGTGTCTAGCTTGGGTGATTCTTTTCATGCTTTTGTTTTACACACTTGCATAATTGATACTAGGTTGTGACCCCTTAAGGATTCATTAAGTAGTCTTAGATACTTGTGATTGATCTTGATTGCTATCTTGGATTATTGGACTCACTAATCCACTGGCCCCTCATTTTCACCCCGTGGTTGCAATCTCAACACCATAAAGGGGAGGGGTCAACAGGACATAATCGTTAAGTGTTCCACTTGGCAACCCTTTTGTGCTTTTAGGAACTCACTTGTTTTCTAAGTTGTGGACTCATTTTCAGCTTGTATGAGGTGTTAAGTGTTCCACCTTGTAGACTCATCTCATATTTTCTTTAAGTGTTAAGTGTTCCTCTTTCTACTTTTTGGATGCTTTTGGTAGATTTGCTTTTGGGAATATATCTATGCTCACATAGTAATTAGGCCCTATGAACACTATTCGTGATTCTTGAGAGATTGGATTCCTAGAGAAATCTTTCTTGATGATAGAATCCTTGTAGGTAGGGAGGATACTTAGTGCATTTCACATTCAACTTGGTTAGTGCATCTTCTCTTATTGATCAACACATTCTCTCTCTGGAGAGGTTGATAGATCATGTAGGGTTGATATCACAAGCTTTGGTGAATCAAAATTGGTTAGTGCATCTTCTCTTATTGATTGATACATTCTCTCCCTGGAGAGGGTGATAGATCATGTGGAGTTGATATCATAGACCTTGGTGGAACAAAACTTTGTCTTAGCATGTCGGATTAATCTGCTTGCTTTGTTTGGGTTAAAAGTGAAGAGGTGTCAAAACTTTGAATCTAGAGCCAAGTCCCCTTGTGGTATAAATCTGTGAGTCACCTTTAGAGAGGGTTAACCATAGCAGACAATCCCTTCACAGGGAAAACTACATTGATGGAACCTCAAGTGGTAATAGCCATTTCCACTATGGTAGTGACAGCCGCTATATAAATGTCCTTGTGGAAGAAATATCCACAGGTATGGTTCATTGTTGGGTTGTTAGATCTCCCTAGCAGCTCTTGAAGATTAAGTTCTCGGACTGTGTCAAAACCCTGGTGCACTGGGATTGGAGTTCACCCCTTTGAATCATAAAAGTTGCAGAGTCAAACCATTACTAAAAACCTTAGAGAGGCCAATTTTTCACTTTTAGCTATATGTGTGTTATTGCAAAACTTTTCAAAACATACACAATTAGTACTCTCAGGGATTAGCACAATTTGGTCACTTGATTGTTCATGCACAAGGTTGCTTTTTCCCTTGTTCATTGCTTTTAGATGTGCTTGGAATCACTTGCTTGTTGTTCTACATGTTTGTTTATCTACTTGGTTATTAAAAATGATCAAATCTGGTATAACCTTCAAAATCTGGACAATACAATTTGCAAACAATCCAGAACTGAAGACCTTAAATTTTGCAAAAATTGACGTAAATTCTTTCTGGAGTCAAAAGTCATTTTAGAAAGTGAAAATTCGTACGAGTTTTGTCAAGTGTCATTTCAGTATTGCCCATCTGTCATACGATTGAGAACCCAGTGTCGTACGAGTTTTCATGCCAGCAAAATCCAAGGAAGTCAAAATCCTGTTAGCAACTGTCATATGATATTTACAACTATCATTTCATTGCTACCCAACTGTTGTATGAGTTTAGCAACTATCATTTCATAGACTACCCAGTGTCGTATGAGTCTGCAGAGTGTCATTTGGAAAAATTTGAGAGAGTTGTTAGAAATTGTCAAATTGCAAGATATCCAATGTTTCCAGCCTAGTTCTAGAATCTATCAAAAATATCATTGTGTCAGGAACAGAGCAGTAGCTATTGAGCATTCTACCATTTTTTGAGTTTGATCTTTTGAATCCGATCTAGTTTTCTGTTTGATCAATTTGAGTCCTTTTTATCTCGTGTCAAAACCTTGTCATAACTATCAATCTTCAATCAATCTTCAAAAATAGACTAAGTGTTGAGAACTTGTGTCCGCTATCTTTTGGGTGATCTATCCCATACATCCAAGGCACAGTTTCCTTCACCCACATCTCATCAGATCTTCAAAACTATCATAATCTTGACAAGGTTGTGTCATCCAATTTTCTTGAATCAAATTGTTCTTCAGTTGTCTTCATCCTTTTCTTTTGTTTCATTCAAAGTTAATGGTGGAGACCAGAGCTTCTTCACACAAGAAATCAGAAGAAATATCTCAGAACTTACTTTTGACCAATACCCCAGGTCCAACTCTTGAACAACTCATCAAGTCAGGTATTTACAAAGATGATGGTCTCGGTAACTTTTAATTGAAAACTGGTTACATACCTCCTTTATCAACTCACAGAGGTAATCAGCAAACTCCTCCTCAATCTGTTCCAGGGAGCCCAAAAACTCCTATCATGTCTCAAGCAGGGACAAACCATGGTTCTCTAGGAGGAGGATCCCAGGGACACCATTCTCAACATAATGCTGACCAAGAACCTGTGCCCTCTGAAATCCATCGATGTTAGAATGATGATGAATTCAAGAAAATGATGAGGCATTTCTTGAAAGTGGATAGAGAGGCATACTTTTTACAATTAGCCTAGGAAGGGGCTAAGCTTCCTCCCAACTTTAACGTTGATGATATAATCACACATGAGGAAGAAACTCCACTCACAGCTATGACAAAATAGATGCATGCTATACAAGTTGAATTTAACAATCTTAAGAAGGAGAAGGAACCCAAGGAGTTCTCCATGGAGGCCCTATGTCCTTTCCCGTTTGATAAAAACTTGTATATGCCACCATTCCCAAAAAGAGTGGAGATACCAAAGTATGACAAATATGATGGACACTCTGATCCTCAAGATCATGTTAGAGAGTTCTGTACGCAATCCATGGAATTCATGCATGAACCGACTTATCTAATACATCTTTTTCCTAGGTCCTTGGGAGGAGCATCCATTCAGTGGTTTTCAAGATTACCTTCTACGATCAAAACTTTTGAGGAATTGATTAAATTGTTTTATCAACAATATTCCTACAATATTCAACATCTGGTCACCATGATTGATATCTATAACCTCAAGCAATATCCAGGGGAATCATTCCTAACTTTCCTCAAGAGGTAGAGAAAGAAGTTCTCTCTATATGCTAGACAAATTCCCGAAATGGAGAAACTTGAAATCTTTATCAATAACCTTGTTCTAGAGCTCAACTATCCATTACAAATGCAAGATCATGTATCTTTTGATAAAATGGTGGATAATGCAATCAAGATTGAGAAAGTACTTGTCAAGAAAGGAGAAATCACACTTCAAAAGGACAAGTCTAAATCTGGATCTAGCTCAAAAGATAAAAACAAGAGCTAGAATAGAAACAAAGGTATCATCTCTAATGGTGTTGTTGACACTATCCACACCCCATCAAAGGCACTGGCCTACAATCTGACCCTTGCCACCAAAGCCATTGAAGCTTCAAAGCAAAAATCTGCTGAACCATCTCCAAAGAAGCCATTCAAATGATGGGATAATAAATGAAAGTTTACTCCCCTGGGAGAATCTTTGGAATCTGCCCTAAGAACCCTTATAGCTGATAACATGATCTCTTTACCACCAATCTAAAACCCTGATCCGGATCCAAAACCATATTGGTGGAAAGATAATGAATTATGTGCTTTCCATCGAACTAAAGGCCATAGAACTAATGGATGCTTCCACTTAAAGCATACCATTCAAGACTTGATAGATCAAGGGGACATCATGATTGATAATCCTACCAGCAATAATGATCACACAGCATTTACAGAACCATTTCCACAACATGGCAAGGGAGTTTCCACTTCTCAGCCTAACATGGGGGCAAAAGTCAACTATGCCTACCCTGGAAACAATGTTGTCATCAATATGGTTGAACCATATCTCTCTGAGAGCTGCAATGTCATCACGATTGTATGAAGAGATAGAAATCATTCCTCAGCTAATGCAGTTACCAGATCACAAGCTCAAGCTCATCTGAAAGGACAAACACCAAGTTCATCTAATGTCCCTAAGATACCTTTCAATCTCACATCTACTTCTAAACAGAAGGTTGCCTCGAAATCTTCCAATCCAAAGGATACAAGACCTACATCTTATAGCATCGTCCAACAACTCCAGCATACCAATGCCAAAATCTCTATGTTTGAGTTACTCCGAATATCTCTAGTTCATAGAGATATCCTAGACAAAGCTTTTCTCGGCTCTAATGTTCTTGATGATCTAGATCTAGACAGGTTCCAGATTATGGTTGGTCATCTAACGTCTCCATAATATATCTCCTTTTTAGAGGAAGATGACAACTCCCTAAGTCACCCACATAATCAGCCCTTGCACATAGAAGTCTTGATCCAGAACTGTCGAGTAAAATGTGTGTTGATAGATGGGGGTGCAGGCCTCAACATTTGTTCTTACAGCTTAATCACACAGTTGGGATTCTCAGAGATGGCTATTGATCCTCGAAAGAAGATCACCATAAAAGCCTATGATGAACAAGAAAGAGCTTCTAAAGGCACCATTGTCTTACCCATCTGAGTGGGTCCGGTCATCAAAGATACCACATGTCAGGTGCTTGATCTACCATTGGCTTATAATATCCTTCTAGGGAGACCCTGGATACATGAAATGCAAGCTATTCCTTCTACGTACCATCAATGCTTGAAATTTCCCTATGAAGGGGTAGAAGTTACTATCCCAGCATATCTGAGTACAACTTGCAATACATTGAAGGAAAGTGCTGATAAGCTTGTTCCCAATAACAGAGAATCTTCCATCAAGCAGTTAAATGTTGCTTCCACATCTAAGATGGACGACATTGCTAAAGAGATCAATATCAAAGAAAATGGGATGGGAGAATACACTATAGAGCCAATCTTGTCTTTGACATCTCTCCCAATCTCCCCTAAGTCATATGGACAATCCTTGAAGCAATCTAAATCAGAACCTAAGGAACCTATGGAAGCATACAAAAGAAATTTTGTGGCAGAGCAAGTATCCAAACAAGAATTTGAAGAGGATGAAGCTGTGCTGGCATGGCTATATAAAGAGGATTTTGAATCTAAAATTGTTCAACCTAGTGAATCTATAGCACCTACAATCCCTTCTAATTCATATGGTCTAGGAAACAAATTGATAGCCAAGATGGGATATTCCGGTCAAGGACCTCTAGGACTCAGAGGAAAGGGTCTTGTGACACCCATTTCACATATTGGTAGAGCCAACAAAGATACTGGTGGCTTAGGCTTTAAGAAGAAACCCTATCATCTCAAAGGTGGTTGTTCTCATGTCATAGAACAAATTGCACCAGAAGAACCCCTTCTTAAGAAAGAAGAAACAGAACCCTCTAATGATGATTCAGATAGCTCTGAGCTTATCCCCTATGAAAAATTGCCTAAAGAGATCAAAGATCTTCTTGATGATAAAGATGATCCTATCAGAAGAATTAATGTAGTAGAAACACAAGAACCTACTATAGCGCAAGAGATGGTTGCACCACAAGAACCAACTAATCTCGAAGGCAATCAAATGGATCAAGAAGAAGGGGATAGTTATTTTGACACTGATTCCCATGAATATGAATTCAAGTCAGAGACTAAGGGTAATCCTTCTTGGGGTATTCATCCTGATTTCACACATTTTCTAAGATTTCCTAGAGATCCTGAATCAGAAGCTGAGTCAAATGACTATGAATGGGGTGCCATTCCAGAAGAAGATGAGCTTATAACGGAGAAATATATTGATGTTATTCACCAATATGTATCTCAACCCAACGTAGGTCTAGAGGAAAATAATGAACTTAACGTGTCTGATCCACCTATGGCTGAAGAGGACTCCCATGATGATGTTGAGCCTATTCATGAATTGAACATTTTGAGCTATAATATCACCTTTGAACTTGAGCATCGGGTTAGGACCAATGATGACATATCCCCATCCGTGAACACCATATCCCAAGCCTTTCCCACTTTAACTATCCAACACCCTGATCTTATCGACCAAACTTTCACAAACCCAAGCCACGGTGTTTACACCTTTTCCAGTGACTATGCCCTTGCTTGTTACCTCAATGCAGTTGAGCCTATGAGGACTTCCATCAGCGAACCGAGTGTCAGCATGACCAAGTCAGACATCAAATATCTTAGTCAAAAAAATAAAAATAAAAAGAAAAAGAGTTCTAAGGATGAAAACCACTTTGTGGCAGTCTTAGAACCTACAAAAGTAAAAAGAAAAGATGTATCTAAAGGTGAAAACCTCTCTGAGGCACCTAAGGATGAGATATTTGATGTCCTTTCGAGTCATTTACAGGATAGCTCTCCAGTTCTAATTGAGCCAACTCAATCCATCAATTTGGGTACAACAGAGAAACCACAATTGGTACATGTAGCACAATCTCTATCAGAAGAAGAGAAACAGAAATTCACTACATTCTTATCAGACAAAAAGATCAACTTTGCATGGAAATATTTAGATATGCCAAGATTGGATCCCAATCTCATTATGCACCATCTATCCATTGCTCCTGGAGTAAAACCAATCAAACATAAATTGACAAAGATGCATCCTCATGTGGCACTCTTAGTCAAAGCAGAACTAGAAAAACTCCTCAAAGCTAGATTCATCTGTGTCATAGACTATGCTGAGTGGATCTCTAACATTTTACCTATTTCAAAACTAGATGGTTCAATCAGAGTGTGCACGGACTTTAGAGATGTGAACAGAGCATGCCCTAAGGATGACTTTCCACTACCTAACATTGATATGATAGTGGACATGACTATGGGCTATGAAATGTATTCCCTTATGGATGGTTTTTCTAGATACAACCAAATCAAAATTTCTCCAGAAGACCAAGAGAAAAATGCATTCACATGTGCGTGGGGAACCTTCTATTGGAATGTTATGCCATTCGGACTCAAAAATGCTAGAGCTACATATCAAAGAGCAATGACATCTATTTTTCATGATATGATGCATAAAACAATGGAGGATTATGTGGATGATACCTTGGCAAAATCCATGATTAGAACTGAACATCTAACAGACTTGAGCATGATCCTAGACATAATGGAACAGTTTAGTCTCTGACTAAATCCTAAGAAGTGTGCTTTTGGTGTCACTTCTGGAAAGCTCTTAGGATACATAGTTTCAAAGAAAGGCATTGAGGTTGATCCAGCTAAGGTGAAAGCTATCATAGAGATGCAACCTCCCAAGAATATCAGTCAAATGAAAACTTTGCAAGGGAGAGTACAGTCCATCAGAAGATTCATATCACAGTTAGCTGACATATCACAACCTTTCACAAAGACATTACATAAAGGTGTGACCTTTGCATGGAATGAAGGCTGTGCAAAAAATTTTGATGATATCAAGAATTATCTCTCGAATCCTCCTATCTTAATGCCTCCTATTCATGGGAAGCCATTAATATTATATGTCTCCGCAACAGATACATCACTGGGGGCATTGCTAGCACAGCATGATGAGAACAAAAAGGAAAGAGCCATCTACTATATAAGTAGAACATTGGTGGCATATGAAAAGAACTATTCTATGATTGAGAAAGCTTGTCTCGTTGTGATCTTTGCATCATAGAAACTGAGACATTACATGTTAGCTCATACCACTCATTTGGTAGCTAAGATTGATCCACTGAAGTACCTACTAAGCAAAGCTGCCCTCACCGGTAGACTGGCTAAATGGGTCATGCTTCTAAGTGAATTTGATATTGAATATGTTGAAAGAAGAGCTATAAAAGGTCAAGTTATTACTGATCAACTAGCAGATGCACCCATGTTTGATGATACACCCATGCAAATGGAATTTCCTGATTCCTCTATCATGCACCTCTCTTCTAGAGCATGGCGGTTATTCTTTGATGGCTCCTACACACAGAATGGATCTGGAACAGGCATATTGTTCATCACTCCTCAAGGATACTCGATACCCAAAGCATTTAGACTAAAGTTTCCTTGCACAAACAATATTGTTGAATATGAGGCACTTCTCAATGGTATGAAAATGGCAATATAGTGGAGAGTTACAGAGATGCACATCCATGGAGACTCACAACTTGTTATGCACCAAGTCAATCATGTGTACCAAACCAAAGATGAAAAGCTCATTCCTTACAAGAGAATGGTAGATGATTTAAAGAAATACTTCCTCTCTATCACATTTGAGCAAATACCCAGAACGGAGAATAAGGCTGCCGATGTAATGGCAACATTATCTACTCTCTTACAGCAGCCTGAACATGAACTACACCACGAGTTCCTGGTGGAAGTCTTATCCTATCCTGCATATGACTCCCCTGAAACCTGCATGATCTGCATTGTTGTAGGTTATGACTCATCTCGCTACAAATATTTGTTCTCCTATCTCCATGACCAAATCATCCCTGAGTCCTTTAACCGCTTTGAGAAATGAAACCTTATCCGATCCACATCCTGATATGTCATCATTGGTAATGATCTGTACAAATGAGGTCTAGATGGTACACTACTTAGATGTTTAGAACGGGAAGAGTCTCAACGTGCATTAGAGGAAGTCCATGAGGGTATATGTGGGTCGCACTCGAACGGTTTAATGTTAGCTCAAAAACTTATTAGGGCTAGGTACTATTGGCTTGAAATGGAGAAAGAGGCTATTAAATTTGCTAAAAACTATCAATAGTGTCAAGTACATGGCAACTTGATTCATGCTCCAGGGAGAGATCTGATTCCCTTTACTACACAATGGCCTTTTCAACAATGGGCATTTGATCTCATAGGTGCTATCCATCTGCACTCTTCTAATGGACATACCCATATAATCACAACTACAAATTATTTTACAAAATGGGTAGAAGCAGTTCCTCTAACACAAGCAACGGGGAAACAGATCTCTATGTTCATCCTGAACTACATCATTTGCAGATATAGGATCCCTCACTCTATAATCACAGATAACGAGGGACAATTCAAAAACAAGGATCTAGATGACTTATGTGCTAAATTCAAGATTACACAACATTGGTCTTCTATTTACTATCCTCAAGGGAATGGACAAGCTGAGGCTTCAAACAAAAATCTCTTGAAAATCTTACACAGAACAGTGAATAAAATAGGAAGAGACTGGTATCTCATGATCAACCTAGCTCTCTGGGCATACAGAACTAGTATCAGAATGCCTACAGGGGCTACACCTTTCGCTTTAGTTTATGGGTCTGAAGCGGTACTGCCTATTGAGGTTGAAATCCCATCACTTAGAATCAGAATGCATGGACTTGTCACTGATGAAGACTATAGAGTGTCTAGGTTACAAGAACTGGAATTACTAGATGAGCGCAAGCAAGCAGCGTATGATCATCTCAGAGTGTATCAGAAAATAATGTCTAGAGGCTACAATAAGAAAGTCTGACACAGAGAATTTTAGGTTGGTGATCTAGTCTTGAGAGAAAATCCTAAAAATCAATCACATCAAGAACGCAAGGGGAAGTTCAAACCCAATTGGCTAGGTCCCTTTGTTATCACTCCTACTTTTGGCTCTGGTGCCTATCAACTCTCAATGACTGAAGGAGAACAACTCTGAGAACCAATCAACGTTCTCCATCTGAAGAAATTCTACACCTAAGGCATTTAGTGCTTGGTAAATGTCTTGAAAAAAATCTTAAAAATCAGAAAAAGTCCTAAAAAAATGAACATCTTGGTGAAAACCTAGCAATAGGTGCCTTGATGATTCGCAAAAAAATTTAAAAATATCAAAAATTCAAAAAAATCAAAAAAATATCAAAAGTACAAAAAAAATTAAAAAAATGAAAAAATACAAAAAAATGAAAAAAGAAAAAGTGCCTTGGTGAAAACCTGGAAACAGGCGCCTTGCTAGCAAAAATAGAATCTCTACCAAGATGGTGAAAACCCAGCAAATAGGTGCCACTTGTTCCAAATGCTCCATCTATTAGCACAATCTTGGTCTTTCCCAGCTTTCAGTCTTGCTTTAGTTTGTACATATCTCCCGGTTTGTTTTAGCATTTCCAATTTTCAATAAGTCGGTCTGTACACCAATCTACTCAAGCGTCTGTATCCTATCAATGTTTAACACTTGGGGGCAATCAATGTGATATCCTATGGTCTCCGGTGTGTCTTAGATGTAACATATCTAGTCAGAGTCTTTTGAAGCTTCATGTGAGTCAGTCTATCTGTCTTGTCTCCAGAAAGGATTTTGCATCTACAACAACGCAATCAAACATCAAAACTCAACTGAAAACAATCTATGCTTTTCATGCTTTTATCTCCTTGTATGCTTACTGATTCACATTGAGATTTTTGCATATTGTGTCCCTTCGAGCTCTTCGATGATGTCCTTTATAGGATTTAGAGAGTGATGACTGAGGGCATAATCTTTTCTTTGTCTTCTACTTGTATGTGAAAATCTAACAACTTTGGAAATTCTGGATTGAAATGGTGTCCGACTATAAGAGCCTCTATCTCAAATTGGATGGCCATGCGTACCTCGACCATTGATACCTAGACAATTCAAGGAAGTTTGATCTAACTATTATCTTTTTGAAGTAAATTCTTTTTCCTACTATGGAATGCGATCTTGCCTAAGGATGTGAACGATAAAGGGTCACTACGGGTAATTCACACTGGATTTAGAATGATCTTTTGATTGTTTGATGTGTATGTTAAACGCAAGGCATACTTAGATCATCACGACGTTTATGTTTTGATGCTTGTAAAAATTTCTATATCAAAATGGACATGATATTCAGGTCATCCTAGCATTTGTGCCTTGGTGCTTATATCTAATCTGACATTCTGAAAATAAAGTCAATATTCATATATCCATGGTTGTTGTCCAGTGGGTGTTGTATTGATTCTTGTGCATACAAATTGATATTCATATGTCTATGGTTTCATAGCTAGTGGGCATTGTATTGATTTATCCGGTTACCTAAAACTTCAATGATGATAACAAATCGACATATGATCAGTGACTAGGTCCTAGGTCTTAGGTTGCATTTCATATTGCATGCTTCTTTACATTTTTCATCTTTGCATGATCTCACAATGACTAAATAAACTTCAAAGCTTAAACAATTCTTCATATCAATTCTTCAAATCTAACAAGAGATGAATCTCACATGAAGGTTCCTCCAATGAAATAGCAAGTAGAATCTTTTTTCGGGATCAAAATTCAAATCTGAGATCATTCATATTATTAACTGCTTGCATATTTGACCTTCTATCATCACAAAAATCCAATATTCAACTTAACCGATTATCTTACATCAAACTATCAAAATTTAAACTTGGTCAACCATGGTCAACTCATGGTCAAACCTAGTCAAACATGGTCTCCAAGACCTCTAAACGATGTAGAATGCATTCTCGAATGTGTTTAACCACTTCTCAAATCAATTAACATGCTTCTAAACTATCAACGCTGACTTTTCTTGTCAGACTTCAATTTTAATCCCGAAGGGGCATGGTATTGCACATCATTCAAAGTCTATAAATCAAAGTCTATCGATCAAATCTATCAATATCTTTCCTCAGTGATCAAGACAACAATCACGTCTAGTTGCTGATTCATCAAAAGTCCTCATCGCTCGGGGCAAATCTATCATCACTTGGGGCATATCAGATTCATCGATCCATATCAATCTCGTATTCTCTTAATCTTGTAATCTGTATTCTCTTAATCTTGTAATCTGTATTAGCTTTTCACAACCATCAAATCATAGTGTTCTTTCCTTGGTTCTTCGGCAACTGAAGGATTCAGATGTGATACCTGCTAGTTCTACTAAGACAATCGAGTCTAGAACCGATCACTCACTTCTTATCAATCCTAAGGTTCAGAATCAGGCATTTTGACACTTTTTCGCAATCATAGGTTCATTTTCTATTATAGTGAACATTATCTTTGGTTATTCAGGACCTATTATCTCCATATCAAATAAATATCAATCAGCTTCTATCTCATATCAATTATCAATTTCAAACATTAGTTTCATATCTTTATCAAACACAGACTATCTTTGAACCACTGCGCTTCGCACAGTAATTCAAAGAGGGGCAAAATGTAATACCCCAAAAATGGGCTATAAGTTCATCAATATCCTGCATCTACATATCGAACAAAATAGACATCAAAGTCCTAACCTAAGGCACATCTAAACTTCATCGAATCATAATTGATTATCTTAAATTCTGCATCAGGGAATATTCTTAGCAATATTCCTAATCATCATAATTATCTTTAATTTTATAATTATTTGGCAATAAATCACATTTATCCTAAAGTTTGATTAATTGAATATTTTCGTATTTAATTAATTAGATTTAATATTTGCCACTTAATTGTGTAATTAAATTTAATTATATCTATTATTAATTGTATTATTTAATTTTGACAATAAATCCAAATATCCTATGAATAATTGATTAAATTTTTATTTAATTAATTAAAGCAAGTTGTCATTATTTAATAATATAGTTTTTAATAAAAATTTGATTAAATAATTGATTAACCGATAAATCAATTGTTTTATTTTTAAAAGCAGTTAAGTTGGAAATAAATCACTTTATTATTAAATTAATTCATAAATAAAACATGCACAATCATAAAAGCAAACAACTATCAATTATCAATTAAAGCTAAACTCTATTTTGAGTTAAAGCTTAGCTTTTGCATGTTTTTGTGAGTTAATTATCCTTTATTTAAAAATAACTCAAAAATCAACCTGAGTTATTTGAGTGATTTATGGCTTTTTTTCATGCACCTCCAAAGCCTTGGATTTCTATAAAAACAATGCTCAGCTCTTCATAATTCATCTCTCAATCATCTCGCAAATTGCAAACTTACTCTACAGGAATCATAGCATATCAAATTTGGAGAATTTGCACAATTGGAGCTTGAAAGAATCAACTTGCGAATTCAAAGCTTTGTGAGATCAATTTCAATTGCATAGTTTTTATATCTTAGCATAGAATTTCATAGTTTTCATATCATTGTTAGAATCTTCATTGTTAGATCATTTAGCATCCATAGCATATCAGTTTATCATTCTTATTGCATAGAAAATATCAAAAATATAGATTAATTGCATTCAATCTCATATCTAGATCAATTGCATTCAAATCTTTCATTTAGGTGTCATCTAGGTCACTGATCTTGATTACAATCTGAGAACATTAATCTCGCACCTATTAGAAGGCAGTAAATCGCTTGGTTAGAGTAGATTTCAATTTTGCATGATTTTGATTATCACTAACCTCTAATGTTTTACTGAGTGTTGTGTCTACAGATTAGGTACAATTTTCACACACACACTAGGCAACCAAGCAGTTTTGTCTTCACTAGATTTGTTCCTCCGGTCATCACCACTAGATCTAGTAGTTTAGAATTCTTCAGTAGCTTCTCCATAGCCATCCTCAGTACCAACATTTTGAGGTATACCAGCAACAATTCTCATGATCTTGGTGACCATATCATTCTTCATCAATTCCATCTCAGATCTAAAATTGGATTTCACCTTCTCTATTATCTGGGATTCAATAGTATCACAAATATCTAAAATAACTCTAGGGTCCAATCTTCTTGGAGGCATCCTTAAAGATAAGAGAAACCTTTTGCAATAAACCCTCACTGACCACCTTGTGACAATTTCCAAGTTGCAACAAGTTAGATCTCAACCTGCAATCTTGTAAGCAACTAGGGCATAATTTCACAAGTTCAGTGCTTCATATCTGCAATCCAAATTGCACAAATCTTTTCTCCAACAAGATCAACTTTGCAAGATTAGCCTTGCTAGGTCAAGCTTCTGCTTCAACAAGATCATCCTTCACTCTGATACCACCTCATGCAATCAAGGATGGTGGATCCAATGAAGGACAGTCCAAACCTTGTAGCCAATAGAATTACATAGTGGATTACTCAACAATAAAACACAAATTAATTGTTTAACACTAATTTTCATTAACATGCTTGGTTGTAAGGCCTTCTGGGTTAGGGCCAATTATAATCAGAAAACAATTTTTCAAGATCCACAACCAGATCCAATACAATCTTAGCTCATCTAGCTCTGAAGACAATTAGAAGTTGATGGAAACCCTAAGGCAGATCTAAACATGAGCTTGCAAGCCTCCAAGCAATCTCCTTGTTCCCAAGTATGCAAACCCCTAGCTCTACTAAGACAAACTATCAGAAATCAATCTAATCTGCAAGAACATCAAGAAATTTTCCACAACTTCACTCTCAAGCTTCGCATCTGGCTTCCAGATCTACTAAGTTGTTCTCCCCCAAATCCTATCCCAAAACATCTACCCAAGCCCTCCTTAAATACTAATCATCAGCCACAAGTCGGCAAGATGAAACCCTTAACTCTCCAAAACAATAATTAAATGCCAAAAAAGTCAGCTTACAAATGTATACAAACATTTAATTCTTCATGTCGGCCCAAGACAATGGCTACCAATAATTAATTCACCAAGTCAGCTCAACAAATCACACAAAACTCCAGTCAGTAAGTTATAACTACTGAGGGATAGTAAAATTACTGAGCACACCAAGCATCATCAAGCACCAGTGTTAGCCGAGCACCTCAAGCATGACCGAGTAACACTTTCACTGAGCACCAGAGACTAATGAGTTCCTTTAGTGACCGAGCTTCCTTCAATGACTGAGACCATCGGTCAAGGCTACAATTGAGTAAAACCAGCCAAAATACAAACACTCCATGCAATTTCACTGAGGACACAGAATACCCCTACCTTAACCTTGGATGCCCCTGCATCAAAATCACATTTCTAGACACTTCCAAAATAAAACATACCCCTTATTAAGCTAGATCTCCTACTGGTGCTCCTATCCAAGAAATTTTCATCAAACTCTTAAACCCTATCATGGTAATCACCTACTTCAGTCAATTTATTTGCACATTATTGTGTTAGAAAAGTATGATACATGTAAGTAGAGGTCATTCCATGAGGATAATTGGTTGGAATTCATGGAATGACCATTTTCCCTTTAAACAACCAACTTTTATTAAAAAAATAGAGAAATATAATGATTGTCAGCACCAAATATCTAAAACTAAATCACAATTGGTCTTCAATTTACTTTTATTTCTTTCAATTATGGTGAGTCTATATTGTATTTTATTTTGAATAAATACATGGTATTGTTTATTGAAATAAATTCTCTATGTTTATTCAATGAGAATTTTTCACTCTTGCATTTGTTGTAGCTTGATTTTGTTTTAACAATATCTACCACATTTATTATAATGCTAATTCACCATTGATGTGGAGAAAAGTGGCTCACTCCAAGACTCTCTCAAGATTCCTCAAATCATTCCATTTTCTTCTAAGATCACTCAAAATACCCTTCAGCAAGGATCAATGCTAAGTGAAATACCCCAAAAATAGGCTATAAGTTCATTAACCTCCTATATCGACATATCGAATGAAATCAACATCGAAGTCCTAACCAAAGGTACATCTGAACATCATCGAATCCTAATTGATTATCCTAAATTCTGCATCAGGGAATATTCCTAGTAATATTCCTAATCATCTTAATTATCTTTAATTTAATGATTATTTGGCGATAAATCTTATTTATCCTAAAGTTTGATTAATTGAATATTCTCAATATTTAATTAATTAGATTTAATTCTGCCACTTAATTATTTAATTGAAGTTAATTATATTTATCCCTAAATTGTATTATTTAATTTTGATAATAAATCTAAAATCCTATGAATAATTGATTAAATTCTTATTTAATTAATTAAAGCAAATTGTCAATTTTTAATAATATTGTTTTTGAATAAAAGTTTGAAAAATAATTGATTAACCCATAAATCAATTATTTTATTTTTCAAAATTAGTTAAGTTGAGAATAAATCACTTTATTTATTTATTAATTCATAATTATCCATGTGCACAATCAAAGAGCAGTTAAACTCCAAATCAGAAAATCAATGCAAGTTATTAACTTTTTGGAACTCAACATCATTTCTGAGTTTTAAAGTTGATCTAAACTTCTAATTTGAGTTAAAAAGTTGTTTTTGGATGATTTGCATGTTTTTATGAATTAAATTATCTTTATTTTCAGATAACTCAAAAATCAAGCTGAGTTAATTTGAGTGATTTATGGCTTTCTTTCATGCACCTCCAAAGCCCTAGATTTCTATAAATTAAGGCTTCAGCTCATCCCAAATCATCTCATAATTTTGCATAATCACACTGAAGAATTGCTATCTGGAGAATCAAAGCTTATTGCGAATCAGGGCTATTGTGAGATCAATTTGGTTTTTACATTCATTTAGTTTTCATATCATATCATTGTTGGATCAATTTCATATCAGTTCATCTAGCATAGATTCATATCAATTTTGATCATATCATTGCATAGAAAATTTTTTTAAAATAGATTAATTGCATTCATATTTTATATTAGTTTTGCATTCAAATCCTTCGTTTAGGTGTCGTCAAGGTCACTGATCTCGATAACAATCTGAGAACATCATACTCACACCTATTAGAAGGCAGTAAATCACCTGGTTAGTTTAGCTTTCAATTCATTGCACGATTTCTTTTTTGCTAACCTCTAATGTTTTACTGAAGTGTTGTGTCTACAGATCAGGTACAATTTTCACACACACATTTTTGGCACCCATCGTGGGGCCCTAAAATGGGTTTCCAATTCAATTCTATCAATTTCTGTCTTTTTCTCCTCAATTTCTGTGCAAAATTATGATTTTTAGTTTCTATCCGTACAATCTTCGTATGAGTTTCTACCAAAAGTCATTTCACACTGGACCCACTGTCGTATGACAGTCTATTAGATCAAGAATCATGCCAAATTTTACACACTGTCATCTGGAAATTCAACTATCATTTCATCATATACCCAGTGTCGTACAAGTTTTTGGACTATCGTCTAGGAGCACACCCAGTGTCATACAATTTTCATACTGTCATCTGGTAACAGACCCACTGTCATACGAGTTTCAGCATCAGATTTCGACTGTCATTTCATTTTTCAGGGCAATGTATCAAATTTGATTTGCAGATTTTGACTAACTGCTAATCTTAACAATTGAAAGTCTTTATTTTTTATTGATTCCTGCTAGCTGTGATTGGGAAAAGTGCAAGAATTGCTAAAAATAGGTAAACATCTACTAAGTGCATTGCAAGGATCTCAGGTATTCTCCTTGTTCTAATAACATTTCAATTTGGATCCTAAAATGAATCTCTCATGTGTTTGGCTTGAGTGTTTTCTTTGCATGCTTTTCTTCAAATTTGCATAATTGAATACTAGGCTGTAACACCTTAAGTATTGATAAGCAGTCTTAGATACTTGTGATTGATCTAGATTTCTATCTTGGGTTATTGGACTCACTAAATCCATCGGCCCCTCATTCCGGCTTGTGGTTGCAATCTCAGTGCCATAAAGAGGAGGGGTCTACAAGAGAAAAGCGTTAATTGTTCCACCAGGCAACCCTTTTATGCTTTTTAGAACTCACTTATTTTCTAAGTTGTGGGCTCATTTTTAGCTTGTGTGAGGGGTTAATTGTTCCACCTTGTGGACTCACCTCATATTTTCTTTAAGCATTAAGTGTTCCTCTTTCTACTTTTGGGTACTTTTGGTAGATTTACTTTCAGAAATTTATCTATGCTCACATAGTAATTAGGCCCTATGAACACTATTTGTGATTCTTGAGAGATTGGACTCCTAGTGAAATCCTTCTTGATAATGGAATCCTTGTAGGTAGGGAGGATACTTAGTGCATTTCACATTCTACTCAATTAGTGCATCTTCTCTTATTGATCGATACATTCTCTCTCTGGAGAGGTTGATAGATCACATGGGGTTGACATCATAGACCTTGGTGAAACAAACTTTTTCTTAGCGTGTCAGATTAATCTACTTGCTTTGTTTGGGTTAAAAGTGAAGAGGCATCAAAACCTTGGATCTGGAGCCAAGTCCCCTTATGGTAGACTATTGTGAGTCACCTTTAGAGAGAGTTAACCATAGCAGACACTCCCTTCACAAGGCAAACTACGTTGATAGAACCTCAAGCGGTAATAGCCATTTTTGTCGTGGTAGTGACAACTACTATATAAATGTCCTTGTGGAAGAAATCTCCACAAGTGTGGTTCATTGTTGGGTTGTTAGATCTCCCTAGCAGCTCCTGAAGATTAAGTTCTCAAACTGTGTCAAAACCCTGGTGCGCTGGAATTGGAGGTCACCCCTTTGGATCATAAAAGTTGCACAGTCAAACCATTACTAAAAACCCTAGCGAGGCCAAATTTTCATTTTCTAGGGTATATGTACATTATTGCAAAACATTTTTGGAACATACACAATTAGCGCTTCTGAGGATTAGAACGAATAATTCACTTGCTTGTTCATGTGCAAGGTTGCTTTTGCCCTT
This sequence comes from Chamaecyparis obtusa, assembly GCA_027943335.1. Lineage (NCBI taxonomy): Eukaryota > Viridiplantae > Streptophyta > Pinopsida > Cupressales > Cupressaceae > Chamaecyparis > Chamaecyparis obtusa. The sequence continues at coordinate 885,952 of BSBK01002167.1, read as the reverse complement.
GTTCATTGTTTTCAAACATGCTTGAAATCACTTGCTTGCTATTTTGCATGCTTGTTTATCTATCTGATTATTGAAAATGAACAAATCTGTTACAATCCTCAAATCTGGACATTAAAATTTGCAATCAATCTGAAACTGGAAACTCAAAATTTGCAAAATCTGAAGTAAAATTCTTTTTTGGAGTCAAAAGTCATCTCAGGAGGTCAAAAAGTCATATGAGTTTCTATCAAGTGTCATTTTATTACTACCCATCTATCATATGATAGAGAACCGAGTGTCGTATGAGTCTTTCTACCAGTCAAATTTAAAAAGTCAAATCCTGCTAGCAACTATCGTATGATATTTTCAACTATTGTTTCATTACCTACCAATTGTCATACAAGTTTTTCAACTTTCGTTTCATGGCATACCCACTATCATATGAGTCTGCAAAGTGTCATTTGGGAAATTTTTGAAAGTTGTCAAAAAATTGTCAAAATTGCCAAATATTTAGCTTTTTCAGCCTATTTCCAGAATCTGTTGATCAAATCACTATGTTAGGAATAGAGAAATAGCTATTGAGAATCCAATCATTATCCCAAAGTGGCCTTTTTAATCTAATTTAGCCTTCTATTTAATTGATTTGAGTTCTTTTCATCTTGTGTCAAAACCTTGTCATAACTATCAATCTTCAATCAATCATCAAAATGACTAAGTGTTGTGATATCTTGTTCGCTATCTTTTGGGAATCTACCCATACATCCAGGGCATAATATCCTTCACCCACATCTAATCGAATCTTCAAATCAATCAAACCTTGACAAGGTTGCATCATCTAATCATCTTGATTCATTTCATTCTTCAATCATCTGGATCTTATTCTTTGTCTCACTCAAAGTTGATGGTGGAAACTAGAGCTTCCTCACACACAAAATCTAGAGAAGCATCCCAGACCTTACCTATAACCACTACCAGGGGTCCAACTCTTGAGCAACTCATCAATTCTGGTCTTTATGAAGATGACGGTCTTGGCAACTATCGATTAAAAATTGGTTACATTCCTCCTCCATAAACTCATGGAGGTACCCAACAAACCCCACATCAATCTATTCCAGGGAGTCCACAAACTCCTACCATGTCTCAAGCAAGGACAAACTTTGGCTCTCAGAGAACTCAATCTCAACATGGTGCAAATCAAGAACCCACACTTGAAGAAATTGCTCAATATCAAAATGATGATAACTTCAAACGAATGATGAAGCATTTCTTGAAAGAAGACAGAGAAGCATACTTTTTACAATTGGCACATCAAGGAGCTAAACTTCCTCCCAACTTTAATGTGGAAAATATCATTACACATGAGGAAGAAACTCCACTCATAGCTATGATGAAACAGATGCATGCTATGCAAGTTGAACTTAACAATCTTAAGAAAGAGAAGGAACCCAAAGAGTTCTCCATGGAGGCTCTATGCCCTTTTCCTTTTGACCAAGACTGGTATATGCCACCATTTCCAAAAAGAGTGGAGATACCAAAGTATGATAAATATGATGTACACTCTAATCCTCAAGATCATGTCAGAGAGTTCTGTATGCAATCCATGGAATTCATGCATGAACCGACCTATCTCATGTACCTCTTTCCTAGATCTTTGGGAGGATCATCCATTCATTGGTTTTCTCAGTTGCCACCTACTATAAAAAATTTTGAGGAGTTGATCAAATTGTTTTATCAACAATATTCCTACAATATTCAACATCCAGTCACCATGATTGATATCTGTAATCTCAAGCAATATCCAGGGGAACCATTCCTAACATTTCTTAAAAGATGGAGGAAGAAGTTCTCTCTATATGCCAGACCTATTCCAGAAATAGAAAAACTGGAAATCTTCATCAATAACCTTGTTCCTAAAATCAATTATCCTCTACAAATGCAAGATCATACATCTTTTGATAAGATGGTGGATAATGCTATCAAAATTGAAAAAGTGCTTGTGAAAAAAGGAGAAATCACACTTCAAAAAGACAAGTATGAATCAGGATCTAGTTTTAAAGACAAGAACAAAAATTCGAACAAGAACAAAGGCATCATCATAGATGGTGTTGTTGATACTATCTATGCCCCATCAAAGGTACCCACCTACAATCTAACTATTGGTTCCCAAGCCATCAAAGCTTCAGAACAAAAGTCATCCGAACCATCTCAAAAGAAGCCAGAATACAAAAGATGGGATAATAAATGAAAGTTTACTCCTCTTGGAGAATCTTTGGAATCCACCATGAGAACTCTGCTGGCTGATAACATCATCTCTTTGCCACCAATCCGACCACCTAATTCTGAACCTAAGCCAAAATGGTGGAGAGAAAATGAATTATGTGATTTCCATCAAGGTAAAGGTCACAAAACTAATAACTGCTTCCGATTGAAACATACCATTCAAGATCTGATCAATAGTGGAGACATCACAATTGACAATCTTAAGAGAAATAATGATCATACAGCATTCACAGAACCATTTCCAAAACATGGTCAAGAAGTTTCAACTTCTCAACCTAATATGGGGGCAAAAGTCAACTATGCCTACCCTGGAAATAATGTTGTCATCAATATGATTGAACCATCTCTCTCTGAAAGTTGCAATGTCATCACAATTGTAAGAAGAGATAGAAAAAATCAATCTACCAACATGGTTACTTGATCACAAGCCCAAGAACATCTGAAAGGACAAATCCTAGATTCATCAAATGTCCCTAAGGTTCCCTTCAATCTTTCATCTGCTTCTAAGCAGAAGGCTACTTCCAAATCTTCCAATCCAAAGGATATGAGGCCTACATCTTATAGCATTGTTCAAAAACTCCAGCACACTAATGCCAAAATCTCCATGTTTGAGTTGCTTCGAATATCTCCAGCTCACAGAGCCATACTAGACAAAGCTTTGCTCAATTCCAATGTTCCTGATGACCTTGATTTAGATAGGTTCCAAACTATGGTTGGACATCTTACATCTCCACAATATATCTCCTTTTCAAAGGAAGATGACAACTCCTTGAGTCATCCACATAATTAGCCTTTGCATATAGAAGTCTTGATCTAGAACCGTAGGGTCAAACATGTGTTGATAGATGGGGGCACTAGCCTAAAAATTTGTTCTTATAGCTTGATCACACAATTAGGATTTTTAGAATTGGCTATTGATCCTAGAAAGAAAATAACTATCAAAGCCTATGATGAACAAGAAAGATCTTCTAAAGGCACCATTGTCTTACCCATCCGAGTGGGTCCAGTTATCAAAGATACCATTTGTCAAGTGCTTGATCTACCTTTGGCCTACAACATCCTCCTAGGGAGACCATGCATACATGAAATACAAGGTATTCCTTCTACATACCATCAATTTCTGAAGTTTCCTTATGAAGGAGTAGAAGTTACTATCCCCATAGATTTGAATACAACTTGCAATACATTGAAAGAAAGTGCAAATAAGCTTGTGCCTAATAATAGAGAATCTTCCATTGAACTAACTAAAGCAGCGACCACATCTAAAATGGAAGATCTTACAAAAGAGGTCAATATCAAAGAAAATGGGATGGGAGACTATATTATAGAGCCAGTCTTATCTTTGACATCTCTCCCTATCTCACCTAAGTCTTACAGACAATCTTTGAAATTATCCAAGCCCGAACCTAAAGAACCTCTTGAAGCATATAAAAATAATTTTGTGGCAAAACAAGTATCCAAGCAAGAGTTTGAAGAGGATGAAGTTGTGCTATCATGGCTATACAAAGATGAACTTGAATCTCAAGTTGTTCAAACTAGTGGCTCTACAGCATCCAAACTCTCTTCTAAGTCATATGGTCTAGGAGATAAATTGATAGCTAAGATGGGATATCTAGGTCAAGGACCTCTAGGAGTCAAAGGGAAAGGTCTCATGGTACCTCTCCCACATACTGGTAGAGAAAATAAAGACAAAGTTGGCTTAGGCTTTAAGAAGAAACCCTATCACCTCAAAGGTAATTGCTCTCATGTCATAGAGCAGATCGCACCAGGAGAACCTCTTCTTAAGAAAGAAGAAATAGAACCATCAAATAGTGATTTAGATAGTTCAGAACTCATCCCCTATGAAAAATTTCCTAAGGAGATCAAAGACCTTCTTGATGATAAAGATGATCCAATCAAAAGAATTAATGTAGTAGAAACACAAGAACCTACTATCAATCAAGAGATAGTTGCAACACAAGAACCAGCTAATCTTGAAAAAAATCAAGAAGAGGGAAGTAGTAGTGATTCTAAGACATATTCCCATGAGTATGAATTCAAATCAGAATATGAGGGTAACCCTTCTTGGGGTATTCACCCTGACTTTACTCATGTTCTAAGATTTCCTAGAGATCCTGAATCAGAAGCTGAATCAAATGACTATGAATGGGGATTCATTCCAAAACTAGATGAAGATGAGCTTATTACAAAGAAACATGTTGAATTCATTCACCAATATGCACCTAATCCCAATGTAAGTCTAGAGTGAAATGATGAACCTATCAAGTCTGATCCACATATGGCTGAATTGGACTCCCATGATGACATTGAGCCTATTCACGAATTGAATGTTTTAAGTTGTAATATCACCTTTGAACTTGAGCATCAAGTTAGGACCAATGATGATAGATCCATATCTATAAACACTATCTCCCAATCTTTCTCTACTTTGACTATCAAATATCTAGAACTTATTGATCAAACCTCCACAAATCCAAGCCATGGTCTTTATACCTTCCCAAATGACTATGCCCTTGCTTGATACTTAAATGTAGTTGAGCCTATGAGGACTTCCATCATTGAACCAAGCATCAGCATGACTGAGTTGGACATCAAATATCTTAGTCAGAAAAATAAGAATAAAAAGAAAAAGAGTTCTGAGGGTGAAAACCACTTTGTGGCGGTCTCAAAACCTACAAAATTAAAAATAAAAGATGTATCTGAAGGTGAAAACCTCTCTGAGGCACCTAAGGATGAGATATTTAATGTCCTTTTGAGTCATTTAAAGGATAGATCTCCAATTCTAATTGAGCCCACTCAATCCATCAATTTGGGTATAATAGAGGAACCACAATTGGTACATGTCACACAATCATTATCAGAAGAAGAGAAACAAAAATTTACTACATTCCTAATAGAGAAGAAGATCAACTTTGCATGGAAATATTCACATATGCCAGGATTGGATCCTAATTTCATAATGCATCATTTATCTATTGTTCCAAATGTCAAACCTGTCAAGAAAAAATTGAGAAAGATGCATCCTCATGTTGCACTCTTGGTAAAAGCTGAATTAAAGAAGCTCCTAAAAGCCAGATTCATCTGAGTTATTGACTATGCAGAGTGGATCTCCAATATTGTACCCATTTCTAAATCAGATGGTTCAGTCAGAGTGTGCACAGACTTTAGAGATGTGAATAGAGCATGCCCCAAGGATGATTTTCCACTACCTAACATTGATATGATAGTGGACATGACTGCAGGTTTCAAGATGTATTCCTTAATAGATGGTTTCTCTGGATATAATCAAATAAAAATTTATCCAAAGGATCAAGAGAAAACTACTTTCACATGTGCATGGGGCACTTTTTGTTGGAATGTCATGCCATTTGGGCTTAAAAATGCTGGTGCTACATATCAAAGAGCCATGACATCTATTTTCCATGACATGATGCATCAAAATATGGAAGATTATGTTGATGATACTTTAGCAAAATCTATGATTAGAACTGAACATCTAAAGGACTTGAGCATGATCCTAGATAGAATGGAAAAGTTTAGTCTCCGACTAAATCCTAAGAAGTGTGCTTTTGGTGTCACTTCTGGAAAGCTCTTAGGATACATCATTTCAAAGAGGGGCATTGAGGTTGATCCAACTAAAGTAAAGGCTATAATGGAGATGCAACCTCCTAATAATATCAGTCAGATGAGGACATTGCAAGGAAGAGTTCAATCTATCAGAAGATTCATATCACAACTAGCGGACATATCACAGTCGTTTACAAAAATATTACATAAAGGTGTGACATTTGCATGGAACAAAGAATGTGAATAGAACTTTAACCATATCAAGAAGTATCTATCAAATCCTCCTATCTTGATGCCTCCTATTCATGGGAATCCATTTATCTTATATGTCTCCGCAACAGATACATCACTAGGGGCATTGCTAGCACAACACGATGAGAACAAAAAGGAAAGAGCTATATACTATATCAGTAGAACATTGGTTGCATATGAGAAGAACTATTCAATGATTGAGAAAGCTTGTCTAGCTATGATCTTTGCATCACAGAAACTGAGACACTACATGTTAGCTCATACTACACAATTGGTAGCTAAAATTGATCCACTCAAGTACCTCCTAAGCAAAGCTGCCCTCACAGGTAGATTAGCTAAATGGGTTATGCTCTTAAGTGAATTTGACATTGAATATGTGGAATGAAAAGCTATCAAAGGGAAAGTCATTGCTGATCAATTAGCAGAAGCACCATTGTTTGATGACACACCACTACAAATGGAATTTCCAGATTCCTCTATCATGCATCTTTCTTCTAGAGGATGGTAGTTATTCTTTGATGGCTCCTATACATAGAATGGATCTGGAACAGGCATGTTTTTCATAACTCCTCAAGGATATGCAATCCCAAAAGCATTCAGATTAAAGTTCCTTGCACAAACAATATTGCAGAATATGAAGCCCTTTTGAATGGTATGAAACTAGCAATTGAGTGGAGAGTGACAGAGCTACACATTCATGGAGACTCTCAACTTGTTATTCATCAAGTCAATGATGTGTACCAAACTAAATATGAAAAGCTCATTCCTTACAAGAGAATGGTAGATGATCTTAAGAAATATTTCATATCTATCACATTTGAGAAAATTCCTAGAATGAAGAACAAGGCTACCAATGCAATGGCAACACTATCTACTTTATTATAGCAGCCTGAACATGAGCTATGCTATGAGCTCCTAGTGGAAGCACTATCTTATCTTGCATATGACTCCCCTAAAACCTGCATGATTTGCACCATTGTAGGTCATGATTCATCCAGATACAAAAACCTATTTTCTTATCTCCAAGACCAAATCATTCCCAATACCTTCAACCACCATGAAAAGAGATACCTTATCCATAATGCCTCCTGATATGTCATCATTGGTAATGATCTATACAAACAAGGTCTAGATGGTACGCTACTTAGATTTTTAGAACAGGAAGAGTCTCAACGTGCATTAGAGGAAGTCCATGAGGGTATTTATGGGTCACACTCAAATGGTTTAACACTAGCTTGAAAACTTATTAGGGCAGGGTACTATTGTCCTGAAATGGAGAAAGATTCAATCAAGTTTGCTAAAATTTGTCAAAAGTGTTAAGTGCATGGTAACTTGATTCATGCTCCAGGGAGAGATCTAATTCCCTTCACAACATAATGGCCTTTTCAACAATGGGCTTTTGATCTTATAGGTGCTATCTATCCACACTCTTCTAATGGACATACCCATATAATCACTGCTATAGATTATTTTACAAAATGGGTAGAAGTAGTCCCTTTGACACAGGCAACTGGAAAATAGATATCTATGTTCATATTGAACTATATCATATGTAGATATGGGATACCTCATTCCATAATCATAGATAATGGTGGACAATTCAAGAACAAAGACCTCAATGATCTATGTGCCAAATTCAAGATCACGCAACATTGGTCTTCTATCTACTATCCTCAAGGGAATGGACAAGATAAGGCCTCTAACAAAAATATATTGAAAATATTGCACAGAACAGTTAATAAAATAGGAAGAGACTAGCATCTCATGATCAATCTAGCTCTCTGGGCCTACAGAACAAGTATCAGAACACCTACTAGAGCTACACCTTTCACTTTAGTTTATGGGTCTGAAGCGGTACTGCCTATTGAGGTCGAAATCCCATCACTCAGAATCAAAATGCATGGTCTAGTAACTGATGATGACTACAGAGTGTCTAGGTTGCAAGAACTTGAACTACTAGATGAGCACAGATAAGAAGTGTATGATCATCTCAGAGTATATCAGAAGAGAATGTCTAGAGGCTACAACAAGAAAGTTAGACACAGAGAATTTCAGGTTGGTGATCTAGTCTTGAGAGAAAATTCTAAAAATCAATCCCATCGAGAATGCAAGGGGAAGTTTGAACCCAATTGGCTAGGTCCCTTTGTAATCACTACTACTTTTGGCTCTGGTGCCTATCAACTCTCAACGACTGAAGGAGAACAGCTTCAAGAACCAATCAACATTCTCCATCTGAAGAAATTCTACACCTAAGGCATTCAGTCTATGGTAAAATGTCTTAAAAAAATCTTTAAAATTGGAAAATGTCCTGAAAAAATGAACATCTTGGTGAAAACCTAGCAATAGGTGCCTTGATGATTCACAAAAAAAGCAAAAAATATCAAAAATATCAAAAAATTTGAAAAAATGTCAAAAATATCAAAAAAATTTAAAAAATGAAAAACACAAAAAAAATGAGAAAAAGAAAAAGTGCCTTGGTGAAAACCTGGAAATAGGTGCCTTGGTAGCAAAAATAAAATCTCTGCCAAGATGGTGAAAACCCAGCAAATGGGCACCACTTGTTTCAAAATGCTCCATCTATCAATGCAATCTTGGTCTTTTCCAACTTTCAGTCTTGCTTTAGTTTGTACATATCTCCCAGTTTGTTTCTGCATTCCCATTTTCAATAAGTCAGTTTGTACACCAATCAGCTCAAGCATCTGTATCCTATCAATGTTCAAACTTGGGGGCAATCAGTGTCAAATCCTATGGTCTCCAGTGTATCTTAGACATATCATATCTAGTCAGAGTCCTTTGAAGCTTCATTTGAGTCAGTTTGTCTATCTTGTCTCTAGAAAGGATTTTGCATCTACAACAACGATATCAAACATCAAAACTGAAAACAATCTATGCTTTTTACAATGCTTTTATCTCCTTGTATGCTTACTGATTCACATTGAGATTTTTGCATATTATGTCCTTTTGAGCTCTTCGATGATGTCCTTTACAGGATTTAGAGAGTGATGACTGGGGGCATAATCTTTTCTTTGTCTTCTGCTTGTATGTGAAAATCTAACAACTTTGGAAATTTTGGATTGAAATGGTGTTCGACTATAAGAGCCTCTATCTCGAATTGGATGGCCATGCGTACCTCGACCATTGACACCTAGAAAATTCAAGGAAGTTTGATCTAACTATTGTCTTTTTGAGTGAGTTCTTTCTCCTATTGTGAATGTGATCTTACCTAAGGATGTGAATGATAAAAGGTCACTATGGGTAATTCACATTGGATTTAGAATGATCTCTTGACTACTTGATGTGTTTGTACGCAAGGCATATTCAGGTCATCATGACATTTATGTTTTGATGCTTATACAAATTGCTATATCAAAATGGACATGATATTCAGGTCATCCTAGTGTTTGTGCCTTGGTGCTTATATCTAATCTGACATTCCAAAAACAAAATCAATATTCATATGTCCATGGTTGCCTAGCTAGTGGGTGTTGTATTGATTCTTACGCATACAAATCGATATTCATATGTCTATGGTTTCATAGCTAGTGGGCATTGTATTGATTTATCCAGTTACCTAAAAGTTCAATGATGATAACAAATCGACATATGATCAGTGACTAGGTCCTAGGTCTTAGGTTGCATTTCATTCTACATGTCTCTTTGCATTTTGCATGTTTGCATGATCTCACAATGACTCAATGAACTCCAATACTTAAATGATTCTTCAAATCACATCTTCAAATCTAACAAGAGCTGAATCTCACATGAAGGTTCCTCCAACAAAACAACAAGTAGAATCCTTTTTCAGGATCAAAATCAAAATCTAAGACAATCAAGTCTAGAATCAGTCACTCACTTCTTCACAACCATAAGGTTTGGGATCAGGTGTTTTGACACTTTTGTTTCATTGGTTCATCGTTGCTATAGTGAACACTATCTTTGGTCATTCAAGACCTCCTATCTTCAAATCTTTTCAGTCATCATATCTTTCAAATCAGTTCCATATCTTTATCATACACAGACTGTCTTTGAACCACTGCGCTTTGCACAATAATTCAAAGAGGGGCAAAATGTAATACCCCAAAAATGGGCTATAAGTTCATTAACCTCCTATATCAACATATCGAATGAAATTGACATCGAAGTCCTAACCAAAGGCACATTTGAACATCATCGAATCCTAATTGATTATCCTAAATTCTGCATCAGGGAATATTCCTAGTAATATTCTAATCATCTTAATTATCTTTAATTTAATGATTATTTGGCGATAAATCTTATTTATCCTAAAGTTTGATTAATTGAATATTCTCAATATTTAATTAATTAGATTTAATTCTATCACTTAATTATTTAATTGAAGTTAATTATATTTATTCCTAAATTGTATTATTTAATTTTGACAATAACTCCAAAATCCTATGAATAATTGATTAAATTCTTATTTAATTAATTAAAGCAAGTTGTCAATTTTTAATAATATTGTTTTTGAATAAAAGTTTGAAAAATAATTGATTAACCCATAAATCAATTGTTTTATTTTTCAAAATCAATTAAGTTGAGAATAAATCACTTTATTTATTTATTAATTCATAATTATCCATGTGCACAATCAAAGAGCAGTTAAATTCTAAATCAGAAAATCAATGCAAGTTATTGACTTTTTGGAACTCAACATCATTTCTGAGTTTTAAAGTTGATCTAAACTTCTAATTTGAGTTAAAAAGCTATTTTTGCATGATTTGCATGTTTTTGTGAATTAAATTATCTGTATTTTCAGATAACTCAAAAATCAAGCTGAGTTAATTTGAGTGATTTATGGCTTTCTTTCATGCACCTCCAAAGCCATGGATTTTTATAAATTAAGGCTTCAGCTCATCCCAGATCATCTCATAATTTTTCATAATCACGCTGAAGAATTTATATCTGGAGAATCAAAGCTTATTGCAAATCAGGGCTATTGTGAGTTCAATTTGGTTTTACATTCATTTAGTTTTCATATCATATCATTGTTGGATCAATTTCATATTAGTTCATCTAGCATAGATTCATATCAATTTTGATCATATCATTGCATAGAAAATTAAAAAAAATAGATTAATTGCATTCATATTTTATATCATTTTTGCATTCAAATCCTTCGTTTAGGTGTCGCCAAGGTCACTGATCTCGATAACAATCTGAGAACATCATACTCGCACCTATTAGAAGGCAGTAAATCACCTGGTTAGTTTAGCTTTTAATTCATTGCATGATTTCATTTTTTCTAACCTCTAATGTTTTACTGAAGTGTTGTGTCTATAGATTAGGTACAATTTTCACACACACACTAAGACCCAACCCACTTGATTAGACCATCCAATGGTCAAAACATTAACGCTCATCACCACTAGACTCCACACCATGCAAGTACTCTAACATGAAACTCTACCTTAGAAAATGATTCCATTCCCTCTAATGGTCTTAACAACCTTATAACATCTTAGCATTAAGATCTATCATGATTCATTGCAAGGTTTTAGTGCCCAACTGTCAAATTCTCACTCTATGCCTAAACCCTTCTAGCCCTATCCAACCGGTATTCCTAGGGTTACTCCAATTTTTTCCAAATAAGTTTCTAAACCAAATAGAGTTTAAAATACCCTTTTTAGATTTACTTAGAATATGTGAATCTTGTCTATTGGTCTTTTGGAATATCATCCCTAAAAACTATTGCCCACACCTTTCCTAATAGGCCTAATTTGGCACTTTTACAAAGAAACTACTATAATAACTCTTCCTCAAACCTTCCTACTATGAAAAATTCAAGTTATGGTTTAAAGAAATATATTTTCCACTTTTTTTATATTCCCTATCGATTTAACCCTCCATGCACCAAACCCTCAAATTAAGGAACACTAAACTAGGGCTTTCTTATTCAATATCTTCCAATCACTTCTATAACTTTCCATTAGTCATTTCACCTTGTATTTGATGTATATGGATGGATTCCAACCTTAGATAACCTCCTCATGTGGCTAGTATGCCCACTATTATACCTATGGGACTCTTTTAGTGCATTTTCCAAGCACAATCTCACTGTCTGAGAGTTCTACTCCATCTTCTGACTATTTACCTACACCAAGATAGTTATAAAACATATCACATGAATATTGGGGTTCATACTGTAATCACCAAAAAGTGGACATGATCATTCATATGAGTAATCAAGGCAAAATCAAAGCAATGGAATCAAAATGATCATTTAGCCAATCAAAATTAAATCAAGTCTTAATTCAATATAATTTAAAATCTAAAGCCAAAAGAGAAATTAAAATCATTTAAATCAAGTGAAATTAAATCAATGTGAAATTAATCTAATTAATTGTATAGTTCGATTTAAATCAAATCAACCCATTCAATGGGTACACTTGGCTAAATAAATGAATTAAAATCAATTGATTAAATCCTAATTTCTCTCAACACCAAATGGGAGGAAAAAGCTTTAACCAATAGGATTTAAGGAATGGATCTCACATGGATCAAGCCAAAATGAATCTCAATCACTCAATTTGAAAGAGCATCTTGTCCACTCATCTTGTCTTCTTGTCCCAAGCTTTGAGGACACAATATTTAAATTATCTTCAAAGGGTGGAACCAAAGACTCAACTCAAGCCTAATCATGATCAACTCTACCACACCCCCTATCCTTTCCAAAACCTATATAATCAAGGCATAAATCACTCATAAATCAATCCACAAATATGAGAATAGCATCCAACCTCTTGCATTTTATAGCTAGAAAGGTAATTTAGAAGTTAATTGAGCATTTCTATTTGGAATTGAATTAATTATCTTAGCTTATCACTCATTTATCATTCTAGGAGTGTCATTAATGGAGGCTTTCTGAGAACTTCACATTAACACTCTTAGTTAGAGAGCCATAGGATGCTTAATTGTTCATTCATTTGCTAAATAGAGTGTTATATTGTGGTTATTTAGTTTCTATTTAATTTATTGACAATACTAATTTTATGAAGGTACAATTGTTAGGAATGAATGCTAAATCTTTGGCATCCATTCTATAGCAGTTGTTGTTGCATTCATGACTATGATTGTCATTGATGTCAACACAGTGATCTACCAAAGACTTGTAGAGAAGTAGACAGAGTTTGGATTAGTGCATGTGGGTTATTGTAGTTGGAGCTATGCGATGTTGAGTATATATTCTTTGATGTGTTATAGTTCTATCATTAAGAGCATAGATAGTAATTCATTTATTCATGGAAGTTATGAGCATTTGGGTGGAAGCAGTATTCAGGCAGTGTTCCTGAGTAGCAGTTTGTGGAAATCGGATGATATCTCCTAATCGGGATGGAATCTATTTTTGTGCAGTTAAAGGGAAGTTGAAGACACATTGATAGTGACCTGGATGATAGTGTAAACTTTTATGTCGCACAAGTGAAGATTTATTATATTTGGAAGCTAATAATTTTGTGTAATTTTGGTGTAGCGTGTGGAAACTTTTATGTTGTAATTGTATGCCGACTCATTTGTAATTATTTGAGTGTGGTATAAAGGAAAAAATGTATTTCCTTTTTGTAATGTAGTTGTGATATGGTAGAAGTGATTGTGTGTGATGTTGAATGCATGAAGTGAAGAAAAGAGCTAATTGTGAAAGTGAATATGTGAAGGAAGACATGTGAGGTACAGAGATCTAAAGTTGAGATCTGATGTAATAGTGAGTGTAGCTTGGAATAGTCAAAGAAGAGGTAACATATTATTCTATTGAGTAATACAAAGATTATTTGTACAGTGTGTTCAGTGATCTTACCCTGAAGCTGCTTGGGCAGTGGGTCCTTCTGTCTTCCATAACTCTTAACAAGGTTAGAATCTTTTAACAGGGATTCATATGTACTAAATATATTTCATAAGACTCCTAACAAAGTCCATCCTTTCACAAGGAATATTCATATTATTGCATCTTTTATGGGCATCATTCCCACCGGGGTTTACTCTTTGATCAAGGGGTTCCCTTGCCAACATATCTTGTGTCATTGTGTTATTGTGTATGAATATCTTTCTATGGTTGGTAATTATATTGCTTATATGGTTTAATGTTGTTGAAGATGATAAAAGTTATAATTATTTGATAACTGATTCACCCCCCCCCCCCCTTATCTTGGTGGACTTTACTTTCTAACAATTGGTATCAGAACGGCAGGTCCTTGAAAAACAAGTTTAAAATCTTAAGGAGATCCATGGAAAATTTTAGGAAAGAAAGCCCTAAGTTTGATGGAGTAAATTTTTACAGCTGGAAAGAAAAGATGAAGACACACCTACTATGTTTAGGACTAGGTTATTGGTTGATTACAAAGAATGATAAGACTATCATTGAAGAAGACAATCTTGAAACATGTACTGCTAATGAGAGATATCTATTCATGTGTAACATACTTGCAAGAGAAGCACTTTTGACAGCCCTTTCAGAGAATGAGTATAGTCAGGTAAAATATTTGAAAAAATATCATGAAATTTGGAATGCTTTATACTCTACTTTTGAAGGTGATGAACATGCAAAAAGAGTTAGATTAAATAATTGGATATGTGCATTTGAAGATATAAGAATGTTGGAAGATGAATCTATTAGAAGCTATATTGGTAGAATGTTAGAAATTATTACAGGTATAAAAACTTGTGGAGGAACAAAGACAGAGAATGAACTGATATGGAAAATTTTGAGGACATTGACTCCTATATTTAAGTAGACAACACAGATGATTGAACAAGTTATACCTTGTACTACAAACTTTACAAGAGAAACTCTTCTTGGAAGATTGAAAGTAGCAAAAATGAACCTAAGATTATCAGGAGACTTACCTAGAATGGAGACATCATTCAGTGCTCTTAGTGTTTGCCCTACTTTTCCAAGAAGCATCAGTGTGAGTGGAGATTATGCTGGTAGTAGAAAATCTAGAAATGAAGAAGACAAGAAGATTGAAGAAGGTATTGCCTTGCTTGTGAAAAGAGAACCAGACGGTAAGAAAATATTTAAATGTTAGACTTGTCAAGAATATGGTCATTTTGCATCTAAATGTCCTAAGAGAGTTAAAAAGTACAAAAACAATTTCAAACCTAGAAGATCTAAGGAATGTTATTATGCTAATGATCAAGATCTTGAAGCTAGTATAGAAAGAACTTTAAGTGAAAGTGATACTAAGAATAATGATGACATAGGATTTGTAGCAATTAAAGAAGAAAATCTTGAAACTAATGTTAAGGAAGAAAAAGCCTTAGTTTCTCAAGTTGAAAAGAAAGCTGATTGGATTATAGATAGTGGTTGTTTACATCATATGACTGAAGACATGAAAAATTTCATAAAGTTTAATGAATATGATGGAGGAGTTGTTAGAGTTGGAAATAATGCACCTTGTTTGATTAAAGGTATAGGATCTATTACTCTTGATGGAAAGACTAATACTGATGATGTTTATTTTGTGGATGGATTGAAACATAATCTTTTGAGTGTTGGATAGTTAGTTGATAAGGGATATCAAGTTTGGTTTACTGAGAAAACTTGTGTGATAAAGGATAAAGATAGAAATCTGATTGAAACTAGATCTAGAACCAGAGGTAATGTATTTCAGTTGAATCCTACTGAGATAACATGTTTTATTACTAAGATTGATGACAGTTGGTTATGGCATAGAAATTTTTATCATATAAACTTTGATAACATTGTGAAAGTAAGTACTACACTTGCAGTAAGAGATTTACATAAAATTATGAAGCCTACTAACATGATTTGCAAAGAATGTGTAATGGCTAAATAGAAGAGAAGTTCTTTTCCCAGTAAGAAGTTTACATCTATAGAGAAGCTGGAGATTGTTCATACAGATTTGAGTGGTCCTACCAGGACTAGAGGATTCTATGGAGAAAGGTATTTTATGATTATTGTTGATGATTTTACAAGAATGATGTGGATTGCATTTCTTAAAGAAAAATCTGAAGCATTTGATAAGTTTAAGATTGTTAAGAAAAAAGTTGAGAATGAATCTTGAATGAAGATTAAATGTTTGAGATCTGATAGAGGTGGAGAATTTACTTCTAGAGAGTTTAACACCTTTTGTGAAGAAAATGGCATTAAGAGACAATATTCAGCCCCTAGAATACCTGAACAAAATGGCATTGTAGAAATAAGAAACAGATCAGTGACTGAAGCAGCAAGAGCTATGTTGTTTGAGAATGATTTGGCAAAGATATTTTAGAGAGAAGCAATGAACACAGTAGTGTATACAATGAACAAAGTACAAATTAGAACAGACACAGACAAGACACCTTATGAATTATGGTTTGGACATGCACCCTCAGTTAAGTATTTTAGAATTTTTGGAAGCAAATATTATATAAGAGAGATGATGATATTGGAAAGTTTGATCCTAGAAGTGATGAAGGTATATTTCTTGGATATTCTTTAAAAATTAAAGCCTATATATGTTACAATAAGAGAACTAAGACTATTGTTGAAAGCGCAAATGTTAAATTTGATGAAAAGTTCAAAATTTAGGAAAGAATGCTTGATTATGAATCAGATGAAGAAGCTCATCCTAAACTTAACACTAGATCTATTGAATTATTTTATGAAACTAACAGTGATTTTTTGAATGAAAGCCATAGTGAAGTCATTGAAGAACCTACATCTGAAGAGAGATCTGAGATAGTGACACCTAACAAGAGTTTGTTAAGAAATCATCCTATTGGACAAATTGTTGGGAGCATCAAAAGAGGAGTTCTAACTCGAAATAAGGCACAAGAATAGTTATGTTTGATTTCTCAAATTGAACCTAAGACTACTAATGAAGCTTGTGAAGATGAAAGTTGGACTAATGCTATGAAAGAAGAACTAGATCAAATTGAAAAGAACAAGACATGGGAATTGGTCCCTAGACCTAAAGACAAAAATGTTATTGGAACTAAATAGGTATCCAGAAACAAGATGAATGAACAAGGAGAAGTAGTGAGAAACAAAGCAAGATTGGTATGTAAGGGTTAGTCACAGCAAGAAGGAATTGAATATGAAGAAACCTTTGCACCTGTTGCAAGAATTAAAGTAGTAAAAATATTTTTGGCATATGTAGCTTACAAGAAATTCAAAGTATATTAGATGGATGTGAAGTCAGCATTTTTGAATGGAGAATTGGAAGAAGAAGTCTGCATTGAGCAACCTAAAGGTTTTCCCTTAACTCAAGAAGGAGACATGGTATGTAAATTGAAGAAAGCTTTATATGGACTTAAACAAGAACCTAGAACTTGGTATGCAAGACTGGATAAGTATTTGTTAAAATTGGGATTTACAAAAGGAACAACTGATAGCAATTTGTACACAAAAAAAATTGAAAATGGTTTGTTAGTTATAGTTATTTTTGTTGATGACATTATCTTTGGAGGAGAAGATGAAGCTAGTGACAAATTTGCTGATGAAATGAAGACTGAATTTGAAATGAGTATGATTGGTGAAATTAAATACTTTTTGGGATTACAGATAACACAAAAAAATGATGGTATCTTTGTAAGTCAGACAAAGTACCTGAATGACTTGTTGAAAAGATTTGGAATGGAGAATTGTAAACCAGTTGGAACACCCATGGTGACTGGACATAAGTTATCTAGCACAAATGAGACTCCTATAGTAGAACAGAAGAAATAGAGATCTGTGATTGGTGGATTGCAGTATTTGACTCATGCAAGACCTGATATAGAACATTCAGTTGGAATTATAGCAATATTTCAAGCTGAACCTAGAGAATCACATTATGCAGTAGTAAAGAGGATACTGAGATATTTAAGAGGCACAATGGACTATGGACTATGGTATGAAAAATATGATGATTTTACCCTATGTGCATATATAGATGCTAATTGGGGAGGCAATGTTGATGATAAGAAAAGCACCAGTGGTGGAGCATTTTTCCTTGGAGGAAGATTGGTTTCTTGGCTAAGCAAGAAGTAGAATTGTATCTCACAAAGCACAGTAGAAGCAGAATATGTAGTAGTAGCAAACAATTGTAACCAGATAATTTGGATGAAGAAAATGCTGAAGGATATTGGAATAAAGTTTGTTGAACCTGTTGTTATACATTGTGACAACACCAGCACAGTTAGTATGTCTAAGAATCATGTATTACATTCTAAGACAAAGCATATAGAGATTAAGTATCATGGTGTAAGAGAGAAAGTTGCTAAGAAAGAAGTTAGACTTGAGTACATAAGTACAAAGGAGCAGATAGTAGATATATTCACAAAGCCTTTGCTTAAGGATACATTTGAGTATATGAGAGGTGTGCTTGGGGTTATGCCCCAACCTACTTTTGAAAAATTATGTAGTTTGCTGCATCCATCCAATGGTATATGAGCCTTATCTTTCTTCTGGACTGGATGTTGGTACTTCCTCTATGGGGGAGTATGTGTATCTAAGCTAAGTCATGACGACTCTAGTGAATGTATTTTCTGAATAGTATCTTTTGACATTGAGCTGTTGTTGACATAGTGATGAAATTTTTGTCATTGATGTCAATGGGGGAGAAGTGTACATGAAAAACCATCTGAGGCATCTATTGGAGAGAATTGAATAGGAAAATGAAGCAAGATTTGATTGATGAAGAGGATTTGAAGAAGCAGTGTTGCAGTATTGGATTTTTGGAATATTGGATGTTTTTCATCTATGTTTCCATCAACACCAATGGGGGAGATTGTTAGGAATGAATGCTAAATATTTGGAAACCATTTTGTAGCAGTTGTTGTTGCATTCATGACTATGATTGTCATTGATGTCAACATGGTGATCTACCAGAGACTTGTAGAGAAGTAGATAGAGTTTGGATTAGCGCACGTGGGTTATTGTAGTTGGAGCTATGTGATGTTGAGGATATATTATTTGATGTGTTATATGTCTATGGTTAAGAGCATAGATAATAATTCATTTATTCATGGAAGTTATGAGCATTTTGGTGGAAGCAGTATTCAGACAGTGTTCCTGAGTAGCGGTTGGTGGAAATCGGATGATATCTCCTAATTGGGATAGAATCTAGTTTTGCACAGTTAAAAGGAAGTTGAAGACATATTTATAGTGATGTGGATGATAGTGAAAACTTTGAGGTTGCACGAGTGAAGATTTATTGTATTTGGAAGCTGACAATTTTGTGTAATTTTGGTGTAGCGTGTGGAAATTTTTATGTTGTAATTGTATGCCAACTCATTTGTAATTATTTGAGTGTGGTATAAAGGAAGGAATGTATTTCCTTGTTGTAATGTAGTTGTGATATGGTAGAAGTGGTTGTGTGTGATGTTGAATGCATGAAGTGAAGAAAAGAGCTAATTGTGAAAGCGAATATGTGAAGGAAGACATGCGAGGTACAAAGATCTGAAGTTGAGATCTAATGTAATAGTGAGTGTTGTTTGGCATAGTCAGAGAAGAGGTAACATATTATTCTATTAAGTAATACAAAGATTGTTTGGATAGTGTGTTTAGTGATCTTACCCTGAAGTTGTTTGGGCAGTGGGTCCTTCTGTCTTCCATAACTCTTAACATCGTTAGAATCTTTTAACAAGGATTCATATGTACTGAATGAATTTCACAAGACTCCTAATAGAGTCCATTATTTCACAAGGAATATTCATATTATTGCATCTTTTATGGGCATCATTCCCACCGGGGTTTACTCTTTAATCAAGAGGTTCCCTAGTCAACATATCTTGTGTCATTGTGTTATTATGTATGAATATCTTTTTATGGTTGGTAATTATATTTCTTATATGGTTTAATGTTGTTGAAGATGATAAGAGTTATAATTATCTGATAACTAATTCACCCCCCCCCTTCTCAGTTATCTTGGTGGACTTTACTTTCTAACAACAATTACTAGTACACAAAATGGCGCCCACCATGGGGCCCTAGGCTTCACTTTCTAAAAATCTCGTAATCTTCATATTTGTTCAAATTTTTGCATGTTTAACTCTCAGTTTTGCAATGAAATATCACTTTTGAGATTCAAACGGTGCTTTTGAGCAATTAAACAATGCTTCTGAGCACTATTTCAATGCTTCCATGGAAAATTTGTGTGCCTTTGCACAGTCAAACATCACTTTTAAATCCTTTTGACTTCTGTCTTAAATTCTAACAGTGCTTATTCCCTGAGTACCAAGTCTGAGCACTTCTGCATACTTATCCAGTGCTTTTTCTTATTTTCATAAGCCTTTTCTTGATGATTTAGCACTTTTACTATCTATTTTTGTGCTTTTAAAAGTTTAAATAGCGTGTTTGAGCTGATTTGCAGTGCTTTTAAACAGTTAAATAGAACTTTTAATCATTTCTAGAGCGCTTTTATATAAACTACAAATTTTTATATTCTGACAAATAGAAAATGAATTTTATGACTCTTCAGGATGATTGATCACAGAAAAGTAGAAAAGCCAAAGAGCAGATTCAATCAAGAAGGCAGAGCCTTGACAAGGAAAATCAAGGAGGAGAACATTGCTCATATTAAACTTGTCTTGGAAAATTTGTAGCAAGAGGCTCAGGTATATGATCATTACATCAAAGTGGTAGAAGCATATAAGGCAAAGTTTGTCTCATTAAATTGGATATTTTCACCTTAATCAAGTTTTTCTTAAATTTGACAAGTAAGGCTTAAAGTTCAATTTTGTCTTTGTTTCTTCAATTTTATTTTGTTTTCTTCACTATTGCTAGTTTTGTTGACTAACTTGTTGGAGGAAAAGCACATTGGAAAGGAAAAATCACCAAGGTAACCATAAAAATTGGAAAATCAATCAAAAATGCCCCTAGCCTTTTGCTAGCTACAAGGAAAAGGTAATCCTAAACGTCGTCAAATTTTGTTCTTAAATTGTGGCTTTGGTGCTTTCAAAAATCTAGTAATTAAAATGCAGCCTATTATTGTTTGAGAAATTGTGACACTAGGCCTATGCTCTTCACTTCTTTTAGTGACTCAAAATGCCAAACATGTCAAAATTTCTTGATTAAAAGAAAGGTTAAGGAAATCAAGCACATAAAATCTTAAACCCCTTGTTTGTGGAGGAGAGTAGCAATACTCAAATCCCATTAGTTTAGTGGGTTTGGTAATTGAACATTGTTAATTGTGTTTGGGAAATTCAGAAATAGTTAGGGATATGCTCTTCACCTTTTTGGTGAATCAAATTCTTGAAAACTATCTCTTAACTCTATTTTCTTGCTTTCACATGAACATGCTAGATCATTAGTTGGGCTCCCCTCCTGAGATTTACCTTAAAAGGGTCAGTGAGAGGGACAGCCCAAAGTGGGATACACTCTCCTTTTTCTCAATCATCCAACCCACTATAAAATGAAATACATACATCCTTAATGGGGTGTGTGACAAAAAGGTGTTAAATTTTTTAACTTCCTTGAGTAGTCCTCACGGATTGTGAAAAACTCTGATATACCGGTGGTGGGAAGCCTCTTAATATACTTGGAGGATGAAAGTATAATATCCATTTTGAATGGAATATTGATTAAAACCTTGTTAACTTAGTAAAGACTACCTAATAGAGCCATGTTTACGAACCAATCTTGAGCTAGGTAGATTGCTTGAAGTATCTTTTGTACAAAAGCTCATGATAATGTTCTTTCAAAATAAAAAAATTTGTGTTAAGGGTTAAAAGAGACAAGTGTATTTGTGATTGTGTGTTTGGAAAAACATAAGACAAGTGAGAGATATCCATCCAAAGATCAATCTTATATTTTTAATCTCTTCATTTAAAAACAACAATTCTCAAATCAAAAGATCAATTCCAAAGAAAACCTTGTGGGATGTCAGTTTCCACATGCTCCCATTAGTTCAAAGTGTCTTTACAAGGAGATAGAACTTGCGTAGCTAGAGAAGTTCTCGAATTTGAATACCAAAGTCTTTTTAATGATCACAATCAAGGGGATAGTCTCCCAAACCTTTTTGAAGAAAGACTTAACAATATGGATCAAAATTTTGCATTTTATGATCATCAACATGGAGGAAACAATGATAACACTAATAACACTAATCAACCTCCTAAGGAAACTCTTGAAGAAAAATTTGAGAGAGAAGCCCAAGACATGGAATTCCTAGAAGCCATGGATAAACTGATAGAGAGGGATAGAGAGAGATTTTTCTTAAACCTAGCCCAAGCAGGAGTAAAGCTCCCCCATGACTATGATATAGACCAACTAAAGAAGACTCAAGAAGAAGAGAACCCAATGAGTGTTATGACTAAGCAATTAAAAATGTTCCAAGAACAAATTGACTTAATGAAAAAGGCTGTTGAGCCCAAGCCTTTTTCTATTTAAGGCTTGTGCCCATTCCCATTTGATAAAAGCTTAACCATGGCACCTTTTCCTTTCATTATCATCTTTCCTAAATATGATAAGTACATGGATAAAATAGACCCACATGATCATCTTCATGAATTTTGTGCCTTAAGTATTGAGTTCATGCATAACACTACGTATCTAATGAGACTTTTTCCTAGGAGTTTTGGAGGTTCCGCCATGGAATGGTTCTCTAAACTCCCATAAGGAATTAAGAATTTTAAGGAATTAGCCTCCAAGTTTTTGACCCACTACTCCTATAATATTGAGCATGAAATCACAATGATCAAATTGTGTGATACCAAATAGAAAGATGGTGAGTCCTTCTTAGGATTCCTACAAAGGTGGAGGACCGTTTTTGCATGGTATCCACGAAGTATCCCTGAAAAGGAGAAGATGGAAATATTCACAAAAAATTTGACCACGGAGATGAATTATCACCTCCAACTTCAATTTCCCCCAACCTTTGAAAAGCTTATTGAAAATGGGATTAAAATTGAAGATTTATTGGTAAAACGAGGAGAGATAAAATTATTCAAAGATAATAAGTCTAATACCAATACCAACAACAATCATTATATATCTAATTATACTAATAATAGAGGAACCAATAATCACAATGATAAGCCTAAGTTATGGTTGAAAAATAACAATAAAAATCTTGTGAACGATGGAGTCGTAGAGGCCAACAATTTGAAGGCCACCCCTTTCAACTTATCAAGTGGAGCCAATTATTCATATAACTTTAATCAATTGAACAAGGCTCCATTTAATTCCAACAATTCCAATAATTCCAACAATCCGAACAACAATGCTAATAATAATCCTTATAATAATGCTAATGAGACTAAGCCCAAACCCTTTTTCTCCACTTATAACAAGAGAAAATTCACCTTTCTAGGTGAACCCTTGGAGAATGCATTAAGGACCTTGGTTTCTAACAAGATCATCACATTACCTGATTTGAGAGATTATGAACCTCAAGTTAAACCTAATTGGTGGAATGATTCTCACCATTGTGAGTATCATCAAAATAGAGGTCATAAAACCAATGAATGCATGAAGTTAAAACACTTAGTGCAAGACCTAATAGATTATGGAACTATCAAAATTGAAGCACCTCAAAATAATGAGGATCATACGGCCTTCAAGAACCCATTTCTAAACCATGAAAAGGGTGAATCATCTAATAACAACCAAAATAAATAAAAATTTAATGAGAAGGTGAACTTTTCTCACACTTACGATAACATAATCAATACTCTAAGAGAAGAAGATAATTCCATAAATGTTATCATGGTAAAAGAGAAATTAAAAGAAGCATCATCTAACATTGTCACTAGGGGGCAAGCTTCCAAAATCACTCTACCCGAAAATGCTCTGAGGATTTTTCTAACCAACCAAAACACACCTTCATCATCAAGGAAATATAACTTGGTGGATCAATTATAAAGGACTCCTGCTCAAATTTCAATCTTAGAGTTTCTCAAGTTATCACCTACGCACAAGGAAATTCTAGAAAAATCTTTAGTGGAAACCAATGTGGCACTAAACCTAGATGTGCACAAGTTCCAAAATATGGTGGGACATCTCATTGCTCCTCATTTCTTATCATTTTCATAGCAAGATGACATGTCATTGAACCATCCACAGAATTAACCTTTGCACATAGAGGTTCTTATTCACAAGCATCGAGTGAAAAGAGTGCTTATTGATGGAGGAGCCAGTTTAAACATATTGAATAGGGGTAAAATTGATTCACCTCTATCAAAATGTGTGTGTATATTGTATGGGAGAAATATGAGATTCACTCCTAAATCCAAATTCTCAAAGGAGAAATCCAATTTGATCAACCAAAAAGGTTAATACACAATCGAATCAATCTAAGGAGAATATGGAAAAGAGAGAGAATAACCCTATGTTTCCCTATGGTTGAATTTAAGTCTTTACTAATTGAAATATAAATACTAACCTCAAATTAGGGCAGATCTAGAAAATGTCAAATTTTGGTGTCTTTGTGTACTTTCGAGCAATTCTACAACCTGTTCTAGACTAGAAATGCCGAGATAGAGAAAACCCAAAAATCTTTCTCCAAGATGAGCTCAAGTAGGCTTTGACCCTCATAAAAGGTCAAATACTACATTCTTTATTTTAAGTTTGATTCTGATTTTTTTCACAAATCTCAGAAGTTTTCCGAAAAGGGTATCCAAATTTGCTTTTAGATCTGAAATCCCACACCTATACCTACAAGAAAAGGAGGGTTTTTGTTGTTTGTTTGAGGGGTTTGCCTTGGTCAAACCCTGATTGGAATCAACATTAATATTGAAATTAAAATAGGAATGCTAGCAAGTAGTAGAAAAGGATCTAACAATGAAGCTATGCAATTCAATACATATGTAATTGTATTTTGAATGTAAATAAGTATATTGATATGAAAGCTTGAACAAAACAATAAATGTAAATCAAACCTCCATGATTGTATGCTTGGAATCCACCTTGAAGGAAGAATGAAATGGATCTTGAAGATGAACAAAGGATCTTGAAGGAAGATCACACCATCATGATGGCTAGATCTAGGGTTTGAATAATGAATCTTGAATGCTTGAACCAAATCCCTCCAATGGCTTGAATGCTTGAATCCTTGATCTTCAATGGAGAACTTGGATGGAGAAGAGGACTTTAATGCTTGAATGGATTATTTCTTGATCACTTTGAGAGCTTGAGATCAATTTCTTGAGGATGAGATGTTGATGTGAAAATGAGAGAGGAAGGCCTCCTTTTATAGTGAACTAGGGCACAATCCTCTAGAGGTGCCACCTTGGAGAATTAAATCCCAATTAGGTCCTAACCTTTAGAAAATATACCTAGATTAAATGCAATTAGAGGATTTACCATCCCGAAACCTGAAATGGCCAACTCAGAGGTGAGAAAATAAATATCCTGAAAGCCTGATGCCCGAAAATCAAGGATTCTGGAAATTTGAATGAGGGGAGAAAAATCAAGGTTAGACCTAACCTAGTAAGGTTCAACCTTGATCCTGACCTATTAAGGTTTGAGCTTGATCCTTACCTAGTCAAGATCAACCTTGAATTTCACCCTAGGCCCAAATTCAGTCAGAACAAGGTCAGGAGGTCTCGAGGATGCCCAAAAACCTAGAAATGATATCAGAATAGGATAGAATATCAAGGATAGACATAAAATCCTATGATTACTATGATGAAGGCTAGGAGGACCTATTTCTAAATCCTACCTAGAAAATAGAGCCATGGAAGAGGGAAATTAAGGAGAATCCTCAGGATCCTAACCCTAATTTCACCTAGATTGAAGAAATCAAGTGCAGGGGAGAAGTGGAAAGCAGGGAGAAAGCTAAATCAAAGCAAAGATCAACTCAAGGCATTCAAGATGATCCCAAACCACTTACTCAGAGGGCTAAATGCTCTTAACATGAAAGTGCTTCCATTTTAAGATGATACACATATGTACCCTAAATTTGGTCTAAGCCCTAGGATTTTCTGAGGAGGCTATTGATTCAAAGAAAAAAATAACAATCAAAGCTTACGATGATGAAGAACGAGCATCAAAAGGATTCATAATACTTCCCATAAGAGTTGGTCCTATGCAAAAGGAAATAATTTTACAAGTGTTAGATTTAAAGTTGACCTACAATATCTTGTTAGGGAGTCCATGGATCCATGAAATGTAGGATGTTCCTTTTCGTTACCACCAATATTTAAAGTTTCCTTATCTAGGGTAGGAAATAATGATAAGTGGGGACTCAAACCCTTTCCAATATTGTGACAACATCAAGCCTATCAATGACTCTCTAGTTGCACACAATGTAGAGGGGTCTATACCTAATCAAATAGAGCAAGGGAAAAGTTCTAAATACATCCCATTATTGAAGGAAAAATAAAAGATAGAAAAGGAACTTATTATTGAATACATACCAAAACTCACTAACCTAGCTACATCAACTAAGGGAAAGGAGAAGATTAGTGAGGATAATATTATTGAAAAACTGAAAGAAGATCTAACTAAATCTATCGAAGTATACACCAAGGAGGCCCACTATCAGAAAATGGACCAAATGATGAAGAATTTTGATGAGCAATTTAAAATCAAGCAAAAATGAGTAAGAGAATACTCCTTATCCATGATGGACTTGCCCTTATCACCTAAGTCCTATGGGAGACCACCTAATATACCCCATAGATATAATGATCATTTTATGAGGGCTAGAACTTCATCATCCATGGATGAGGATGATAATGAGATCCTAAATTGGCTTTGCAAGGATGAAGAAACAAGTGCACATGTCAAACACATCCAAAATATAAGCATTCCCACACATCAATATGGGAAAATATTCCAAATCATGCAAAAGATAGAGTACAAAGGCCAAGGACCTTTGGGCATGAAGAATGAAGGACTCATCAAACCTATAGAAATGACATGGTGAGATAGAAAGGATAAAATAGGATTAGGGTATCTTTAACAAGGGTACACTCAAAAACACTATCCTAAACTCTATGATCAGATATTACAATTAGAATCCCATAGTGATGAAGATTCCAATAAATGGGAATGGGACTCATTGTCAAGTGATTCATGCCATGATAGGGAGATAGATGTGATTCATACATACACTTCTAGAGACAAAGGACAAATAGTAAAATCAAATCTAAATCAAGCATCTAGTTTGAATCAAGTGGTTTTAGAGAACCTTCAAATTCAGGAGATTGTAATAAATCAATGGGTAGGTGAACCCTATATACCTTCATGGAGACCAACTATGGAGGAATCAAACATTAGGTTTAATCCACATGACTTTTATCCAACAAAAACCTTAGAGGAGTCTAGCGAGGAAGAATTTGACCCCACTTCTTTGGAACATTTAGAAGAAGCACATGTCATAGACTTGAATGATACAATGTATGAACCATCAAAGAAGGTATTAGCCCTAAATCTCAATGAACCAAGCCAAAGCATTGATCCTTTAACTCTCATATACCCAAAATTAATTAAATGGGATTCCATTGAGCCAACCATCCTCCCAACCTTTTTGAATGAAAGCATGGTGTCCCAATATCTCAATGCGGTTGAACCTTCTTCTACTATGGAATATCAGGAGGAAATGATAAAGGGGAGTGTCCAAACTTTTAATCCACTTAAAAATGAAAAAAATGAAAAAAGGCAAAAAGGAGAAGAATCTAGTATTGAAAACCACATAGTGGCAGTATTAGATCGAAAAGAAAAAGAAATAAAGGATGTTTCCGAAGGTGAAAACCCAATTGAGACACCAAAGGAAGGAATTTTGGATGATTTACCTCAACATTATGAAGAGAGATCTCCAATCTTGATCGACCTACAAAAAAGATAAACATTGGGTCAGAAACTGAGCCAAAAATCATACATCTAGCAGCATCATTATCTAGCAAAGAAAGAAAAGAATTCATTAAATTATTTAAGGAAAAACAAGTCAAATTTGCATGGTCATATGATGATATGCTAGTTTTAGATCTGAACCTAATTATGCACCATTTAAACATTAAAGAAGGAGCCAAACCGATCAAACAAAATCTTAGAAAGATGCATCCCCATATAGCATTGCTAGTAAAAGTGGAATTGGAAAAATTGCTAAAAGTGGGATTTATTAGGGCCATTGATTATGCACAATGGATTTCAAAAATAGTGCCAGTATCAAAAGAAGATAAGTCCATCAGGATTTTCATAGATTTCAGCTAAACTTGGCGTGTCCTATGGATGATTTTCCTCTTCCAAATATAGACACCATTATGGACCTAACAGCAGGACATTCTATGTTCTCACTCATGGATGGATTTAGTGGATATAATCAAATAAAGATAGCACCTAAGAACCAAGATAAAATAGAATTCATGTGTGCATGGGGAAATTTTTGCTGGAATGTCATGCCTTTTGGTTTGAAGAATGTCAGAGTGACCTATCAATGAGCAGTGACCACTATATTCCACAACATGATGCATAAGTTCATGGAGGACTATGTTGATGATATATTAGAAAAGTCTCAATCAAGAGAGGATAACTTACCAATTCTAGAGAAAATCTTTTTCAGGCTAGAACAATTCAAAGTGAGGATCAATCCAAAAAAATGTGCATTTGGTGTCTAATCAAGCAAGCTGCTAGGCTACATTGTATCCGCAAAGGGAATAGAGGTAGATCCTGCTAAAGTAAAAGCCATCATGAAGATGGAAGCACCTTGAAACATAAGCCAAATGAGGTCACTAAAAGGAAGAATTCAATCCATCAGGAGGTTTATATCCCAATTGGCATAAAAATGTCACAACTTCACTCAACTTCTCCATAAAGATAGTTTTCAAATGGGATGAGAAGTGTGAAGAATCTTTCAACATGCTAATGAAGCATATCATGAATCCTCCAATTTTGATACCACCTATCAGAGGCAAACCCTTGATCCTATATATTTTAGCAACTGAGCATTCATTGGGGGCACTTTTGGCACAAGAGGATGAATCAGGCAAGGAAAAAGAAATATACTACATAAGTAGAACTCTAGTCAAATATGAGTTAAACTACACCACTTTCATCGAAAGGGCATGCTTGGATGTGGTTTTTGCTTCACAAAAACTGCATCACTATATGTTATCTCATAAGATAAGACTCATTGCCAAAATCGATCCTTTGAAGTATTTACTAAGAAAAATAGCATTGAATGGGAGGTTAGCCAAATGGGTGATGGTATTGAGTGAATTTGACATTGAATATGTAGACCGTAAATCAATCAAAGGGAAAGTCATTGCTGACCAAGTAGTAGAATCACCACTACAAGATGATCAGCCAATTCAACTAGAATTCCCAGATTATAAGATTGTGAATATAGAGGCAAAAACATGGTGACTGTACTTTGATGGTTCATACACCCAACATGATCAGGAGCAGGCATACTATTGATAACTCTGCAAGGGTCTACAATTCCAAAATCCTATAAATTGCTATTTCCATGTACCAATAACATAGCAGAATATGAAGCCTTAGTAATTGGCATAAAGTTGGCTTTGGAATGGAAGGTGACAGAACTAAAGGTTTTTGGAGACTCCCAACTAGTCATTAATTAGATTAATGATGAATATCAGATGAAAGATGACAATTTGGTGCCTTACAAGAACATGGTGGAAAACCTTAAGAAGTACTTCACTCTTATTACATTTGAGCAAGTGCCTAGAGAAAAGAATAGAGTAGTAGATGCAATGGAAACTTTGGCCTCTCTTCTAAATCTATGAGATCAAAGTACCAGATATGAATTCCTGGTAAAAGAAGTGGAACAACCCGCATTTGACCCCACCCATCCTCATACTATTTTCTTATTAACTAGACAAGAATCACCTTGGTATGGAGCCATTTACACTTACCTCAAAGACCAAATCTTACCAATGGACCAAACTAGGAACCAAAATAAAAGCTTCATCTGCCAAGCCACTCGATAAACCTTAATATCTGAAACGTTGTATTGTAAGAGTCTCAACGGAATGCTTCTTAGATGCTTAGAGAAAGAGGAGTCAAATGTAGCCTTGTGAGAAATCCATGAGGGAATTTGTGGGTCACATTAAAATGGATTAACCCTAGCTAAGAAATTTCTTAGGATAGGATATTTTTGGCCTATGATGGAGAAAGATGATTGTCATTTTGCTAAGACTTCTCAAAAGTGTCAATTTCATGGAAACTTGATCCATGTACCAACCCAAGAGCTTCATCTAATGACAACACCATGGTCAGTTTATCAATGGGGATTAGATTTAATAGGTATGATTCATCAACCATCTTCCAATGGTCATAAGTTTATAATCTCTACTATAGACTATTTCACTAAATGGGTGGAAGTTGTACCCTTGTCAACTGCAATAGGCAAACAAATATCCTTGTTCATTTTGAATCACATAGTTTGTAGATATGGTGCACCTCATGCCATCATCACAGATAATGAAAAACACTTTAAAAACAAGGATCTAAAAGAGTTATGTACAAAGTTTCACATGATACATCATTCCTCTTCAATCTATTATCCCCAAGGTAATGGACAAGTTAAAGCAACGAATAAAAACATCTTGAAGATATTTCAAAGAGAACGGTGGACAATTCAGGTAGAGATTGGCATATAAAAATAAACCCGACCTTATGGGCTTATAGAACAAGCATTAGAATGCCAACAAGAGCTACACATTTTTCCTTAGTCTTTGGAATAGAAGAAATTTTACCTTTGGAGTTAGAACTTCCATCCTTAAGGATATCTCTTCATGGTTTGATAAGTAAGGAAGATTATAGAGTTGTAGGTTGCATGAACTAGAACTGCTAGATGAGAAACAGCAACAAGCATTTGATCACTTAAGGGTAGATGAGAAATAGCAACAAGCATTTGATCACTTAAGGGTATATAAAAATAGAATGTCAAGGACTTATAACAAGCACTTTAAGTCAAGAACATTTCAAATAGGTGACCTAGTTTTGTGAGAGAATCCCAAGAACCAAGCCAAAAGGGAAAAGAAAGGAAAATGGGAAGAAAACTAGTTAGGACCTTTTGTTATCACCTCATCTTTTGGCACAGGAACCTACAAGCTAGTTGATTGTGATGGCGAAGAGCTACAAGAACCTATCAATAGCATTCACCTAAAAAGGTTCTATACATGAGACAAATGAAAGAGTATAAAGAGTATCAGAAAATTAGATGGCAAGCATCCTATTTATTGTATATAGTCAAAAGAGATCTTGAAAATACCAAAAACATTGAAAAGCAAAAAAGAGAAAACAAATTGGAAAAGCAGAAAAGGTCAAAAATAGTGGAAAATTGAGCATGAAGAAAGCAAAAAAAACATTCATATATGATTCTCAAAAGATGTTGACTTGGTGAAAACCTAGAAAATAGGTGCCTTGATGATAAAAAAAAAAGAATTGAAAAAAGAAAAATGCAAAAAAAATTGAAAAAGAGAAAAAAGTATCTTGGTGAAAACCTAGCAAATAGGCACCTTGGTAGCAAAAAAGGAGAAAAAGCTTTAAAAATATAAAAAGAAAGAAAGATTCATTCAATCAGTGAAAATCTGATAAACAAACACCATTGAAAGTCCAAGTCATTCGCATACCTAGAAGGTCACCTTGTAAATATTGCATTCACCAGCATTTGTATATATTGCATAATAAAACCCCAGAGTTGCATTTGCAAGTACCTAGAGATTTTGGTCACCTAATCTGCAAATTATCCTAAGTCCAACTTTGAAATCATATCAAACTGGTGGAAATCTACTCAAAAGGAGGAAGGATTCATCAAAAGAAAAACTTCAATCAATCAGTGAATCAATTCATCAAAAATGCAAGTGAAACACTTAATCAAATCTTTAATCCCAATCCAATTTGAACCAAAAGAAAAATTTGATCTAAGATCTTACATGACCTTATCTTTATCAGGATTAAAAGTATGAAATAGATGCAACAACACTTGAAATATGGATTTGAAAAATATTGCAAAAAAAAAATTCTAAGTGTTGACTTGATTGATGAAATCATGTCTTTCTAGCAAAATCGATGAAAGTTTTTAAACTAGACAAGCTATGATGAAAGTGTGATATTTTAGTTGATTTCTGAATGATTGTCTTAAGATCAAAGTTATAAATCATGTATTATTTGTCTAAGGATGTGATCATCAAAGAATCATCAAGGACTTGTACATAGGATAAACCTGAGATCTTTGTTTGTTTACGCAAAAGGATACCTTGGATATTTTGATGTTCAATATCATAATACCAAAATCCACTTGCAACATAGAATCTGAAAAAATTGGTATTCACACTCTCATGATTGGTTTCAATTAGTGATAGTCGTACCAAAAAAGAGATGGGAAAGCAAAAAACAAGAGGTGCAAAAAGTATTCATATCATCATGGTTGAACTAGTGATGGTTGTACTAAAAAGCAGAATTCCAAAAACTCCTCAATGATGACTATAAGCTCCAAATTTTTGAATAATTTTAGTTAGTTGCATACATCTTAGATTAAATGCATTTAATGTATTTTGCTTTTCTTAGTTTATAATTGCAAGAGGGAAAATTGATAAAACAAAAGGGGGTGTGGTCAAATCAAAGAATCAAAGGATCATCAAAAACTATATGTGATCGAGTGTGTTGGAAATCAAAAATCAAAACAAAAGTGCATTTCATTAGTTCAATTGCATTTTTTAGGTTCATTTATCACCATTGCATCCCATTGCATTAAATCATTGAACTCATTACCACTAGATTCATTTAATCATTTTCATCATTTAAACCATTAAGTTCATTGCATTAAGTAGCATTAATCTTTATCATTAGAATCATTTAACCCAATTGCATTAGGTTACATTCATCATATTAAGTCCATTAAATTGCATTAGGTTGCATACATCACCTTAAATTTATTAAGTTCATTAGATTACATCATTCAAGATTCATTTCATTTAGTATGCATCATTCATTGCAAAAGAAAATCATTCATTTTAAATCCATTAAAGTGCATTTACCATGGTGTTTCATTAAAATCATAATCATTACATCATTACATTTCAAGTAGAACATCATAGCCATCATTATATGCATATCATTTAAGTCATTACATATAAATCCATTCAAAAAAAGCAATGCATTGCATCATCATTTATATCATGTAACATCTAGGATCATTAACCATTAAGTATCCATATCATATTGCATTCATATACATTGCATTACAATCATCTAATCCATCTATATATCATTACATCCATGAAAGAAAAGCATTAATCATTAGAATCCACATCATTGCATTCATCCATCTATTTTATGTCATACATGAGACCATGATTTAAGCATCATTAGAACATGTGCATACATTTCTAAAATTGCATCTAAAAAACATAAAACAAAGCATATAGGAGATAGAACCACCTAGATCTGCATATCATGCTAAAACACCTGAAAAGGAAATCCAACACATCATGACATCATATATAGTGAGAGCTATCAAAAAGAGTATCAAATTCTAAAACATCATCATGAAGTAAACAACATATCAGAGTCTATCAAGGTGATCATAAATGCAACATCCAAATAATCAAAGTCTATCAATGCTCATAAAACTATCAAAGTATCAGTATCAACAACATAGATCGAAACAAAAATGATACAAAAGAGTCTAATGTATCGATATCAATAACAAATAAATGACATCATGTATAACAAATAATTAGGAATATCTCATATCATATATCTCAACTGGGTGAACCACCAGCACCATCTCCACCATCAAGACTAGGAGCACTATATGGAGGATGACTTGAGCTCACCTATAATCCCTGTTGGCTCATCACAGTGAGAAAGGTCTGCATCATCGAACTTAGCTAAGTAACCTACTATTGCAACACTGACATCTAAGACTGAAGAGATATAACATCTGATGCTAAAGTTGGGGTAGGAGCCTATGCTGCAAAAGTTTGTGGTGGAGGTATTGAAGAAGAAGGCATCAAAGAAGAAGATGGAACTGACAAGGATGGAACAAAGCTAGAAGAAGATGGACTTGAAGAAGATGAGGGCATCATAGTAGAAGTAGGTCCCTAAGTAGAGGAATCCTATGGAACAACTGGAGGTATCACCTGTTGAGTAGGAGGACCCTGTGCCAGATCAATTAAAACCTATGCATCAACCTCTCATTGTCACCTATCCCTATGCTGGTCTAGTCTCATATCTAGATCCATAGCCACCTGATGGAGTGCTCTATCTACACCACCTCTAACCTGATCAACCCTAGGAGGGATAGGAGCAACAACAATCACTAGAATAAGAACCCTGCCTACTATGACTACCTAATGACCCTATCATCTGCACTATGCTCTAATCCTACCCCCACCTCTCCCACCATCTCCATCATTTGTATCATCTCCCCCATCCCCCGCATCACCACCATCTCCATCTGATATCTCATCAATGCCTAGAACTCTCTTAGCACAATCAGTAAATCTCATAAATGGGTATCGATGTAACCACTCATCATAATCCTCTGTGATCCTAGCATCCAAAAAATTCTCTCTCATGGACCAAGGTATATACATAAGGTCTCAAATCTCTCTAAAATTTGTGCCATAATCAACACAAGGACCCCATAAAGATCTCTCTACCTACACTTGAGCATACATTGCTACTCTCTATGGCATACCTTTTCTGCACCCATACTGACACAATACTATCCTAAAGAAGAATCTCTCAATGATATAATTGGAATGCCCAATCATCCATCGAGGGAAAAACATATAAGGTAACTCAGATTCATCCTCGGGCCAAGCCTCACAACCAACATATGGCCTCCAAAATACAACATCCATATCGTCAATGACACGATGCCAATAATCTAGCTTACCCATATGGATCTAAATAACCATGCCCTCATACATCTAGGTGAATGGCCAACCTGGATCTCATTGTCGCACTGTGATGGACCTTGTCACTGGGATATGCTCCCAAGTCCAGAGCTATAGTAAGATCACTCCTATAGTGAGAGTAGAAGAATGTCTGTACACCACTATATGTATCTCATGATACAACTGAGCTAATACACAGGAACCCTAATCAAACCTCTAGGGATGTGCCAACAAGTCCTCCAGAATAGGACCCCATCCGATGAAAAATCCATGACCACATCTATTAGGAAGAAGAAACATGTCGACATGCTAAACCATTATATATAGAATCATAATTAACTAACTCACCTTTGGTAGGCAATTGAAGGATACGATACACATCCTCCAGGGTGATTGTCATCTCACCCATCGGCAAATGTAAGGTGTTATGGTCTGAGTTCCATCACTCATCCATAATAGTGATCAGACTCTAATTAACTCAAAATCAAGGAAGAGCTAGAAGGAAAGATAAACCACACAGACTGACATGTCTATAATTAGCCCCACTCAAGTCCTGGATCATACTAAAAGGCAATGGGTATGAACCACAAACACCCAATGACTTGAGCACAACCTGCACAAAGTAAGTTCAATCACATCAATTTTGATAGAAATTATCATTTGGATTATCCTAAGTCAATCAAACATTTACAAATATCAAACCACAATCAATTTTCATGCTTCTACTCAGATAGGATGGAAAATTCATCATCACCCATCATCTAAATCAAGATTGACAATCCAACATTCAAATTATGAATGACTCATACTGACATCTTACGACTCACTAAAACATCAAGTTCGTTACCTTAACCAATCATTTGATCAAGGATGTTGAACAGTTTGAAAGTTGACTACAACAATTTAAAATCTTTTCTAGCAGGGTGAAAGCGTTATTTCAGACTTTAAAAGCGCTAAAACACAAATGCATTATTTAAAAGTGTAAACACGCTACTTAACAACTCAAAAGTGCCATTTCAAGAAAATGCGTTCAAATAATTTGAAAGCACTATTTTAAAATTTGGAAGTGCTATTCTAATTGGCAAAAGCGAAATCAACATCAAAAGTTCTATTTGATAAGGTGAAAATGGTCTAGGGCCAAGAACGGGCATGTAAATGCATTGTTCCAAAATGTGGAAGCACGGGTTAAACACGTGAAAGTGCAACTTAAAGGGTAAAAGCACTATTTAAATTTGCAAAAGTGCTATTTGGAAAAATAAAAGCAAAAAAAGGGAGTTTTATCATGAAAAATTTTATTTTTTTGGAATTAAATGCATAAATCGACAAAACAAAGAAGTTCAGACACTCACCGGAGGTCCATAGTTCAATGGCCGCTAGAACCATTGACCATGCTCAAATCTATACATGTGAATCGAGATAGACATCATTGAAAAGTCAAAAGAGGTCAAAGCTCAAAAAGTCAAAAGTAAGGGTAAAAATTAATAGTAAAAAGATTGTTTACCACTTTATCTAAACCCTTTTGACCTAAAAAGGATATCTTTAACCTAAAAAGGGAATCTTTCGCCAGAGGGGGCCCGAGAACTCTAAATTTTTCACCAATTCTTCCAAATCAAGGGCATTTGTCATCAAACAGACATGAAAACATTATCAGAAATGAAATCAAAATTTGTTATAAATTGACCCAATCAACACAAATTGACCTAAATTGTCAAAATTCCCAAACATCTATCAATTTCATTTCATTTCTGAGGGGGCATATACTCAGAGAATTAGATCAATATCATGAAATCAGGATAATGACCATCAAATCGGAGCATAATCTTTTATCAAAAAAATTTTTGTTATCAATCAAAAGGGGCATCAGACATCGAACCACATCAAATCAGGTATCACATCAGTAATCTAACATCAGATCAACCATCAAATAAATCAATCAACCCTATCATCAGAATTGCATCTCATATCAAACATTGAATCGACCATCGACAGAATTAGGATCTTTCATCAGTGTATCATCTTAAAATGGAAGCACTTCCATGTTAAGAGTGTTTATCCCTCTACGGAAGTGGTTTGGGGTCATATCAAATGCCTTGGGTTGATCTTTGCATTGATCTAGCTTTCTCCCCACCTTCCACTTCTTTTCTGCTTTGTTCTAGGTGAAATTAGGGTTAGGATCCTGAAGATTCTCCTTAATTTCCCTCTTCCATGGCTCTACTTTCTAGGTAGGACTTATAAATAGGTCCTCTTGGCCTTCATCATAGTCATCATAGGATTTTGTGCCTATCCTTGGCATTTTGTCCAATTCTGATATCATCTCTAGGACCTCGGGACCTCCTGACTAATTCTGACTAGATCTGGGCCCACAAGGTTAAATTTGAGGTTGATCCTGACTAGGTCAAGATCAAGCTCGAACCTGACTAGGTCAGTCCCAACCTCAATTTTCCCCCCTCTTTCAAAACTCCAAATTTCTTGATTTTCAAGTATCGGGTTTCAAGGATATTTGTTTTCCTGCCTCCGAGTTGGCTATTTCGGGTTTCAGAATGGTAAATCCTTTAATTGCATTTAATCTAGGTATATTTTATAAAGGTTAGGACCTAATTGGGATTTAATTCTCCAAGGTGGCCCCTCTAGAGGATTGTGCCCTAGTTCACTATAAAAGGAGGCCTTCCTCTCTCATTTTCATGATCAAGTTTTCATGCTCAAGCACTCTCAAGCAAGGTGATCAAGTTCAAGAATTCATTCAAGAATTCAAGTTCTCTTCTCCATCCAATTTCTCCATTGAAGATCAAGGATTCAAGCATTCAATCCATTGAAGGGATTTGGTTCAAGCATTCAAGATTCATCATTCAAACCCTAGATCTAGCCATCATGATGGTGTGATCTTCCTTCAAGATCCTTTGTTCATCTTCAAGATCCATTCATTCTTCTATCAAGGTGGATTCCAAACATACAATCATGGAGGTTTGATTTACCATTGTTGTGTTCAATATTTCATATCAATATACTTGTTTACATTCAAAATACAATTGCATATCTATTGAATTGCATAGCTACATTGTTAGATCCATTTCTACTACTTGCTAGCATTCTTATTTAAATTTCAATATTAAGGTTGATTCCAAACTAGGGTTTGACCAAGGCAAACCCCTCAAACAAACAATAAAAATCCTCTTTTTCTTGCAGGTACAGGTGTGGGATTTTAGATCTGAGAGTGGATTTGGATACCCTTTTCGGTGAACTTTCGAGATCTGCAAAAAAAATTAGAGTCGACCTTCAAATAAAGAATCTAGTCTTTGACCTTTTATGAGGGTCAAAGTCGACCTGATCTCATCTTGGAAAAAGATTTTTAGGTTTTCTCCATCTCGGCATTTCTAGTCTAAAATAGGTTGTAGATTTTCCTGAACGTACACACAGACATCAAAAATTGGCATTTTCCAAATTTTCCTTAATTTGAGGTTAGTACTTGCATTTCAATTATTTCAAATTCTAAACACTTCAATTCTACCATAGGAAAATATAGGGTTTTTCTCTCTCTTTCATATTCTCCATAGATTGATTCGATTGTACATTAACCTCTCAGTTGATCAAATTGGATCTCTCCTTTGGGAATTTGGATTTAGGAGTGGATCTCATATTTTCCCCACACATCATACAACACACACATTATAAATAGACGTGATTCAATTTTACCTCTATTCATTTTGGTAAACCCAACAAGCTTACTCTCTTTCTTTTTTGGTGTTATATTTCCTTTTAGATTAGGTCTAGTTTATGCTCTTGCATTTTAAAATTCAAAAATACAAAAAAATCTATATAATCAATAAAATCCAAAAATATTTATTGCATTTCATTTTCTATGGCTATTGTTAAGATACTTTGGTGTGTAGTTATGTTCTTCATTACTCTTCTTTTAGCATCTCTCTATAATACCTATGATGTTTATGAAAGTATCACTCACTTTATTATGTTGATGACCCTTCACTTTGCTCTTGCTTATGCTTTTATGAAGTTGACCAACACTAGTTTGCCTACATTTAAAATCTTCATTAAAGATTTATGTGGTAACCTTATTAATCTTTTGGATTGTGTGAAGAATTTGGTAGATGATACACCATCTCCTAATCTTCCTAATCTTAATCCTATCAATGCTAATCCTAATCCTATCAATCCTAATCCTACTATTTTTAATCCTAATTCAATACCTAATTCTCCATCTGGTCATCCTCACTCTTCCCATACTTATGATGAGATTCAAGCTATAGTTTAGGATGTGGATGTGCAAGATTTCTTTGATTTACCTTCTCCTCTGATTCATGATGATATTAAAGGAAAGGATAAAGAAACTTCTTTCAAACCTATTATCCCACCTTATGCAACCTTTACTCATGAACATGATAAACAATCACCTCCTATAGAATCTTTACATAATATGTACACTACCAGATATAATATGGTGACTAAACAAGGTTATAAAGGTTTAGGGCTTGGGGTTAATGAGCATGGTATTAGGTTTCCAGTTCATATACCACCTAAATCGAATATGTATGGTGTTGGGTGTTCAAAATCTCAAATTAAGGTAGGTGATGCTAAACATTATCCTCCTCTCCCCACACCTATCTTAGATAACCCTAATACTCATCAAGAAGTTGCTAAGAAGGTATATGTTGAACTAATGAATTCCAAGAAAGAAATCTTTAGACCTATGCCAATCAATGCTTTACACAAATACAAATGTCCTTTTCATTATAGTAACAAACATTTACTTGCTGATTGTAAAAATTTCAAGTTATATGTTAGAAAAAGGGCTGCTTTAGGAATTATATCTCACTCTCATGCAGTTTTACAATTCCTTCATAATTTTGATATAGGGGATTTCCCTCCTTTAGATATAATGTAGATGTTCTTTCCCTCTTGTCTCATGACTGGGGGGCAAGAAGTGTATCTTCATCCAGTCTCCTAGGATCCATTAGGCTTTTAGTATATATATTATACCTTGAGCTTAATTAGTATTCTTTCTTTCCTATTTTTCTATGGCTTTGCATTATGTTTTTAATGATCCATAGAATCTATATTTTCTTTTCAAGATATCTTTTCTAAGACATTTTTTTGCGAAGGTATCCCTTGTCTCTATCTCTGGGGGGCAAGGTACCTCTTTCTTTCTCTTTGTCTAGGGAACTACTTTCCTTAGCTTAGTGGTATTTATTTATATGGCAATATCATTTCATCATATTGAAGCATGTTTTGACTATGGATAACCTTCTTATATGAGAAGTTGTTGTCCTAGGTCATCACTTCTTCTCTATTTTAAAAATTATGTTCTTTATAAACTCTTACCCTTGCTTTCATGTTAGAGTTGTTTGCCTCATTCCAAAGATTCCTCTTCCTCTTCTTTGCAAGGGGCTTGATGATTGAATCTTTGTTCCCATTGTTGAAAGATTATATTTCATCTAAAGCACTCCTCTTTGGTTGGGGGTCTTGTTAATAAGATCTCTTTCTTTGAGGATCCTTTTTCATGAGTGATATATCCTTTTCATGATTATATATATTCTTTGATGTAGGGGTCAATATCCCTCACTCAAGAAATGGTGTACATTGTTGCTAAACAAGATATCTCCTTGCATTGTGAAGTTGGTGTTGGAAACTGCAATTGAAACAATTGTTGTATTGTCATTGATGTCAAACCTTAATTGGTAAGACTGTTGCTACTTAGGAAAGTACTATATCTATTTGAGTGTTTCTAAGGGGCTAGGAAAGGTTGAGTTATCTTGATATTACAAATTGTACTTGACTATGTTTTACAATGATGAGACAATGTATTGTTTATCTTAGTAAGACTAAAGATTAAACTGGTAGGCTTGACCAAGAAAAGAATGGAGAAATCATGTTTAAGCCGAGTAATGTTAGTGTCGACCGAGTTAGTGTATGCCGAGAAAAATTCTAGTGTCGACCGAACAATAGTTAATTACCGAGAAAGACAGTGTAAGCTGAGGAAACATTTTTAGTAATGATCGAGATTTCTGCATGAAGACTGAGTAGTTGATCACAGTATTGACCAAGCATCAGCAATTTTATATTTGAAGAGAATTTAATTTTGGAGCCAACATTGTTGAATTTTTGGATTATGTAAAATGTGTTGACTTTATTTATTGATTGTTTGAAAGCATTAAATGCACTATAAAATGTTTTATTGTAAATCTTTAAGAGATTTGAGATGATTCTAGAAAAGGAGTCGAAGAACATGAAGCGAGTAGATTCAACAAATCTAACCTAACCCTAAGATCTATGAATGAGATTGAGCGGCATAAGATGAGTTAACCTAATTGAGGAAAGTATTAAGGGAACCTGAGCATTTGGATATACAAGTGCATGGATGAACAAAGAATGCTAGAAGATCAGTAAAGTTTTATTGACTGTATAAGCATAAAAGGCTGAAGGAGAATTGTGTTGTTTGCTTGAAGAAAAGTTCCAAGTAGATCAGAGATGGAGAAGGAAAAGTTTCAAAGTCAGTAAACTAGCATTAGTGTATGGAATCAAATCTGATATTTTCAAAGTGAGTTGTATATTTTTCAGATAAATATTGCTACTACTTTCTAACCATTGTAACAGTCAAAATCATTTTAATAGAGGTTGACCTAACAGTCATATGATAAATCCTTTGAACAAGGTTGCATTCTAATGGAGTGTATGTAAGTCCTATGACAAGGCTCACTTTTAACAGGGTGATTGAAATCCTTTAACCGGGTCACACCTGACAGTGTGTATTGTAACCTTTGATAGGGTTGGCTTTTAACCGAGCTCACTTAAGAAGAGTGAAAATAATAGTAGCATGTTACAAAGTGGTTTTTCCCAAATTGGGTTTCCACTATAAATCCTAGTGTTAATACTTGTGTGAATGTTTTGGTTTGAACATTTCTATGTTTTACAAGTTAAGTTACAGCTGGGTAGTGGACTTCATTGTTATATGTTTCTATTATTGAATCAGTGATGACCGAGTTTATTTTGGTTATTGGATCTGATTTAAGGAAAAAATTTTAAGTTTGTTTTATACATAAGGACCTAAGAACAACTGATTCACCCCCCCTCTCTATTTTTCTAAATCATATCAATAATTGGTATCAGAGCTAAGTTGCTTATTATTAGTGTTGACAGAAATCAAGTTTAAAGGGGCTTGAAGCAAATGATTAGGATGTATAAGAAGGAGGTACCGAAGCTGAATAAGGATAACTTCCCTGCATGGAAAAGCTTGATGAAGCTACATCTGGCTGGTATTGGTGACTCTACAAAATACTACATTGAAAATAGTTGTCTCACCTATCACACCTTTGACTGCCAAAGAAATGAGAGCTAAATAAGAACATAATCAGGCAATGCTAGAAATTGCATCTACCCTAAGCTATCCAAAATTTGAGGACATTAGGGATTGCACAACTGCTAAGGATATGTGGGACACTCTTGTAAGGATCTATGGTGGTGACTTAAATTTACTGAAAGCAAAGGTCAAGAGTCTTAGAGGTAAGTTTGATGAAATGATAATGCAAGAAGGTGAAAACATTACACAATATTATGGTAGAATAAAAGAAGTTGTGAATTCTCTTAGAGGAGCAAATGGGGTTATTGATGATGAAACTATAATTGGGAAAGTACTAAGAACCCTACGTCCTATATATGCTATTAAGATCTTAGCTATTCAGGAATCTAGATGTAACTCTTCCAATGTACTTACTTTGGAAAGTTTGGTTGGTAAGTTGACTACTTTTGAACTCTCTAACTATGATAATTTCACTATTGCAAGCATTGGTAATGTTGAATCTACTTTTAAGTCACAGCTAGTTCTGAACAAGCCAAAGAAAGAAAAAGAAAGATGCATAATTGAAAGTGAAGGTGACAGTGACACTTCTAATGAAGAACTAGAAGATCTAGAAGGTCTTATGGCTAGAAGATTTAGAAGGGGAAAAGGAAAGTATAAAGGTAAACTCCCTATTATATGTTTTGCATGTAATAAAGTTGGTCATATAACTGCTAGATGTCCTAACAAGAAGGATAAAGATGATGAAAGAAAAAGAAAATACAAAGATAGAAGAGATGATAGAAGCTACTGATGGAACAAAGACTACAAGGGAAAAGGTAAGAAATCTTGTTACATTGCTGAAAAAAAAATTGACATTGATAGTGATGATTTTGAAATTGAGGTAGTCTATGTTGCAATGAAAGATGAATCTGATGAGGATGAGAAAACTACATTGATATCCTATGTGAACAAGAATGATAAATGGATTATTGACAGTGGTTGTTCCCATCACACGATTGGTGACAAAAATAAGTTTGAGA
Source organism: Chamaecyparis obtusa (assembly GCA_027943335.1). Lineage (NCBI taxonomy): Eukaryota > Viridiplantae > Streptophyta > Pinopsida > Cupressales > Cupressaceae > Chamaecyparis > Chamaecyparis obtusa. Next base: position 842,791 of record BSBK01002167.1, on the reverse strand, counting down.
CCTTACATCATTACAGAGGTAAAAGTGTAAAATTTGGTAATGATGCACCATGTCCTATTAGAGGAAAAGGTTTGAATAAATTGACTGATAAGACATCTTGTGAAAATGTATATTGGGTTGAAGGTCTTAATTACAATTTGTTAAGTGTTGCTCAGCTTAAAAAAATTGGTTACCGAGTGGAATTTCATCACAAGAAAGCTAAAATATTTAATGCTACTAGAGACCTAATTGGAAATGGAGATTAGACTAGAGGTAATTTGTTCTATCTTGACCTATCTGAAGAAACATGTTTAATTGCACAACTTGATGATATTTGGTTATGGCATAAAAGGCTATGTCATGTTAACTTTGACAATCTAGTAGAGATAAGTAAGAAGAAAAAGGTAAGAGGTCTACCTAGATTGAAGAAACCTGAGAATGTGATGTGCAAGGAATTCCAATTAGGAAAAATGACTAAGTCAAGTTTTAAGACCAAATCCTTTACTTTTGAAAACATTTTAGATTTGGTTCATACTAACCTTTGTGGACCTATGGGTGTACAAAGTTACTGTGGTGCTAGATACTTTATCTTATTTGTTGATGATCATACTAGGATGATGCATGTAATGTTTCTAAAAGAAAAATTTGAAGCTTTTCAATTTTTTAAGTGGTATTTGGCTAAGGTTGAGAAGGAGACAGGTAGGAACCTGAAATGTCTTAGATCTGAGCAAGGTGGAGAATTTACATCAAATGAATTTAATCTATTTTGTAATGATAGATTAATTAAAAGATAGATGTCTGCACCTAAAACACCTCCACAGAATGGTATAGCAGAAAGGAGAAATAGATCTATCTTGGATTGTGCAAGGACATTGTTGATTGAAAAGAATGTGGCACAGAAATACTAAAAAGAAGCTATAAGCACTACTTTCTACACTCTTAATAGGGTATAGATCAAGAAAGGTACAAATCTGACACCCTATGAATTATGGCATGGGCATGCACTGAGTGTTAAATACTTTAGAATATTTGGAAGTAAGTGCTATATATTAAAAGACACTAGAAATGGAAAGTTTGATGCTAAGAGTGATGAAGGCATATTCCTAGGGTATTACACAAAAAGTAAAGCTTATAAGTGTTTGAACTCTAACACTAAAAAAATTATGGAAAGTGTGAATGTCAAAATTGATGAGTATGCAAAAAGAAATGAAGCTGACAGCAAAAGAGAACTAGAAGATTATAGATCTTTTGTGTACATTGAGGAAGAAGAAGAGGCAAGTAATAGACATGCACCTGATGCTGAGTCTTAGGTAAGCAATGTCGAACAACAAATAAATGTTGTCAAGCATCAGGAAAAAAATGTTGAAAGAGAACAAGAACATGCCGAGCTACAAGAAAATGTTATCGAGTATCTTGATGAGGTTGCCAAGCATTCAGAAGTTGAATCTAACAATCCTGTTAGGAAACATGATGAAATAGAGGAGAGAACAGCTAAACCTATTTTGGAAAAATATGTAAGAAGACATCACAAGCCTGAACAGATAATTGGAGACAAAAATACTAGAATTCAGACCAAAAGTAAGACTAAGGATCCAACATGCCTATTGTGTGAATTTGAACCTAAGTCAACTAGAGAGACATTGGAGAATAAAGACTGGATACAAGCAATGAATGAAGAAATTGACCAAATTGAGAAGAATGATACTTGGACTCTGGTGCTGAGACTTGAAAACAAAAATTTTATAGGAACAAAATGGGTGTTTTGGAATAAGATGAATGAAAATGGTGAAATAACTAGGAACAAAGCTAGGCTGGTATGCAAAGGCTACCCACAAGAAGAAGGAATAGATTATGGGGAGATATTTTCCCCTGTAGCCAAATTGGAAGGAGTAAGAACTCTTCTTGCATATGTTGCTTATAAAGATTTCAAGGTATATCAAATGGATGTCAAGTCTAAATTTTTTAATGGTATACTAGAAGAAGAAGTTTACATAGAACAACCAGAAGGTTTTATTGATCCAAACAGAAGACACATGGTGTGCAAACTGAACAAAGCACTATATGGATTGAAACAAGCTCCCAGAGCATGGTATGAGAGGTTGCACAACTACTTGATATAGATTAGATTTTCAAGAACAAATGACACAAGTAATTTGTACATGAAGGATGAAGAAGGTAAAGGTATCATGTTGGCAAAACTTTTTTTAGATGACATTATTTTTGGTGGACAAGATGCATTGTGTAAAAGATTTTCAAATGAAATGCAAATTGAATTTGAAATGAGTATGTTTGGTGAGATCAAAATCTTTGTTGGTTTACAAGTATATCAGAAGAAGAATAGAATTTTCATTACACAGTCTAAGTATGTTAATGAAATACTGAAAACTTTTGGGATGGAAGATGTTAAACCAGTGAATACTCTTATGGTTACTGGACAAAAATTATCTAAGAATGATGATGCTGCAGAAGTGAATTAGACTTTCTACAGATCCATGATTGGAAAATTACAGTATGCTATACATAGTAGACCAGATATTGCATTAGCTATTGGCATTGTGGCAAGATTCTCTGCCAATCCTAAGGAAACACACATGATGGTTGTGAAAAGAATTATGAGATACTTGAAAGGAACTACTGACTATGGTCTATATTATAAGAAGGATGACAAATTTGAACTCAGAGTTTATACAGATGCTGATTGGGTAGGAAATGTAGATGACAGAAAGAGTACTAGTGGTAGAGCTTTCTTTCTTGGATAGAGATTAGTCTCCTAGATGAGCAAGAAACAAAATTGCATTTCCCAATCTACTATCGAGGCTGAGTATGTTGCTGCTGTAGTAAACTATTCAAATCTGGTATGGATAAAACAATTGTTGATAGGCATGAAAGAAGAAATCACTGAAGTTGTTATTTTTTGTGACAACACAAGTGCTATCAATATTTCTAAGAATCTAGTGATGCACACTAAGACCAAGCACATAGCAATCAAGTATCACTACTTGAGAGAATTAGTACAAGATAAAGAAGTCTGAATGGAATATGTGAATACAAAAGCATAATTAGTAGACATATTCACTAAATCTTTACCCAGAGAAGCTCATGAGTATTTGAGAAGTCAATTAGGGGTCCTTCCCCTAACTAAGGCTACCTAGACAAGCTAGGAGCACTACATCAAATGTGCTACAGTAGAATATTTGACAAATTGATGCAGAAGATTGTCACACTTTAGGGGTGGCCTAGAGTTCTAAGAAGGAGCAAAGATAAGGAATCAGTCATAAGAAAGATGACACTGGGAGAAAACACTGAGCTACATAATGTTATCTACATCTGATGGATATATGTTTTAGTTTCTGCTTTGGCATTTTTTTCAAAGAGGGAGATGAACTGATATCACAACACATGACACTGAAAAGTAAGGGTGATGAATTGAAATGAAGGATCAAGATAGAGGGAGATCTGAATACTTCTAACAGTCATAGAAGTGAGGCTTATAGAATTCTAAATCAGAATGAAGCTAAGGATATTATAAATAATTCTCTGATGGATAGATAAGTTTTTGGATTGGTTGGTAATCCATGTATTATTCAAGTGATATCATATGGTGTTTCCATCAATGCCAAAGAGGGAGATTGTTGGAAACTGCAATTGAAACAATTGTTGTATTGTCATTGATGTCAAACCTTAATTGGTAAGACTATTGTACTATATCTATTTGAGTGTTGCTAAGGGGCTAGGCAAGGTTGGTAACAATAGCACCTAAGGAAAGGTTGATTTATCTTGATATTACAAAGTGTACTTGACTATGTTGTACAATGATGAGACAATGTATTGTTTATCTTAGTAAGGCTAAAGATTAAACTAGTAGGCTTGATCAAGCAAAGAATGGAGAAATCATGTTTAAGCTGAGTAATGTTGGTGTCGACTGAGTTAGTGTATGCCGAGAAAAATTCTAGTGTCGATTGAACAATAGTTAATTGCCAAGGAAGACAGTGTAAGCAGAGGAAACATTTTTAGTAATGACTGAGCTTTCTACATGAAGACCGAGTAGTTGATCACAATATTGACCGGGCATCAGCAATTTTATATTTGAAGAGAATTTAATTTTGGAGCCAGCATTGTTGAATTCTTGGATTATGTAAAATGTGTTGACTTTATTTATTGATTGTTTGAAAGCATTAAATGCACTGTAAAACATTTTACTGTAAATCTTTAAGATATTTGAGATGATTCTAGAAAAGGAGCCAAAGAACATGAAGCAGGTAGATTCAATGAATCTAACCTAACCCTAAGATCTATGAATGAGATTGAGCGGCATAAGATGAGTTAACCTAATTGAGGAAAGTATTAAGGGAACCTGAGCATTTGGATATACAAGTGCATGGGTGAACAAAGAATGCTGGAAGATCAGTAAAGTTTTATTGACTGTATAAGCATAAAAGGCTAAAGGAGAATTGTGGTGTTTGCTTGAAGAAAAGTTCTGAGCAGATCAAAGATGGAGATGGAAAAGTTTCAAAGTCAGTAAACTAGCATTAGTGTACAGAATCGGATCTGATATTTGCAAAGTGAGTTGTATATCTTTCAAATAAATATTGTTGCTACTTTCTAACCATTGTAATAGTCAAATTCCTTTTAACATAGGTTGACCTAACAGTCATATGATAAATCCGTTGAACAAGGTTGCATTCTAATGGAGTGTATGTAAGTCCTATGACAAGGCTCACTTTTAACACGGTGATTGAAATCCTTTAATCAGGTCACACTTGACAGTGTGTATTGTAACCTTTGATAGGGTTGGCTTTTAACCAAGCTCACTTCAGAAGAGTGGAAATAATAGTAGCATGTTACAAAGTGGTTTTTCCCAAATTGGGTTTCCACTATATATCCTGGTGTTAATGCTTGTGTGAATGTTTTGGTTTGAACATTTTTGTGTTTTACAAGTTAAGTTATAGCTGGGTAGTGGACTGCATTGTTATATGTTTCTATTATTAAATCAATGATGACCGAGTTTATTTTGGTTATTGCATCTGATTTAAGGAAAACAATTTAAGTTTTTTTTATACATTAGGACCTAAGAACAATTGATTCACCCCCCCCCCTCTTTGTTGTTCTAAATCATATCAACAGTTGGTATCCTCTTCCATCTTTGTTCATACTCTTGGGGGGGACAAGGATGCTATCTCCTTCTCTTCTGTCTTTCTGAGATTCACTTCTTTCCTTGGGTAAGCAGTATTTATCTATTATGTGATATCCAATCATACATGAAAATTGTGGTTTACATTGAGGATCTTTGTCCTTGATCACAACCTATTTTTTTGTTTGACATTGGGTTTCCATGGTTGATATATCTCTCACCCAAAAATTGAACAGTGTGCTATCCCTCATAAGGGTTACTTTCTTTTCACTTCTTGCATCATAGCCCTTTACATTTTTTCCCTTCCATGGCCTCATAGGAGCTATGAACTTCTTGGCTTGGACTGGGTATTGTTTGTGGATATTGTCTTGATGCTGAGGAAGGCTTTATCCTTGTTCTTTTCTTTCCTTAACATGTCAAAATAGTATGTTTTTTCCATATTAAGGAGGGGGGCATATATAGGGCCTCCCTTGTACTATAGTTTTTTATTTTTACATGCTAAATCTTGGAAAGTAACTCACATAAGTTGCTAAATCCTAAAAAGACATGCATTTATATGCTAAATCTTCTAAAGGTAACACACATAAGTTGCTAAATCCTGAGGAGACATGCATTTTTCAAAATTTTCAATATGCTAAATCCTCTGAAAGTAATGCACATAAGTTTCTAAATCTTGAAGGGACACACATTTCCAATTTTCAATATGCTAAATCTTGGAAGGTAACGCACATAAGTTGCTAAATCCTAAAAAGACATGCACCTATATGCTAAATCTTCCAAAGGTAATGCACATAAGTTGCTAAATCCTGAGGAGACACACATTTCATATTCATGGTGATACAAGAAGGTGGATCTATGGATATTCTAGAAGTCGTCAGAAGATGCATTACAATTACAAGCACATTTTATGGGTGAACCTATTGGGCTCTCCCTCCAGGGTGATTCATGGTAAGGTGGGCATCTTACTCGGTGAGGTAATCACTCTTTTCCCTTTCTCTCTTTTTGCTTTCATGGTAATAGGACTGGATCATGAAGCTATGTCATTTATAGTTTTTTTCTTGTCTTTCTTATGTAAACATTTATGATTTTATGATAGCTTTCCAAATATTATATTAGTATAAGAAATGTTTCTTAGCAAGGTTTCTTGTGCTAGTTGATTTGGGTTTGTTTTAGTACTAACCCCTTTTTTGTGTCTTTTTGTTTTTCACACCCTCATGTGTGTATGTTGAATTAGAATCCTTAGCCTGGGGACTGGTGTCCCTAACTAAGTGTTATTCTATCTCATTTCAAATCCACTTAGATCTTCTCTTTCTTCTCCTTTATCAAGAGTTTGCATCGAGTCCATACTCTTGCTAAAGTGGGGGCTTAATGTATCATCTTAAAATGGAAGCACTTCCATGTTAAGAGTGTTTATCCCTTTGATTAAGTGGTTTGGGGTCATATTGGATGCATTTGGTTGATCTTTTCTTTGATCTAGCTTTCTCCCCACTTTCCACTTCTTTTCTACTTTGTTCTAGGTGAAATTAGGGTTAGGATCTCAAAGGTTCTCCTTAATTTCCCTCTTCCATGGCTCTATTTTCTAGGTAGGACTTATAAATAGGTCCTCCTAGCCTTCATCATATTCATCATAGGATTTTGTGCCTATCCCTAGCATTCTGTCCCATTCTGATATCATCTCTAGGTCCTTGGGACCTCCTGATTGATTCTGGCTAGATCTAGGCCCATAGGGTCCAATTTGAGGTTGATCCTGACTAGGTCAGGATCAAGCTCAAACCTTACTAGGTTAGTCCCAACCTTTATTTTTCCCCCCTCTTTCAAATCTCCAAATTCTTTTATTTTTGGGTATCGGGTTTTGGGGATATTTGTTTTCCCGCCTTCGAGTTGGCTATTTCGGGCTTCGAAATGGTAAATCCTTTAATTGCATTTAATCTAGGTATATTTTATAAAGGTTAGGACCTAATTGGGATTTAATTCTCCAAGGTGGCCCCTCTAGAGGATTGTGCCCTAGTTCACTATAAAAGGAGGCCTTCCTCTCTCATTTTCATGATCAAGTTTTCATGCTCAAGCACTCTCAAGCAAGGTGATCAAGTTCAAGAATTCATTCAAGCATTCAAGTTCTCTTCTCGATCCAAGTTCTCCATTGAAGATCAAGGATTCAAGCATTCAATCCATTGAAGGGATTTGGTTCAAGCATTCAAGATTCATCATTCAAACCCTAGATCTAGCCATCATGATGGTGTGATCTTCCTTCAAGATCCTTTGTTCATCTTCAAGATCCATTCATTCTTCTATCAAGGTGGATTCCAAACATACAATCATGGAGGTTTGATTTACCATTGTTGTGTTCAAGCTTTTATATCAATATACTTGTTTACATTCAAAATACAATTGCATATCTATTGAATTGCATAGCTTCATTGTTAGATCCATTTCTACTACTTGCTAGCATTCTTATTACAATTTCAATATTAAGGTTGATTCCAAACTAGGGTTTGACCAAGGCAAACCCCTCAAACAAACAATAAAAATCCTCTTTTTCTTGTAGGTACAGGTGTGGGATTTTAAATCTGAGAGTGGATTTGGATACCCTTTTCGGTGAACTTCTGAGATCTGTGAACAAAATCAGAATCGACCTTCAAATAAAGAATCTATCCTTTGACCTTTTATGAGGGTCAAAGTTGACCTAATCTCATCTTGGAAAAATATTTCTGGATTTTCTCCATCTCGACATTTCTAGTCCAAAATAGGTTGCAGATTTGCCTGAAAGTACACACAGACATCAGAAATTGGCATTTTCTAGATTTTCCTTAATTTGAGGTTAGTACTTGCATTTTAATTATTTCAAATTCTAAACACTTCAATTCTACCATAGGAAAATATAGGGTTTTTCTCTCTCTTTCATATTCTCCATAGATTGATTCGATTATGCATTAACCTCTCGGTTGATCAAATTGGATCTCTCCTATCGAAATTTGGATTTAGGAGTGGATCTCATATTTCCCCCACACATCATACAACACACATATTATAAATAGAGGTGATTCAATTTTACCTCTATTCAATCAGTAAAATCAAGATATTCTTTGAATCGACACACTTCGCACATCAACTCAAAGAGGGGCATTTGTAATTTCTGAAAAGTGGACAAGATCATTCATATGAGTAATCAAGGCAAATCAAGTAAAAATCAAAGCAATTGAATCAAAACAAGCATTTATCCAATCAAAATTAAAATCAAGTCTTAACCAATATAATTCAAAATCTAAAGCCAAAAGAGCAATTAAAATCATTTAAATCAAGTGAAATTAAATCAATGTGCAATTAATCTAATTAATTGTATAGTTTGATTTAAATCAAATCAACCCATTCAAGGGTTACACTTGGCTAAATAAATTAATTAAAATCAATTGATTAAATCCTAATTTCTCTCAACACCAAATGGGAGGAAAACCCCTCAACCAATAGGATTTAAGGAAAGGAGCTCACATGGATCAAGCCAAAATGAATCTCAATCACTCAATTTGAAAGAGCATCTTGTCCACTCATCTTGTCTTCTTGTCCCAAGCTTTGAGGACACAATATTTACAAATTCTTCAAAGGGTGGAACCAAAGACTCAACTCAAGCCTAATCATGATCAACTCTACCACACCCCCTACCCTTGCCAAATCCTATATAAGCAAGGCATAAATCACTCATAAATCAATCCACAAATCTGAGAATAGCATCCAACCTCTTGCATTTTATAGCTAGAAAGGCAATTTAGAAGTTAATTGAGCATTTCTATTTGGAATTGAATTAATTAGCTTAGCTTATCACTCATTTCTCATTCTAGGACTATCATTAATGGAGGCTTGCTGAGAGCTTCACATTAACACTCTTAGTTAGAGAGCCATATGATGTTTAATTGTTCATTCATTTGCTAAATAGAGTGTTATATTGTGGTTATTTAGTTTCTATTTCATTTATTAAAAATAATAATTCTATGAAGGTACAATTACTAGTACACGCATACCATGAAGAAAAGTGGTAACACAAGACACTTGAACCCTCTATCCTTCTTTAAAATAAGAAATATGTACATTAGCCCTCACTGTCATAGTACAGATAGTCAAGACCAATATGTAAAGTCTTGGAAACAAATTCATTTCCATGAAAAAAAAAAATTTAAAGTACTTCTAGCCATACATAGAATATTTCAAACAAAAATTATCCAAGAAAATACCAAAATGTATTAAGTTTTGTGTTATTTTTACAAGGACTCTGCTATAGTCCATACAATAGTGAATGCTAACTATGCATTTTCCTTATCCTCTCTCCTTTTCAAATATGTTTCATTGGTGTTACCCATGTCCCAATCATGGGAACTCTCTAATAACTCTCCCAACCATTTCTAACTACCTTGTAGCTCATTTATCAAAAATTGATCAAATATTGTCATGTTCCTAAATCCTATGTCTAACCTTAAACAAAAGATCCTAAATCCTATGTCTAACCTATTAAAGACTACTAATTCTCATTCACATTACATGGTGACCCTTGTAGGGCTCTTTGCCTTATCATGGCAATATTGTCCATAGTATATTTTATAGGTACTAATGGCCCAAATTACAAAACATTGGGACCTTGTAGGTCTTTGTAGACTTTAGTGTCTTCATTTACTCAAGTTCCACCAAGTGACCCCCTTGATAGTCTTCTAAGCCTTAGGTTCTCCCCACCATACTCCCTAGGGTGAAAACTTTCAAAGTCCTCTTGGAAAGGAAACCTACAAAACAAAACATTAGGAAAAACAAAGAAACCTTGATTTTGACCTTGGGCTAAAACAAAGTTGCAATTCCACTTGTGAATTTTATGATCATAATTGTTGGATTTCCCCCTATGGGAAAAATGTGGGTCATCTATTGGTCATTACTCTCCATTACATCTATTTTATACATCTGCCTTATCTGAGTGTGTAACCAACATAGATAGTTTTCCAAGTTGTCACCAAACTTCCATACCTCCTTGCATGGAGTAGTTGCACAATCTTGAGCATTTTCTTGACCCTTTACTACTTGACCTCAATCTTCATCATATGTTTTCCATGCTTTGGAAAATTTAACTCATAATGTTGTTTCTCCTTAGACATCTAGTCCAACCATACATTTGCAAGTGGCTTCATTTGAACACCAAGTGTCTCTAAGTGACATACCTTTGAGGTTACCCATGCATCCTTCATTATTACCATCTTTAAGGCCTCTTCATGGCCCACCAAATTAACTGGAGTCTCTTCCCTTGAGACCACATCAGACATTACAATTTGATCACCTTCCTTTGTATGCCATCCTTCTTCGAAAAAAAATCATACTTTCTCTCTGACTCAACATGTAGAACTTTTGTAACATTAGGTTCCTCATGTTCTGCACCATCCATGTGAGCTACAACATTGTGTTATATATCCTTTGATAAATCTTCATTTTTGGTATATCCTTGTATAACAGTTATATATCCTTTGATAGATCTACACTTTTGAATACATTGTTATTGCTTGATCTCAGAATGCTTTTAATTGAAACTTCTTTCTATTTTATAAAGTGATCATTTGGATGAATACTATTGGTTGCATCACTTATCATCATGTATTAGTTCTATAATGCAACTTCATATCTTACTCTTTGATGTTAAAAAATATGGACTATGATTACAGGATTGCCACATAACTTCAACATTTGAGAACACAATATTCTCATATATTGTGGGACGCTTTACCCATGCAATCATTTATGCTTGAAAAACTTGCAACTATGCTTGCATGGGTATAAGTTTCCCAAAAGCTACAAGAACACTTAGAAGAAAATGGAACAAACTGGTTAGAATAAAAAATACTTCATGAGGCAGTGGGTATAGTCTCTTATCTTTTATGTGGATTCAAGGCAGCAATAAATAGTATGTGTGTAGTGTTAGGAATAGTCCCAAGAGATAACTGAGAGGGGGGGTGAATCAGTTATCTACAAGATTCAATTTTTTATCCAATTAAGTATACTTAAACATAAATAATAAACACAATGAAAGAACACAACACCAATCTTTTGGTTATGCAAAAACCCAGATAGGTAAAAACCCCAGTGGGAATTGAAACCCACTAATATTCTACACTAGAGTATTATGATCCTTGTTAGAAGATCCTTAACCTTGTTAGGAGTTTCTTTACAATATATTTAGTATAGTAGAGCTGGTCAAGGGTTAGACCCTGTTAGGAGTCTTTTACAATTATCCATGTTAGGGGAGAGGATGCACTATTCGAGAGCTCACTGCTCAAATGGGTGAAGGCTACAACCTTCTAAATAACAGATACACACTATATCTAGATCTTGGTGAACTGCGCTTTGACCTGCTATATGGATTAGTTCTAATGAATAGCATAAGTACTTTACTTGTTCACATAGACCTTCTTTTGATGGTTGAACACTTCGCACACTCTGCTCTGCTCTGCTTAATCAACTATGAACCACACTTCAGCAATCACAAATGACTGCTTATAAATATCTTTCCTCTAAATGATATAATCAAGTTAGCCTATTAGAACCACCTTGAAATCATATTAGAGAAACCATAACAAACTCCAATAAACATTCTGTTAGCTCTACTAAACACGCAACACATTCTGGGACCTATACAATAAGATAATTGTAGACGCATGCTAAACATTTTCAACTCTATTAAAACAACTGGATCTTTCTCCTCACGCTGAATTAATTCATGCACTCTTAACAGAACATCAATAAATCTCCTCTAAGCTTAAATCCAAGGGTGCATACCCACAGGATAAGTGAAACTACATAACCAATAAAATCTTTTTCGGCTCTTCTAAATGAACACAGGAAACTACTGTTGACGAATAGCAACTCCATAACTTCACTTCTACTCATCAACAGACTATGCATCCATAACTAAAACATCACTAATATTTCTTCAACATATATCCAAGTGCGCAAGGCTCCATGATAATTGTATGAACAACCATACATAGAACACTGCATGTAACTATGTCAGGAACACTGCATACACTAACTACTATATAACTATCTGTACTAACAGTTAACCTTTATGCCCATGATATCATGCCGATATCATGTCCATGCTACATATACTAAAAGCTTACTTCATAAGACTTCCACACATGCTACTTTCCATATTTTGTCATCAATGACAAACATACAGTCAGTACTGGCCTGGTAGAAAATCTCCAAAAATCTCCCCCTTTGGCATTGATGGCAACATGTCAAAGGAAAAACCACCACCAACCCAAATGACCATTTCTTTTATAACATTCTCCATTTCCTCTTAAAAACTCCCCCAAAGATGAATCATCCATCTACTGCAATATTTTCTAATATTCTCCATTTCCTCAACTAAACTACTGTCATATTTGAATGCTACTCCCCCTTAGTATATTACTCCTCCTTTTACTTCTATTTTTCATGACTCTATATATACTCCCCCTTTGACATCAATGGCAAAGGGTGCCATTCATTTTAAGCACTGGTACTACTCCTGAGGTAGAGTAGTCAACCTTCCACTAGTCCCTAAGGACTGATGCCTTTTTTTCTTTCTTCTAAGCAGAATCAGGGAAGGGAATGACTCCCAACTTCTCCCTAAGATACTCAAAAGTATCCTTAGGCAAGGGTTTTGTGAATATATCTGCCAACTGATCTTCAGTACTCACATAGTCCAGCTTGACTTCTTTCTCTACCACTTTCTCTCTTAGGAAGTGATACTTGATCTCAATGTGCTTTGTCTTTGCATGCATCACAGGGTTCTTTGACATATTGATAATGTTAGTGTTATCACAATGAATAACAATAGGATAATCAATTTGAATTCCAAAATCCTTTATCATCTACTTGATCCAAACAATTGTAGAACAATTCAAGGCTGCTGCAACATACTCCGCTTCTACTATTGACTGAGAAATATAATTTTGTTTCTTGCTTGTCCAAGTGACAAGTCTATTACCAAGAAATGCTACTCCTTTTGAAGTACTCTTTCTTTCATCAACACATCCTGCCCAATCTGCATCAATGTACACATGAAGCTCAATATTTTCTAAATTAGGATACCATAGACCATAATCTATAGTGCCTTGCAAGTATCTGATTATTCTCTTTACTACCATGAGGTGACTTTGTTTAGGTTCTACTACAAATCTTCTAACTATGCCAACTGCATTTGAAATATTAGGTCTAGTCAGAGTAAGATATATAAGTTTACCAATCATAGACTTATATAATGTTATATCTACTGCTAGTGAGTCATCTTCTTTTGTAAGCTTGCATCCAGTGATCATAGGGGTTCCTACTAGCTTGCAATCATCCATCTTGAATTTCTTCAGTATCTCTTTCACATATTTTGACTTATTAATAAAAAATCCTTTTTTTTTATTGCACATTTAGTCCCAAAAAGTATTTGATAGGACCAATCATACTCATCTCAAATTCATTCTACATTTCTTTGGCAAATCCTGCACTTAGTTTTTCATTACCTCCAAAGATAATGTCATCAAGAAATATAGCTACAAGTAGTAAACCTTCAGATGTCTCTATAATGAATAGATTACAGTCTACTACTCCTTTCTTGAATTCAATCTTTTTTAAGTATCCATCTAGTCTCTCATACCATGCTCTAGGGGCTTGCTTAAATGCATAGAGGGCCTTCTTCAATCTTCATACCATATCAGTTCTATCTGATAAGGTGAATCCTTCCAGCTGCTCAATGTATACTTCTTCTTTCAAATCTCCATTTAGGAATGCTGACTTGACATCCATCTAATAAGTAGGAGATATTTTTCCATGGCAAGTCAAATTGTGATATCGCTATCAGGATTTAACTGTGTAGTTTTTTGAGTCAAACTCATTAACCCATGATTCATGAGTAGTGGTTCACATGAACCAATCTCTCCTGAGAATGAATGGAACACTTAGCACTCATTGGATCTAGGTGATGCTCACAGAGGTGAAGCACTAGAACTTCTCGGGAGGTCACCCATCCCAGTACTACTCCAGCTTGAGTGTGCTTAACTACGGAGTTTCCTCCATGGTTAAACCCACTCTACTTGCATCCTCATTTTCAAAACCTTCACCAAGTGTTGTACCTTATGAACCATTCATTAGAAAGCCCCTTAATCTTATCAATCGATGAGTAGGAGATATTTTTCCACAGCAAGTCAAATTGTGATATTGCTATCAGGATTTAACTGTGTAGTTTTTTCAGTCAAACTCATTGACCCATGATTCATGAGTAGTGGTTCACATGAACCCATCTCTCATGAGAATGAATGGAACACTTAGCACTCATTAGATCTAGGTGATGCTCATAGAGGTGAAGCACTGGGACTTCCTGAGAGGTCACCCATCCCAATACTACTCCAGCTCGAGCGTGCTTAACTACAGAGTTTCCTCCATGGTTAAATCCACTCTATTTATCAATTGATGAGCTTAAGGGGATTTTTAATGAATGGTTCATAAGGCACAACACTTGGTGAAGGTTTTTCAAATGGGGACACAAGTAGAGTGGGTTTAACCAGGGAGGAAACTTCATAGTTAAGCATGCTCAAGCTGGAGTAGTACTGGGATGGGTGACCTCCCAGGAAGTCCTGGTGCTTCACCTCTATGAGCATCACCTAGAGCCAATGAGTGCTAAGTGTTCCATTTATTCTCATGAGATATGGGTTCATGTGAACCACTACTCATGAATCATGGGTCAATGAGTTCTGGGATGGGTGACCTCCCGAGAAGTCTCGGTGCTTCACCTTTGTGAGCATCACCTAGATCCAATGAGTGCTAAGTGTTCCATTCATTCTCATGAGAGATGGGTTCATTTGAAACACTACTCATGAATCATGGGTCAATGAGTTTGACTCAAAAAACTACACAGTTAAATCCTGATAGCAATATCACAATTTGACTTGCTGTGGAAAAATATCTCCTACTTATTAATTGATGAGCTTAAGGGGATTTCTAATGGATGGTTCATAAGGCACAAAACTTGGTGAATATTTTGCAAATGAGGATGCAACTAGAGTGGGTTTAACCATGGAGGAAACTCCACAGTTAAGCACGCTTGAGCTGGAGTAGTACTGGGATGGGTGACCTCCCAGGAAATCCTGGTGCTTCACCTTTGTGAGCATCACCTAGATCCAATGAGTGCTAATTTTTTCATTCATTATCATGAGATATGGGTTCATGTGAACCACTACTCATGAATCATGGGTCAATGAGTTTGACTCAAAAAACTACACAGTTAAATCCTGATAGCAATATCACAATTTGACTTGCTGTGGAAAAATATTTCCTACTTATCAATTGATGAACTTAAGGGGCTTTATAATGAATGTTTCATAAGGCACAACACTTGGTGAAGGTTTTTAAAATGAGGATGCAAGTAGATTGGGTTTAACCATGGAGGAAACTCTGCAGTTAAGCACGCTCGAGCTAAAGTAATACTGGGATGGGTGACCTCCCGAGAAGTCCTAGTGCTTCACCTCTGTGAGCATCACCTAGATCCAATGAGTGTTAAGTGTTCCATTCATTCTCATGAGAGATGGGTTAATGTGAACCACTACTCATGAATCATGGGTCAATGAGTTTGACTCAAAAAACTTCACAGTTAAATCTTGATAGCAATATCACAATTTGACATCCATCTGATAAACTTTGAAGTTTTTTACTGTAGCATAAGCTAGAAACAACTTAATAGCTTCTAATCTACTCACAGGTGCAAATGTGTCTAAATAATCAATGCCTTCTCTTTGTGCATATCCTTTACATACTAACCTTTCTTTGTTTCTTACTACTGTTCCATCTTCATTCATTTTGTTTCTGAATATCCACTTTGTTCCAATCACATTCTTATCACTAGGTCTTGGGACCAGTTCCCAATTGTCATTATTAAAAATCTAATCAAGTTCTTCTTTCATAGCATCATGCCAATCTGAATCATTACATGCATCTTCAATACTTAAGGGTTCAATCTAAGATAGTAAACATACCACTTTATTACTAGCTGAGTTCTTTGCTTGGGACCTTGTTAAGACTTTTGTGCTCTGATCTCCAATGATGTCCGTCTTGGAATGATTTATTGATGTAAACTTTGGAACTTTAGGTGATGTTGACTTATCAGCCTTAGGAGTTTCTTCTTCACTTGTCTTAGGGTCATTGAATAACGCATCAATACTATCAAACATTTCTTCAATAAATGTCTCACTAGTGGAGGGTCTAGGTTCTTCTTCAATCATGGGTGAGTAATCATGATATCTTTCTTGAATCATAAACTTTTCATCAATCTTTACATGGTCATTTTCAATGATCTTTTTCAATATTAAATTGAAACATCTATAAGCTTTACTTTTAGTAGAGTAACCAAGAAAAATACCTTCATCACTTCTTGCATCAAACTTGCCTACTGCTTCATCCCTCTTGATGTAACACTTGCTTCCAAATATTCTGAAGTATTTTACTGTGGGAACATTACCAAACCATAGCTCATAAGGTGTTTTGTTAGCGCCGGGACTTAACTAAATTTTATTGATTGTATAGACTGTTGTATTGACCACATCTCTCTAATAGGTGTGTGCAACTTTTCCTTCTATCATAATGGTGCATGCTACACCAAGAATGATCCTACTCCTCTCTATAATTCCATTCTACTGAGGTGTTATAGTTTCACTTAATTGTCTCTTTAGGCCATGTTCTTTGCAGTACTCATAGAATTTGTTAGAGCTGAATTCTCCTCCTCTATCCAATCTCAAACATTTTATCTTTAGTCCAGATTCATTGTCAACCTTAGCTTTGAATATTTTGAACTTCTCAAATCATTCTGACTTATCTTTCAAGAATGCAACCCACATCATTCTAGTATAATCATCAACAAATAAAATAAAATACCTTTCACCATAGTATGATCTTGTTTGAGTTGGACCACATAGGTCTGTATGAATCAAATCCAACTTGATCTCTACTGAATTTTGCTTGCTCCTGAATGAATTTCTCACATGCTTTCCCATCACACATTCCCTGTATATATTATCAACTGGCTTTGTTATGCTAGGTAGATCTCTTACTACCTTTACATTGCTTATATTTACTATGTTATCGAAATTGATATGACATAGTCTTTTATGCCACAACCAACTGTCATCAACTTTAGCAACAAAACAACTTGCTTCAGAATTGAGTTGAAAAACATTACGTCTAGTTTTTTAGCCTGATGCAATCATAACACCATCTTTTTTGTTAATGATACATTTGTCATCTTTGAACTCCAACTAATAGCCTTTTCCAAGTAATTGTCCAACATAGAGAAAGTTATGTTTCAAACCATCAACATAAAGAACATCATTAGTACTATTATTTCCATCCAAAGTGATGGCTCCTCTACCAACTATTGGTTTAGGAGTGTTGCCTCAAAATCTAACCATACCTCCATTGTCTTTTTCCAAATGAACAAACCTACCTTTATCACCTATCATGTGATGTGAACAACCACTATCTATAATCCAATATGTCCTTATATCAGCTTGTGAAATCAATGCAAGCTCATGATTCTCTTTCTTATCTTCATGAGCTATCTTATTACTCATTTTGTCTATAATAGCAATGAATCCTGTTAGTGCTTAAATTTGTAGATTATTTATAATTCATAAAATCCTAACAAAACCATAACAACAATAATCCCAATAAATTCATCTAATAAAATGAAAGCACTAAGGTATTAAGGTTGTAAAACCTTCTTCACTTTGAGTATAAAAATCAGGTGGGTTTACCTTCTTAAAAGCTTCTTCAAAGCATTAGAATGGACATTTATGCACTTATCATAAATGTGTCAACTCAAAGAAAAACAAAAAAATTAAATTGAAATAGTTTATCAATATTTTCTGGTGGCAACAAGTGCAAATATATCTTAAACCAGTGGCTTATCTATTTGGGCATCAAAGTCAAACCCCACCTCCACACAATTCTATCAAGACAGATATACTAAAAACCAAATGAAATGTTTGACATCCCATTCTTTTAATTCTTACACCTGCTATCAAATTCATATATGGACAATTAATTCACAGAGACCTCCCTAAAGACTTTACTCTCTCCTTGAAAGAATTTAAGTTCGACTCCCATATTCACTTTGTGAACAATGCATTGAAAAGCCTTACAATTTAATGCATAAGAAAACTAAAGTGTCCATACACAAAGACAACAAATAGCAGTAATAGAGTTCTAGTATTTTTGTATTAATAGTCAAAATGTGTCAATATTGTATCACCATGACTTCAGAGAAATAAGGTTCTATATTTCAGAACTTTCTATAAAAAATGTATTAACCACCCCCTAAAAAGAGTAAAAACATGCTATATATACCCACAGCCATCTTGGAATCCTCAAAAGGATGCAAAAATCTTTGGATGGCTATGAAAACAACTTGCACCAAAGACAAATATTACAAATCAAAAGATTGTGACTACAACAATAGAAAGCAGTTCTCAACTACTTAACAATTTTACAAGTGGCACCTTTGTCTAAAGATATTTTAGAGCAGTTACATAATTTTTTGCATGGATTATGACCACCATATGGCTAACCTACATCATCCCTTGTTTGAAACATGCTCTCCCTCAAATTCTGGATTAGGTGCCATATGTACTCTATTCTTCTTCCTCTTCTGTCATCTCGGTAGCTGGCTTCTTCTTTTTCTTCTTTGTCAGTTTGTCCCATGCTACCACATCATCATCAGATGGCCAATTATAAGCCTGCAATTCCTATAGTGATTTTATCTATTGATCCCACATGGAATCAGTTACACTTTTAGCCTCTACTACAAATTGTATGCAATCACTTTCAAGTTTAAATAGACTATCAATTATATTAATGCATCTTTTCAAGTGTAAGGCATTGTCACCTTTTAGGAAAGCATCCTGCTTAATTACCAATTGATCCATTGATGTCTTCCACTCATTTATACTAACTATATTCCCACCATTATCATATATTGGAGGCAAGTACTTATTGCTATTTCCATCAAACATAGCCAACTTGGCTACTATCTGGTTAGAATTACCTTTAAAAAACATTGATACAACACTTACCAAACCAATCTTTTCAAAAAATTCAGTTACTACCTTAGGAATATCAGACCTATACTCCTGCAAATCATCTAGCTTATCAAACAGTGAGCTCCTCCTTGACCATGCACTGTAGAGTGGCTCCAAAGTGATCAAAAACTCATTCACTTTTTTACTGGCCTGGTGTAGTAGACTAACTAATTGATGGACTAACTCCATTCTTTCCTTTATTTTTCCTTGCCTATATTGCACAATTCTTGCTACAGTATCCAAGGATGCATCTAGTCTTATTTTCTCTAAGTCCTCAACAGAATTATCAGGAACTTTTGTATCTGTCTCAACAGGGACCTCAATCTACAAAGGAGGGGGAAGAACTATCTTTGAGGCTTCTTCAAGCCTAACCCTCAATTCTGTCAACTCATCTTCCAACTGCTTGATCTTCATCATTTTCAAATCCCTATCTTTAGCCATTATGTTTGAACTCTCAAATAGTTTTGCATACCTTTCAAACAATTGAGTTGTCTTTGCTTCATTCTGGTTAGAAAAATGGGTCACTACCTTGGAAACCTAAAGATCAGTTGTATTCTGTATAGTCCATATGATTTTATTTGCTTCCATCTGATCCTCTATACTTAGTAGAGATGGATTTTGAGACTTAGGGGCCATAGACCACATTGCAACAGCCTGGGACTTAGGGTCATAGCCACTTCCTCTGATCATATCACCAATATGAACCTCATAAGATATATTTCCCTATGGTTTCTTTCTTATCTAATCAATGATAAAAGTAGAGGTCAAATCCCATCCTAGAGTTAGAAGCATTCCACTTGATCTAACCATTTCTTTGGCTTCATCTACAGTTATAGCCTCAATGCTAGGATCATAAGAAGTTAAAGCCCTCAAAGTTTCTTCACCTAGATCCATTCCCTCAGGCATAGCCTTAGCCACTTCTTGTTGCTTTCTCCAAATAAGAAAACTCTTAAATTCATCACTCTTGATGAATTGGTCATCACTTAAAAACTCCTGATACACCTCTCTAATATCTTGTCCTAACCACAAGGATTGTTCTTCATCTCCCTCATTAGTGGCCACCATCTTGCTAACCCTTATTGTTTTTCTCAATTGGTGATGGTAAGCCCTATCACCTAGTACAAGAGCCAATGCTCTATCAATCCCCCCTTTCTGTTTGTTTTTCTTAGAAGGCTCTCCCTCTTCAAACCTCCACTTCTTCAATGGTGGATCTGGAAGGTCTTCTACCCCTGATTGGTCTTTAATAGGATCAATAACTGGTAGGTTTCCAACTTGTGGTGGGCTATCTCCTTCTTGGGATCCATCAGAGAATTCCTCATAATCAGAAGATGAGTAATCCTTATTTTTCTTTGTTTTCCTCTGATCAAGAAAATTTTCCAACTGATTTGACAGAGTATCATGCATCTCTATCATCTTGTTAATTATTTTTAAGTAGGGAAGGTCAGGGAAGAAACCCTCAAAAGGAATTTGGGCCACTTTCAATTAAGTTTGCAAATCCTTCAGGTCAAAAAACCTCCTCCATCTTGTAGTGACCTCATCCTTATCCACAATATTCCTGATCACATCCTCCTCATCAAGGGCCTCATGTTCTTTGTTGACACTAATACTAGGTATCAGTTTCACCCTTGCAATCTTAATGAAGTGTGTAGGGTCCACATGTTTGCAAATACCAGATACCATCTTAAATTGATTTAGCCAGGTGGTAATTTGTGGGAAAGCCCTCTTACCAATCAATAAATCACTAATTCTAAAATACCTAGGTGTGAAAGTACCTTTCCTATGAGGGGCCAAAAGTTCTTTGTCTATCCACATCAACTGCCAAACAAATTCCAAAGAAGCAACTCTTGGTGGCACAAATTTTGGTAATAAATGTGGGGATCAGGGGCAACCGTAAACTCTTATAATTGTAGAATTTTCCCCAAAGTAGAAATCACCCCAATTATGGTTTCCCTTTTATTTTTCCTCCAATTGCATAGGTCTTAGCAGCCTTAGAACCTTAGGTGGTAACCTTGTAACATTGATGCCCAGCCATCTCAGAATAGGAAAAACTATAAAGTTCTCAAAAATACAAAATTCACACATATTTGAAGTACTATTCCATACCCTTACCCATAGTTGCACTAGATTATGCTAATCTTGGATGGTGAATCTTGGTTTCAGCATATTCAAATCAAAACTATTGATGTTGAAAAATAGAATTAAGTGCATCAACATAGAGTAATGCAAGAACTTGATGGGCTTCTTACTTTCTTTGATAGACATTAACCCTTCATGCATCCTATTGATTACATACTAGATGTATTCATAATCTATGTTTACTAGAGAATTCTGGATATCTAAAATCATCATCAAAAGATCAGCTAGCAAAAATTCTTCATCTCCATCTATTCCCAATACTCTACACAACCCATAACAAGTCTGCTTCATATAGTAATGGAGGGATTTAAACTGGTAAGGGGCATTCATGCTAGTAGGGAGGGGAGCTATATATTTACCTTTCTTTGGGATATGCTTCACCATCTGGTCTTTTACTCACCCTATATTATTTGTATACCTCTCTCTCTCTTGGCTCAAATTAATTTTAGTAGAGGAAGATGTATAAAAACTAAAAGCTTTCATGAAAGAACCCCTATCAAGAGTAACCAAAGGTGACTGGTCTACCTTCCTAATTGTTTTGGAGATAGGATCATACAACCTAGCCAATGCAAAAATTAAGTCCACATCTAAAAACACATCAGGGATAATCAATTTCCCTAAACCCAAAGCCCAAACATTACAAATAGGAACTTGCCCACTCCTATTCCTATAAAAATAACTAAAAATAGTATAACCTAAGCAAGATGGTGTGATAGGATCTCTACAATGACCTAGAACATCTTCAAAGACATCATCAGGAGCTCTCTTGCTCTGACTGGAACTAGGCAACAATTTGAGAAATTCATATGAATAATTTGGCTTGTTTCTATCTTCACCACCTTTCGCTTTGGCTTCACCACTGGAAGAAGTCACGCTCAGCTCCGGTTGACTCATTTTTTCTACATAATTTCTCTCAACATGGAAAAATTGATTTTCTTGGCACTTAAAGATTGCTTCAGAAAATAGAATTCTCTTCAAATGGTCTCAGACACAAAAAAATAATGAGTTTAGCCTATTTATTGATGCAAATCAAATGTGTACAATTTCCAAAATCATTGCAGATCTACCTTCAATTACTTCCACATTCAATTCACATATCACCAATTTTCAAATCAGTGCTAACTAATGCCAGGATGCTGATAGATAGATTTAAAATTTTGAAAACAAGGCAAAAAGGAAATGATTACAGTTTGGTACTTTAACACCTTGCTTACGTGATAAACCCTCCTTTAAAACTGATTGGATGGCCAACTAATTTTTCTCCAGCTCGGCAGTGTACTTTATCCACATGGCAATGGCCTTTAACCTTTCTTTATTATTTTCTTTAAATGAGCCCATTTTAGAGAACTAGTGATTGAAGGTTCTCATAATTGCTCAATGAAAAGTTAACCCTAGCTCATATTCAGAGAATTGGTGATCAAAGGTCTCGCTTATTCTCAAAACCAATCTCTTAACTCATCCTTCATTCAGTGAACTAGCAAACAAAGAAAAGAATACCCAAGCATCTGACCATAGTCACCATCTAGAGAATTAACGATAATGGCTATCTCTGAATCTCTTAATGTTCTAGTTGACTGCTAATTTATTCTGAGACTTGGCGACCGAAGACTTCACCTATTCGCTGAAAGGGAGACTTAACTGCATGTTTAATGGGAGAACTAGTGAACAAGCTTATTCTTTAAGTCACTGAATTCTTTCCTAACTGCATGTTTTGAACTGAGACTTTGAGTCAACCATTGATCTTGACACAATCGATGGCCATCGTGAATTCACTGAACCATTAAAACAATCACCTTTTGATTATGAGACTTGGTGAAAAAAGTATTTTCTGAATCTCCCAATATTTTGAACACTGATTATTCCATTACGAGACCAAGCGACTAAAGGCTTATAGCTTTCCTGATCATTTAATTTTCTTATTCGCTGAATGCCTTTTATCATGACCAACCTTTTAAGAGAACATGTGACCATTTTATTCACCAGGTCGCCAGAAGATTTAGAAACTTGCCAACTTATTTTGAGATCACGTGAACAAAAGAGAAAACCACTTTTGCCACATCCACTAAGCCAAATTGTTAGAGCTGCCAAACTTAAAGGACATTGAATTTATAGCACAGTCACCGAATCACCAAATTACTTTATGTAGGATCCAAATACTTTGAGATTAAAACATGACCGTCGATCCTACAGATAATCAATGGTCCTCGCTAGATTGCTGGATGATACAAGTCTTAACCGCATGATTCTGAGAATAAGAGATCACCGCCATGCTAGGTCACTGAATGTTAACAGGAAACCACTGGGAAATAAGCGAATAGGAGACAACATGTTCACTGATTTGCACAAAGGTTGAGGTAACTACTAAATAACTTGGAGACTTAGTGAATAACATGAAACATAACATGGGCTTAACACATTCACCAATTCATTGAATAACTTAGAGACATGAAACAATATTATGTCATTCAATGAACACTTGATGAAAATAATCACGTGCATAGTCAAGACACTTAAGTGGCCAAAAAGTAACGATGAAATATAAGAATTAGGGCTAACTTAAGGGTTTACATGAATAAACAAGATTTTCTCAAGGATAAAACCTAGGGCAAGGGTTTTCAAAATTGGTTAAGGAAAATTTGATGAATTTTGAAAACCTAAGCCATAGGAACAAAACTTGCAAAAGGAGTAAACCAGGATTTGGAATAGAAAACCTCATCAACCTAGAAATATATCCAATAGTGGCTCTATCTAAGGATGCTTGAGTGCAAGGTCAAAGCAAGAACTTATGAATCTCTAGGTGGAAAACAACAAAACCCTAACCTAAAGCAGGAAAAGAACACACAACAGAAGCAAACACACCTATACATATATACATATCTACTGTGCATGGAAAAGGAGAAAGAACTAATTGAAGAAAAACTTCAGGAGCTATCCATTCACTGGCAATTCCTGTTCTCCACCATCCAAATTTTGCAAAAAATATGAATCCTTGCCATGAGTTTGATGAATGACAAAAGGTCCCATCCACAAAGACTCAAATTTTTTGTGTTTCCCTTTGTCTTCAGCCATGGCATTCCATTGAAGAACCATGTCACTCACCTGGAACTTTCTCAAAGTTGCTCTTTTATCAAAAAGATATTTCATTTTTTGTTGCAACTTCACATTTTCCTTTTGTCCTTCCCTTCTGATCTCATCCAGTTCAACCAACTGAATCATTATGTCTTGTAATGGATCATTGATTTCCATACCTTCTTCCTGCATGAGTTTGTATATTGGTAAGAAGTTGTTTACTGGTAATCTTGATTTCACACCATATACCATCTCAAAAGGGGACTTCCTTGTAGCTCTTTTCTTAGCAATCCTATCAGCCCACAATGCTAGTTTCAATTTTACATGCCAACTCCTTTTGTTCTTTTCTAAAGTCTTCTTCCAAATTTGCAGGATACTCTTATTACTAGATTCTGCCTACCCATTTTCTTATGGATGGTAAGGGGATGAATAAGACAAAATTATTCTCATTTATGAACAAAAATTAGTAATTTCCTGAGATCTAAAGCTCATGGCATTATCTACAACCAATTTGATAGGAACACCAAATCTAGTGATTAGATTATTCATCAAGAACTCAATTAAAATGGCATTGGTTGCCTTTTTAGTTGGAATTGCTTCAATCCATTTGGTAAAGTAATCTATAGCAACCAGAATCCAACTATGCCCCCCACTAGATTTCTTAGAAAATTCCCCAATAAAGTCCATACCCCACATTGCAAAAGGAGCTTCTGCAACAACAAGGTTCAACAATA
The DNA here is from genome assembly GCA_027943335.1 of Chamaecyparis obtusa. Taxonomy (NCBI): domain Eukaryota; kingdom Viridiplantae; phylum Streptophyta; class Pinopsida; order Cupressales; family Cupressaceae; genus Chamaecyparis; species Chamaecyparis obtusa. The sequence continues at coordinate 817,622 of BSBK01002167.1, read as the reverse complement.
ATGCACCTGAAAATTTTAGTTTCTTGGAAAATCTTAGACATGGCTCACACTTTTTGACAAAAGAATGATTATCTTTAAACAACATAGACCAATAGTATCTTGCCCTCAAGATCTTATGAGTTGTGGACCGAGCAGAATGATGTCCTCCACACAACCCGGAGTGCATTTCTTTCAATACCTTTTTTGATTGGTGTTTGTCCAAACAAAATAATAGAATTTTATCATTATCTTTCCAGTACAAATCACCCTGTATCATTACATACCTCTGGGCCTACTATCTCAAACTTCTCCTTTGATTATCATTCATCTCCTATGGACATTTAGCATGTTTGATAAAATAAACAATATCTTTGTACCATGGTTGCATTTCAATGCTAGTGACTATATCTTCATTAACAACAACACTATTCATTTGTATGAGATCCATGTTTTCCTTAGTCATTAGTTTTTCAAGTCCTAAACCTCTCACCAATTTGGTAATGTGCAGCTCAAGATCAAACTCTTGAATCTTATTGATCCATTTGCATCTTTTCCTTGTGACCTCACTTTGAACCAAAATATCTTTCACTGTTGCATGAGGTACATATGCATTAACCTTGGCACAAATAAGATAAGGTCTAAAATCTTTTACTCCCTTGACTAGCGTGTATGCCTATTTTTCCATTAACTCATAATTCAATTCAGTAGACTACAATAATTTGCTAAAAAAGGCGATGGGATGTTCAAATCCTTATTTATCCTTTTGTAATAGGACAGCTGCAATAGTGTGAAAAGAGGCAAAGGAGAATAGAGAAAATGGTTTTGAATAATAAGGTGAGATTAAGACCAGGGCTTCTTGAATTGCTTGTTTAATTTTCTCAAAAGCTTGCTAAGTTTCACTATCCCAATTAGACTTTACATCTTTCTTTAGGAGTTTGACTATAGGCTTGACCATTTCTACAAAATTAGCAATGAATCTCCTAACAAAATTAATTTTCCCTAAGAAGGATTGCACACCCTTTACATTCTTAGGTGAAGGTACCTTCCTGATTGACTCCACTCTTTCAGGGTCAATCCTGAATCCTTCTTTTGACACTATATTTCCAAGTAATTTCCCCTCCATCATAGCAAATTGACACTTTTTTGGATTTAAAGAGACACCAAATTCTAGAGCTTTAACAATGACCTTTTCCAAATGACTACAGTGATCCTCAACCCTTTTTGAATAAGTAATTAGATCATCTTGGTACACAACCATAAGAACATTGATCAATTCCTTAAAAGCAACATCCATTACCCTTTTAAAAGTAGATCCAACATTTTTTAAACCAAAAGGCATGTGCACATACACATAGGTTCCCCATGGGGTTGTAAATGTTGTTTTAAACTGCTTTGATTCTTTGACCAGCACTTGATTGTAACCTGAGAAACCATCCATCATTGATAAGAGTTCACAACTAGTTACCCTATGTAGCATGGCTTCCATATTTGGTAGTCCATAATTATATTTTAATGAAGCCACATTCAAATTCCTAAAATTGACACAAAGTCTTATGTCACCATTCTTTTTTCTCACTGGCACAAGATTTGAGACCCGCATGGAATGCCTAATAGGTTCAATGATACCAGCATCTCTCAATTTTGTCAATTTAGCTTGCATCTTTGTGGATAGCAAGGGATTGATAGGTCTTTATTTTTGTATAAAAGGCTTAGCATCTTCCTTGAGTGGAATTTCATGTTGAAAGAGGTCTGCTTTATAAGCCTTGAGATCAGCATATGACCAAGCAAAAACATGCTTGTATTTTTTTAACAATCTTATCAAATTTCCTCTAACCTCCCTACTCAACCTTTTCCCAATATAGACTGTTTGAGGGGATGTTTCTAAACCTAAATTTATTTCCTCTAAGTCCTCCATTTTAGTGTTAGACTTTTGAGACAAGTATCCATCATTTATTTTAAACATTCCTTCTAACTCCACTAACCCTTTTGGTATGTGGTTTGAAGGTAGTTGTACTATCTCATTTCCCATAATACACTCTTTGCCTTCAACATAATGCTAGGCTTCATTAAAATCTATTTGTTTCCCATCATATTGATCTAGACCTTGAAGGAACCTTAAGATATCAAAATCATCCTCAAATACTTGCCAATTATACACATTGTCAGGCACTGCAAGCCTACTTTTGACTTCCAACATGGACACACCAGCAAGAGTAATATCATCATTATTGAGAGGAACATTAGCAAGAAAATTTTCCATGATATTATTAGATCTTTCTACCCAAAGAAAATTGAAAGCATCGAAAAACTCTAATCTATCCCAGATGGCATGTTTGTACAATTTCAATCTCTCATCCTTGGAAACATATTTAGATCTTACTTGAGCTATAACTAATCGGGAATCACCATGGATCTTTAGACATTTGATACCATGATTTATAGAAATTTCTAATCCCAATATCGATGCCTCATATTCAACATTATTATTGGTGCATTCAAAGTTCAACAAGAAAGAGTACTTGAAAGTAATACTTGATGGGGAAATAAAAACAACACCAACTCCTGATCCTTCCTTGGAGCATCCACCATCAAAGAACATTTTCCAAAGTCCATTTTGTTGCAATACTAACTCATCAACTATTGGATCTATGTTTTTCATCTAAGGTACTATCTCTTCAATCATGAAATTATTCATGTCAATATCTACAAAGTAGTTTAGGTCTTCTGGTGCAACTTTTTCAACCATGAATGAAGAACGGGGCTCCCTATACAATTTTACCTCAGTCCCATTGACTGGGATAGTAGCATATGACAAATCCAATTGCAATTTTCCACCCACTGCTATAGCCCATTGTCTTGACAATAGCATGCCATAATGAGGTTTTGTATCAACAACAACATCCATTTTGTATGTGGCTTCTGGGAATACAACAATCTTTACTTCAATTCCAATTAGAGTTCCTACAATAGGTACTACCATATTATCCATAGCATAACACCTTCCATTAGATGTGTCAACTTTTAATCCTAATTCTTTCATTACATGATAGAGCATTACATGTGTAGCAGCACCAGAGTTAATCATACAATTCTTTAGCAGAAAATTATTTACAATCAGTGTCACATAGAAAGGGTCAATAGAGGAAGGCTCTTGTGTCACAATAGTTCCAACACATACATCAGAGATGTTATCAATTGAAATAGGCCCTTCTACTGAATTCCCCTTCTCTTGCATGGCAGGAGCTATCCCTTGTTCACTTATGAGAGCCAGGGCCGTTGTCTCATGCTCCTCAATTTTCAGCATTTCTAGTAAAGGGATGGAAACCTTCATTTGGGACAAGGCATGTCTCATATCAATGGTAGGGGGATCAAAAAAAATATCAAGATAATCCTTTTGCCTACCAACTTTCCTTTTAACCTTGTCAACAACAAAATCCTCACTCTTTTTCTCAGTTACAAGCCCTTTATTCTTGTTATTTACAACATTGGGCTTTGGGGAGTCCTTATTCTAAAGGTTATCCTTAACAAATACTGACCTAGGGACTACTTGATCAATATCCACCCTTCTATTTCTCAAATTGTAAGAGGATTTGGCTTGAGTTATAGCAGCCACAGTTTGAGTTTTAATTTCCTCATCACTAGGTTTTCTCCATTATTTCTCATCTGACCCTGATTTTACCATATGAGCTTTACAATTGTCATTGTCAAACTCATTATGATCTAAGTGAGTAAATACTTTTTGTTCATAATCTAAGAGAAACCTCCTTTTATGATCAATATCAAGATAAATCTCTTCATCCTCTGAAGACAAAAAAATCCCCCATTACTTCAGTAGTAAACATGTTAATAGCAGGCTTTTTAGATTCTTCATAATCTCATGCGTATGAATTATTGGCCTCTTCTCCCAAGGCCTGAGCCATAGCACATTGGAATGGTGAATGAGGCATATTACAATCCACATGCCAAGGGGTGTTTTCCACATTATGTGTTGTGCTTTTCTTCAAAGGATCTGGTGTATCTCTTCCCTTTTGGGGTTCATTATTGTTAGGAATAGGCCTCCCATCTTTCCAATTTGTCTTATAAGGCATATCTCGTAAGTTAGGGGCTCTATCCTACCTTTGATAAGGTGGTCTTATATCTTGAAAATTCCTACTACCCTTGTCAAAATGTTTTGGGAAGTCTTTGGTAATGCCAAATCCTTTGTCCACTTTGTCATCCTCTTTGGATGGCCTTGCAGGTTGTGACCTAGTATCCTTCCACAACCTACCCTCATCCCTCTTATACATTTGACCAAATGCCTTTCGGTTGCTTTCAATATTTATGGCCAATTTAAATGCATCCCTAAGGGTACGGGGGTTCTTATCTCTCAAAAGATAAGACATTTTACCATCCATAGAATTGAAATAAGTGGTCAGGCAGACTGCATCATCCAACCTCAATACTTGGAACAATTTGTACATAGCCTTTTGGAATCTACTATTAAACTCTGACATACTCTCATTGTAATGTTTTTTGATATTGTTAAACTCATTGAGCATGTAGCTTGAATTCACATGTTCTGCATATTGCTCCTTGAAGCATCTAACAAACTTATCCCATGATGCAATACTATTCTTAAGAAAACCCTTGTACCAATCCCTAGCATCTTCAATCAATGATTGAACAAAAAGCTTCATTATAACATCTTCGTGCTCAATCTCATAATCATTAACTTTATCTGTGAAAAATTTTAGGTGCTCCTCATAGGTAACCACATTATTTCTAGTAAATAATGGGATTTTCTTTCTAATCTCATTAGGGATAGCATTGGACTGACTAGGATACCATCAAAGAATAAAGGTCTATACCTATCCAAATGAACTAGTCTCCTTTGGATATTTGGTTGGATCAGAGGGGTTGCTACAATATTTTGACAAGATACAGTCTCCATTGTACCACTCACTACAAGGGGACCTTGACTAGTATTCAAATTTGGTCCAAGTACATTTTGTCCAGGATGAAAGGCTTGAGGATTTGGAAGTGAATTGCTAGGCTGATTGGGTGGGATCATTCCTGAGATGATAGGGATAGAGCTACTAGTAGATGTGTTTATATTAGCATGCAAGAAAGCAATCTTTCTCTTCATCTCATCTACAACAGCCTCCAATTCTAGTTTCTCAAGTTGAAGAGCCAAATCCTCTTTAGCTTTTCTAGCCTTTTCAAAATCTTGGCTTGCTTGGGAAGGTATATTAGGAATAACAACAATTTTCTTGGGCTCACTAATATTTACACCAACCATTTTTTGCTTTCCCTTATCAGGGATCTCTTTTGTGGCATTTCCAATGTCCTCATTTCTCAGGATTTTAGATGGGTGCAATTGTCGATGAACATGTCCTGTTCCCTCAAACTCATCATGTTTAAGCTTAACACTTTCAGCCTGATTTCTTAAAACCTCCATATCACCAAACAAATTCTTATCTAAATCTTGAACATCTTAGTTTAGATCCTTGGTCTGGATCTCATTGTTCCTAGTTTTTCTCATCAAATCTTACCTTTTCATGAGCAATTTGTATATTTGTTGTTCCCTTACCTTCCTTCTATTAGAAATCTCTAGTAGTTGCTCACGCTCCTTTTTCCTTAAAGAAATCACTTCTTCCCTTAATTTTTTAGAATCATATGAGGTAGTTTCAGCAGTAGAAGTTTCTCCTAGTTGCTCTAGGGTTTCTCTCACAGGAAAATAACCTACTTCTATGATTTCTTCTTCATGAGAGGGAAAGTGTACACTAGGAATGACTTTCTTAACATGTTCAGGGTCATCAAAGGAGAAGGAGGCTTCATGAGGAAGTGGTGTAGGGACTCTATCTCTTGAAGGTCCTAGGGAATTAGCAGTAATGTGATTTCTCCTAGACCATTATTTTCTACCAAGTGTACAAAGCTCATCACCCATATTATTCTTTGGGTGGTCCTTCAAATAAGATCTAGTGAACCTTGGGTGACTCATGGTGTGTCACAGCAAGATATATCAAAATTTACAAATACTAGCGACTGGTAAACATAGATTATCAGAGTCGCCACCCACTAACAAGCGGGAATCAAATTATTATGCTAGCATGCAAACATACAATGGATAGTATTGCACAAATCTATTGTACATTCCTATTCAGTGGTCCCCAGCAGAGTCACCAATTTTGTTAGTGCTCAAATCTACAGATGATTTATAATTCATAAAATCCTAACAAAACCATAACTCCAATAATCCCAATAGATGCATCTAACCAAATGCAAGCACTAAGGTATTAAGGTTGTAAAACCTTCTTCACTTTGAGTATAAAACTCAAGTGAGTTTACCTTCTTAAAAGCTTCTTCAACGCATTAGAATGGACATTTATGCACTTGTCATAAATGTGTCAACTCAAAGACAAACAAAAAAATTAAATTGAAATAGTTTATCAATATTTTTTGGTGGCAACAAATGCAAATATATCTTAAACAAGTGCCTTATCTATTTGGTCATCAAAGTCAAACCCCACCTCCACACAATTCTATCAAGACAGATATACTAAAAACTAAATGAAATGTTTGACATCCCATTCTTTAAATCCCTACACTTACTATGAAATTCATACATGGACAATTAATTCACAAAGACCTCCCTCAAGACTTTACTCTCTCCTTGAAAGAATTTAAGTTTGACTCCCATATTCACTTTGTGAACAATGCATTGAAAAGCCTTACAATTTAATGCATAAGAAAACTAAAGTGTCCATACACAAAGACAAAAAATAGTAGTAGCAGAGTTCTAGTATTTTTGTATTAATATTCAAAATGTGTTAGTACAGTATCACCATGACTTCAAAGAAATAAGGTTCTATATTTCAGAACTTTCTTTACAAAATGTATTAACCACCCCCTAAAAAGAGTAAAAGCATGCTATATATACCCACAGCCATCTTGGAATCCTCAAAAGGATGCAACAAGCTTCAGATGGCTGTGAAAACAACTTGCACCAAAGAAAAAAAGTACAAATCAAAAGATTGTGACTACAACAATAGAAAGCAGTTCTCAACTACTTAACAATTTTACAAGTGGCACCTTTGTCTAAAGATATTTCAAATCAGTTACATAATTTGTTGCATGGATGATGACTACCATATGGATAACCTACATCATCCCTTATTTGAAACATGCTTTCCCTCGAATTCTAGATCAAGTGCCATATGTACTCTATTCTTCTTCCTCTTCTATCATTTGGGTAGCTGGCTTCTTCTTTTTCTTCTTTGTCAGTTTGTCTCATGCTGCCACATCATCATCAGATGGCCAATTGTAAGATTTTAATTCCTATAGTGATTTGATCTACTAATCCCACATGGAATCAGTTACACTTTTAGCCTCTGCTACAAACTGCATGCAATCACTTTCAATTTTAAATAGACTATCAATTATATTATTGCATCTTTCCAAGTCTAAGGCATTATCACCTTTTAGGAAAGCATCCTGCTTAATTACCAACTGATCCATTCATGCCTTCCACTCATTTATACTAATTATATTCCCACCATTATCATATATTGGAGGCAAGTACTTATTGCTATTTCCATCAAACATAGCCAACTCTGTTGCTATTTGGTTAGACTAACCTTTAAAAAACTTTGATACAACACTTACCAAACCAATCTTTTCAAAAACTTCAGTTACTACCTTAGGAATATCAGACCTATACTCCTACAAATCATCTAGCTTATCAAACAGTGAGCTCCTCCCTGACCATGCACTGTAGAGTGGCTCCAAAGTGATCAAAAACTCATTCACTTTTTTACTGGCCTGGTGTAGTAGACTGACTAATTGATGGACTAACTCCATTCTTTCCTTTATTTTTCCTTGCCTATAATGCACAATTCTTGCTACAGTATGCAAGGATGTGTCTAGTCTTATTAAGTCCTCAGCAGGCTTATCAGGAACTTTTGTATCTCTCTGAACAGGGACCTCAATCTGCAAAAGGAGGGGGAAGAACTATCTTTGAGGCTTCTTCAAGCCTAACCCTCAATTCTATCAACTCATCTTCCAACTGCTTGATCTTCATCATTTTCAAATCCCTATCTTTAGCCATTATGTTTGAACTCTCGAATAGTTTTGCATACCTTTCAGACAATTGAGTTGTCTTTGCTTCATTTAGGTTAGAAAAATGGGTCACTGCCTTGGAAACCTCAAGATCAGTTGTATTCTATATAGTCCATATGATTTTATTTCCTTCCATCTGATCCTTTATACTTAGTAGAGATGGCTTTTGAGTCTTAGGGGCCATAGACCACATTGAAACAGCTTGGGACTTAGGGTCATAGTCACTTCCTCTGATCATATCACCAATATTAACCTCATAAGATAGACTGCCATGTGGTTTCTTTCTTATCTGATCAATGATAAAAGCAGAGGTCAAATCCCATCCTGGATTTAGAAGCATTCCACTTGATCTTGTTAGAATAACTAAGAGGGGGGGTGAATCAGTTATCCAATGTCCCAAATCAAAATGTATAATTCAAAACAATTTCTTCAATTTATGGTCATCGGTAAACAATAATAAATCTTACTATCTGTGCTTTTACCGATTACCAGTCTAATGCTAAAATAGTTTACCAATCAAATCTAACATGTAACATGTAAAGAATGATACCAAACAAATATCACAATCAACACATAACACAAGAGATTTAACATGGAAACCCTGTAAAGGGAAAAACCACCTAGGACCAGCAACCCAAAATTGTTCACTCTTCTGAAGTGAGGTTGGTTAAGACCCAACCCTGTTAAAGGTTACAAACACACTGTCAGGTGTGACCTTGTTAGAGGATTTTAGACTAGAAGTTATAATCCAACCAGCATTCACTATGGGGTTGATAGGATAACAATGTTCATTCTATGAATGATACATCATAAGACTTTTAGAGTCCACTCAGTTAAGAGATTTTGATAGTATACAATGGTTAAATATGTAATATTAAATGACCTACCCTAATACAACTTCAATTGCAGATTATAGATCAATATTTAGTCCATAGAAATCCTTCTGATCAATAATTCACTTCAAATTCAATATTGTATCAACTTACTGTCCATCGATAATTGCTCTTTGTAGCTCAATAATTATTCTATAACTTGGTTCTCACTAACCAGTATGATCAAAATGCATGAAAACCTTATTCACATGATAGTCCTCCAACTTCTTCTTTTTAGCATTTTCACAAAGAAAATCTATTCTCTTATATAGACGAGTAAATCATTTTCTTCTCCACCATCAAATTTTGCCGCTTAACCTCATTCATAGATTTTTCCGCTTCAAATTTTATCGGTACTTGTGTCAATAACACATTTCAATCTTTTCTATTAGATCTCCTCTAAATTTTGTCAGTCGCCGATCTATGTAATAAACATTATATGTTACCTCGATGTTATACTCTTGCCAGCTCATCAATCTTATTGGCTAAACTAATCATTTAATACATTCTTTTCTACTTGGTTAACAAAGAATTGCATCAGTGAACACTACTTGCTTAATACTATGATTAGTATACACTACACTCTGTCGATGTATACTAGAAATCCTTCATGTACCGCCAACACTGCTTTGTGTCTTTCAGCTCTATACTTCATTATAGATGAATGCAACATAATAAAGTCAATATCATCAAGTCATAGACTCATCAACAAGTTACTCAATGTGTTCCTTATCCCCATCTATCATGTACATCTTTCCTCATGTATATTTCTCTATTCTTCATCTCTTTCACCTTTCTTTAGATGTCTCGGTATAGTAACTTACAAGATAAGTGTTGTTAAACTAGTTGACATCAATGAAAACATAATGCTGATTTAATCATATTACATATCTAATCATTAACTCCTTAGTGATCTTGCAATCATAGATTCTTCAATCAGATTCAAAATCAGTTGTATTCCAACAATCTCTCCCTTTGGCATTGATGGCACCTCAAGTAATATGAAATGTACCATACACATACCAAACATTCATTCTACAACTTTGTGAACAAATGTTGTAAGTTGAATAGACTTAATATGTTTAATCACTACCTTACTAAACTAGCATTAAATAATACAACTTTACCATTCTACAGTTGTGATCTTTCCAGTTCTCCTATTCCTACTTTTGTCTTCTGTAACTGATCTTCAATACTCTATCTCATTCAGATTGTCTCTCCCTTAGATAATTATCATTGGTGCTTATTCCTTTTCATATCTTGTTTATCTTTCCCCTTTTAATTTCATAGTGTATATCTCTCCCTTTGACAACAATGCCAAAGAAACAAATAAACAAACAATTTTGTCTTCCTTTGTATCTTTGAATACTGATATTCCAATTGGTTCAAGTTCTCAAACTTAATCACAACCTTGAACATGATTCAAAGTGTGAACTATGCTACATCAACATGAATGATATTTTGATAAAAGTAGTCTGATGCAACAACCAGATCACCTTAGTGACCGATAGATAGGGGACAGACCCCAAGTCTAGTCCTCAAGTATTCAAATGTGTCCTTCAGTAGGACTTTGTAAAAATATCTGCAAGTTGTTCTTTGGATGTAACAAATTCTAACTTGACTTGCTTCTCTTGTACTTGTTCTCTTAAGTAATGATGCTTAATGGATATATGCTTTGTCTTAGAGTGCATCACAGGATTCTTTGAAATATTAATAGCACTAGTGTTGTCACAATATATAATCACCGGATCAATGATTACCTCATTCATTCCTTCCAACACTTGTTTGATATATGCAATGTTTGAAAAGTTAGTAGCAGCAACAACATAGTTTGCTTCAGCTGTAGACTGAGAAATACAAGCCTACTTTTTATTTGTCTAGGTTACAAGTCTTTCACCAAAGAAAAATGCTCCTCCAGTGGTGCTTTTTCTATCATCCACATTTCCAACCAAATCAGCATCAGTGTAAACTTTCAGTTCAAACTTTCCTTCCTTAGGATACCATAATCCATAATTCTCTATTTTCTTCAAGTATCTTAAGATCCTTTTTGTAGCTATCATGTGTGATTCTCTAGGATTAGCAAAAAATCTTACAATAATTCCCACAGCATGTGCTATATCTGGTCTACTGTGAACTACGTACATTAACTTACCAATCATGGATTGGTAAAGTGTCTAGTTTACCTCGGTAGTTTCATCCTCCTTTGTCAATTTGCATCTAGTATCCATCGTTGTTCCCATAGGTTTAGCATCTTCCATGCCAAATGTCTTCAGTACTTCCTTTATGTATTTAGATTATGTGACGAATATCCCATCACTATGTTGAATCACTTGTAGTCCAAGAAAGAACTTAATCTCTCCGAACATAGACATTTCAAATTCCTTTTGCATTTCATCAGCAAATGCCTTGCAGACAAGATCTGAGACTCCAAAAATAATGTCATCAACAAATATTTCAGCAATGATAATAGTGTCATCAGTATCACCTTTCACATATAGATTGTTGTTTTCACTTGTTCCAATAAATCCAATACTTAACAAGTAAGTATGCAGTCTTTCATACCATGCTCTCGATACTTGCTTCAATCCATATAATGCTTTATGTAGTCTACATACCATGTCTTTATTGTCTAGATCAACAAATCCTTTAGGTTGTTCAATGTAGACCTCTTCTTCAAGTATACCATTCAAAAATGTTGACTTCACATCCATTTGATAGACTTTGAATTTCTTGTGTGTAGCATATGCAAGTAGCATTCTAACTCCTTCTAATCTAGCAATAGGTGCAAATGTTTCACCATAGTTAATGCCTTCTTCCTATGCATATCCCTTGCATACCAATCTAGCTTTATTTCTTGTGACTTCACCATTTTTATTCAATTTATTCCTGTATATATCCACTTAGTACCGATAACATTTTTATCCTTTGGTCGGGGTACTAAGGACCAGGTCTTGTTCTTCTCTATTTTCTCTATTTCCTCCTTCATTGCATTAACCCATTCTTCATTTTCTAATGCAACTTTCACAGTTTTAGGTTCAAATTCACAAATTAGACATGTACCTTGTCTTGTTTCGCTTCTTGTTTGCATTCCAGCATGTTTGTCTCCAATGATTTGTGTCTCAAGATGATGTCTTCTAACAAAACTAGCCAAAACTTGATTTCTCCTTTCTTGTTTATCCTATTCAGGGTCATTTTCTTGCTCAGTAGCTCCATCTTGCTCCTCGGTTTGTGTTGCCTGTTGTCCTGCATTATTTTCCTACTGACTAGTTATCACAGTCTACGGTGTCGGTAGAGTAGCGGTGTCGGTAGATACTCTAGATATTCAATGTAAGTGAATCTACCATAGTCTTCTGGTTCCTTTGTACTTTCCTCTATGTACTTGTCATCAAACTCATCAACACAAACATTAGTACTTTCAACTATCTTATTGTAGCCTTATTCAAACATTTGTATGCTTTACTTGTAGTGGAATATCCCAAAAATATTCCTTCATCTCCTTTAGAATCAAATTTTCCATTTCTCTCATCTTTCAGAATAAAGCATTTACTTCCAAAAATTCTGAAATAACTTACAGTAGGTTTGTGTCCAAACCATAGTTCATAAGGTGTTCAGTTGGAGTCCTTCAGTTGTACTTGGTTAAGAACATACATAGTTGTACTGACAGCTTCCCTCCAATATGTCTGCACAACATTCTTTTGTATCATCAATGTTCTAGCATAGTCAATTATAGACCTGTTCCTCCTTTCAGCAATGCCATTTTGCTGAGGTGTCCTCGGTGCAGATACCTAACTTTTGATTCCATGCTCATTACAAAAATTAGTAAATTCATCAAAGATAAATTCACCTCCTCTATCAGATCTTAAACATTGTATTTTGTTTCCTGTTTCTTTCTCTACCTTAGCTTTATACCACTTAAACATTTTGAAAGCTTCAGATTTCTCTTTTAAGAACATAACAGTCATCAGTCTAGTATAATCATCAACAAAAAGAATAAAATATCTATCACCAGAATAGCTCTGAGTTCTCATAGGACCACATAGGTCAGTATGAACCAACTCAAGTATCTTCTTTGTTGAATAGTCTTTGCTTTTAAAACTAGACTTAGTCATCTTACCTTTCTAACATTCATGGAACATGGCATGATCAAGTTTTGTCAAGTTAGGAAATCCTCTAACTCTTCTCTTTCTACTAATCTTGATCATGTTGTCAAAGTTCACATGGCATAACCTTTTGTGCCACAACCAAGCATCTTCATCCTTTATTAACAAACAAGAAGACTGATCCATATCAAGATAGAATATATTACCTCTGGATTGTGTACCAGTTCTGACAAGTCTTCCTCCATCATCATAGATTTTCACCTTTTTGCTCTCAAAATCTAGTCAGTGGCATGAATTGTTCAACTGAGCCACACTTATCAGATTATAGTTCAGTCCATCTACCCAGTATGCATTTTCACATTGTAGTCTGTCATTGATCATCAGTGAGCCTTTACCTCTTACCATACAAGATGCATCATTTCCCATTCTCACAGATCCTCCATTATACTCAACAAGATGATTAAACTTCTCTACATCACTGGTCATATGATGTGTACAGCCACTGTCTATGATCCATGTATCATTTCTGCTTACTTTAGAGATCAGCGTTGTCTCTTCTTCTTCTGAGTCATCTTTCATAGCAACAAATACAGCTTCTATATCATCATCAGAATCAGATTCAATTTCAATATCTTTGGCTATGTAACATACCTTTTTTCCTTTATCATCTCGATTGTCTCTGTTGTAGTGTCGGTAGCCTCTGTTGACTCTTCTTCCATAGCTTCCTTCAGATCGGTCTTTGGATCTATCATCATCTTTCTTTTGAGGACATCTAGCAGTGATGTGACCGACTTCTTTACAATTAAAGCATGCTAAAGGTATCTTACCTCTATACCTTCCTTTTCCTTTGGGCAATCTTTTGGCCATAAGTGCTTCAAGCTCATCAAGTTCATCATTGGTATTGTCATCACTATCACAATTCTTACTATTCCTGCTAGACTTTCCAATCTTCAAAGAAGACATGAAAGTGGATTCAACAGAAGGAACAATACTATTATCAAAAAAATTTAATTCAAAGGTTGTAAGTTTACCAATTAGAGTGTCAAGAGTAAGGCTAGATGTAGCTCTTGTTTCATGAATTGCCGAAATCCTGATTGCATAAACTGGTAGCAAAGTTCTGATAATCTTGCTTATCATTGTTTCATCATCAATCACTCCATCAGATGCTCTAATAGCATGTACCACCTCTTTGAGTCTATTTGAGTATTATACAATGTTCTCACCTTCTTTCATTCTCATATCATCAAATCTACCTCTCAAACTTTCAACTCGGGCTCTTTTGACATTCAAATCTCCAATATATATTTGTGCTAATTTATCCCACATTCCTTTGGTAGTTGTGCATGTCTTGATATCTTCAAATTCAGTGTTGGTATAGGCAGCAGCAAGTTCCTTCAATTGATCAATAGTTAAGGGACCAGTGGGTGGTTGTATGTAGCCATTCTCCATCAGATCTAGTGTTGATTTCCCAATTCCAGATATGTGCAGCTTCATTCTACTTTGCCATACTATGAAGTTCTCTTTGTTCAGTTTTGGTACTTCCCTCTTATACATCTTGTGACCTTTATGCTTAAGTCCTTAAAACTCTATTCCAAGCAACCAATGCTCTGATACCAATTGTTAGAATAATTGAGAGGGGGGGTGAATTAGTTATCCAATATCCCAAATCAAAATGTATAATTCGAAACAATTTCTTCAATTTTTGCTCGTCGGTAAACAATAATAACTCTTACTGTTTGTGCTTTTACCGATTACAAGTCTAATGCTAAAATAGTTTACCGATCAAATCTAACATGTAACATCTAAGGAATGATAACAAACAAATATCACAATCAACACATAAGACAAGAGATTTAACGTTGAAACTCCGTAAAGGGAAAAACCACCTAGGACCGGCAACCCAAAATTGTTCACTTTTCTGAAGTGAGGTCAGTTAAGACCCAACCCTGTTAAAGGTTACAAACACACTGTCAGGTGTGACCTTGTTAGAGGATTTTAGACTAGAATTTATCATCCAACCAACATTCACTATGGGGTTGACATGATAACAATGTTCATTCTATGAATGATACATCATAAGACTTTTAGAGGCCACTCGGTTAAGAGATTTTGACAGTATACAATGGTTAACTATGTAATAGTAAATGACCTACCCTAATACAACTTCAATTGCAAATTATAGATCAATATTTAGTCCATACAAATCCTTCTGATCAATAATTCACTTCAGATTCAATACTGTATCCACTTACTATCTATCGGTAATTACTCTTTGTAGCTCGGTAATTGTTCTGCAGCTTGGTTCTCACTAACCAGTATGATCAAAATGCATGAAAACCTTATTCTCATGATAGTCCTGCAGCTTCTTCTTTTTGGCATTTTCATAAAGAAAATTTGTTCTCTTATATAGACGAGTAAATATTTTTCTTCTCCACCATCAAATTTTTTCGCTTAACCTCATTCATAGATTTTGCCACTTCAAAGTTTCTCAGTACTTGTGTCAATAACACATTTCAATCTTTTCCGTTAGATCTCCTCTGAATTTTTTTAGTTGTCCATTTGTGTAACAAACATTATCTGTTACCTCAATGTTATACTCTTGCTAGCTCATCAATCTTATTGGCTAAACTAATCATTTAATACATTTTGTTTTTCTTGGTTAACAAAGAAATGCCTCAATGAACACTGCTCAGTTAATATTGTGATTAGTATACACTACACTCCATCGGTGTATACTAGAAATGCTTCATTTACCAATAACACTGCTTTGTGTCTTTCAGCTCTATACTTCATCATTGATGAATGCAACATAATAAATTCAATATCATCAAGTCATAGACTCATCAACAAATTACTCAATGTGTTCCTTATCCGCATCTATCATGTACATCTTTCCTCATGTAGATTTCTCTATTCTTCATCTCTTTCACCTTTCTTCAGATGTCTCGGTATAGTAACTTACAAGATAAGTGTTGTCAAACTAGTTGACATCAATGACAACATAATACTGATTTAATCATATTACATATCTAGCCATCAACTCCTTAGTGATCTTGCAATCACAGATTCTTCAATCATATTCCAAATCAGTTGTAGTCTAGAAGATCTAACCATTTCTCTGGCTTCATCTATAGTTATAGCCTCAAGGCTAGGATCATAAGAAGCTAAAGCCCTCAAAGTTTCTTCACTTGGCTCCATTCCCTCAGGCATAGCCTTAGCCACTTCTTGCTACTTTCTCTAGATAAGAAAACTCTTAAATTCATCACTCTTGATGAATTGGTCATCACTTAAAAACTCCTCCTGATATACCTCTCTAATATCTTGTCCTAACCACAAGGATTATTCTTCATCTCCCTCATTAGTGGCCACCATCTTGCTACCCCTTATTATTTTTCTCAATTGGTGATGGTAAGCCCTATCACCTGGTACAACAGCATATGCTCTATCAATCTCCCCTTTCTATTTGTTTTTCTTAGAAGGCTCTCCCTCTTCAAACCTTTGCTTCTTCAATGGTGGCTCTGGAAGGTCTTCTTCCCCTGATTGGTCTTTAATAGGATCAATAATTGGTAGGTTTCCAACTTGTGGTGGGCTATCTCCTTCTTGGGATCCATCAAAGAATTCCTCATAATTAGAAGATGAGTAATCCTTCTTTTTCTTTGTTTTCTTTTGATCAAGCAAATTTTCCAACTGATTTGACAGAGTATCATGCATCTCTATCATCTTGTTAATTTTTTTTAAGTAGGGAAGGTCAGGGAAGAAAACCTTAAAAGGAATTTGGGCCACTTTCAACTGAGTTTGCAAATCCTTCAGGTCAAAAAACCTCCTCCATCTTGTAGTGACCTTATCCTTATCCA
Source organism: Chamaecyparis obtusa (assembly GCA_027943335.1). Taxonomy (NCBI): domain Eukaryota; kingdom Viridiplantae; phylum Streptophyta; class Pinopsida; order Cupressales; family Cupressaceae; genus Chamaecyparis; species Chamaecyparis obtusa. The sequence continues at coordinate 800,720 of BSBK01002167.1, read as the reverse complement.
TAATCTTCCTGATCACATCCTCCTCATTAAGGGCCTCATGTTCTCTGTTGACACCAATACTAGGTATCAGTTTCACCCTTGCAGTCTTAATGAAGTCCTCAGGGTCCACATGTCTACAAATACCAGATACCATCTTGAATTGATTTATACAAGTGGTAATTTTTGGGAAAGCCCTCTTACTAGTCAAGAAATCACTAATTTTGAACTACCTAGGTGTGAAAGTACCTTTCCCATGAGGGGCCAAAAGTTCTTTGTCTAGCCACATCAACTGCCAAACAAATTCCAAAGAAGCAACTCTTGGTGGCACAAATTTTCATAACAAATATGGGGGTTGGGAGAAACCGTAAACTCTTATAATTGTATAATTTTCCCCAAAGTAGAAATCACCCCAATTATGGTTTCCCTCCCATTTGTCCTCCAATTGCATAGGTCTTAGTAGCCTTAGAACCTTAGGTGGTAACATTGTAATATTGATGCCCAGCCATCTCAGAATAGGAAAAACTATGAATTTCTCGAAAACATAAAAGTCACACTCATTTGAAGTACTATTCCATACCCTTACCCATAGTTGCATTGGATTATGCTGATCTTGGATGATTAATCTTAGTTTCAGCATATTTAAATCAAAACTATTGATTTTGAAAAATAGAATTAAGTGCATCAACATAGAGTAATGCAAGAACTTGATGGGCTTCTTACTTTCTTTTACAGACATTAACCCTTCATGCATCCTATCAATTACATACTGGTATTCATAATCTATGTTTACTAGAGAATTTTGGATATATAAAATCATCATCAAAAGATCAGCTAGCAAAAATTCTTCATCCCCATCTATTCCCAATACTCTACACAACCCATAACAAGTATGCTTCATATAGTAATGGAGGGATTTAAACTAGTAAGGGGCATTCATGCTAGCAGGGAGGGGAGCTATATATTTCCCTTGCTTTGGGATATGCTTCACCATCTGGCCTTTTACTAACCCTATATTATTTATATACCTCTCTCTCTCTTGGCTCAAATTAATTTCAGTAGAGGAAGACGTATAAAAACTAAAAGCTTTCATGAAAGAACCCCTGTCAAGAGTAACCAAAGGTGACTAGTCTGCCTTCCTAATTGTTTTGGAGATAGGATCATACAACCTAGCCAATGCAACAATTAAGTCCACATCTAAAAACACATCAGGGACAATCAATTTCCCTAAACCCAAAGCCCAAACATTACAAACAGGAACTTGCCCACTCCTATTCCTAGAAAAATAACTGAAAATAGTATAACTTGAGCAGGATGGTGTGACAGGATCTCTGTAGTGTCCTAGAACATCTTTAAAGACATCTTCAAGAGCTCTCTTGTTCTGACTGGAACCAGGAAACAATTTTAGAAATTCATCTGAGTAATTTGGCTTGTTTTTGTCTTCACCACCTTTCGCTTTGGCTTCACCATTGGAAGAAGTCACACTTAGCTCCAGTTGACTCATTTTTTTTGCACAATTGCTCTCAACTCTGCAAACTTGATTTTCTCGGCACTCAGATTACTTTAGAAAACACAATTCTCTTCAAATGGTCTCAGACACAAAAAATAATGAGTTTAGCCTATTTATTGATGCAAATCGAATGTGTACAATTGCCAAAATTATTGCAAATCTACCTTCAATTACTTCTGCATTCAATTCACATATCACTAGTTTTAAAATCAATGCTAACCAAACATCAATAACTCTCCTCTAAGCTTAAATCCAAGGGTGCATACCCATAGGATAGGTGCAACTACATAACCAATAAAATCTATGTCGGCTCTTCTGAACGAACACAAGAAACTATTGCTGGCAAATAGCGACTGCATAACTTCACTTCTACTCATCAATAGACTATGCATCCATAATTGAAACATCACTAATATGTCTTCAACATATATCCAAGTGCACAAGGCTCCATCATAACTATACGGACAACCATACATAGAACACTACCTGTAACTCTGTCAAGAACACTGCTGACACTAACTGCTATATAACTGTCTATACTAATAGTTAACCTTTGCGCCCATGATATCATGATGATATCATGTCCATGCTACATATACTAAAAGCTTACTTCATAAGACTTCCATGCATGCTACTTTTCATATGTTTTCATCAACGACAAACGTACAGTCAGTACTAGCCTGCTGGCAAATCTCCAACATGTAGTGGTAAATACTCATGGGTAATCTGTATGAAGTATATGAGGGGCCATTATAGGAAAATATTAGAGAATAACTTGAAGTATGAGCATCCCCCTGCATTATTTGAAACTTTTTTCATGAGTTGTAAGTATTAGTAAATGAAAAATCGTATCAAAATATTTTTAAACTGCAAACAATTTTGTTTTGATGAAATAATACAAGAAAAATTCATGATACCAAGAAAAAATGTAGGGCTCTGAGTTCAATAGACTGCTCATAGAAGATGACATGAGAATTGGCTTCCAAAAAGGCTATAGAGTCATGGTTGAATGGCTACAATAATTGAGTGCACAATTTTCTACTGTTGGATCCGTCACAGATGTAACTAATGTTTCATGTTGATGAATGTTAATGAATGTTATGTGTTAATAAATGTCATGTTATAATGAAGGAATGAATGTTATATTTTATTAATGGCTGAAAGAATGAATGAATGTTAGATGTTAATGGGGAATATAGAGTGATGCTAGGGGGGTCATATGAGCTTCCACCTTCACATGGTTGGCCCTATTAAGTAGAGAATATTAAACTATTATTGAAACAAAGCGAAGCTCAATAAGATAATACACTTTTCTCAATAATGAAATCAGTCACTCCAATCCTTGATCACTTATTATTAGTAGGAATCAATGGAACAGCATCCTAATGCCTCCTTATGATGGCACCTTGGTGTAGAGGGATAGTGGACCCACACCTCTACAATCTGACCAAAAGGATCACTCCTAGACCCTATAACCCAAGCCCTTTCCTTAAGACCTATTAGTGATCAAAAATCCTCCAAGGATCCACTATTCTCCATATGTCAATATCCTCTCAAACTCTTATCATTATATTATCTACTACCCCTTCTAGAGCTTCTTGAATTCTTCCTCCAGTCATCAAATGCTTACATCATAGTCACCAACAGTATTTAAGGAAGCTTCATAATCCTGCTTGATGTTGTTCAACTTATTCTATAGTTCTTTATTGCATTCTTGTAGATTTTCAATTTGAATCACAGAAAGAGAAATATTATTCTCCAATTTCTCTTGATTCTCAAGTTCACCTCATAGTTGGTCCTGTATATACTATGAGCTGAAGATCCAATTCCACTTGTCCAATTACCTCATATTATTGTGTAATATCTATTTGTAAATAAGATATATCTCTTTCTTTTTCCCATAGAGTCTCATTCTTGATACTCAAATTGTTTTCCAAAGTAGTACATTTTTTGTTTCATAAAGCTAGCTCTTTGTTTGCACCATTTAAGGTCTCGTCAATGTCTTCCATCTTTCTATGAGTTTATGATAATGTTTATTGAAATAAATTCTCTATGTTTATTTATCTGACTACTCCATAATTGTTATCTATGAAGTTTTGCATATGTATTTATAGTTGGTCTTGTGTTTTTAATTGAAACTTCTTGTTGTTTTATAAAGTTATCATTTGGATGAATACTATTGGTAGCATCACTTATCATCATGTATCATTTATATAATGCAACTTCCTATCTTACTCTTGAATGTTAAAAACTTTGGGCTGTCATTACAGGATTGTCGTATACCTTCATCATTTGACAACACAGTATTCTCATATATTGTGGGTTTCTTTACCCATGCAATCATTTATGCATTTGAAAAACTTGAAACTATGCTTGCATGGTTATAAGAAACCCACAAGCTACAAGAATACTCAACAACAAATGGAGACCAACATCTTACTTTGGTTTTTTTGCTTTAAACAACATATCAGATTTTTATGGTTGATTAGTGTTTTATCTACTTGTTTCATTCTGACAAGCTAGGATGAACCCTCATGGGAGCCACATGAAATACTCATGGGTAATCTATTAATCTTGGAGCACAACCTGCACATGATGAAGTTCTAGATGTGCATCCCAGTAGTGCAAGTATTCATTTTCCATTAATTTTTTTTAGTGTAATTAATAATAGAATTAAATATCTTAAATTGAAATTGGTGTATTAATTAATGTAACCTTTTTTGTTAATATTTTAGAGCATGTAGTTGGTGGTATTTGACTTGTTGTCCTCTTAATGGAATGTGCTATTCAAAATAAATTTATTGTTTTTTCCTTGATTTTCATATGTTGTCTTGTCCTTACAAATTTTTTGTTCATTAAGAGAAATTTTCCTTATTTGTTCATGTTTTCTAGTCAAATATCTCATTTCCCTTCTCCCTGTGCATAAATGTGCTCCTTGTGCCTCAACACCAACTTTTCAAGGGTCTTCTTGATCACATCTATTCCACCATTGGTCTTCATAGATTTTGTGTTGTCAAATTTGAGAATTGAATGAGAATAAGATCATTATTATGGTTAACAAAATCTAGAACAAGACACATATCTTTTATGCAGCTATGAGTACCAACCTATAATTTGTGTGAGAACCAACACCATTCCAATCACCCTAAAAGAGAATCCAAAGCTATATCAAATTTTATTAAGTGAAATGTCCAATGACAATAAAGGAATGACAATGATATGATTTTAATGTTGGCATGACATTTAAATACAAGATCATGAATCATAACTGATGCTCCAAATTGTGCAAATTGTGTAATAGGAAAAGAACCTTCATAGGGTTAGTATTGTCAATAACTCAAAATAAGAACTAAATTACCACAAATAGCTATATAATTCAAGCAAAGAAATGACAATTAAGCACTCTATGGATCTCTATTTAGGGATGCTAATGCAAATCTCTCAGCAAGCTTCCATTAGTGACAGTCCTAAAATGAGAATGAATATGATAAGAAAAGCTAAAACAAGTTAATTCCAAAATGAAATTAGTCTAATTAGCTCCTAGATTTGCCTTTCTAGCTATAAATTGCAAGAGGTTTTATGCTATTCTCATATTAGTGGATGATTATTGATTGAATTATGCCTTGTTTTTATATATTTATGGCAAGGCTAGGGGATGTAGTTGAGTTGATCAAGGTTAGGTGAGAGTTAAGTCCATGGTTCCACCTTTGGAGACCATTTAAATATTTTGTCCTCAAAGCTTGGGACAAGAGGACAAAATGAGTGGACAAGATGCATCCTCCAAGTGAGTGACTGAGATTCAATTTAGGCTTGATCCATGTGAGCTTGGTCCTCAATTCCCATTGGTTGATTCATTTTCCTCCCATTTGGTGGTTGAGAGAAAATAGGAATTAATTAATTGAATTTATTTAATTTATTTAGCCATGTGTGCGCCTTAAATGGGTTGATTTGATTTAAATTAAACTATGTAATTATTTAGATTAATTACACAATTGATTGGTTAATCATGATTTATTTGATTTAATGGCTTTTGATTTTCAATTAATTTAGATTATTAGCTTGATTGCAATTTTTCTTTGATTTTAACTTGTTTTGATTTAATTGCATTGGTACGATTGATTTGCATTAGTTTTTTCCTTGATTTCTCACTTAAATAATCTTGTCCAATTTTTGGTGATTACAAATGCCCCTCTTTGAGTTGACATGTGAAGCATGTCAATTCAAAGAATGTCATGGTTCAACTGATATAAGGTCCTGATTCTATCAATGGTCGATTGCGATGTTGGATAAAAGATGCCAATTTTGATGAAGTTTGATTGATTTGATGTCCTGATGGTCGATTTGATGATGAATTGTCTGATATGATATTTGATTTGATCTGATTTGATGTTTAATGCCCCTTTCAATTGATAAGCGAAAAATTTTCTAATAAAAGATTACGCTCTGATTTGATGGTCGTGCCCCTGATTCAATGATAATGTTGTTGTTTTTTATTATCTGAGTGTTGTTTTTTATTATCCAAGTGTATGCCCCCTTGGAAATGAAATGAAATTTGATAGATGTTTGAAAGATATGATGATTTAGGTCAGTTTTGTGTCAATTAGGTCAATTTATAATGAATTTTGATTTCATTTCCGATAATGAATTTGTGTTCATTTGATGACAAATGCTCCTGATTTGGTCAAATTGGTGAAACATTTGGGTCCCTGGTTATTTTTTGGTCAAAGATATCCTTTTTAGGTCAAAATGGCCTATATATAGGGGTAAAAAGTCATTTTCACTTTGCTATTTGACTTTTCTCTCTGACTTCTCTGAGCTGATTCATCATGGTTATCCTGATTTGAGAGCACCAGTTTGAGCGAGGATGTCGATACCTATTGCCACCTAGCTATGGACCTCTGGTATGTACCCCAATAACTTGTTTTGTCAATTTAATGCATTTAATTTGGAAAAAATTGAATTTTTCTAAGAAAAACCCTTTTTTTCTTTTTTTCAAATTAAATAGTGCTTTTAATCCTTTTAATAGCATGTACACTCTCTTAGAAATAGGGAATATTGAGAGGGGGGGTGAATTAGTATTCTGCAAACTTTATCTTTTGCCCAATTATGGATATAATAGATTATATTTATACATGCATAACATAAGAAGCTAAACAACATGCATAGCAATAAAACTAAAGAACTCATAACACATTATTTGTTCTCAAGGAAACCCTAGCCAAGGGAAAACCCCAGTGGGGATGCTACCCACAAAGATCCACTAATCAAAAGTATCTTGTTAAGGATGTTGACCCTGTTAGGAGTCTATTACAAGCATATAGTGTATCAGTCTTGATTAAGGGACTATAGGCCTTGTTAGAAGCCTCAACCCTGTTAGGAGTTGGTAGTACAAAATGTGATTACCAGATGAGCCCACTGCCCAAACAAGTAATGTACAATATACACTGATTACAAAAATAGGTTAAGGTACATAACCTTATACTACTTGCATCAATATCTCTTCGCTGCTCTTTCACTATCTCTATTACATATGCATCATATATTTCGCATCATTACATTTCATTACTTCACTATACATCTATTGTCAACTCTAATTTTCTTACAATTACAATTAAATTTATACAAATAACTTTATCCAAGATTTAACATCTAGGATGTCATCCCTTTATATTGTTAATTCATTATTTTGATAAACAAAATAATCCCTTAACTCTTTACTAATTATGTCTTCATATTCTGTCCTGTCGACTTGACACTGTCTTCAGTAAAATTGTCATAACTTCTTTCATACATGTCGTACTGACTTGCACTCTAAGATGGCTATTCAATAGTCATCATAGATTCTATGTTCAAGTGTGCAAGCACTGAACTTACTCTAATCAATATCACAAACAAAAACTATGTCCAAGTACACTGGTGAAAATATTGTCTCATACTTGGACAATTTTGCAATGCGCTCTGTCATACTTGCTCTCTGACCTATGTGATCTTCATGTGGATCATATGTTTCCATAATGAAAACATCTATGTAATAAACTTAGCCAAATTTCCAACAATCTCCCCCTTTGTCATTGGTGGCAACATATGAGAAAATTGGCTAAGTGTACAACTTCAAAATCTCAAAATTGTGGCCATAGTATAAAATATATACTATCCTTATAACTCCTCAAAAAATATTATCTCTAATATAGTACTCCCCCTAGGAGTATCAATCATTATCATATATAATCAATTTTCTACTAAATATCTCTCCCCCTTTGACAACAATGAAAAAATAAAGGTAAGGAGGGGTACAAAACTATATCACAAAAAGATTATACCTCAATTCAATTATTGCAAAGTCGGTAGGCTTGCAACACAATCTAAAAAATTAATCTTCATGGCTTCTAACTCCTTCTCCCATGATTTCTTGATGGAATCTACCACATTAAGTAGTGTGCTCAGTCCATAAGATGCTATTTCACATGCTTGGAGGTTTTCAAAGTTAAACTTCTGAAAAGATGTCTTAGCTGAAAGACATTCTTCCAACTGCTCTTCAATAATGCTTAACTTCATAGAAGTATGTTCTCTCAAAAGAGTGAATCTTTTCAATTTTTTATCTCTCTCATCTTGCACAACTCTGATTTCATCATATAGCTTCCAAATTTTCTTCTCAACATCACATACCTTCACATTGGGGCTAGAGAGAAAGTTAGTTTCATTTAGAATTTTTGCTTCCTTCAACTTCATCTTCTTATCTTCTTCTGCTGTCAAGGTATCTATTCTTGTACACTGTATGTATAAATATTTTCCTATTTCCAAATTCTTCCTCAAGTCCTTGATACAAATATCAAGATTTTTTATATCATTCTTGATATACTAACTGATGTTCAAATTGCCTTCTTTTCTCTCTCCAAAGGGTCTGCTTCTACAATTTGTGTAGTTACAATGCTTTGTAACTTCTCAGTAAGTTCCTTCAAAATCCCTTCAAGACTTTTCACTTTCTTGTTCTTGCCAATGATTTTATTCAAGGATGTGATTAATTCTAACTGATCATCATCATCTACTTCCTTTCCCAAATGCTCAATCATAGATCCAATCTTATTCTTCTTTCCATTCTCAAGAGTAAGACTGATATCTTCTTCGGTGGGAATGGGTACTTGTTTCTCTATTACTAGAGGTTCTATAATAGTTGTTTCTATTGTCTCTTCTCCTTTTGTAGTTTCCTGCTCTTCAAGGCTGAATTGTCAACAATGTTCTCCAAATTCTTGAATACATTATCATCAGTATCCAAGGTGATCTTTGTTTCTTCTACATTCATGGTTTTATCTTCAATGTTAATGGCTAGAGGAGAGGGAATGTCCTCTTGTTCTATTTCACCTACTTTCTTTGCTACAACTGATGGTTCTCCAACATTTTTTGTCATAACCTTGATAATTGCTTGCTCTATCTCAAAATTAATTTCTTCATATCTGCCTCCCATAATTTGAATAGTTATCCTTTTGGTTCTTAGATGGGTGCTTAAGGCTTTCATGATCTAACCAAAATGTGTTTCATCTCTTATTACACAAAGCTTCCTTACAAGCTTTTCTCTGATAGTTGTGTCCTCCTCTGATGCTCTCTTCTTCCTATTACAAGTTTATTATATAAATCATCAGGTATCTAACCCTGAATTGTATCGAACTTCTTATTAGCCAAAATCATATGCTTTACAATTGCATTCTCCAAATTAAGTCTGTCTATAAATCATAAAGATCATAGTACTTATTCATTCTTGTAAAGTCTCCATATTCAATGATCTGCTCATTAAGCTTTTTAACTTTGGGTTTCCAAGCTTTCTTCTTAACAGTAGTGACATCATCTTTTATTTCTGCAATTTTTCTTGGAACTGGTTGCACTAAAGTTTTATGTCTATTTCTTGGTCCAGTATCACTTTCCTTTACTCTTTTGCTAGGTGTGGAGGAAGTGGATCTAGTGGATATCTTTGCTTCTTGATCCTTCTCAATTTCTTCCACTTTCACCTTCACTTGTGATTCTTCTTGTTGTACTGCAATTGATGATAAAGGTGGAATAGACAAAACTTCTTTTTGTCCACTCTCTCTGATTGTTGTTGTTGTTTTCTTTGCTACTAAAAACTCATGCTCTGTCATCCCTGTATCTTTTAGGATTTTATTTATGGTGCTCTCAACTCTTTTCTTAGACTTTTTCTCTTCAAGTAAGGTCATTGCGGAGTTGAAGTTCTCCTCAAAGGTTCCAAACCTGTTACACTGAGTGTCCAATTTACACTTAAGTAACCTACCAACATACTCATCTGTCTCTACCTCAGATATCTCATAGCCAAGAGGGTCTATAAACTCTATTCTAGGTTTCACTGCTTCAATATAGGTAAATTTAGTATCCACCATAAAACATATGTCATCTTTATACTTTTCCACAAGAGACTTTGTGATCCTTGATCTGCTAGACACAATATTTTGAAATGTCTTAATTACCAACACTGCACTCTCATTTACTTTGTCAATAACATGTCTTTTGTACACTAGGTTAATCCTTTCTGTTGTATTTTGTCCATCATTCCAGTCATTTCCAATGTTGTAATGAAATCTTCTCAATAGATGAAAAAAAATATAGGTGATTAAGGATGAGAACCTAAACTATGTATACTTAGTTTTCTTAATCTTCTCCAAGTTCTCAAACAATTGAATTCTTAGAATTTCACACCTATCAACTTGTACCTTGTCAACACACATTAGATAAGCTACATGTATCATTCCAGCTTCCATGTCATCCTTTCTTGAATTTGCACAAAAATTAGTGGTTAGGATCTTGCATAAGTATCTCACATCATCTTGTTTGATCTTACTAATCACAATTCCTCTACCATTATAGGATGAATTTGTGTTGTCAATGATTGTTTTCCTCATGTTTTTCTCATTTAAAGGAATAGCTCCAGTTTTAGATAATCCAGTGACTTCATGAATCAAATCATCTGTAATATCTATCACTCTATCTTCTAACCAAAACTTCCCATTATGAATTCTACTCAAGATAATCTTAGTACATTCTTCATTATCAAATTCATACAGTAATGCATACTTAAAAATTTGATTATCTTCCAAATATTCAAAACCTTATTTCAGTGTCATATCCTGATTGTAAATCTTTTGATATTCATTTGTGAAATCACTATCACTGACTGTCTCTAGTTTGCATCCAAGATAACTTCTGACATTCTCTAGGTGTAAAACTCTATCTGGTACGGATGATAAAGCAAACCTAGGATCATCTTCCAAGGGTTCTACTAGTTCCCTTTTAAATTTAGGTTTATTCTTATCTCTGACATTGTGTATTGAAGAAACATCCATGATTTCTTCTAATTCCTTCACTGATTTAAAGATCTGTCAAGTAAAATACCTTGATTTCATGATTTTAGGGCTTGCGTAGATTCAGCACAAAATTCTTCTTCAAATCCTTGCAAAATGCTTCCAATCACTACTCTTTGATCTCCTTAACACTTGAATTTTCTTTGATGATCAAATAATACTGATCATGACCTTTTATTAATTCAATCTCACTTAGATCTGACATCGCATTCTATTCTTTTGTCGCTTCTTTCCAAAAAGTTGTTTCTGCTAACCTGCAAAACTTAAAACTTCTTGCGATCTCGCAAAACATAATATTTTTCTTTTCACTCTTAACCATAGCATTAGAACATCATTAACTACCTTGCATTAATTTTGCAAGACTTAGTTCATCATATATCTACTTCTACACTAATCTAAGTTCCTATTCTACTGTAATTTTCATAAATTAAGTACTTTGAGATGGGTCAGGTAAAGGTTCATTCTTACCTTTCAATACTTCACCTTCTTGATTACCTTCAATGTTGAATATGTCTCCTTGGTCTATGCTTTTGATAAACTTCACGTCATCTGATTTACTACAACATCCTTTCTGACTATTACTTGCATCTTCATTTCTTCTTGCATGATTTTTGGGATTAGGATTAGGATGAAAAACTCTATTGTTCATTCTGCAAAACCTTGATGTATGTCCAATCTTGTTGCATATCTAACAAACAATTCCATTGTTTCCATATCTTGGTCCAGGCTGATTGATTTTTGATTTGTAGTTTCTAGCAATGTGTCCAACCATGTTACATCTATAACATATTACTCCATTTCTTCTGTTCACATCTTCAGTAGGTTTCTTATCTGCATTGTTAGTATTCCTAAACATTCTACTACCATCATTATTCTCAATAAATTTAGATTTCCTACATTCAATAGCTCTATGTCCAAAACCATGACAATTATAACAATAACCATTAAGAGGTTTAAATTGCTTACCTATACAATCTCTCTTCATATGACCAATAGTATTACAAGAAAAACATCTACCTTTGAATTCTCTTTGCATACCTTTGGGTGATTCCTCTTGCTTCAGTGATTCTTCTTCTTTAGGTGTATCTTCAGATTTGTTGATCTCATCAAACTTCTTCTCATCTATGCTTTCAGATATTTTTAGATCTGGTTCCTTGGTTTCATCATTTTCTTTAAAAGTGTTGAATCCAAGACCGGTCTTATCATAGAATGGTTTTTTATAAGATATTTGTTCATCAATCTTCTCACTAGTTGAATATAGCCTTTCAAGTTGTTGTTTGGATTGAGTCAGTTCACCTTTCACAATCTTATTGTATTTCTCAAGTTCATCATACTGCAAATTGACTTTCTCAAGTTTAGATGTTACTTTTCCAAGTTTAGATTTTAGTCCTTCATTTTCAGTCTTTAGACTTTCATTCTCAAATTTTAGATTTTCTTCGTTCTTTCCATTTCCATCTTTCAAGCTAAGCTTCAAATTTCCTATCTTCAGTTCATGCTTAAGGATCTCATTTTATTTTTCTAAATTGTCATCACAATCTTCAATAAAAAACTTTGGATTCCTTTTCAGATCTCAGATCTTCCAATTTATTTTTCAATTTCTCAATGAGGTTCTTTGCATCATCATATTTTCTTTTCAAAGTATCTTTTTCAATAGTAAGCAAGTCAATATGTTCAAGAGCTTCTTCAAGATTCTTTTGTAGTTGATCCATATCCATAGAGATCTTACTCAAGCTACTAGGCTTTCCTTGAATGATTCTTTTCTGAGTAACTAAGATCTAATACCAATTGTTAGAAATAGGGAATACTAAGAGGGGGGGTGATCAGTATTATACAAACTTTATCTTTTTCCCAATTATGGATATAATAGATTATATTTATACATGCGTAACATAAGAAGCTAAACAACATGCATAGCAATAAAACTAAAGAACTCATAAAACATTATTTGTTCTCAAGGAAACCCTAGCCAAGGGAAAACCCCGGTGGGGATGGTACCCAAAAAGATCCACTAATCAAAAGTATCATGTTAAGGATGTTGACCCTATTAGGAGTCTATTACAAGCATATAGTGTATCAGTCTTGATTAAGGAACTATAGGCCTTGTTAGAAGCCTCAACCCTGTTAGGAGTTGGTAGTACAAAATGTGATTACCAGATGAGCCCACTGCCCAAACAAGTAATGTACAGTATACACTGATTACAAAAATAGGTTAAGGTACATAACCTTATACTACTTGCATCAATATCTCTTCACTACTCTTTCACTATCGCTATTACATATGCATCATATATTTTGCATCATTACATTTCATTACTTCACTATACATCTATTGTCAACTCTACTTTTCTTACAATTATAATTAAATTTATACAAATAACTTTATCTAAGAGTTAACATCTAGGATGTCATCCCTTTATATTGTTAAGTCATTATTTTGATTAAAAAAATAATCCCTTAACTATTTACTAATTCTATCTTCATATTCTGTCATGTCGGCTTGACATTGTCTTCGGTAAAACTATCATAACTTCTTATGTACATGTCGTACTGACTTGCACTCTGATATGGGTGTTCAATAGTCATCATAGAGTCTATGTTCAAGTGTGCAAGCACTGAACTTACTCTAACCAACATCACAAACAAAAATTGTGTCCAGGTACACTAGTGAAAATAATGTCTCATACTTAGACAATTTTGCAATGCACTTTGTCATACTTTCTCTCTGACCTGTGCAATCTTCATGTGGATCATATGTTGCCATAATGACAACATCTATATAATCAACTCAGCCAAATTTCCAACACACTCCCCTTTTAGAACTTATATGGTTTTTATTAATGCTTTTGCGACTTTTAATAACGTGTACACCTGTAGAAAATAGGGCTTCTTTCGCATCTAGAATTTTTTCTAGCACATACCAAATTATGTGCACTTTTGATTTTTTAAATAACACGTACAATCAATTATTTTAGTGCATACAAGTTATTTTAGTGCTTACACCTTAGAACAGTTCTTTTAATTTTTTAAATAGTGCGTACACCATTTAAAATTGTGCTTTTGAGTTTTAGCACTTTCAATCAATAAAATGGTGCTTTTACCCTATTTGGTATAAAATGCCAACTGCTAAGTCAATTTTTCAAACTATCTAATATCATCAATCAGTTGATTGGCTAGGTTATAAGCTTGATTTGATAACAAGTTGTAGGATGTTAGTTTGAGTCAGTTTATTTTGAAATTTGATTGTCAATCTTGATTTAGATGATGGGTGATGATGAATTTTCTGTCCTCTCTGAGTAGAATCAGGAAAATTTATTGTGGTTTGATAATTTTTAAATGTTCAATTGACTTAAGATGTTTCAAAATATAATGATTTCTAAAACTGATGATTTTAACTTGCTTTTTACAGGGCGAGCTTAAGTCACTCGCCGTCAGAGGTTTATATCCATTACCTTTCAAGATGATTGATGATCTAACCATTGCAGATCGCTAGGTCATTGACAAATGTGGCCTTTCATTTGTGCTCATTCTACCTCGATTCTAAGTGAATCAAGGATTGATCATAGCTATGGTAGAGAGGTGGCACTCTAACCATAACACCTTCCACTTGCCTATGGGAGAGATGACCATCACTCCTAAGGATTTCTACTACATCCTCTACATCCCCCCCATAGAGAGTTGATCTATTATGACCAGGTATATGATGGGACATCTTGCTGGTAGGTGTTCCATGATGGTACCATTAGTGATGATCATATCCAGTGGGTGCAATTTCCTTCTTTTCCAGTTCATCCTGTTGTTTTGGTTTCTTCAATCATCAGGTTCCTTGTTCCAGACCATCAAGGGCATGGATTTGCAGTTGGATGGGGCCGCATCCTTGAGGATCTTATGGGCCAGCCTCACCATTTTGATTGAGGCACTTGTATTCTTGCCTAGTTGTATCATAAGCTTCATCATGTGGTATACCTTTAGGGGGCTACTCTTTCTATAGGGGTGACATTTCTTCAGCTATGGACATGGGAGAATATACTAGTTACCAAACTAATCTTTGCGAAGCACCATGATCTAGGGTGGCCTTTTGAATTGATGTATGAGGGTATGGTTGTGCAGGCCCATTTGGGAAAGTTATATTAATGGCGTCAGATTATTGATGACATAGATCAGGTCATATGGTGACCATACATTGGATGTGAGGCATGGCCAAAGGACACGTCTGAGCTTCCTTTTATGTGCAGCCCATGATGGATGATAGGGCAGACTCCTCATATCATTGAGAGATTTTGTTTTCTTCTGGTACGATGACAGTATGGTCGTACACAAGGTATGCCTCAGGGTTTAGCCTTATATGCTCAAGTGCAAGTTGAGAGATTACTATGGGGGCCACAGATTTATTACAGGATAGCTTGGCAAGAGGTTCTATAGTTAGGTCATTTGGCTTGGGATATGAGAGATCATGTCATAGATGATGGCATAACTGATGACTATGCTAATTGGTTCACCCAGAACCCCTTTCCTAGATTTATAGATCTAGGAGAGTGAGTGCTAGGGATTGAGGAGTCTGATGACAATGGCAAAGATGGAGGTGGAGGTGGGGGTGGTAGGAGACAAGCTCATCGAGGATTACCAGGTCATCGAGAAGGTAGAGGAGGTAGATTATTTGTGCCAATGATTGATGTTTCTCCTATTCCTCCTAGGGGTGGTGTCAGGATGAGGGGTGGATGGGCTAGAGTTCAAGGTGTTGGTGTGGATGAAGTTATGCATCGGGTTGTTGTGGATCTTGTTGCCAAATGGGGCTGATATGGGGTTCATTATCAGAGATAGGTTGATGCTAATGTGGTGGCCAATGTGGATGCTCAGGCCACATAGATTTTGCTAGATCAGGAATAGGGTATTCTAGTATAGGAACCTCTTCCACATGCTCCTCCATAGGTTATCTCACAAGCTATTCCATAGGCTCCTCTAGTACAAGCTCATGATTCTTCTTCCATGCCATCTTCTTTGGTACTTCCATCTTCTTCTTTTATTCCATTGTTATCCATTCCATCTTCTTTTATAGCTCCTCCACTGGCTCCCCCTCCTCAGGCTCCTACCTCAGAGGCTCCAGTAGCTGCATCAAATGTTTGAGCCTTACAATCAGATGTGTCTCAGATTAGACAGTAGGTTAGCCAGCTTAGTAGCATGATGTAGGCATTTATGGCCCCTATGAGTCAGCATGGGCTACAGGCTAGTTCGAACAAACCTCTTGATACTGATCCTGGTCCTGATGGTGCTGATGGTGTTGGTGGCTCAGCTAGCTGATTGATCCTTTTGGGATGATTCATATTCTTTATTCATTATTCATTGATGTACATGATGATTCATTTTTTGATATCGAGACATTGGACTCAGTTTGTATTATCTGATTAGTTGATGTTCTTTATGTCTATGATACTTGTTGATACTTTGATGGACTTTGATTTCTTGATGTTTATTGCATTGATTTTGATACCATGGACTTTGATATTTAGTTGACAAATTTACTTTATATGATGTCATCATGTGTTGGACTTCATTTTTCAGGTGTTTTTCTATGATATGCAGATCTATATGATTCTATCTCCTATATGCTTTATTTTATGCTTTTTCAGATGCAATTAATGATATGGATGCACATGTTTTATTTCCTATTTATGCTAGTGATTGTCTTATGTATGACATAAAATAGGTGAATGTATGTGATATGTATTTATGATATATAATGACTTATGGATGCAAATGATACATAAATGTTATATGATGATGCAATGATTTAATGAATAATGGGATGTAATGGTATTTATGGATATATGGATTTATTTATTTTGATGATATGGTTATATGATGAATATGTAATGGATATATGATATGCTAATGTAATGGTTTAATGATTAATGTGATGTAATGGTTTAGTGATATGGGCAAATAATGAAAGTAATGATATAATGATTAATGCGATGTGATGCAAATTGTGGTGTTTCTATATGATGTAATGAATGAATATGGATATTTTATGATTTATATGACACTAAATGTGATATGTTAAATGGATGAATGATGTTGATGAATGTAAAATGCAATGATATATAATGTATGATGAATAATGCAATGTATAATTTTTCTGAATGAACTAAATGAGATGCACCTAATGATTAACTTTTGTCTATTTGAATGAAATAGTTTAATGGATGTAATGAACATTTATCTAATGAATTGTAATCATAAATGATCTTAATGGTTTAATATGAATGATTTTTAAAAGAATACACACTAAAATGATATGGATCTTTAAAATGAATGCAAACTAATGTAATGAATGCAATCTACTGCAACTAAAATGATATGGATGTAAATGATGCAATGAAAAATGATATGTAACTTAGTGAAAATGAATGCAATTTAATGCAACTAAAATGATATGGATGCAACTAATGTAATGAAAAATGAAATTTAAGGCAATCAAGGTCAATGACCTAAATGGATGCAAGATGAAAAATGAATATAAATGTAAAATGATTTAGATGCAATGGATCTAATGCACTTTTGATTTTGATTTTTGACCTCCAACACACTCGATCATATATAGTTTTTGATGTTCCTTTGATTTTTTATTTCTAATTTTACTACACCCCCATTCTGTTGTTCCCCTTGAAAAATTGATTTTTAAACTAAGAAAGGAAAACTCTTTAAATGCATTTAATCTATGATGTATGCAACTAACTGTCACTATTCAAAAATTTGGAGCTTATATTCATCATTGAGTAGTTTATGATATCTAGATTTAGTACAATCATCACTAGTTCAACTATGATGATATGAATACCTTTTCCACCTCTTACGTTGTTTTCCCATCCATTGGTATGACCATCACTTATTGAAGTCAATCATGAGAGTACGAATACCGATTTTGTCAGATTCTATGTTGCAAGTGGATTTTGGTATTATGATATTGAACATCAAAATATCCAAGGCATCTGTTTGCATAAACAAAAAAAGATCTTAGTTTCATCATATGTACAAGTCCTCGATGATTCTTTGACGATCACATCCTTAGACAAATAATACATGCTTTAAAACTTTGATCTTAAGAAATTCATTCAAGAATCAATAAAATATCATGTTTTCATCATAGCTTGTCTAGTTTAAAAACTTTCATCGATTCGCTAGAAAGACATGATTTCATCAATCAAGTCAACACTGTAGAAAAATTTTGCAATATTTTTCAAATCCATATTTCAAGTACAGTTCTATCCATTTCATATATTTTTAATCCTAATAAAGATAAGGTCTTTGTGAGATCCTAGATCAAATTTTACGTTGGGTTGAAATTGGATTAGCATTAGGATTTGATTGAGTGTTTCACTTGCGCCTTGATGAATTGATATGTTGTCTGTTTGAAGTTTGCTTTTGATGAATTCTTTCTCCTTTAGAGTAGATTGCCCCTAGTTTGGTGTAATTTCAAAGTTGGACTTGGGACAATTGGTAAATTAGGTGACCAAAATCTTTAGGTACTTGCAAATGCAACTGTGGGGTTTTATTATGCAATACATACAAATGCTGGCAAATGAAATATTTACAAGGATGACTGCTAGGTATGTGACTAACTTCAAATTTCAATGGTGCCTGTTTACCAGGTTTTCATTGATTTAATTTATTTTTCTTTCTTTTTCTATTTTTCAAGCTTTTTCCTTTTTTTGCTACCAAGATGCCTATTTGCTAGGTTTTCACCAAGGCACTTTTTA
This sequence comes from Chamaecyparis obtusa, assembly GCA_027943335.1. NCBI lineage: Eukaryota > Viridiplantae > Streptophyta > Pinopsida > Cupressales > Cupressaceae > Chamaecyparis > Chamaecyparis obtusa. Next base: position 782,118 of record BSBK01002167.1, on the reverse strand, counting down.
TTTTCTAAATTTTTTTGTATTTTCTCTTTTTTCAATTTTTTTCTTTTTTTCATATCATTGAGGTGCCTATTTTCTAGGTTTTCACCAAGACAACATCTTTTGAGGATCATATCTGAATGTTTTTGGACTTTCTTCAAGCTCAATTTTTCACTATTTTTTATCTTTTTTGCATTTCTGATTTGTTTTCTCTTTTCTACTTTTCAATGTTTTTGGTATTTTTAGGATCTCTTTTGACTATATACAATAAATATGATTCTTTCCCATCTGATTCTCTCTGATACTCTTTTCCTTTTTTTATACTCGTTCATGTGCTTTTATATGTAGAACCTCTTTAAATGAAAGATATTGATCGGTTCTTGCAATTCCTCTCCATCACAATCAACTAATTTGTAAGTGCCTCTCCCAAAAGATGAAGTGATCACAAAAGGTCCTAACCATTTTTCTTCCCATTTTCCTTTCTTTTCTTTTTCTGCTTGATTTTTGGGATTTTCTCAAAATACTAAGTCACCTATTTGGAATTTCCTTGATTTGATATGCTTGTTATAGGTCCTTGACATTCTATTCTGATACACTTTTAAATGATTGAATGCTTGTTTCTTTTTTTCATCTATAAATTCTAGTTCATGTAACCTAGCAACCCTATAATCTTCTTTGCTTATCAAACCATGTAGGGATACTATTAATGATGGAATTTCTACCTCCAAAGGTAAAATTGTGTCTGCCCAAAGACTAAGGAAAATGGTTTAGCTCCTATTGGCATTCTAATACTTATTCTATAAGCCCATAAGGTTGTATTTATTTGTATATGCCAATCTCTACCTGAATTATCCATGATTCTCTTTAATATCTTTAAGATGTTTTTATTTGTTGCTTCTGCTTGCCCATTACCTTGGGGGTAATATATTGAAGATGAATGATGTATCATGTGGAATTTTGTGCATAGTTCTTTTAAATCCTTATTCTTGAAATGTTTGGCATTGTCAGTTATGATGGCATGAGGTACACCATATCTACAAATTATGTGATTTAGAATGAACAAAGAGATTTTCTTTCCTGTAGCAGTTGACAAGGGTACAGCTTCCACCCATTTGGTAAAATACTCTATTGCAGTAATAATGAATTTATGACCATTTGAAGATGGTGGATAAATCATTCCTATCAAATCCAAACCCCATTGATAAAAAGGCCAAGGTGTAGTCATGGGATGAAGTTCTTGTGCCATAACGTGACTTAAGTTCCCATGATACTAATATTTGTGACAAGTTTTAGCATAATGACAAGCATATTTCTCCATAGAAGGTCAAAAATATCATATCCTAAGAATTTTCTTAGCTAGGCTTAATCTGTTTGAATGTGACCCACAAATTCCTTCATGGATTTCTCGTAAGGCTATGTCTGATTCCTCTTTCTCTAGACATCTTAAAAGCATTCCATCTAGACTCTTACGATGCAATGTGTCAAATCTTAAGGTATAAAAAGAGGCTTGGTGTATAAAGCTTTTCTTTTGATTCCTGGTTTGTTCCATAGGTAGGATTTGGTCTTTCAAGTAAGTATATATGGCTCCATACCAAGGTGATTCATATTTGGTTAGCAAACAGATGGTATGAGGATGGGTAGGGTCAAATGTGGGTTGGTCAACTTCTTATACTAGGAATTCATATATGGCATTTTGATCTAGTATTTGGAGAACTGATGCCAAAGTATCCATTGCATCTGCTACTTTATTCTTTTCCCTCAGTACTTGCTCAAATGTGATGAGCGTGAAATATTTCTTGAGATTCTCAATCATATTTTTATAAGGTATTATCTTGTCATCTTTAATTTGATATTCATCATTAATTTGATTAATGACTAGTTGTGAATCTCCATAGATTTGTAGCTCTGTCACTTTCCATTCTAAGGCCAATTTTATGCCAATAACCAATGCTTCATACTCAGCTATATTATTTGTGCATAGGAATAGAAATTTATATGATTTTGGAATTGTATACCCTTGAGGAGTAATCAAAAGTATTCCAGCTCCTGATCCATGTTGTGTATAAGAACCATCAAAATATAATTGCCATGTTTTTGCTTCAACATTCACAATTTCAGAATTTGGAAATTCCACTTGAATTGGATGTTCATCTTGTAATGGTGACTCTGCTAATTAATCAGCTATGACTTGTCCCTTGATACATTTTAGATCCACATATTCTATGTCAAATTCACTTAGCACCATGACCCATTTGGCTAGTCTCTCATTCAATGTTGTTTTGCTGAGAAGGTATTTTAAGGGATCAATCTTTGTGATGAGTTGAATCTTGTAAGATAACATATAATGGCATAATTTTTGGGAAGAAAAAACTATGGTCAAACATGCTCTTTCAATGAATGTATAATTCAACTCATATTTCACTAATGTTTCGCTTATATAATATATGGCCTTTTCTTTTCTTGATTCATCTTCTTGAGCTAGAAGTGCCCCTAATGAATGTTCGATCATTGAAATGTATAGAATTAATGGCTTGCCCCTTATAGGTGGCATCAAAGTTGGAGGATTCATTAAATATTTCTTCAACAAGTTGAAGGAGTCTTTACATTTCTCATCCCATTTGAAAACTGTGTCCTTATGAAGGAGTTGAGTGAAATTGTGGCACTTTTCTGCTAATTGAGAGATGAACCTTAGAATGGATTGGATCCTGCCTTGAAGAGATCTCATCTAACTTATATTTCTAGGTGCCTCCATTTCCATGATGTCCTTGACTTTGGTGGGGTCTACCTCTACTCCTTTTCTTGAAAAAATATATCCCAGTAGCTTTCCTGATTGCACCCCAAATGCGCACTTCTTTGGATTGAGCCTTACTTTGAATTGCTCCAATCTTACAAATATTTTCTCTAAGATAGGTAGATATTCATCTCTAGAATGAGATTTAGCAAGTATATCATCTACATAGTCTTCCATGAACTTGTGCATCATGTCATGAAATATGGTCGTCATGGCTCTCTGATATGTGGCTCTAGTATTCTTTATACCAAAAGGCATAATATTCCAACAAAATGTACCCCATGCGCATGTGAATGTTATCTTGTCTTGATCTTTGAGTGCTATCTTTATTTGATTATAATTACTAAACCCATCCATAAGTGATAACATTGAATGTCATGTTGTTAGATCTACGATGGCGTCTGTGCTTGGTAACAGAAAGTCATCTTTAGAAAATGAAAGATTAAGATCCCTAAAGTCCTTGCAAATTATGATAGATTTGTCTTCTTTTAAAACTGGCACAATGTTTGAAATCCATTGGGCATAATCAATGGCTCTTATAAACCCCACTTTCAGCAATTTTTCTAACTCCACTTTTACAAGAAAAGCTATGTGTGGATGCATCTTTCTTAGTTTCTTCTTACTAGTCTTACTCCTTCTCTTATGTTCAAATGATGCATGATTAAATTTGGATCTAATCCTAGCATATCATCATACGACCATGCAAAATTGATTTTTTTTCTTTGAAAATTTTGATGAAGTCCTTTCTTTCTTCACTAGATAGAGATGTTGCTAAGTGTATGATTCTTGGCTTTGATTCTAAACCAATATTTACTTTTTCTATCGGTTCAATCAATATAGGAGATCTTTCCTCATATTTCTTGAGTAAAGTATCCAAACTCCCTTCATTAGGCACCTCTATTTGGTTTTCAGCTTCAAAATCATTCTTTATTTCTTTCTCTTTTTGATCTAATGTTGCCACAATGTGGTTTTCAACATTAGATTCTTTCCATTTTTTGTTTTTTTTGTTTTTTTTTAATTTTTAATTTAATTGAGAGTTTGGATACTTTCCTTTATCACTTCTTCCTAATATTTCATGGTAGAAGAAGGTTCAACCACATTTAGGTATTGGGACACCAAGTTATCATTCAAAAATGTGGGGAGGATGGTAGACTCAATGGAATACCCTTCGATTGATTCTGGATGGATAAGAGTCAAAGGATCAATGCTTTGGTTTAATTCAATGGGGTTTAGGGACATGACTTCATTTGAAGGTTCAAACATTATATCGCTTAAATCTATAATATGTGCTTCTTCAAGATGTTCTAGAGAACTAGGGTCAAAATCCTCCTCACTAGAATCCTCTAAGGTTTCTGTTGGGTAAAAATCTCATGGATTAAACCTAGGGTTTGATTCTTCCATATTAGGTCTCCATGATGGTACGTAGGGTTCTCCTACCCATTGATTTATCTCAATTTCCTGAATTGGTACATTATCTAAGACTCCTTGACTTGAGCTTGAGGCATGTTTCTGATTTAATTCTAAAATTAGTTCTTTTCCTTTGCTAGGAGTGTAAGTATGAATGACATCAATACCTTTATCTTGACATGATTCATTTGACAATGTATCCCATTCCCAATCATTTGAGTCTTCATCACTTTGTGACCCTAATTGCAATATTTGATCATAGACCTCAGGATAGTTCTGTTGAGTGTACCCTTGTTCTAGGTACCCTAATCTGGTCTTTTCTTTGCTATCTCTCCATGTCATTTCAATGGGTTCAATGAGTCCTTTGTTTCTTGTTCCCAAAGGTTCTTATCCTTTGTATCCCATTTTGTGCATTATTTGAAATCCTTTCCCATATTGATGTGTGGGAACGCTTATATTTTAGATGTGTTTTTCATGTGCACTTTATTCCTCATCCTTATATAACCAATTTAGGATTTCATTATCTTCTTCATCCATGAATGAAGATGTATTTTCCCTCACAAAGTGATCCTTATATTTATGAGGTAGATTGGATGGTCTTCCATATGATTTTGGAGATAGGGGTAGATCCATCATGGATAAGGAGTATTCACCTACACCCTTTTGTTTGCTTTGACATTGCTTTTCAAAGTTTTTCATTATATGATCCATTTTTTGGTAATGAGCATCTTTGGTTTAGATTTTAATGCATCTAGCTTGATCTTCTTTATGTTTCTCAAGAGAACTTTCCTCGCTAACCTTCTCTTTTCCTTTTTTCGATGTAGTTAGGTTAGGACTTTGGTTATTTTCAATAATAATTCCATTTTCTTCTTTTTCTTTTCCCTTTAAAGATGGAAGATCTTTTGAGCTTTGTCCTTGTTATATTCATTAGAGAATGGACCCTTCTGCATTATGTGGGACTAAGGAGTCATTAATAGGCTTCATGTTATTACAATATTGAAAGGGGTTTGCATCCCCGCTTACCATGACTTCTTGTCCTAAATAGGGGAATTTGAGACATTGATGGTAGTTTGATGGCACAGCTTGCATTTCATGGATCCAAGGCCTCCCTAATAGGATATTGTAAGTCAATTTTAGGTCTATGAATTGACAAATGGTCTCTTTCTGCATTCAACCAACTCTAATAGGAAGTACTATGACCCCTTTGGAAGCCCTTTCTTCATCATCGTAGTCTTTTATGGTTATCTTTTTCTTTGGATCTATAGCCTCCTTAGAAAATCCTAAGGATTTTACCAAGTTTAGGGTACAAATATTCAAGCTAGATCCTCCATCAATGAGGACTCTTTTCACTCTATACTTGTGGATTAGGACCTCTATATGCAAGGGAAAATTTTGCAGGTGGTTTAGGGACATATCATCTTGTTCTAAAAAGGATAGATAATGGGGTGCAACAAGATGTCCTACCATGTTTTGAAATTTATCCACATCTAAATTTAGAGGTGCATTAGTTTCTACCAAGGATTCCTCTAGAATCTCCTTATGAGTTGGTGAGAGCTTGAGTAACTCTAGAATAGAGATCTGAGCAGGAGTTCTTTGTAATTGGTCTACCAAATTATATTGTTTCGAAGATGAAGATGAGGTTTGATTTGGTAGAACAACTCTTGGGGCATTTCCATGTAGAGTATTTTTTTATGCTTTCCCCCTAGTTACAACATTAGATGTTTCTTCCCTTGGCTTTTCTTTTACCACAATCATATTTATGGTGTTTTCATCACCACTTAAATTATTAATGGTCTTATCATAAGTGTGAGAGAAATTGACCTTTTCATTACCTCTTTTGTTGTTTTGATTGGTGTTTGACGACTCACCCTTCTCATGATTTAGGAAAGGGTTTTTGAAGGCTATATGATCCTCATTGTTCTGAGGCCCTTCCACCTTTATCGTTCCATCATCAATTAGGTCTTGGACGAGATGTTTCAATTTCATACAGTCATTGGTTTTGTGACCCTTATTGCGATGGTATTCACAATGGTGAGAATCATTCCACCAATTTGGCTTAACTTGGGGTTCATACAGTCTTAGCTCAGGTAATGTAATGATTTTCTTAGCCACCAAATTCCTTAATGCATTTTCCAATGGTTCACCTAAAAGGGTGAATTTTCTCCTTTGGTATGTGGAAAAGAAAGGCTTAGGCTTGTTGACATTAGAATTATTAAAGGGATTGTTGTTGGCATTGTGGTTGTTGTTAGAATTGGTATTATTGAAAGGAGCTTTGTTTGTTTGATTCATATTACATGTCAAATTTTCTCCACTTGATATATTAAAGGGAGTATCCTTTAAGTTGTGGGCTTCTACAACTCCGTCATTCACAAGATTCTTGTTATTGTTCTTCAACCATAGTTTATGTTTATCATTTTGATTGTTGGCTTCTTTATTATTGTTATAATTAGATACATAATGATTGTTATTAGTGTTGGTATAGGGTTTATTTTCTTTCAACAATTTGATATCTCCCCTCTTAACCAACACATCTTCAATTTTAATCCCATTCTTGATAAGTTTTTCAAAAGTAGGGGGACATTGAAGTTGGAGCCTATAGTTCATCTCCATATTTAAGTTATTCATAAATATTTCCATTTTCTCCTTTTCAGGGATACTTCATGGATATCTTGCAAAAACTGTTCTCCACCTTTGAAGGAACCCTAGGAAAGATTCACCATCTCTTTGTTTAGTTTCACACAAGTTGAGCATGGTAATCTCGTGTTCAATGTTATAAGAATAATGGGTTACAAATTTAGAGGCTAATTCCTTGAAAGTCTTTATCCCTTGTGAAAATTTGGAGAACCATTCCATGGCTTGACCTCCTAAACTTATTGGAAAAAGTCTCATTAGGTAAGTGGTATCATGCATAAATTCTATGCTTAGAGTGCAAAACTATCTAAGGTGATCTTGTGGGTCTGATTTACCCATGTATTTGTCATACTTAGGAAAGACCACATTTATCGGAAAGGGTGCCATAACCAAGCTCTTGTCAAAAGGAAATGGGCACAAGGCCTCAAGAGAGAATGGCTTAGGTTCAGCCACCTTCTTCATTAGGTCAATCTGTGCTTGAAACATTTTCAATTTTTTATTCATTGCACTCATTGTATTATCCTCTTCTTGGTTTTCTTAAGTTGATCCACATCATAATCATGCGGAAGTTTTACCCCTGCTTGGGCTAAGTTTAGGAAAAACTTTTCCCTATCTCTATCTATCAATGTATCCATGACTTCAAGAAATTCAGTATCTTGAGCCCCCCTATTATCTTTTCTTCAAGTGTTTCCTTAGGCCCTTGGTTGGTGTTCTTGAGATTGTCATTGTTTCCTCCATGATGGTAATCATGAAATGTGGAGTTTCTATCCATTGGGTCAATTTCTTTCTCAAAAAGATTTGGGAGACTATCCCCTTGATCGTGATTGTTGAAAGAGCTTTGATATTCAAATTTGGGAACCTCTTTGGCAATGCAAGTTTCATCTTCTTGTAAAGATAGTTTGAGTTTATGTAAGCATGTAGAAACCAGCATTCAACAAGGTTTGATTTCGAATTGTTTTCCCCAATTTGGTTATTGCTTTCTTTTGTGATGATATTAAAAATATAAGATGAATTTTCAAAATGGATATCTCTCCCTTTTTGTATGTATTCTTCAAACAAATCAATCACAAATACACTTGTTCTTTTTAACCCTCTACACATAAAGTGTTTGAATTTGTAGGTACGTTATCACTAGTTTTTGTACAAAAAGATACTTTAAGCAATCTACCTAGTTCACAAGTTGGTTCATAAACATGGCTCTACAAGGTAAGCTTTGCTAAGTTAACCAAAGTATTTAATCAAGATTCCATTCAAAATCGACATTAATTTTTCATCCTCCAAAATTAGTAGGCTTCCCACCACTGATATGTCAGAGTTTTGCGCAATATCGAAGGACTGCTCGACGAAGTTTGAAAGCTTAATATCCTTTTGTCACACACTCCATTAAGGATGCATGCATTTTATTTTAGAGTGGGTTGGATTTTTGTGTAAAAATCAAATGTATCCCACTTTGGGTTGTCCCTCTCACTGGCCTTATTAAGGCAAAGCTCGGGACATGAGCCCACTATAGATCGTTCATTTTGAAAGCAATAAATTAGAATGAAGAGATAGTTTTTAGGAGTTTGATTCACCAAAAGGTGAAGAGAATATCCCTAGCTATTTCTCAATTCCCAAGCACAATTAACAAGTTTCAATTACCAAACCCACTAACTAATGGGAATTGAGTACTTCTACTCTCTTCCACAAACAAGGGGTTGTTCAAATTTAGTGCTTCATTTACTTAGCCTTTCTTTTAATCAAGGAACTTGATATTTTTGGTATTTTGATTCACTTAGAATGAAGAGAATAGGCCTAGTATCAAATCCCTCAAACAATAATAGGCTGCTTTAAATACTAGATTTTGAAATTGACAAGGCCACAATTTAAGAAAAACTTGACCAAGTTTTAGGCTTACCTTGTTTTGAAGCTAGCTAAGGCTAGGGGCATTTTTGATGAATTTTTTATTATTTATGCTCACCTAGGGTCAATCATTCCTTTGCATTTGATTCTCCTCCAACAAGTTAGTCAACACAACCAACCAAAATGAAGAAAACAAGAATAACTTTGAATTTAAGCCTTATTTATCAAATTTTGACAAAAATTGATTAAGGCATATAAATCCAATTTAATGATATGAACTTTGATTTATAAGCTTCTACCACTTTCAAGTATTGTTCTTATACCTCATTTTCTTGCTAAGAATCTTCCAAAACCAGCTTGATGTGTGCAATGTTCTCCTCCTGAATCCATTTGGTCAAAGCTTTGCCTTCGCTATTAAATCTAGTATCTAGTTTTTTTTATTTTCTTATGACCAGGCATCCTATAGACATAGAGAAATCATTTTCCACAAGTTAAATTTTGTCAATTCTCAATTTAACTGAAAGGACAATAGAATCTATTAAAAGTTCTATTAAAATGATCGAAAGTGTTGTTAAACAAATTAAATGCGTTGTAGAAAATTATTAAAAGTGCAGGAACAGAAATTGAAAGTGCTAATAAACTAAGCAAAGGCGTCAAAAGAAAGTATTAAAAGTGTTGGAGAATTAATTAAACGTGCTGGAGAGTTAGGGTATACATGTTGAAAGAAATAAGATAGAAGATAGAAGGATTTGAAAGTGTTGAAACTCCATGTAAAGGTGCAATACTTTTCCTTAGAAGCATTGTTTCAGACCTTAAATGTGCTAGAGAAACTAGTAAAAGCATTGGAGAATGAATCAAACACACTGTTAAATTTGCAAAACAGAGAATGAAAACAAGATTTGCAAGAAAAAAATCAATTTCTCTAAAATTATAAATTTATGAGGCCTAATGCCCCACAGTGTGCACCATTTTATGTGCTAGGAAAAGCACCTTCATAGGGTTAGTATTGTCAATAACTCAAAATAAGAACTAAATTAGCACAAATAGCTATATAATTCAAGCAAAGAAATGACAATTAAGCACTCTATGGATATCTATTTAGGGATGCTAATGCAAATCTCTCAGCAAGCTTCCATTAGTAGTAGTCCTAAAATGAGAATGAATACGATAAGCAAAGCTAAAAGAAGTTAATTCCAAATTGAAATTAGTCTAATTAGCTCCTAAATTTGCCTTTCTAGCTATAAATTGCAAGAGGTTTGATGTTATTCTCATATTTGTGGATGATTACCGATTGAACTATGCCTTGCTTTTATAGATTTATGGAAAGGGTAGGGGGTGTAGTTGAGTTGATCAAGGTTACGTGAGAGTTAAGTCCATGGTTCCACCTTTGGAGACCATTTAAATATTTTGTCCTCAAAGCTTGGGACAAGAGTGTTAGAATAACTAAGGGGGGCGGTGAATCAGTTATCCTGTGTCCCAAAACAAAATGTATAATTCAAAACAATTTCTTCACTTTCTGCTCATCGGTAAGCAATAATAACTATCATTGTTTGTGCTTTTACCGATTACCAATCTAATACTAAATTGTTTACCGATCAAATCTAATATGTAACATGCAAAGTATGATAACAAACAAACATCACAATCAACATATAACACAAAAGATTTAACATGGAAACCTTGTAAAGGGAAAAACCACCTGGGACCGGCAACCCAAAATTGTTCACTCTTCTGAAGTGACGTCAGTTAAGACCCAACCCTGTTAAAGGTTACAAACACACTGTCAAGTATGACCTTGTTAGAGGATTTTAGACTAGAAGTTATCATTCAACTAGCATTCACTATGGGTTGATAGGATAACAATGTTCATTCTATGAATGATACATCATAAGACTTTCAGAGTCCACTCGGTTAAGAGATTTGAACTATATACAATGGTTAAATATGTAATAGTAAAATGACCTGCCTTAATACAACTTTAATTGAAGATTACAAATCAATATTTAGTCCATACAAATCCTTCTGATCAATTATTCACTTCAAATTCAATACTATATCAACTTACTGTCCATCGGTAATAGCTCTTTGTGGCTCGGTAATTGTTCTGCAGCTCGGTTCTCACTAACCAGTATGATTAGAATGCATGAAATCTTGTTCACACAAAATTCCTGTAGCTTCTTCTTCTTTTTCTCCTTACTAAAGAAATTTTGTTCTCTTATATAGACGAGTAAATCATTTTCTCCTCCACCATCAGATTTTGCCGCTTAATCACATTCATAGATTTTGCCGCTTAAAACTTTCTTGGTACTTGTGTCAATAACACATTTCAATCTTCATTGTTAGATCTTCTTTGAATTTTGTCAGCCATTGATTTTTGTAACAAACATTATATGTTACCTCGATGTTATACTCTTGCCAGCTCATCATTCCTATCGGCTTAAACTAATCATTTAATTCATTCTGTTCCACTTGGTTAACAAAGAATGAATCGGTGAACACTACTCGGTTAATACTATGGTCAGTATACACTACACTCCATTGGTGTATACTAAAAATGCTTCATTTACCAACAGCATTGCTTTGTGTCTTTCAGCTCTATACTTCATTATAGATGAATGCAACATAATAAAGTCAATATCATCAAGTCATAGACTCATCAATGAGTTACTCAATGTGTTCCTTATCCTCATCTGTCATGTACATCTTTCCTCATGTAGAATTCTCTATTCTTCATCTCTTTCACCTTTCTTCAGATGTCTCGGTATAGTAACTTACAAGATAAGTGTTGTCAAACTAGTTGACATCAATGACAACATAATACTGATTTAATCATATTACATATCTAATCAGAAACTTCTCAGTGATCTTGCAATCCAACAGATCCTTCTATCAGATTCCAAATCAGTTGTAGTCCAACAAAGAGGACAAAATGACTAGACAAGATGCACGCTCCAAGTGAGTGATTGAGATTCAATATAGGCCTTATCCATGTGAGCTTGGTCCTTAGTTCCTATTGGTTGATTCATCTTCCTCCCATTTGGTGGTTGAGAGAAAATAAGAATTAATTAATTGAATTTATTTAATTTGTTTAGCCATGTGTGCCCCTTAAATGGGTTGATTTGATTTAAATTGAACTATGTAATTAATTAGATTAATTACACAATTGATTGGCTAATCATGATTTATTTGATTCAAATTAATTTAATGGCTTTTGATTTTCAATTAATTCAGATTATTAGCTTGATTACAATTTTGCTATGATTTTAACTTGTTTTGATTTAATTGTATTGATACAAGTGATTTGCATTGGTTTTTGCCTTGATTTCTCACTTAAATGATCTTGTCCAATTTTTGGTGAGTACACAAATAAATATTATTTTTGATGTAGTTTCCAACAAAATCTGATATCTCATTATCTTTCACAAATCTTTGAGCATTTGTCAATTTGATGAAATTACCAATAATATGCATATATTTTAAAGAAAATGAAACACAGCCTAAATTGTCTTTTTAAGCACAATGAAAGACTGGTCTCAATTGGTTTGGGGTCAAATGAGATGGATATTTCCTAAAAATGCTTTTGCATCCTACCTTAAGAACACATCGAGATACCCACATTTGGTTGTCTAATGAAATTCCAATATATGGACCAACTTGGAATTCCCACCATTCTTGGACTCTAGTCATTCATCCAATATTTTGGCTCAAATCTCTAATCACTATGGCTATCCTTGACACACCTTCAATACATCTTGACTCTTGATCCTACCCTTGTATCTTACAACGTGTTCTTTGTTCCCCTAACCCCTAATACTAGATAACTCCACTTTCCTTGGCTTTAATGTCACATTCATCATCAAAAGGACTCCTTACAGTCCTAACTTTGACTTTATCATAGTCACACTTAAACCTTTCAAGACAGTCACTTACCAAATCAATACAATGTATCATTTTCACTCAAGACACTTAAAAACCTTCAATACTCCCCTTATACCCTATCCACATACACTCCCACATCCACTAGATCCATTTGATTCAACTTAAAATAAAATAAAAAGACAATTTGTCAAGTTACTGGCGTACTGTGATAGTCATGACCATACTCTACAACTTTAGGTTGTTCTATCCCTTCCCTTGGGAACTTGCCTTCTCCAAGACCTTGGATAGGAATTTAACTTTCTTCCCTACACTCTCTCAAGCCTCCATGGCCATAGAACTCATCAACTTTGTGGACAAAGTTAGATTATCACTTTTGAGACAATCAGTTACATTGTTCCCTGTGACTATCCAGTCACTTCCTTGCTCCAAACCTGAGCCCAATCTATGCATGCTCTCCTGCACACACTATGGGGATATCATAAAATGCCTCCCTCATCACTCCCTCAATGATGGGCACTTTTTCAATGTACAAAGATGGAAAACTACATTGAAAATAATCTCTAGATACCCTACTGAGGGTTTAAGATAGTTTTTGGTAAAATGTTGATATCTTTTGCTAGACTCAACCAAACACAACCATTCAAAAGAAAAAATTATATAGAAATAGAAGGATACCATCCCCAAAATATATCACTTAGAGCATAAATGTTTAGATACAAATAATCTTCTTTTAAAATGATTGTTATCAAATAAATCCATAGATTTGCAGTGAAAACATTGATTGTATTGCTTCAAAACTTTACCAACTGAACCCTTTTTACCATACCATGCTTCCTTTGGAAAATAAGAAGTAAATAGGCCTCAAAGATCAACCAACCACCTTGGCAACTAACCATAAACTGACATGCACTTTTTTTTGTTATTGGTTGTTCACTGTGAGAATAACACATTGTGACTTGATTGAAAAACCTAACGTGAAAAATAGTTGCACAAGGGTTTTGTTTACAATTGCAATTGTCAGAATTTCTCATATGTATGTGTTTTGTGAATAGCTTTAGAGACTCTAGATTTTGTAAGGTTTTTAAAAATTCACTTGAATATATGCATAGATAACCAGTAATTCTTATTTAAATTATTTGTTTTGTGTGTTGTTGGAAGTAGTTATGTGAATGTTTTTGAGCTACCTATTTGTTTTTATTTTGTTGGCTTTTTTACAAGGCTTCAATCATGATATTCTTTGGTTTTAATCTAAAGAAATTTTATTGCAAACTTAAATGGATGCTATACCCCTTCACTGTAGTATTTCATTACTTTATGTTTGTATGGGTGCATTTCTCTAATACATATTAACGGTTGTAATTTATTTGAAATGTTTTTTCTTATTTTGACAACTAATGACTTATTTAATGTCATGCAGTGGAAATGGAAATATTGTGCTCATTGATAGCTTGACAAAGGAGCATTGGGTTTCAAATGGTCTTTCCCCTCCCCCACCAACTATTGATCTTGATCTTGAGAAGGTAATTTATGAAAATTATTGATGACATTCTTGAGGTTGAAAATATTCATTAAATGATTAGTGTTTTTGTCATTAGTTCTCACATTCTTTAACATGTACTGTAGTTTATTTGAAACTTGAAAGTATTAATCCAGAGTTATAGGGAGAGCATAGACAGAGCATAGTATTTTCAGCATGGGCTTTTAGTCAGCATGGTCAAATAACATTTAGTTTGGAAACACTAAGAGTTGCAACTAGAGATTTCCATGAGGATAAAAAACTTGGAGAGGGAAGATTTAGCATTGTATAAAAGGCATAACTTCTTGATTTTTTATTGTTAAATCTTATATCAACTTGATTTTATTTAATTAATTAAACTAGATATGCTTCATTCTTCTTTTTAACATGCTTATCATCTGAGAATGAACCATGTGCATACTAATGCTAAATCCCGTTCATGTTGGCATTCAGAATTTTAGAGACAAATATTTGTATAACCCATGTTCAGTAAGTCAAATTGTTTAATTGAAATTAGCTGATAGTCTATGTTAAAAATTAGGGCACTATGTCGTATGGAAGAGAGATAGCAGTCAAGAAGCTTTCCTTACAATCTCCATAAGGGAAGAGTGTGTTGGCACTCAAATTTGTAAGGCCCCTTTATGATTGTGTCCTTTTTTTTTTTTAATGTCTTGTCTTAGCCATTTTTGGGACATTATTGATAACTAATATGAGAAATATTCTAAGTTGGGTCTCCATGTTAAAGTATTGTTCAAGAGTGATAGGAAATGCTATGGAATTTTGTTAAAATAAATTAAAGTGAGTCAAAAATTAGCTTGCGAGTGTTACCTGTCACCTGTAACTTTAGGAGATCATGGTAACTCCATCTCAAACAGAGCTCATCATTTGCCTTCTTCATTTTTGTAGTTATTAGCCTTTTCACAGGCCAAACTACCTTCTTCCTTACCCTCAAGTGCCAAATCTTGACTCTTCTCAATAGTCTTTCTATCCAAAAAATTGGACATCCTTATTTTAATCATTTTAAAATAAAAAAAATGAGACCGTCAGAATTCTAATGGCTGGGCTATAATTACAATGGCCATTTGCGACAGGGATGCTATACTCCCGATGGAATATTAGTTGGAAATGATATTGGATGTCTATCAAAATTTTGGTGGTAATGCTATAATTGTGAAGCACAATTGTGACTGGGATTCTATACTCCCAATGGTTTACCTATCAGAAATGATATTGGCTATCTAGCAGCATTCTAATGGTATTGTTTTAAATGTAAATCATCTTTTGCGGTGGGAATGCTATACTCCTAACGAAATACCTGTCGAAAAGGATATGGATATCTTTCAGAATACCGATGCCAAGTAGTAATGTTATAATGCTATAATGTTATAATGCCTTTATGTGTCATAAATTTCAATGGTTGTGTCTGTCATAATTGTGATGGTCACCCCCTCTATTGCAATTTATGATGAAATAACTTCAACTTCACCTTCTATCGAAGATTTGACAGATAGTCATTGAAATTCTAACATTTTGTCATTGGAATTTGGCCTCAAATGTACTAGTGAGTAAAAC
The DNA here is from genome assembly GCA_027943335.1 of Chamaecyparis obtusa. Taxonomy (NCBI): domain Eukaryota; kingdom Viridiplantae; phylum Streptophyta; class Pinopsida; order Cupressales; family Cupressaceae; genus Chamaecyparis; species Chamaecyparis obtusa. The sequence continues at coordinate 766,507 of BSBK01002167.1, read as the reverse complement.
CACTAAGAAGGATTAGCCAAGAGTAGCCATTAATCTTGTTCAATAATGAAACAAGCCAATTCAACAAAACAAATAGTTGCAAAGGAAAGGAGTACACCGAGGTTGAAAGAAATTGACTATGTTTAATTTTTTAGTTTCGTAATGAAACTTTATATTTGATAACCTATGGTCACTAAACAAGCATTAGATTAATAGGTGAAAAGATGAAATTACACCGTCAGCATATTTTTGTGTGTGCAATGAGATAATTCTTCCCCTTACTAAAATAATGAAATGGTTTCCACCTATTTTCTAGACCACGTAGGTGAGATTTATTCCATAGCCAACTAGATAGAGCATTTCTACTAGTCAGGCATCCATATCCCTAGAAAGGTTATCGCCTTGACAATAGTTAACATTTCTCTACTACCAGTAGGGGATCTGTATCCCCAGTAGATTTTCTAACATAACCTAATTTTTTCACTTTTTGCATTTTTCCTTTTATTTTCTTTTTCACTTTTCTCTTTTTGCCCCATTTCCTTTAGTGTGCATGAATGACTTGATGTCATCCTTCCAAGTTTTTTTCCAAGGTGATAGCAGAACCTCTTAGATTTTTCACCTAGAGAGCAATAGAAGGATGTCTCATCATCATTAACAAGGGTAATTAAGAGAGGAGCATGTAAAATATAATTAGATACCACTAATTTCACAAAATGACAAATATTAATTCTAAATACTAATGGGAAATGTGTTAGGGCATAGGGATATCAAAAATAATCTTTCATTTTAAACCAAAAATAAATGTAGTTACCTTTTTCTGAACCCAAGGAGTACGGGTCTCCTCTAATCATACTATCAACAACCAAAAATCGGGCTCAAAGATCCAAAAATGGACAAATGGTAGTTCTTGGAAAATGAATACAATATTTTTCCAAGTTGATGTGGTATTCTCTCTATTGAATTAAATGCATTATACCTATGAAGGTGGTTGACTACTCTATAAAATGGCAATGCTTTCAAAGGGTGGAATAAGGCATTTAACAGACTTGAGATTTATAGGTGTATTATTTTCAATTGCATCTTAGAGATATGGATACACCAACAATGTTGACCTTCCCATTGTCTTAGGAACCATTCCTGAGATTCATAAATAATGATAGGCTAGCCATGTTAATAGGAACAGATAATAAATTGGTCCTCATTCCCTTGAAATGGGTGCTTGGTGAGAGATTTTTGCATAGTGATGACCATTATAGGCTCAAAATGAGCATTATGTCCATGTTTATGGGCTCTCTACTTGAGCTAGGGGAACTTAGGGATGTTATAAAGTTTCTTGAAATGGGCATGTTTTGCATAATTCATTGTGGGGGGCTTGAGGATGTGTTGATCATGGCTCTCTATGGTGTTGGATTTCCACTGGAAATTAAATTAAAGATTTTCCTTGAGACTGAAGTGGAGGTTTCATGTGTTCTTTTCATTTTTAACTTTCACTGTAGGCCTCTCAACATGCATCGCTACTATGCACAACATAGGGTTGATTTCCTAAATAAATACTGAGACTTAGATTTGGAAATGGACAAGGAGGTCATTGAGGAATTTGACTTGGAAGAATGTTCAAATGAAGGAGTGGATGACTCAAATGAGGATGGTGTTGGAAATTTGGCTAACTAGGATGTCATGATGTTTTCATTATGGAAACATATATTCAGCATTAAGATAGCATAATTCACAAATAAATTTTTGGATGAGAACTTAAGGAAATTGAAGTATAACAATGTTTATCTGTTAGTACAAAGACTATTTTGATCATCAAAGTTCACAAAATTATTTTTAGCACAAAAGAACTTGAGCATAGATTATATGAGGTATGTTGAAGCTATAGTTAAGAGCATGAGACTATACGGCATGTATGGACAGAGATATTAATATTATATAGAAATGGTGTTGAGTTGATAGAACAGAGAAGCGACTAGTAAATTAATGTTTTGGGTTAAGGGATTTTTTTTATCAAAATAATGACTTAACTAATTAGGGATGACATCCTAGATGTTAACCCTAAGGCAGCAAGAATTAATGTTATGTTTTGGAAACGTGCAAGCCAACTTGAAAGCTATATTTGTGATAGCTTCTATAAAGGAAACTATTTTGTAATGTGAAGATGTAAGACATATGTAAGACTTATGTAATGCTATGGTATTGATGCGAAATTTGATGTATGATCAGAACAATACGAGTTGATAACAAGTTTTGTGAAGAGCCTAAAAGCTAGATCAGGATATTGAAGATATTCAGCAGTAGTAAAAGGTTATTGTATTCTATAGTTTGTATTGAAGATTATCATTTTATATTGCATGTTAGGGAAGTGGGATAATCTTGCATACATTCATGTTTTGTAATACTAACTCCTAACAAAATTGAGGCTTCTAACAAGGCCTAAGTCCTCTAACAAGGATCGAGACACTATACGAATGTAATAGACTCCTAACATGGTCAATATCTTTAACAAGATAGTTTTGATTAGTGGATCATTTGTGGGTACCACCCCTACCAGGGTTTTTCCCTTGGCCAAGGTTTCCTCAAGAAAAAACATGGTGTAATGAGTTCTATTGTTTTATGGTTGTGTTTTCTATTCAGTTTAGTTTCTTATGTAAGTTACAAGTTAATTAGATATATCCATACTTGGGGAAAAGAAAAAATTTGTGAAGTACTAATTCACACCCCCCCCCCCCCCCCCCCCCCCTCTCAGTATTTCCTATTTCTAACAGATGGGCCCTTCTTTGGATAAGTGTGACCCGTGCTACTAAAAAATATTTTTCTTTCTAAAAGAAAACTAATAGTAATAATATGAGAAATGTAAATGACGAAGAATTTTTTTACTATTTTTTGCAAATTTTGATTTGTATATAGATATACTAATATAAATGAAAAATACATATGATTTTTCTTATTTTATCCTAGTGTGTCTCTTTAATCTTTCTTATCATTTATCATTTTAAACTGTTCATTACTTTAAACCCTAGAAAATAAACCTTAATGTTTTCTTGTAAAGTAATGAAATGTGATAACAAGGTACCTCAACATTGTACATAGAATGACGGTATATCACAAAATGCATTTCCAAGATTAAGTGAAAAAATGGGGAAACCCCACTGCATTGGCATGCTTTCTCTTAACAAATAAAAGGGGTTAGTGCAGCACAAATAAAATCATTGTTAAAAATAAAAGAGTGCTTGATATGTGAAAATGATAATAATTTGAGATTTGTTGCATTCTAACAAAGGGGACCGACAATTTTACGTGGGACACCAAAAATGTGTCACCTTGCATAGTAGCGCTTAATAAAAATAAAACTATCCTAACTATTTACACTAATTAATAGCTAAAATATTATAGGAACCCATTTACAAGATTTATGAAATAGCTACCCTAGAAACCTAGCTTTTCTTTACAATTAATGGCTCTAGAGTATTCTAACTAAAGAAGGGTAATGTGGGTATTACCCATCTTGTTGGAAATATGATCAACACTCCCCTAAAAAAATTTTATAAGGGAATAACTGTCTCCTATGGATTCTATAAGTATATTGGTTGTATTAGGCATTAATAGGTTAATCTATTGATGCAATAGAAACCTCAGCATTAACAAGTGGTATCAAAGCCTAGTCATGGTTAAAATCCCTTTGGATAAAACTGAGGGGTATATTATTACTAAAACTATTAGCACCCCCCTCGATATTTGTGAAAATCCCCTTAGGTAACACTAAGGGGAATAATATTGGAAAAATGGTTAGTGTTTCCCTCAAGATTCATGATAAGGGACTAACTACCTCATGTGGATTCTATAAGTCTATTTTTTGTATCAGGCATTGATAGGTCAATATTTTGGTGTACCATCAACCACACTTATAACACTTTGTGTGTGTGATGTGTCATGTGTGATGACATAATGTTCTATTTTGGGCATTTCCTCTGATGTCACATGAGGTAGAATCTCAAAACCTTTGAAAAGACTCTTTTCATGCTCTAACATGAGAATGACTTCATTTGACTGGCAAGTACATAATTCCAAACAATACCTAATTGGGAACCCATGGGTCTTCTTAAAGTTAGTTGCAACAGGGGTTGCATCTATTTGTTTTTGGATATTGGTGATTGGTGGTTCTACCATCTAGAACATGAGGGAGGGTTCCACTTGAATGGTTGGTGTGTGATCATCAATCATTGGATAGAATACTTCAAGATCATCCTAGAGAAGTATGTTGTTATTCTCTTCTTCTCCTTTCTCACTAAGGGGTTTAGGACAAAATTTTTAGGGCAATTCTTTCTTTGAATGGATCTCTAGTAGTAGGAGCCTTTTCATCTTCAAAAAAATAGGGGAGCTCAAAAATAAAATAAAAATCAGATCATCATTCTTCCAATTTGGAAAGGAAAGACTTTCTTCAACATGAATCTCTCTCACTTGCATCATCTATGGGTCTTGCTAACTTTTTTTATTCTTCTTCTTTGAGAGCCAAACCATTATTCCACCCTCAAACAATGAAATCATATCTGTCATTAGGGATAGGAAAGAGCTCTGGTAAATCTCTCTAATCAAATTCACCTCTCGCTAGGCATGAATCCTCTAGAATATTTTCATGTATGAACTAGTCCTCCCGGATAGACTCTTCTTCCAAATAAGATTCCTTACGAGAGGCCTCAAGCATACCCAAGGAATACTAGAGAGTGCTCTACTATCTTTCAAGATCAATGATCCTCAACTCATGTTGAAGTTCAAGAAGAATCTCCCATGTTTTGGGAACTAGATTGGCATGATAAGGTTTAGGAGAAACCCAATTATAAAACTATAGTAACTTGGGTCTATTCCTAACTGGAACCCAACTGTCACTTGTCATGTGAACTTTTTTGCTTCATTCAAATTGAAAAATCCAAAGCATGCACTAAGTTTGGTGACTACATTTATCTCTATCCCATCACACTATTGGATTAGGTGTGGAAAGATAAGTACTGAGAGGGGATGGGTGAATCAGTACTTCAAAATATTTTCAAACTTATATAAACTTTCCTTTCTAACCATTTATTGATTCCTTATCAATTGCATTCATCACATGAAGACATATAACCATTCAACACATAACATAAATATTTTGGTATCATAGAAATCCTTGTTAAAGGATAAAAACTATGGTGGGGATGACACCCACAAGACTTCACTACTACAGAACAATTTTTTCTTAGTTAGAGGTAATATGTTTAGCTATTATTGATAACTTACCTTGTTCAGAGTATTAACACGGTTAAGAATTCTAAAGACTACTAATTCTACTCTGTTAAGAGATTTCATAACTCTAATCTAAGAATTGTACCTGGTTAAAGGATTTATAATTAAGATCTGCTAGGATCTTCTTATTCAAGAGACTTGACAAAATCTGATTACTCTTTAATCAATAATAATAAAATGTATGTCAAATGTGCATCAACATATGCTATTTAGATTCTATGTGCTCAATATTTTATTACCTCATACTATGTATCCTTCATAATAACAATTCAATACTCGATAGATCTCAATCTTTATATGTTCTACAATGCTCTATTACTTGTTGGCTTCACTACTCATCACCTTCTTAGTAATATGCTTCATACATGCAATCTCCTTTTGCATTCATATCACCACTCACACATGCATCATGATCTTCATACTCTAATCTTCTTATATACAATTCTTGAAGCGGTGCTAGAAGTTCTAGAATCTTCCCTTCAAGCGGTGTTAGCATTGGGTACTCCTCTAATGCATATTTCATCCATTATTCTCATTGGCGGATCTCACCTTGGAATCATGTGTAATCATCATGTTGTAATCTAAAATGTTTTGTTATACAATCTCCTTGAGATTGGTAAACTATTTTATGTTCAGTGTTAAGGTTCAATGTACTTAGAAGATTCTTCTAGTGTTGGTCTGTCCTTCTTGGTAACATGATTCCTTTAACTAGGTAAATACCTTCTCTTCTTAGTGCTTGGTTCTTGGTTCTTGGTTCTACCTTACTCAGTGCTTGTTCTTGCTTTTTGTATCATCTTAAAATGGAAGCACTTCCATGATAAGAGTGTTTAGCCCTCTGAGTAAGTGGTTTGGGGTCACATTGAATGCCTTGAATTGATCTTTTCTTTGATCTCGCTTTCTCCCCGCTTTCCACTTCTTTTCTGCTTCATTCTAGGTGAAATTAGGGTTAGGATCTTAAGGATTCTACTAATTTTTCCTCTTCCATGGCTCTATTTTCTAGGTAGGATTTAGAAATAGATCCTCCTAGCCTTCATCATAGTAATCATAGGATTTTATGTCTATCCCTGACATTCTACCATGTTCTGGCATCAATTTTAGGTTTTTGGACATCCCTGGGACCTCCTGACTTGGTTCTGAGCCAATCTAGGACCAGGGTCATATTCGAGGTCGAACCTAACCAGGTCAGGGTCAAGCTCAAACCTAAATAGGTTAGGTCCAACCTTGATTTTGACCCCTTCCTCCAAAATTCCAATTTCTAGAATTTCTAGGCTTCGGGCTTTCGGGATATTTATTTTCCCACCTCTGGGTTAATCATTTCAGGTTTCGGGATGGTAAATCTTTTAATTGCATTTAATCTAGGTATATTTTCTAAAGGTTAGGACCTAATTGGGATTTAATTATCCAAGGTGGCCCCTCTAGAGGATTGTGCCTTAGTTCACTATAAAAGGAGGCCTTCCTCTCTCATTTTCACATCACATCCTCACACTAGTACAAAAACAGCAATATATGACCAAATAAACTACCAAAAATTGTAGATAAATGACCAAATTTGGTCACGTGACCAATGGTAGTTTATTGCCAGTCATTTATCTCATGACCAAATTTATGACTAAACTATTTTAGTCATTTATTTGGTCATTGATTTGATCATATATTTAGTCATTTATTTGGTCATTTGGTCATTTATTTGATCATTTATTTGGTCGTTTATTTAGTCATTTATTTGGTCATTTGGTCATTTATTTAGTCATTTGGTAGTTTATTTGGTCATTTGGTAATTTATTTGGTCGTTTATTTGGTGATTTATTTGGTCATTTATTTAGTTATTTATTTGGTCTTTTATTTGGTCATTTATTTAGTCATTTATTTGATTATTTATTTGGTCATATATTTAGTCATATATTTTATCATTAATTTAGTCATATTAGGGCACAATGGAATCGAACCATCATCCTCCTACTTGTAAAGTAGGTGTTCTTCCATTGAGCTAGTACCTTTAAATAATAATCATACCATGTATACTAGTACTTTCCACCAAACATGATTTCAAATTTTTTCATCTATAGTTCAAGGGTAGCAAAGCTTAAGGGGAGGATGACTAGTGATACTTAAAACTCAATGGTAAAGTTATTCAATGTGCGAATGAAGTGAATGATGCCATTGGAAAATACATTACATGTGGCTTGTTCCCCTTATTATAATGACAAGCATATATCTTTAAGGGAAACCAGCCACATTAAATAGAGATAAAGTATGTACCAATGATCATACCTTCTACATTTTCACTCCTAATTAACCCATCAAAAGCTTTACTGCTTTAGAAGTCCACACTCCTGAAAACCTACCGATCTATTGCACTTCTATCCAATACATCAATCATAAAATTAGTATTATTAAGAAAATTTGATACACACTAAATTCAACTTATAAAAATTGATAGCCATTTTCCAAGATCTCCTATTTGTGGTATATACTAATCCTTAAGATACATTAATAACTAATAATGTAGCATATTTCTTATCATAGCTAGAAAACACAAAATATAAAACATTGACCTTAAAACTACTTAAGGATGCCACAAGTCAGTAATGCATTGGAATCACTAATCATTTTTTGAACACTTTAGTTTGCCAATTATGACCAAATACCTAGGTCACAAAAAAAAAATAAAAGTAACTAAATCGAATAGTTCAACGTTACTTTTTTAAAATACAATGTTAACTGGTTTCTTTGAAAATCAAACAAATTTATAAAAAATATCTGCCATGCCTAGCATCTCCTTGATAAGAAACACACCAAAAGACTATTAGATTCTGTAGGTTCTAAAAAAAATAAACCTATATTACCCCTACCTACAAAGAGAAATTCAAACATGTCAATTTTCTACATATTTTCTAGCAATTTTCCCTCAAAACCAAAATTGTTGTAGGCGTTTGAAAAGTAAAAATAATAAAAATTCCAAGTAAACCAAAAAGCATTTATTGCAATGGAAAAACATTCACCCTCGTAGAATTTCAAGCTAACACCGTTTACAACTTCAACTTCCTTTTGGACTCTCTTAGTTCAATAACCTATCATATTGTCAAATGACCAGAATTCTCACCATTTCCTAATGGTGTACACTTTTCTTAGATTTTGAAGCTCCATGGAAACTTTAGATGCCATATCTGGATCAACTTGCTCCATGTTTGAGTTTTCATCCTTTACTCCTCCATTATATTCAACTGTGAATGGTAGGAAATGCTATTAGGTAAAAGAAAAGAAAATGAAAAATAGATGGAAGTTACAGAAATACCAAAGCTAAACTTCTTTTTAAAATTATGATGCATAAACACAATGTCGACACAACAAACTGAACAATAGTACAACATTTATAAAACAAAGATCAAAAACAGCTTATGCACATCAATTTCATTTCTTCAAACTTAAATCTTTTACTGCAGACCAATTGACATCCTAAAACACATAAAAGAGTGTACATCCAGCCTATAAAAGAGTGGATACTTGTGCAGCTGAGTTTGAGGCTAATACACCATATATGTACTCATCCTATGATGATGAATGCAAAGTAGCGTCAAGCATAAAGGAGGTCTTGATTCTTGGAGGAGGACCCTAAGACTGTTTCTACATATTATGATACCAAAACCACAATGTAATCCATAAGAGCTCAGCAATGAAGGCCCCTTTTGTAATTTTTTTATTAGTACTTGTCTAATGCTTGATACGTTTTATTATGTTGCAGCTCTTTTGTCTGTGTCATTGTTTATTACATGAAGTGAAGCCAATACCCAGTATTGTTTCATTGTATGGCGATGGGTCTAAAACATGACATTATCTAGTTCAACCATTACAAGATATGTCACATCTCCATCATCATATTTGAATTCTCCTGATATAGCTCTATGTTATATAACAATTCTATTGCGAATAGACTGTTCATTTTGGCTATTCGCACTCTTATGTATTCCATGTGGATAAATATTTGTAAATTCAACACTTAGGTGTAGAATATGATAATACAGCAATGCTACTAATCCTCATTACTGAAAGTGGACTGTATCAGTACCCTCATTTGGGGTCTTTTGTTGACATTTATGATCTTTAGATATTAGGATGTACCTAGCACAAAAAGTTAGGAACTATTTTTTATTTATCCAATGTTTTGTTCTTCACTACTGTAACTTCTTTGAGATGAATATTTCCATTCAAAAGAGTTCTATGAAGTATACAACTTCTACGACAAGAAAATCAATATAAAGATACATGTTGCTGTGGAATCTGGATCACGAGAAAAATGTGTACCAAGAATATATTGCTGCAATTCAACTAGAGAATTTTAATCTTTTGACAGTCTGTAATGTTGTTGGCTTCTCCTAATTGATACCATCTTTCAGATTCTCCAGTCGTACATGTCTACTTTACTGTGGCTCTGGTTTATAGGAATTCAGTGAGATGCAGATGAAATTTGTAATCATAGAGTTGAAATGTGGTGCTTGATGCTAGAGATAATGTTATGAGACATGTGAGAGTCACAATTATCAGCCCTCTGATTACTCTCAGCTCTTAGTGATGTTCAAATTCAATGAGGTTTTCAAGGAAAGAAATAAATAATAAGCATCAAGTGAATTTCATGAATCCTTTTGAACAACTGCCAATGACGAAAAGAAATCCTAAAACATATCTTTAAGAAACTCCCTTGAATTAGTGTTTATAAATGCTAGCAAGAGGAACCACTACTATTTTCTTTTTCATTATATGGGTCAAGGTATATAAGCCTCCTGTAGATTATCTGGATCTGATATGGATTAAGTACATCTCTGAAAAAAAATACATTTTTTGGCAATGGGCTACTGAATTTCCAGTGCATTGTTTGCAAGTTAGTCAAACAGATTGGGGCAACATTTGAGAGAGAAAGTTCAATTATTGAGTATGACAGTGTACATCACTAATTTTGAGTGAGAACAACAGGGCAGATTGAGAGCAAGTAATGAAGTAATATGAAGTAGAAGCAGTTCATGGCTGGAGCAAGAGATGCTAGAGCATTACGGCAGCAAAACTATCATTGCTTTTCATTGACACAGTCATGGAGTTACTGCATAGAAGCCTGCAGGAGAATGTACTTCTTTCAACCCTTGTAAGTGATTATCATCTTACAACTGTCCCTGAAATGATTTGGTTTCATTGATTCAATTTTCCAAAGGTATGACAATAGTTTGTTGATTTTGTAAAATTAGTATTAATTTTATTAGCAGTTGTGATATGCTCATAATTTGAAAAGTTTTTGTTTAAATGAATTCTGTCATCATTGGTAGTTTTTTGTTTCTGATCATCAGTGCTCTTAATCTAAAAGATTTCTTTTAGAGGTTTTGTGAAGCACTGGGGCTTTGTATTTAGATATGTCAGAATGTGTTTTTGAATTTGTATCCAAGGGCTTAGCAAGTTATAAGTAGTGAATTTAGTTTAGATGATTTTGGATTTTTATTAATGTACAGTTCAGTTTAACAATTTAATGCATCTACATTTAATATTTGATCAATTCCAGAGGGTGGTTGACAATGGTGCATGCTCTTGTGAACAAGGGTATTGGCTAATGAATTATTGAGATGCTAGAATATTTGTATCAGAAATTAAGAGTGCAATAACAGCTAAAATGTCTCTTTTTTGCCTTGATTGTATATGGCTCACGTCCCCTTCCAAGTTCACCTAGCAGCAAGAATATGTCCTACCCAACACTCTATTACTTGAGTTTGAACATAAACAAAGGTCTTGCACTAGTCTCACCAACTACAGGTTTGAAAATAGTTTATTCTTATTTTAGAGTTCATCTTCATTTCACATAGATCTATACTAAAAGAATTAGAGGTTGGAAGTATTTTAATCTCCCAATCTCTTCTTACACCTTAATCTCATTGCATGGTTTGGCATCAATGGTGATTGATTTGTCATCTGGCAGTTCAAAAACAATAAACAAGGACAATGTGTTTTCCAGGAGTGAATGACCTTTGTAAGAACTGTAGCAAACAATGGATAATTGCTAGCGAAAAACCTTTTTAATGCAAGGGTGTAAAAAATCATTAAAATATGATAACTTTGATTGATGCTATGCCCATAGGGTTGCATATAATTCAATTGACACTGTCCTAGGGTTGTGTACAATTTAATTGAGACTCCAATGTCACATACAAATTGTTATGTTGTATTGTTACTCTCTATTTTTGCAGGTAAATTGAATGTCTACTAAGGTAGCCAGTGTTGTTAGGCATTTTGTCAAACAACTCATGTTCCTTGTCTATGTTGCTACATTTTAAATACATGTTTTCCACGATAGATGCAAATGTAACATCTAACAAAAATCCCCTTACCTCTAAATTTTGATGGATGTCCATGCTCTGGTCTAAAGCCCCATTTTAGTATAGGCAGGGACAATGTTGGAAAAGATTAGGAGTCATACTTTACACCTAAATCCTGTATTTTCTTGAAAGTTTGTAAAGCCTTTTTCAACAACAACAAATCCATTTTGTGCATCTTTTGCAATGACTATGTTCCATGTGAACTCATTTCTTTGAGCTATTTTTTTCAAACAATTCACATAACTTGCCTAAACTTTGACATTTTGCATACATGTTCCAAAAAAGAGAGGCCATAATTCTTACGAGCCAAAAAAAATAGAGAATAATTGGTAATAAAATATATTCCTGGTCAATATCTTCCTAGAAAACAAAAATGAGAAAAAAGGTGGATACATTCTATGGAATTAATGTAATTATCTGCTGGAAAATGAAGTCATCCTTAGATTAGGATAGATTTTTTAAAAAGAAGCTTCATGTATGATCTTTTTCCTGCCAACCTCTGGCTTCTTGTTAGACTTGCATCTATAATATGTAATCTCAGTTGGTATTTGATCCTATTATAGTACTATTCAAATGGAAGACACATGTTGCACCAACCAAGAAATATCTAGGGCGTCATGCCTAGAGAGTAGATGCAAGTGCAGAATGTGAGGCAGAAAACTGTTGTTGTGCAGTAGTTGTATGCTCAGACATTCCTTTCCAAAATGCAGTGTCTACTTGCTCAAACATGGCTTTACAAGAATTTTCAAATGCTGGAATCATTGAACCCTCAAAGAAAATCTACAAGGCATCCTACACATAAAAATTGGCTCCCAATCATGGCAATTCTCACAATATATACAATTACAACTTGTAAGAGTCGTACAAGAAGCAAAAAGATATCAAATCAATCTAAATTTATTACCTGTATTACTTATTTCCCAAAAGATTGGAACTGAGTTTGGATCTCCCGCAATACAACAGACTTGAGTTTTGCAGCAGGTGATTTTTCTAACATTGATAATGTCTTATCATTTACCTCTTCTGTCAAGTATATATTCTCATAACATTAGTGTTAAAATAAGAAAAATGCTAATGCGAGATATAACTCAAAGAGTAACAATACCACCCTATAGGAGAACATCCTTAGAAACTAAAAATAAAAATATATGTTTTGTGTAGGCAATTGCATTAAACAATCCTGCCAAGTATCTGAAGGAAAGAAAGAAAGGAATTATTTTAATGTCAAGTTGAAAGTTTGTAAGCCTATTTTTTTTTAAATCTATTTTTTGCTCATCCTGTGATCATTGCATTCCATAAGACCACATTTCTTTGAGGCATTTAATCAAACAACTCATGTGCCTTATGTATACTCATGTGCCTTATGTATACTGCCATATTTTTCTTGACAACATGTATTTCTATCAGAACATTTCCAGCTATAACACTTGACATAAATTCACTACCATTATTCTTTGATTGATGTCAATATCCTATTCCAAAGTCTCACCAGCTTGAGCATAAGTAGGGAGGATGTTCGAAAAAGCTTATTCAATTTGGTTTTAATATGCCAATTGCATTCACTTAAAAGTTTCTAAATCCTTATAAAGTAGTGTTTTACGAAGGATGTAGTGTTTTACAGTGATCTGATTATACAAACACTGAGTTTCCAATATAAATAAAATAAAGACACAAATTTCATTAAAAAGAAGAATCCTTCATGGATGGTAACTATCAGTTAATAATGAAAAACAAAGAGTTTATTTCATAATGGAGCAGCACATTTTTAGAGAGACAAGGGGTTTTAAAATCCATAATAACTGTTGGTATTGAAAGAATGCTAAAACCAAGGATTAGCTTGATGGAAATAAGGGATTAGGAGCAGTGAATAGAATCAGCTCAAAAAGTAGAAGACTTCTTCAAAAGATAACGACAAATATTGATGGAGGGCAATAAAAAGATATGGTTTCACAACTGTTCAAAACCTACTTTGGATAAATATACTTTTTTGCCAATAAATTCATGCTTACAAGGTGAGAAACATTTAGTAATTAAGCTTCTCATATTAATGGAATTTGTATTGTTCTCCTTTATATTATAGCTAATAACAAGGAAAATGATACCTTCTCTCTACCATAATCTTATACATATATATACATAAAGATTTATAGCAGAAGATCTGACATTGAAAGGAGTATGAAGATCATTTAAGAATGCTATTTCCTAGTTCCTTAAGACTGTTCAGTCTCGTGGACATCATTAGAATCATTCATTCAAAGAAGAAGAAAGCTAAACAGTTGAAATTCTGGATGCGTGAAAATTTTGACTGACATGCCAATGATAATGTCCATCCTATACTTGTTGTTAATTAGTAATAGTCTGGAGAAAAGTTTGTAGAGTCAACACATACATGTCCACCATTTTGGCCATGCCCACTTCATAACAAAACTATTCTACCTTTTTTTGAAATGTCACTACTTTCACAACTGTCATGATTGATAAGGAATTTTAAAATACAAGGATATACCTCTTTGCTTGCCAGACGGCCCCCAACAAGATCATAATGAGCATAATGCATATTGTTTTCACCACCAAAGCATTTGTAAGTAACCAATTCTGGAGGAAATTCTTTCACAGTATCAAGAATAGCTTCTGGTGGACAAATCAAGTCCTCGTCTCTAGCTATTGCTAAAATAGGAGTTTTGCATTTTTCTAAATTATCCTTGTAATAGATGGACCCAGTTCGATTCTTTAATCCACCAGGATGAAAAGTTGTTGCAAGCTGCAAGATCAGCTTTGCTGGTACCATACAGAAGTTACTCAAGATGATCTTCTTAAACAGCTTTGGATGCATCATATCATCAGCAGACACCTGACGATTGACTGAAGACAAAATAATAGGAAATTATGATGAAAGTTGATAAATAGCTGCGAATAATGTTCCCAAAGGAAGAACAGGAACATTAATAGCCTACGCTGGATTTGCAAATGGAAGCAATAACTTCAGAGACGAGTTTGAGACTGTATAATCGACAGAGGATGCCAATGTAACAATGGCTGCAAGACCGCATTGCTTTCATATCCTAGCAGAAGATGACAGATGCACATAAAGAAAATCCCCTCCCACAGAGTGACCTATAGCAAATAGTTTTCCGTCCTTAGGCTTGGTCTGGCTCCATATATAATCCATCTCACCAGTGCAGGAAGATCTTCTTCTAAATAGTTATCAAAGTCCCAATTATATTTCTTAGTCAGAACCATTTGTTTCTGAATATCATCAATTTTTGAGCTGACATGTTCACGTAGATCAAAGATCTGTGATGGACCATCTAGCACCATCTTAACAAGTCTATCACTCATCTCTACAATCTGTGAAGCAGTAGCAGAGTTGTGCCCCTCCTCAAACAACTTTAATAGCTTTTCTTTAATTTCCATGAAGCACTCTGAGAGTTGAGCATCTCCCCGAAGTTCAATTATCTGGTCAACTAACCTAGAAGCCATAGCCTTATATTGGCTTTCATTCAAAAAAGTTGTCAATTTATCTGAGAGTTGTAGAAATGATTCTGACAATCTAACTACCAATTCTGATCTCTCCTGGGCTCTAGCCATGCCATTCTCAATCTCTTCTTTAGAATCACTTTCAGTGAGACTCTGATCAAAATTGATTAAGTGACCATTTAAGTCATCTTCAGTTAGAGTATCCATCAACTCGATGGTGGTACCATTTTTAATGCAAGTTTCATTTGCCATAGCTTTCCCTTCTCTTTAAATTGTAAAGACCCTTTATCTTATAAATTGTAAAGACCACTTTTGCATGGAGATTGCAACATATATAAAAATCACATCACCTAATAAATATTCTTGACTTCTCAAGTAGGCATTGTGCTAGATGTCATCCTCTGGAATGCAATATTTTCTAGTGTTGGTAGAGAAAGGATGTCTTGAAAATGCTTAGAAACTAAAAGAAAATGAAATGAGAATGCGTAAAGCCAAATTATGTAATATTTATCACTGTTTTCCTCTTTTCCTGTGTGTGGAATGCGGGATTTAGAGTCTAGAGCATGGGTATTCATTGAAGTGAGAAGGTAGAAAATGTGTTTTATTTTCTATTGATCCGGTCATTGTGTATGCAGCACGTGTGAGCTTTTGAGAAAGGGTACTAACTTTGCCACCATACTTCTAGTCCATGCTGAAATGGGAGCTTTGGACAACATACTGCCTACATAAGGACAGTGATGCAAAGTGGACAGCGGAAGTGTCAATTAGGCCCAAATTGGTCCTTCAAAACCTTCTAAAGGTTGTAAGTGTACCTAGAGGCAAGACCCTCCTACTGGGTGCACCCTTCACACTCTTCACAAGTGCTGAAAAATGACTTGATTCAGACTATCACAATCTCATGTGGGGGAACCTGTGAGAAGACAACGTTTCAATTTTTTAGCCTTGGGAGTCACTCAAACACAAACTGTGTGGACTGGTGTTAAAAGAAACAGGGTGCACACTTGGTTATGTACACCTAGGGCATCAATAAACGCCTGTCTCCCTGCAAACTATGAACCACAACCTACAAAATCTCAAAGAGAACATCACAAGCATGAATTCCACCAAAGGATGTTAGTTTCCCATGGTGGAATTTGAAGTTATGCCCAATCTTCAACGAAACCTTGATTTAGGGCATTCAGTCCAGGAACCCGCACTAAATCCTAAATATCTTTTAACTCAGGCCGATTCAAAACATGAAACCAATTGCAAATGAAAGATGATTCATGGTGCTAAATAGAAATTTTAGAATGGAATCCTCAGACCACCGTACGCACCTGTACCAATTTACTGTTGTTCGAAAATGCAGGTAAATAGTCTAATCTTATTTATTTTTAAAATGGTTTTTACATCTCTGGCCTTCCATTTGCCTAATGGGGCTATGAAGGATTCCCCCCAATGGTTACAAACCAATTTCTAACCATTAGGTCGTTGGGTGGGAAGAGATTACAACTTTGCAAAAAGTTGTCAAAGTTGCACAACAACTTCTTGACAATTTTGCAATATTTTTGACAATTTTGTAATATTTAAATCCTGAGAGACCAGACTTGGTCTTAATTTATGAATCCTGATCCCACATGGATCTAATCAAGATAAAACCTAAAAATATGCAAAGTTACAATACACTGGAGGTCCTTTCAACACGCTATTCTACAACACTTCCTTTAAAAGATCCTATGAATCCCATATCATATGATAGATAACTGGAAAGCTAGTGTCATTGCATGTATATGTCAATTAGAGGGATGACAACCCCAATAAAGTAGGGCTTCATAAAATAACACAACCCTAGTTTTTCTAATGTAAATTATACAAGTTGTTGGAGTTATAGAGCTATGTTGAGCATTAATATAATCCTGATTGTGTAAATCTCTTATTGAGTATAAGCTTATATTGCTAAAAATTACTACAAAATCTAAACTTATGACGTGCCCAAGAGAAATAGCTTGTAGGAGCTCAAAATAATGACAGACTACCAAGTAACTACAACCTAACAATAACAATGGCGTCTGAAAATCATCCTCAAATGTGTCATCCATTAATTTAATAAGATTTCAAGAAAGCAATACAACCACAATCTCTTAAAATGTTGAGTACCAGTTGGAGCTCACTCGGCTCATAGATTTCAATGGATTTACATAGGAGGCAATGAGAAAATGAGGGAGATTTCAACCATGGAGACTATATACAAGAGTTATTTCATTTCAAGGAAACATTTATACTTGTCAACATACTTTTGGTCATACAAAAGCAATGACAGTGGAATACACAGAAAAAAAAGACTACCACCACAAAGGTCAGTTACACTCATCTAATAATTCCAATAAATTATCCAAATATTTTTCTCTTAATAGGATAACAACTTTTACCGCACCTAAGCTTAAGAATTCTGATGTTCTTGATACCAATACAAGAAGCCCTCTTGATTGGCAAGATGAAAAAACTATGAATAGAATCCTTAACACCGTCACACAACGCCATTGGAATAATTTAATTGAAATGGGATCAATAATGGGGTCCCCTCATGTTGTTCAACATGTTCTGATAAAACTACAAACGCGCCCTAAAGTAGCTCTTGAATTCCTCAACTGGATGGAGAGTTAGGTGGAACTAAAGCCTGATATTCATTCACTTTGTATTGTGATTCACATCTTGGCTAAGGCTAGAATGACTTCTTATGCTCAACAGCTTCTGAAAAGGGCCTTAAGTTTTGACTTTGGATCAACCCACTTAATTTTTGATAACCTTGTTGCCACATATAAGGCATGCAATTCTATACCCTTTGTCTTTAATTTGTTTATCAGGACATTGGTTTTTTAAGGCATGCTTAGTGGTGCAGTTGAAGTCTTTGGTTTGATGAAAAACTTTGAATTCATTCCAGAAATTGAGACCTTTAATGGCCTCCTTGGTGCTCTCTTGAAAGCAAAAGAAATAGATAGTCTATGGGTAGTTCATGCAGAAATGCTTAGATCCAAGATATCTTTCAATGTCTACACATTCAATATAATGATTAACGCCCTGTGCAAGCAAGGGAAGCTCACCAAAGCGAAAAAGGTTTTAGAGGATATGGAAGAGATGGGATGTAAGCCTACAATTGTATCATATACCACTATAATTGATACCCATTGCAAGAGATATCAAGTGGAAGATGGTCTTAACTTGTTGTCTGTGATGTTGGACAAGAATATTTTTCCTGATGTCTTGATTTATAGCTCAGTGATCAAAGGATTGTGTAAAGATGGGAGAGTTGAAGAAGCCAGTGGTTGTTTGACACAAATGATGGAAAAGGGTTTGATGCCAAACGATGTCATTTACAATGTGTTGATAGATGGGTACTGCAACAAGAGTAATATGAGAAAGGCTTTTGAACTCAGAAATTCAATGCTTCATCAGGGAATACAACCCAATGTTTGCACTTATAATGCTTTGATTCGTGGGCTGTTGATTGAGGGTAGAGTTGCAGAAGTCAAGGACCTTATCAATGAAATGTCTGAGATGTATTTAGCTCCTGATGAGATTACCTACAACAGACTGGTTGATGGTTACTTCAAAGTAGGGGAGCTAGAGAAGGCATTTAAGAACCAAGCAGAAATGCTCGGTAAGGATTTTCTTCCCACTGTTGCCACTTACAGTTCTCTGACTTGTGGACTTTGTATGAAAGGTAAGATGGAGGATGCAAAGTGGCTGCTCAAAAAGATAATTGCAAAGGGTTTGAACCCCAATGGAAAAATGTACAATACTTTGATCGTTGGATACTGTAATATAGGAAACATTGAGCGAGCCTTTGATCTGATGCATGACATGGTTAAGAGAAATATTTTCTCTGATGATGTTACCTACGATACACTTATTCATGGACTTTGCCAGGTTGGAGAGGTAGAGAAGGCACGACAGCTTCTGGGAGAAATGACCAAAAGGGGCACATAAGTTAGTCATGTTACCTACAACACACTTATTAGTGGGTACAGTAAGAAGGGTGATATGCAAGAAGCTTGCAGGGTACGTAGAGAAATGTTAAGGAAAGGTTTCAATCATGTTAAGGAAAGGTTTCAATCCTACTGTTTGTACTTATAATGTACTTATTCATGGGTTATGAAGGATAGAAAATGGAGAACAAGTAGAGGAACTCTTGAGAGAAATGGTAAAGAAAGGCCTTGCTCCAGATGATAATACTTACATGTCAATGATATAGGGACTCTTTGAGAAAGGCAACTTTAATGAAGATGTTGATTTGTGAAATTGAGAGTATGTATGTGGTCAAATTTGACAGTAGTGCCTCCAGCTTGGTATATTATGTGAGTAGTTTCAATTGGGCTAAACATCCTTACCAGTCTCACACAATTGCTTGTCCTGGAACAAGCATAGATCAATGACAACTAGTCTAACTAAAATAATATCTTTCTATGCATGTCATAAAATATGGTCCTTAGGAACATTTGTATGCACTATGCAGTCTCTACATAGCATGGCTTCCAAGATGAATCAACAATCTTAAGATTTCTATATAAACAGTCCTCATGCATTAGTGCAAGAAATTCCACTGCATGTGCATTTTCTAGTTGAAGGTAGTTTCACTGGATCTTTTATGATGATCCTATACCCCACAATCAAATGTTATGAATTACCCTTGCATACGCTTCTGAGACTAATACTAATGAATTAGCGCATTACATGCAAATAATTAACCCTCCTCATATCACAGGAGCTTGTAGCACCAAATAAAAGGAATTCTTTTTTACTTTCAAGCAACATTTAACTGATAATTTTATGAGTGACATAAATGCCTTCACAAATTGACTCTCTTCTTCCATGGTTGATGGCTCTTTCAGAAGAAGATTTTTTGAAATATCTTATTCTCATAGCAGTGATCTAGAGCCTAGAGGTTATCTGGGGATCAACACCCTGAATTACCCGTATTTAGATGTGTTACTAGTGGAAGTGAATTCTATAAAAGGAATCAGATAAAACATAAACATCATTAATCCACACATCAGAGTGGTGATGGAGAACTAAATAGAAATCTATAAATCTGTTGTTCTGTACATAACAGATGAGTTATTCGTGACAATTGAATGTCTAAACCTATGGGCTATGAACAATATCTATGATCTGAATACATTATGTTGACACAAGTATCAGCCAAGACGAGATGAATGGAGGAAAACCCTTTGCAGGAGGTAAAATGACCATTTCATTAATTGGTGTAAATGCATTACACGATTCTGAAGTTACCAACTAATGGTTGGTTATGTTGTTCCCATGAGAAGGGAATTAGGGAGCACAAATAGTAATGGGCATTGCTTCCAAGTCCTGGCATCAATCGAGCTCAACTCTAAATGATCTGGGGTGACCAATATCTGAGTCAAAATGTTTTCTTCAAGTTGGAGATTCTTTTGAATATTGATACTGACCACAGAAGTCATGTTGCCACCTGGATAAAGTTACCAAGTTCTGTTATGTTATTAAATATTTCATTCTCCTTTTGATATTCTTCATCAGTTTTATGTTGCAAATTAATCTTGTTTTTAGCTGCATTGAACCTGTGGCCTAGTTAATGAATCACATCCTTGCTGAGTACATAATGTACAAATGACTATTGGAATAGAGGCATTGCTTTCTTCTCCAATATGAGCAATATTTGTAAAATATATAGATGATTATGACAACCACTTTAACCACTCCTAAAGAATGGTAAAATATTAGTAAATCAAATTTATACCAAAAAAAAAAAATACAACCACAATCTCTAATAATAGAGCAATTTTATTAACAGAGTATTACCCAATTATACACGCGAGACACCACAACAAATATAGAGCAATCATGTAGCAAAGGAAAGCATGTTTTCATTTTTTTATAAAGAATGAGAAAATGAAAAGTACCTATAGATATCTATTTGAGTGTCTCAGAAAATCTCTACAAAACTCCATAGAACTAGTAAAACCTTTGTGCCCTAGCTCCTTGGCAGAAAAGTGGAGAAAAAAAGAGGGAAAAATGAAAAGCTCCTTAGCGGAAAAGTGGAGAAAAAAAAGAGGGAAAAATGAAAATAAGGGTTAAGTTTACCCTTAATTCTTTCGACTAAATAGGGCTTTTGCTTTTATTTTAATGGAAGTCTTTTTAGTAACTAATACATTTGTTGTATTAGGTTATTTTATTTTATATTTTGTTTATGCATTACTAAAAGATTAAAATATTTATTAAGTTTTGTAAAATACTTACTAAATATTATTAATAATGCATAGCTACGTCATTGCATATTCTTATTATTTTGCATCTAATTTGTTTATGTTTACCAAGTGTCACTTGGTAAATATTATTATAATGCAAAATAAATAGATATGTAATTGGGGATAAGGATGGAGTATGGGTTAGAATAGCTTTTATAAAATATAATGTTCTAAAATCAAAGAAATCCATGTTTAAGAGTTCAATTTATTGGTCTAATAAAATGATAGAAAAATAACATGTAGAAATTATAAAGTTAAAAATATTGCATGTAAATATTTAAAATCATGAAATTTATAATAAAATATAAAGAAATTTTAATTTTAATTAGTCCACAAGTGCAAATAACTAATACATTTTGGATGATGCATTGACATTGCCATATTTCTTTTGTCTTTATTTTTTAGTTTAAGACAATTAAAATAGTCTTAATTTTAAACTTAAAATAATTAAAATAATAATTTAAGTTTTTAAGACAAAATATTATTTTCTCTTAAACATCTTAAAATTTTGAAATACTTTTAAACTCTTCATAGACTATGAATATGCACCTCCATAATGCTAATGAGAAACTTTTGAAATACTTCTAAACACTTCACCCCCTACAACTATAAATATACACCTCCATAATGCTAATTGCAAAATTCTTAGATGAATTTTGCAACAATATTTAAAATAGTTTTAATTTTAAATTTAAGATAATTAATATACTAATTTAGGTTTTAAAGACAAAATGTTAATTTTATCCTAATAAAATCTTAAACTTTTGAAATACTTTTAAACACTTTTCCCCCTACAACTATGAATATGCACCTTCATAATGCTAATTGTAAGATGCTTAGATGTATTTTGCAACCCTCTAACAAGACCTAAGAGACATACAAAGCTATTTTACACTTTAAAGAAAAAAATAGGTAACATGTTTAAGGGATAAAGATTCCACGCATGCAAACAAAATATGATTTGATTTGAACATTTAATATTATATGTGAGTCAAATTTTTTAGGTGTGAGATGAGAAATCACTTCAAAATAGTAAACCATGACTGAAAAATTATTTGATGGTAACTATTCCTTGTGATTCTATCTCTAAATGTTATTTATCAATCAATTTTGAAATCACCTGAAAGTCAGATTTTTGGTATGAGACAGGTGTAGAATACAATATGATTCAATTGGAATACAATAAAATCAGCTTTGAATAAACAAAATAATGAAACAACTAAAAATTAGAGAGCACATAGAATAGTTAATGTGAAATGCAACAATAAGTCTATTGGTGAACAGAGTATTAGAGCACACAGAATAATGTTCACATAATAAATCTATTGGCGAACACACATTATTGTTGAAATGCAACTTCTAAGAATATAAGTATATGATATTATCAAATGTTAATGTGTAAAGGAGTATTAACAATTCATTTAGTCATTTTTATTATTAGGGTGACTAATTATTTAGTCATTTATTTGGTCATTTAGATAGTCATTTATTTAATCATTTATTTGGTCATTTTACCCGATGACCAAATTGGTCATTTTATCTGATGACCAAATTGGTCATTTATTTAGTCATTTTACCCGATGACCAAATTGGTCATTTATTTAGTCATTTTAGTTGTGATTTTACCTGATGACCAAATTGGTCATTTATATTTATGAATTGTAAAAAATGGGTAGAACATGATCAGTTTTAGTCATGTGACTAAAATTTTTAGTCACCTGGTCATTTATTGCCCAAATTCTATTAGTGTCAAGAAATTTCTCTCAAGCTCTCAATGTGATCAAGCAAGCATCCATTCAAGCATTCAAGTCCTCTTCTCCATTCAAGTTCTCCATTGAAGATCAAGGATTCAAGCACTCAAGCCATTGAAGGGATTTGGTTCATGCATTCAAGATTCATCTTTCAAACCCTAGATCTAGCCATTATGATGGTGTGATGTTCTTTCAAGGTCCTTTGTTCATCTTCAAGATCCATTTCATTCTCTTATCAAGGTGGATTCCAAGCATACAATCATGGAGGTTTGATTTACATTTATTGTTTTGTTCAAGCTTTCGTATCAATATACTTGTTTACATTCAAAATACAATTGCATATCTATTGAATTGCATACCTTCATTGTTAGATCTTTTTCTACTACTTGCTAGCATTCCTATTTCAATTTCAATATTAAGGTTGATTCCAAACTAGGGTTTAACCAAGGCAAACCCCTCAAACAAACAACAAAAATCCTCATTTTCTTTTAGGTACAGGTGCGAAATTTCGGATCTGAGACTGAATTTGGATACCCTTTTCGGCAAACTTTTGAGATCTGTGAACAGAATTCAAATCGGACTTCAAATAAAGAATGTAGTATTTGACCTTTTATGAGGGTCAAACCCAAGCTAAGCCATCTTAGAGAAAGATTTCTGGGTTTTCTCTGTCTCGGCATTTCCAGTCCAGGATAGATTTTAGATTTTCCCAAAAGTGTACACAGACATCAGAATTCAACATTTTCCAGATCTGCCCTAATTTGAGGTTAGTATTTGTATTATTTCATATTTCCAAACATAATATATATATCCTCCTCCATAAGGAAATATTTGATTTACTCTCTCTCTTCCATATTCTTCACAAAATTGATTCAATTGTGTATTAACCTTGTGGTTGATCAAATTGGATCTCTTCTTTGGGGAATTTGGGTTTTGAGAATAGATCTCATATTTCCCCCTTTACATCTGAATAGTGGTGAATCCATTTTACCTCTATTCACTTTTTCTTTACCAAAAAAAATTTTCTTCTAATTCGTTTACTAAATGATTTTCTTTTCCTTACCGACTTGTATTTTCTGCATTACCGAATGACTTTTACATACAATAGAACTTCCTCATAACTAATGACAAAAAAATAAACTCTTAGGAGTATCAATATCCCCCTTTAGCATTAGTTTGGTATGTTTGTTAAAAACCTTCAAAAACTTCAAAGTCATCAATAAAAATTTAAAATTTGTCCTTGTCTATTCTCCTTCCTTGGTAAACATATTACTCCCTGAAGTAATAATTTGGTATCCATACTATATATACATAATACATACATACTATTCCTCTTTATATATCTATTCCCCCTTTTTGGAAAAATCATATATGTATTCCCCCCTTTTTAACAAAAATGCCAAAATATACGAACTTACCGATTATCTGTGTGGGGATCTTATTAAAAATGTTCTTGTACTTGTCTTATGCATCCTTGAATGATGCCTTCTAGGTATCCTTTAGTGTCTACAACACTATTATCTTCTCGCTTATGTCTCTTGTAAGACTTACCATACTATCCATATCACTTACATTTGGTGTGATAACTAAGTCTTCAGCTATTTGAATTTGTCTCAGCAGAGATTCTATGTTTGATATCAAAATTGTTTGGAGTACTAATAGATCCATCCTGATCTAATTCTCCTCCTTTCCCAATTCAAATTGCACTCCTATCAAGTTCTTTATCCTCTCATAATATTCTATGATTTTTTTAGGCTTGGGGAAAATCTTAGATAATAGCTCAGTGAGCTCTTTTTCCACATTGTCATCTTTTTCTCTTATCTCCTTTTTGAAATTAGAAATCAAACAAATCTTCTGAAACAATAAAAGAATGGATTGTATTTCATTTTCCAGTTCATTTATTAACTCTAAAATAGTTACCTTCTCTAATGAAACTAATTGAATAACATCTTCAATCACCTTTGTCTCCATGTCTTTCTTATCAACTTTCAACATAAATTCGGTAGTGTCAGTGCCCAGTTAGTTAATCTGACTGACAAGTTCTCTCAGCTAACTATATATGTCTCCTTTTTCATTGATTTTTTCCTCAAGGAAAATCACATTCAAAATAGTTTTTACTTTCTCCAAAACATGTGTTTTCTAATTTTTGGCTAAGATCTTGTCTTGAGCAGCTTTCCTTTTCAATAAATCACTAAAATCATAGAGTTCCTTAGGGATCTTGGATGTGTAATCTACCTTCTGTATTACAATAACTTCATTGATATCAACCTCCTTTTCTTATTTCCTCTTCTTTGACTTTCCCTTTGAAATAGATGCCTTCTTTGCATCTGATTGAGTTGATGTCTCCTTGGTTTTATCTTCTTTCTCCTTCTTTTTCTCTTTTGTCTTCTCTTTTGTTTCCTCTTTCTTCTCTTCTACCTTTTCTTTCTCTTTCTTTGGTTCCTATTTTTGTCTAGTAGTCACGGTGGGGGTCACTAACTCTTCATTCTGACTTTGAATGGATTCAGTCTCTGTAGTCTTCTCAGTTTATTTTGTCTCAGTATCCACTATAGGCTTGGTAGGTGTATCAATAGCAGTAGGCTCTTCTCTTGTAACCTTTGAGATAGCTGCTTCTATCTCAGGAAAATCCATTACTTGAACAATTATAGGATCTTTTGGCATCAATCTTGTTGTGGAAGAATCATCTATATCCATATCTTCTATCTCAATGGCCTCAATTTCCATGACATATTCATCATCTTTGACTGATTCATCAGGATCGTGTTCAGTAATATCTTCTATTATGACTTCTTCTTTATTTTTTATCAACTCCACCAATGTAGACTGGTCCTCTTAGTTTGTAACTCCTTCAATAGTCTATTGATATATGGAAAATATATTTCTCCAAAGATCATCGATGTCTTTTTGTACTTCTTCCAGTTGACCGACCATTATACTTAGCACTCTTCTTTTTACTGTGAATCTTTTCATTTTATGTATATCTTATTCCTCTCTTTCTCAAGTCTAGTACTGTGATTGAAAGGGACCTTTCACTTATTTATTTCTCAATAGCAATAGCATATTTCCATCTTCCATCTATTCTCTTATATAATTCTTTGTCAAGATGTTTTACTACCTCAACTAGTATAATTTGAAACTTATGCAGTGTAGATATAAAAATTTCTTCAATCTTTCTCTTTTCCTTATTCATCCTTGTGTCATATCTCAATTGTTCCATGACTGAATAACCTCCATATTTCTCCTATGACTTGAATAATTCACCAAGACTTCTATTATTTTTTCTTGGTGCAACCTTAAATTGTGATAAGTCATCTGAATTAGTATCACTCTCCTTATGCAATTTCAATTTTCTCCTAGGCCTTCCAATAGCCTTGTTTTCCCTGACATAATTCTTTGTCTTTACAAGTACTACTTCTACTTTCTTATTTCCTCTCAGTGTGGAGGTAGACCTTGTAAATGATCTTACACTAACTAGACTGGGGGTTTCCTTCTTAACTTTTATTTTCTTCCCCTTTGTCACTGAAGGCTTGGCAACATCTTCATTTTCAACATCAACAATGCCTAGACTTTCAGATAAAGAACTTATCATTTTACTTTTTTTCCTGATTTATTTTGGTATAAATATACCTGTCCTTATTTTCTCCTTAACCTCTTCATAGGTTCGATACCGATTTGAACTTCTATCAACCAGTTTCTCCAATAGTCATTTTATTTGAATAGTGCCTGCATCTATATTCATCTTATAGCCAATAGGTGGTAACCACTTTTTTCTACATTCCGCAACCCTTATTATAAAGACATCAGTATCAACCTCAAAAAAAAATTCATCCTTATACTCTTCCACTAATTGAGGTGTAATTGTGTACCTCTTGTGCATTCTAGATTGAAATTTGCTAAAGTAATCATCCATAATAACATTAAAATTATCACCCATACTTTGAATATATTCACTTATCTAATAAATAATAGGTTTATCTGATTTCCATGTAACTTCGTTGATTTTAAGAAATGATTTTTGGAAGTAGAAGAATATGCATACCAACAGTGGATAGAAATTCAATGTATTTGTCTTTGCTTTCTGAATGGTATTCATGTTGTCATTTAATTGTTTCAACAGAATCTTGCACAAGTCAATCTTCCTATCCTTCTTGACAATTTTTTAGGCAATGTCAATAGCTCCATAGGGTACATTATCTACTCGAGATTATTGGAATATCTAGTAGGATATGATATTAGATGCATGCTTAAATTTGAGGTCTTCTACCATAGATAATTTCAGGCCTCTACCATCCCATTTATCTTTTGTAAGCTCACATAGTTTTTTCTTATCTGTCTTCTTGTAAGCCCTCAGTGTATCACTGACTGGAAAACCTATAATGATGTCTAGTACATCTTTTGTTATTTTCAATGGCCCATCAAGCCACATAAACCTATCATGCACTTTACTTAGAACAATTCTCATCCATGCATGCTTAAATCTCATCGGTACATGCATTGCATGGACCAAACACTTGGTTTGCAAGTGTGTGTTATTACTCTTCATATTTCCATTAAAAAAAATTCTTTTCAGATGAATCAATCTCTTCTTGATAAATGTCTTTGATCTTGCAAGGGATGAAGGTTTGAACATCTTCAATCAGAATTACTATTGGTGGGATCGAGAATAGGACTCTGATTTTACCAATTTCAGCAGCAACGACTGGAGGAAGCTTATACTTTGGATTTACAGGGTCTATCTTCTCAACTTAAATTAGTTTCCATAACTTTGGTGCCATTTTAATCTTGAATACTTTAACAGGTTCCAAATCAATAGTAATAGAATCTATAATTTTAGCTTGGTGAACACTACAAATACCTCAAATTATCTTGTGGATGTTTGGAATGCTCAGTTGAATGCTTAGAGTCATTCTGTGATCTCATTTTTGTC
Source organism: Chamaecyparis obtusa (assembly GCA_027943335.1). Classification (NCBI taxonomy): domain Eukaryota; kingdom Viridiplantae; phylum Streptophyta; class Pinopsida; order Cupressales; family Cupressaceae; genus Chamaecyparis; species Chamaecyparis obtusa. The sequence continues at coordinate 738,483 of BSBK01002167.1, read as the reverse complement.
AATGCTCAAAGGTGCTCTCAAAAGTGTAAAGTAAAAATGAAGTATCATGCCCTCTATTTATATTTTTTCATTTAGGTTAGGGCCTCCAATGGCTATAATATGCATTTAGTGCTCTTTACCTAACTTTATTTTACCATTTAACCAAACTACACTTTTCTTCACCGAATGCATCAAAATAGCTCAAATACTTTACTGATCAACATATGAAATGATAACTTCGCATCTTATATCCAAATACATCTTAGTATGATAATATGGATCTTTGCACTAAATCTAAGAATTGATTTAAGATAAACTTTAGGTTATCATATCCTATATATACCTTGACTAATTAAGTGAGGATGAGTGCACCCGATCTATAGGATGTGGTTCCATCAAATGTTCCTAATTCAATTCCATCATCTTGAGACTTCATTCTCCAATTTTTATTCATTTGTCATCTAATTTCATTAATGTTAACTCGAGTCTTTTCACTTGGTTGTTCCTCGGTTGAATCCTTATTTTGGTACCTACAATCCTTGGCAAGGTGACCGACTCTGTGACAATGAAAACAATCCATTCCAGTGTTTCTCCATGATTTTCTATTGTTTGTTCCATGCTTCCTGAAGCAATTTGCAATAATGTGACCAAATATTCTACATGTAGTACAAGTAATCCTTATATTATAATCCCATGGTATAGTAGGACCTTGTCGGTTGTTGTCAGCATTATGTCCGTTGGGGACCCATTTCTCATTTTTCTTTTGAGATCTTCATTCTCCATAGTTGTGTCCACATCTCTTGCAGTTGTTACATTAACCTTCAAATCTTGGATTTCTTGGACTGTTAGCAATTCTTGCTCTAAATTCAAAAGCCTTATGACCAAACTTATTGCAATTGTAACAATAACCTTTGAACTTAGGAGTATTCAATGAATTACCTCTTTTTCTTGTGTAGATGTTTGTTGTGTGTCTTGCCTTCCCACAATGATAACATGTAGTCTTCTTAGACTTCGGTAGACCAGTAGCATTAACTCAATTGGTTTCTTGACAAGAGGACTCACCCTTCTCGGTGGTATTGTTTGCATTGTAACCAAGTCCTGAAGTGTCTTTTTCTTTCCTTTGATTTCTCATCTGTTCATCTAGAATCTTCAAAGCTTCATTATTTCTTTTCAGGACTTCATTAGCATCTCTTTCAGATTTCAGACTATTCTTCAAGTTTTCATTCTCAGATCTCAGATCTGCAATCTCTCCAACTTTTCTTGCAACTTCTTGATTTGCACCTACTAGTTAGTATGTCATGTTGTAGTGAAGTTGTGTCATCCTTAGTATTTCTCTGTCTTTCTCATCTAGTTTTGTATTCATCTCCCTTATCTCTTCTTCAACAATCCTCTTATCATCTTCTACTTTTCCTTTGTGTTCCAGGATTTCACACATCCTTATTGACTGTGCTTCTTGTTCTCTTTTCAATTTTTCCACCTGATCAACAAGAATCTTTTTCTTTTTAGTTAGTTTTGATGTGATAGAATTAGATTCATCATACATACTTCCTTCTGATTTTTGTTCAAGTTCTTCAACTTGATCTTTAGTATCTTTCAGTTGTTGTGCCAATTCCATCCTTTTGTTGAAAGAGTTCTTCAGTTTCTTACTTAGTTCTTCAACCTTTTTGTTTTCTATTTTGAGTTTTATTTAAATGTTCTCAATCACCTGTTCATACTTGTAGCTTTCCATATTTTTAGATATTTCCTCTCAAGTGATTATACTTCTTAATAAGAGACCGATCTCTAATACCAATTGTTGAATTAGGTGTCAAAAGATAAGTACTAAGAGGGGAGGGATGAATTAGTACTTCAAAATATTTTCAAACTCATATAAACTTTCCTTTCTAACCATTTACTAATTCCTTATCAATTGTATTCATCACATGAAAACATATAAATCATTCAACACATAACACAAATATTTTGGTATCGCAAAAATCCTTGTTAGAGGATAAAAACTATGGTGGGGATGACACCCACAAGACTTTACTACCAAAGAATAAAGTTTTATTGGCTAGAGCTACAATGTTTATCTATTTTTGATAGCTTACCTTGTTAAGAGTATTAACAAGAGGTCTAAATACTTCTAAGTCTACTTTGTTAAGATATTTCACAAATCTAATCTAAGAATTGTACCTGGTTAAAGGATTTACAATTAAGATCTTCTAGGATCTTCTTAGTTAAGAGACTTTACAAAATCTGATTACTCTTTAATCATTAATAATAAAATGTCTCTCAAATGTCCATCAACATATATTATTCAAACTCTATATGCTTAATATTTCATTACCTCAACCTGTGTATCCTTCATATTAACAATTCAGTACTTGGTATATCTCAATCTTTATCTATTATTCAATGCTTCATTACTTGGTGGCTTCACTACTCATAACCTTCTCAGTAATTTTCTTCATACATGCAATCTTCTCTTCCATTCATATCATCACTCGTACATCCATCATGATCTTCATACTCTGATCTTCTTATCTACAATTTCTTAAGCGATGCTAGAAGTTCTAGAATATTCCCTTCAAGCGGTGCTAGCATTGGGTACTCCTCCAATGCATATTTCATCATTTATTCTCATTGGTGGATCTCACCTTGGAATCATATGTAATCATTATGTTTTAATCTCCAATGTTCTATTATATGATCTCCTCAAGATTTGTAAACCATTTTCTATTCAATGTCCAGGTTCAATGTACTTCGAAGATTCTTTTGGTGCTGGCTTGTTTTTCTCGGTAGCATTTTGCCTTTACCTTAGTAACTAACTTCTCTCCTTAGTTATTGATGCTCAATTCTGCCTCACTTGGTGCTTGTGCTTGTGCTTGGTTCTTCTTTACCGAAATTCCATGTCTTCTAATTCCTTTATGGAATGACTTTCTCTGCCTTACCGACTTATATTTTCTGCATTACCGAATGACTTTGACATACAATATAACTTCCTCATAACTAACGACAAAAAAATCAACTCTTAGGAGTATCAATCTCCCCCTTTTGCATTAGTTTGGTATGTTTGTTAAAAAACTTCAAAAACCTCAACGTCATCAATCAAAATTCAAAATTTGTCCTTATATATTCTCCTTCCTTGGTAAACATATTCCTCCCCCTTAAGTAATAATCTGGTATCCATACTATATATATATAGTACATACATACTATTCCTCTTTATATATATATTCCCCCTTTTAGGCAAAATCATATATTTATTCCTCCCTTTTTAACAAAAATACCAAAATATATGAACTTATTGATTATCAGTTTGGGGATCTTCTCAAAAATGTAATTGTACTTATCTTGTGCATCCCTTAATGATGTCTTCTAAGTATCCTTTAGTGTTTGCAACACTATTATCTTCTTTCTTATGTATATTGTAGTACTTTCCATACTATCCATAGCACTTACATCTGGTGTGCTAACTAAGTCTTTAGATTTTTTAATTTGTCTCTGCAATGATTCTATGTTTGGTATCAAAATTGTTTGGAGTTCTAATAGATACATCCTGATCTAATACTCCTCCTTTCTAAATTCAAATTGCACTCCCATCAAGTTCTTTAGCCTCTCATAATATTGTGTGATTGTCTTAGGCTCGATGTAAATCTTAGATAATAGCTCATTCAGCTCTTTTTCCACATTTTCATCTTTTTGTCTTATCTCCTTTGTGAAATTAGAAATCAAACAAATATTTTGAAACAATGAAAGAATCAATTTTAGTTCATTTTCCAATTCAGTGATTAACTCCAAAAGAGTTTCCTTGTCTAATGCAACTAATTGAAGAACTTCTTCAATCGCCTTTGTCTCCATGTCTTTCTTATCAACTTTTAGCATAAATTCGGTAGTGTTAGTGTCTGGTTGGTTAATATGACTGAAAATTTCTCTCAGCTAACTATATATGTCTCCTTTTCATTGATTTTTTCCTCAGGGACAATCTCATTCAAAATACTTTTTTCTTTCTCCAACACATCTTTTTTCTAGTTTTTGGCTAGGAGCTTGTCTTGAGCAGCTTTCCTTTTCAATAAATCATTGAACTCAAGGAGTTCCTTAGGGATCATGGTTGTGTAATCTACCTTCAGTATTACAATAACTTCATTGATATCAACCTCTTTTTCTAATTTCCTTTGCTTTGTCTTTCCCTTGAACTAGATGCCTTCTTTGCATCTGATTGAGTTGATGTCTCCTTGGTTTTATCTTATGTCTCCTTTTTCTCTTATGATTTCTTCTCTTCTACATTTTCTTTCTCTTTCTCTAGTTCCTATATTTGTCTAGTAGTCTTGGTGGGGGTCATCGAGTCTTCATTTTGACCTTGAGTGGTTTCGGTCTCTCTAGTCTTCTCATTTTCTTTTGTCTCAGTATGCTTTTGTAGGCTTGTTAGGTGTCTCAGCAATAGTAGGATCTTCTCTTGTAACCTCTGAGATAACTGATTCTATCTCATTAAAATCCATTACTTGAACAATTATAGGATATTTTATCATCAATCTTGTTGTGGAAGAATCATCTATATCTATAGCTTTTGTCTCAATGGCCTCGGTTTCCGTGACATGTTCATCGTCTTTCACTAATTCATCTGGATCTTGTTCAGTAATATCTTCTATTATGACTTCTTTATTTTTTATCAACTCCACTGGTATATATAGACTGGTCCTCTAGGTTTATGACTCCTCCAATAGTATGGTGATCTATGGAAAAGATCTTTCTCCAAAGATCATCAGTGTCTTTTTTTACTTCTTCCAATAGATAGATCATTATACTTAGAGCTCTTCCCTTTACTATGAATCTTTTGGAATATTCATTTAGTGTATCTCTTATTCCTCTATTTCTCAAGTGTGGTACTGTGATTTCAAGGGACCTTTCCCTCATTTCTTTCTTGGAAACAATAGTATATTTTCATCTTGCATCTATTCTCTTATATAATTATTTGTCAATATGTCCTACTACCTCAACTGGTATAATTCAAAACTTATGCAGTATAGAAATAACAACTCCTTCAATCTTGATGTTTTTCTCATTAGTCCTTGTGTCATATCTCAATTTTTCCATGATCGAATAACCTCCATATTTCTCCAATGACTTGAGCCATTCACCAAAACTTCTATTCTTTTTGCTCAATGCAACCTTAAATTTTGATAAGCCATTTGACTCAGTATCACTCTCCTTTTTCAATTTCAATTTTATCCTAGACCTTTCAGTAGCCTTATTTTCCCTAACATAAGTCTTTGTCTTTATAATTTCTTCTACTGTAGGACCCCTCCATTTCCCTCATCTTGGTAAGAACACTCTAGTAAGCACTATTGTTATTTCTTACAAACTTTCCATAGATTTTATGTGAGGTTATTAGATATCTTGACTGTAGTTCGTCAACTTATTTGGAATAGATTTCATTTTCAAACGAATTCATGGAATATGTTAATTTAAGACATAGTTTTGAAGTAATGTTACCTTTAGTTAACTATTGTGGTATGAGATCATGAAGGTGTATACCTATGTTTACATGATAGAATTAATGTTACTCTAAGATGCTTGGAAATTCCATCTAAATTATAATTAGGAAGGCTTCAAATAAAAGTAAATTTTTGTGATAGAATTGAGCTATGCAATTTTATTGGCCCCTACCATTCTCCCTCTATGTGAGACACTTTTGTGGATAAGGTTGGGAGACCGTTAGTCTTTTAGCCTTGTTGAGCCCTACTAGAACATATTACCTTGGTGAGAATCCTTGTAATGTGATTATGTAAACCACTTCATACAAAATAATGAATTGTACAACAATAGTGTTGATGATTTGATTTCACTAGCATAACCAAGACTAAGTTTAGCTTAAGGAAGTATAGAAACCTTATGAGTTGACATGTCCACACTATTAACCAATATGATTAGTGAGGTTGTAGATTAAAAGACCTTATAGGATCAACAATTAAATATGAGATGGATTAGAAATGACCTTGAGTTAACCGTCTTGTTTTAAGATAGCATTGTGTAATCTAGGATCTAAACCTGTTGATTTTGTACCATGTGTTAAATTAGGATAATGTTATTACAATATGATACATTCTGACATGATTTGATGAAAGGCCCTAGTGCATTGGTATTGCATTTTACTTGGGTTATGTTTTGCAAGCTCATAGTTACGATCTAAATGAAATGATAAAGAATGAAGAGCTTGAATCATATATTGATATATGGGACTTGTTCCAAATTAATTGAGGTAATTTAAATAAATGGAATTGTGATATGCTTTAGAAATAGAGAATATAAATGAATATGGTCTATTAGGAATTGGGTTATGAAACCTGGTTAGGGATATTTTCAATTTACTATATATATATATATATATATATATATATATATATATATATATATATATATATATATAGATCAATTTTGGATTTGGAGAAATGTGGATTTAAATATGTGAATGAGGTGATGTGGTATGTAGACGTAATTGATGTATATGTACAAATGGGTTTATATGGTGCTTTACTTGGATTATATACATAACGCATTCTTGGAATTATTGATATTATCTTGAGTGTGTGTGTGTGCAGGGATAAAACCATGGAATTTAAGGGGAGTCAAGCCAACATGTGTATATTATCTCTATGACATCGAGGTCATGTCCCAAAGAGATACAAGACCTCCCTGTGACGTAATTTATTTTGTAAAGTATGTGGATGTGAATGTATTTAAGTTGGTTTACTTTATTAAGTTGTTTAGTGGAAGTGCCAAGTGTAATTGTGAATGTGTTGTGGTGTCAATTGACACATGTGTTTGTATTTTGAGTTGGCAATGGACCTCATGGAGTGAATGCATGTCACCATCTAACACTAGTACAATTTGTCTTCCCCACACCTTTGCCTTGGTTAGGGCACACATGAGTAGTCACATCCTCTCTAATTTCGAATTTTGCCTTTGGGATGGGTTTTGAAGGGTCAAATTGACCCCTAGGGAGTTGTTTTACACAAAAATAGAAGGCCCATGGGTTATACCTATGGGTAAGGGTCCCTTTTAACCATAGGACACCCTAGAGCCACCTTGGGAAGCCCTCCAAAAGTGGGCTTTTGTCAAATGTCGAAAATCAAACTCACATGGGAAACTTCATTAGTCAAAAAGCTTCCAACTCTCTTCCCCATTCACCTTTTTGCAATTCCACTTTAGGAAAGTTGTAAGGTTTTGGGTAGGTCACCCAATGGGAAGCTCACAACTCTCCCAAGGGCATGGGAGAGTGTGAGAGGCCTATTTTAGTGGCAAACTTGGATTGTGTTGCCTAATCACCCACTCTCCAACTTTGGAGACAATCTAGGAGCTTGGAGAAAATTAGAGAAGAAAAAGGGAAGAAAAGGGAAGACTAACTTCATCTATTTACCATAACTTCAGGTGGAGGTATGTGCACCTCAACCTCCATTAATGGAGTTTATGAAATTTATGAGTTCATATGAATAGGAAGGAATTTTAGTTTGGTGTATGTGTCTTGTGAGTTGTTGTTATGCTTTGTGTAAGTCCTTGAGTTCATTCATGAGAGTATTGTGTGGGAAAAGTGTTTTGAATCTCTCATGTTGTAGTGATAAATGTGTATGTTATGTGAGCTAGTGATGAAACAAGGGTGTTTTTGCTTGAAGTTCTTATTTTCTACTTGTTGAGTGGGTCTTAGTAGATCCTTGTTTGTGAATGGCCATGTAAGAAAAGTTTTTATTGTAGATCCTTGTGTGAAGGCAAGAATGACATATGTGTTATTGTTTCATGAAGTAATGTGATGTGTGCAATATTTGAGGGATGTATGGGGGTTTTATGATGGCTTGTTTTCCCCTTGCTCGAGGGTTGGCTAGGACCTACGGGGTCTCATGATGCCATATGGTAGGGAGGAGAGTATTCCATGGAAGAGTTGTTTTATTTTCTTGCAGGTTTTTTCAAGATATCTTGGTTGGACCAAGCCAGGACTATGAAAGAATGTAGTGTTTGTGAATCCCCTCAATTTGGTATTGGGTGTAAAGTGTACCTTGTAAAAATGTAATATAAGTCTTTGTCTCATCTATTTCTTCTTGTAAAATCTTGTAAGATAGTCTTCTTGTAAAGTTTTGTAGTGTTTGTAAAAAGTGACATGTTTTCCAAGTTGTAAATAAAATTTAAAAAAAAATTGTAACTTGTAGGAAGATTAATGTACCTTATTTGTTTATTTTGCTTTGCGATAATCTATTTATTCATGTGCTTGTATTGTTGTTGTAAAATGAGTTGTAAAAAAAAATTAGTTGTGTTTTTGCCTAAGGAAATCTGGGCATGACATCTACTTTCTTCTTTCCTCTCAATGTGGAGGTATACCTTGTAGATGGTCTTACACCGACTGGACTGGGGGTTTCTTTCTTAACTTTTATTTTCTTCCCCTTTGTCACTTAAGGCTCAACAACATCTTCATCTTCAATATCAACAATGCTTAGACTTTCAGATAAAGAACTTATCATTTTACTTGTGTTCCTAATTACTTTTGGTATCAATATACTTGCCCTTATTTTCTCCTTAACCTCTTCATACGTTCCATACCGAGTTGAACTTCTATCAACCGATTTCTCCAATAGTTCTTTTATTTGAATAGTGATTGCATCTATATTCATCTTATACCCCATAGGTGGTAACCACTTTGTTCAAGGTTCCATAGCCCTTATTATATAGACATCAATATCAACCTCAAAAAAAAGCTCATTGTTATACTCTTCCACTAACTGATGTGGAATTATGTACCTCTTGTGCATTCTAGATTGAGATTTACTAAATTAATCATCCATAATAATATTAAAATTATCACCCATGCTTTGAATATATTCACGTATCTAATAAACAATGGGTTTATCTACTTTCATGTAACTTCACCGATTGTTGGAAATGAGTTTTGGAAGTAGAATAATATACATACCAACAGTGGACCAAACTTCAATGTATTTGTCTTTTCTTTCTGAATGGTATCCATGTTGTCATCTAACTATTTCAACAGAATCTTGCACAAGTCAATCTTCATGTCCTTCTTGACAATTTTGTGGGCAATGTCACCAGCTCCACAGGGTACACTATCTACCCGAGATGATTGGAATATCTAGTAGGATATGATATTCAATGCATACTTCAATTTGGGGTCTTCTACCATAGATAATTTCAGACCTCTACCATCCCATTTATATTTTTTAAGCTCACATAGTTTTTTCTTATCTGTCTACTTATAATCCCTCAGTCTATCGCCGACCAAAAAAACCTATAATGATGTGTAGGATATCTTTTGTTATTTTCAATGGCCTATCAAGCCACATAAACCTATCATGCACTCTTCTTAGAATAATTCTCATCCAGTCATGCTTAAATATCATTGTTACATGCATTGCATATACAAAATCCTTGGTCTGCAAGTGTCTATGAATGCTCTTCAGATTTCCATTAACACACAATTTCTTGTAAAATGAAATAATCTCTACTTGGAAAATGTCTTCAATCTTGCAATGAATGATAGGGATCTAGTTTTATCAATTTCAGCAGCAACGACTAAAGGAAGCTTATACTTTGGATTTTTAGGGTCTATCTTCTCAACTAAAAATGGTTTCTGCAACTTTGGTGCCATTGTGATCTCAAAATACTTCAACAGATACTAGGATTCCAAATCTATAGTAATAGAATCTATAATTTCAGCTTGGTTAACACTAAAAATACCTCAAATGATCTTGTATATGTTCAGAATGCTCAGCTAAATGCTCGGAATCATTCTCCGATCTCATTTATGTTAATGCTTAAAAGTGCTTGCAAAAGTGTAAAGTAAAAATGAAGTATCATGCCCTCTATTTATAGGTTTTCCTTTAGGTTAGGGCTTCCAACGGCTATAATATGCATTTAATTCTCTTTACCTAATGTTAGTTTACCATTTAACCGAACTACACCTTACCTCACCAAATACAACAAAATAGCTCAAATACTTTACCGATCAACATAGGAAATGATAACTTTACATTTTATATCCAAATGCATCTTATTATGGTGATATGGATCTTTGTACTAAATCTAGGAACCGATTTAAGATAAACTTTACGTTATCATCTCCTATACATACCTTGACCGATTAAGTGAGGATGGGTGCACCTGATCCAGAGGGTGTGGTTCCATCAGATGTTCCCAATTCAGTTCCATCATCTTGAGACTTCCTTCTCCAATTCTTATTCATTTTTTCTCTAATTTCATCAATGTTAACTTGAGTCTTTTCACTCAGTTGTTCCTTAGTTGAATCCTTATTTCAGTACCTGCACTCCTTGGCAAGGTGACTGACTCTATGTGATGCAGTAGCATCCTGGCTTCTTGTCCAGTTCCTTGTGATTTTTTGGTACTCGGTGAAGGAGGTGGATAAGCTTGGTAAGGACCTACTTTTACTCAGTTATCTTGATTGAAGTTTGTTTCACTTCACCGATGGAGCTCGGTGATCTTGGTGGTGATTCTTAGTTGGAAGTTCTGGTGGATCTCAGTTGATGTTGGTCACTCAGTGACTTGGTGTTTTGGTGCTCGGTACTCAGTTACCGATGGGGTCTCGATGTTTATGCATGTTTCTTGATCACTGTAGTGGTTTGGTCAATGGAGGACTCGGTCGCTGAAGGAAGCTCGATCATGGAAGGAGACTCAGCATCCCTGGTGCTCGGTAATTCTTGTGAAGCTCAGTTGGTGTGTTTGCTCGATATATTTCCTGGCACTCGGTAGTTTGGATTACCAACGGTTGTTCTTGGTGAATCAGCTTTATCGACTGGTGCATTTAATTTGGGTCATGCTCCTCGAGTTATGGATTGACCATTGGATGTGTGGGGACCTAGATCTGGCATGTTGCATTCTCCTATGTGGATCTGGAGGTTGACATGTTGAATTTAAATTGTAAGGCTATTTGAGAACCGACTTGTATTGCATTTAATATTTGTTAGGAGTTAATGGTTTCATCCAGTCAACTTGTGGTTGATGATTAGTATTTAAGGGATGTTTGGGGTAGTTGTTTAGCATGAGTTAGAGAGATCATGAAAGTAGATCTGAGGGTAGAAGATTAGTGAAGTTGTGGAAAAGTTCATGTGGGATCTTGAAGATCAGATTGTTATCTAATAGTTTGTAATAGCAGGGCTAGTGGTTTGTATACTTGGACACAAGGAGATTGCTTGGAGGCTTGCGAGCTCAAGTTTAGATCTTCCTTAGGGTTTCCATCAATTGTTGATAGTTTTCAAGACTAAACTAGCTGGAGTGGTGTTGGATCTTGTTGATCTTGCAGAATTACTTCTTGATTTTAATTGGCCCTAACCCGGAAGGCCTTACAGCCAGGTATGTTAATGGAAAATATGTTTTGATACATATCTTGTTGTGTGGTGTTGTGTTATTCTGATGTGTTGTTCTGAAGCTACAAGGTTTGGACTATCCTTAATTGGATCCACCATCCCTTGGCTACGTCAAGTGATATCAGAGCTAAGTTGATCTTGTGGAGTGAAGATTGACCTAGCAAGGCTAATCTTGTGAAGTTAATCTTGTTGGTGAAGAGATCACATGATCTAGGTTGCAGATCCGGAGCACTAAACTTGTGAAATCATGGCCTAGTTGTTCATGCAAGGTGGCAGGTTGTGATCTAACTTGCATACAACTTGGAGGTTGTCACAAGGTGGTTGGTGTTGGGTTTGTTGCAGAGGGTTTTTGAAGATCTTTGGAGATGTATCCAAGAAGATTGAACCCTGGTGTGATTGCAGATCTCTATGATGTGGTGGAGATGAATATTTCTGAGAGGTTTGCTCGATTGGAAGCAGAATTTCTGAACTGAGTTAAGAACCTTGCAAAGGAAAGTGTTGATGAGCTTTGTAGAGCTTACTGGAGTTAGAGCATGCCAGTTTGGAAGAAATTTATTTGGCCTCTTAGAAGACTGGTCTGAGAGAGAAGACATGTTGAGGTATGTGAGGTTGGTTTTGATGGTCAGTTGGTGGATTCTACCATGAAACCTGCAGAAAAACTTGTGGTTGTTTCTGAGACACCTTTGGTTGCCAACATTGTTGTTGACCTTTTTGAAGCTGGTGAGAAGATTGGTTTTCATGTTCATTCGGTTGTGCCTGACATGGAAATTGCAGAGCATCTGGTTGTGCCTAATCGGGTTGTTGTTGATGAGAAGTTACCTATTATTGAATACCTTCGTGATGATGGTGTTACCAAATTTCTTTTGTTCGGTGTTGAGGTGCTGATGTTGTTTTTTGGTTGTGGACTTGAGTTACTAATTGATAGTAATGAGTCTTGTGATGAGTTGAAGGTTCAGTTTATTCTTGTTCTGGAACATGCTAATTGGTTGAGTTGCAGATTGGTTCTCTTTCCTGTGATGGACTGGAAACCTTTGGTGAAGATGAAGTGGAGTTGGTGTTTTTTAGGTGTTCCCTTTGGTGAGAAATTATGGGACACACTTTTCTTTGTACCCCAAGAGCCTGATGTAGTAGCATCCTGGCTTCTTGTCCAGTTCCTTGTGATTTTCTGGTACTCGGTGAAGGAGGTGGATGAGCTTGGTAAGGAACTTCTTTTACTCAGTTATTTGGGTGATATTTCTCAGTGGAAGTTTGTTTCGCTTCACCGATGGAGCTTGGTGATATTGGTGGTGATTCTCAGTTGGAAGTTCTGGTGGATCTCAGTTGACATTGGTCACTCAGTGACTTGATTTTTTTTGCTCGGTCCTTAGTTACCGACAGGGTCTCGGTGTTTATGCATGTTGCTCAGTCCTTGAAGTGGTTTTTTCACTAGAGGACTCAGTTGCTAAAGGAAGCTCAATCATGGAAGGAGACTCGGCATCCCTAGTGCTTGATAATGCTTATGAAGCTCGATTGGTGTGTTTTCTTAGTGTATTTCCTAGCAATTGGTAGTTTGGATTACCGACGGTTGTTCTTGGTGAATCAGCTTGGCTGACTAGTGCATTTAATTTGGGTCATGCTCCTCGAGTTATGGATTGACCGTTGGACATGTGAGGACCTAGATCTGGTGTGTTGCTTTCTCCTATGTGGATCTGGAGGCTAACATGTTGAATTTAAATTATAAGGCTATTTGAGAGCTGACTTGTATTACATTTAATATTTTTTAGGAGTGAATGGTTTCATCCAGTTGACTTGTGGCTGATGATTAGTATTTAAGGGATGTTTGGGGTATTTGTTTAGCATGCATTAGAGATATCATGAAAGAAGATCTGACGGTAGCAAATTAGCAAAGTTGTGGAAAAGTTCCTGTGGGATCTTGCAGATCAGATTGTTATTTGATAGTTTGTAATAGTAGGGCTAGTGGTTTGCATACTTGGAGACAAGGAGATTTCTTGGAGGCTTGTGAGCTCAAGTTTAGATCTACCTTAGGGTTTCCATCAGTTGTTGATAGTTTTCAGGACTGAACTAGCTAGAGTGGTGTTGGATCTTGTTGATCTTACAGAATTACTTCTTGATTGTAATTGGCCCTAACCTGGAAGGCCTTACAGCTGGGCATGTTAATGGAAAATATGTTTTGATACATATCTTGTTGTGTGGTGTTGTTTTATTCCATTGTGTTGTTCTAAAGTTGCAAGGTTTGGACTATCCTTAATTTAATCCACCATCCCTTGGCCTGCATCACTATGACAATGAAAAAAATCCATTCTAATGTTTCTCTATGATTTTCTATTATTTATTCCATGCTTCCTAAATAAATTTTCAACAATGTGACAAAATATTCCACATGTAGCACAAGTAATCCTTGTATTATAATCCCATGGTATAGTAGGACCTTGGTGGTTGTTGTCAGCATTCTATCAGTTGGGGACCCATTTCTCATTTTTATTTTGAGATCTTCATTCTCCATATTTGTGTCCATATCTCTTACAGTTGTTACAATAACCTTCAAATCTTAGCTTTCTTGTTAGAAATTCTTTCTCTACATTCAAATATCTTATGACCAAACTTACTGCAATTGTAACAATGACCTTTTAACTTAGGAGTATTCAATGAATTACCCATTTTACTCCTACATACATTTGTTGTGTGTCTTGGATTCCTACAATGATAACATGTAGTCTTCTTAGACTTCAGTGGACTAGTAGCATTAACTCGGTTGGTTTCTTGATTGGAGGAATCACCCTTCTTGGTAGTATTGTTTGCATTGTAACAGAGTCCGGAAGTATCTTTTGGTTTCCTTTGATTTCACAGTTGTTCATCCAGAATATTTAAAGCTTCCTTATTTCTTTTCAAGACTTCATTAGCATCTCTTTCAGATTTCAGACTATTCTTCAAGTTTTCATTCTCGAATCTCAGATCTGGAATCTCTCCAACTTTTCTTACAACTTCTTGATTTGAATCTACTAGTCGGTCTATCATGTTGTAGTACACTTTTGTCATCCTTAGTGTTTCTTTGTCTTTCTCATCTAGTCTTGTATTCATCTCCCTTCTCTCTTCTTCAACAATCCTCTTATCATCTTCTTATTTTCCTTTTTGTTCCAGGATTTCACACATCCTTATCGACTATGCTTCTTATTATATTTTCAATGTTTTCACCTGATCAATAAACATCTTGTTCTTTTCAATTAGTTCTACTATGATAGAATCACATTCATCACATGTACTTCCCTCTCATTTTTCTTCAAGTTCTTCAACTTGATCTTGTGTATCTTTCAATTGTTGTGCCAATTCCTTCCTTTTGTTGAGAGCATTCTTCAATTTCTTACTTAGTTCTTCAACCTTCTTGTTTGCCATTTTGAGTTCTTTTTCACATGTTCTCAATCACCCTTTCATACTTGTAGCTTTCTCTCTTTCTAGATATTTCCTCTCAAGTGATTAGACTTCTTAATAATAGACTAATCTCTAATACCAATTGTTCAATTAGGTGTGGAAAGATAAGTACTGAGTGGGGAGGGGTGAATCAGTACTTCATAACATTATCAAACTTATATAAAATTTCCTTTCTAACCATTTACTAATTCCTTATCAATTGCATTCAGCACATGATAACATATAAACCATTCAACATAGAACACATAATTTTGGTATTGCAAAAATCCTTGTTAGAGGATAAAAACTATGGTGGGGATGACACCCACAAGAATTCACTACTACAAAATAAAATTTTCTTGGTTAGAGCTATAATGTTTACCTATTTCTGATAGCTTACCCTGTTAAGATTATTAACCTGGTTAAGAGTTCTAAAGACTGCTAAGTCTACTCAGTTAAGATATTTCACAACTCTAATCTAAGAATTGCACCTTGTTAAATTATTTATAAATAAGATCTGCTAGGATTTGTTCGATTAAGAGACTTTACAAAATATGATTACTCTTTAATTAGTAATAATAAAATGTCTCTCAAATATGCATCAACATATTCTATTTAGACTCTATGTGCTCAATATTTCTTTACCTCATACTGTGTATCCTTCGTAATAACAATTCAGTACTCAGTAGATCTCAATCTTTATCTATTCTGCAATGCTTTTTTCCTTGGTGGCTTCACTACTCATCACCTTCTCACTAATCTTCTCCATACATGAAATCTTCTCTTGCATTCATATTACCACTCGCACATGCATCATGATCTTCATACTCTAATCTTCTTATATACAATTCTTGAAGTGGTGCTAGAAGTTCTAGAATCTTCCCTTCAAGCATTGCTAGCATTGGGTACTCCTCCAATGCATATTTCATCCTTTATTCTCATTGGTGGATCTCACCTTGGAATCATGTGTAATCATCATGTTGTAATCTCCAATGTTTTTTTATATGATCTCCTTAAGATTGGTAAACTATTTTCTGTTTGGTGTATAGGTTCAATGTACTTAGAAGATTCTTTTGGTGTCGACTTGTTCTGCTTGATAATGTGTTTCCTTTAGCTCGGTAACTACCTTCTCCTCCCGGTGCTCAGTGCTCACTATTGGGTTCTGCCTCGCTCATTTCTTGTTCTTGCTTATTCTTTACCAAAATTCCATGTCTTCTAATTCCTTTATTGAATGACTTTCTCTACCTCACCGACTTGTCTTTTCTACATTACCGAATGACTCTGACATGCAATATAAATTCCTCATAACTAATGATAACAAAATCAACTCTTAGGAATATCACACGCATGCTAGAAAATATTCTTTATCCCTAAGAGTCTCACACCTAAATAAGGGCAGTCAAAAAGTTTTATAGGAGTGGGATGAGGCACACCTAGTAGAACAATCTCCAATATTTTAGAAACCATCTCTTCATGAGTGGTGTTTGGGGAAAAGGAGGGTAACAACCTTTAGAAAAAATTATAAGCTAAGGGGAGGAAAAATGTATAATAAAAGCTTTGTTGGATGGGCTAAGAATTTGTCAAATGGTATTTGCTCTGAAAAAAAAAACCATTTTGTTCAAAGGTTCATGTCTTCATTCACTCATTAAATAGTGCACCACAAACCCTTCATTGTTGGTAGGAGAATGAGAAGCCAAATTCATCGAACATAGGACTCGCACATACATATCCAACTATGGGAAGTACCTACAAAGGTCCTAATTAAGGCACAAAACTGCTAAAGAAAGTGAAATCCTTTCTAACCAAGGGTATTGTTTAAGATCCTATTTACCAATTGACATAAATAGTTATTATAAGGGTCGAAAGAAAAGATCACACTTCCTAAAACCAATCTTCCTAAGGAGGAGGTTGTAAATGGTACAATTTATCTTCTATTTTAGATGTATTATGAGGAGAGAGAAACTATCATGATCACAAATATAGCTAAACAAATAGTTTACTATTGCACCACATAAACAAACCAGATCAAACCTATAAAAATTCAACACATGACACTTTAAATAAATAAAAAGGAAAAGGCATTGAATGTATAGTCCACATGATTTATTAAGAGAAAAAATTCTAGGGTGAGAGAGAATTCCCTATAAAATAATTGCTACAGTATGCACCCTTGGTTGACAGGCCACAAGGTCTTGTTCTCAAAAAAGTAAAACCTCTACAAATAACATAAAGTATTTCTTAACCCATTGAATAAAAGCTCAATATTTCCAACCCTTTTTCTTTTATAGGTTCCCAGGGTTTTATAGAACAACCCTTGATAGACACAATCACAATTATAATCAATCAACATACCAAAAAATCCAGCATGGATCCCTTGATTTCTAACATTGTGGTAAATTTTGATCTTTTGATTGGTTAATTTTAGCATCCTTGTCAATTGGGCTCGAAAGAAAAATATGTGTGGCTTGATCAGAGATGACCATGATTGTGTAGGCTAATTTTAATAGTGTCAATGAAATGACTTTCTAGAATAAAATTGGGTGTGGAAGTCTACATATAGGATAATAATCCCCAAATATGTATTGATGGGCCTCTTTGAGTGTGGGTGTCCCTAGGGACATGTGGTGAGCTAGCGGAACTTGGAAGGGAAACAACCTTCATGAAGTGGCTTAAAACTCTAATGGGTTGACATGTGTCAATCATTTTCAAGAACTTTGTTGGTGTAATACATCCCATGTGTATATGTGGTCAATGTATGAACATGGGAGGTGTTAAGGTTGGTGGTGTAGAAGGACTCTATAGGAGGTGACCTCATAAATTTTGAAGACATCCCTTAAGAGTGAGTCAAGAGAACTTATGACAATATCCATAATGATAATATATTCCTTGGAGATTCCATGTTCCATGAACTATTCATTAACCTCATTGACCTTCCCCTTTCACACCCCAAACTCATTAACTATGACCAACTATCACCCATATTGATGTCTTTCAAAGTGATGTAGCACTCCTAGAATTCTTGGGTGTTATAGAGTGACCACATGACCAGGGGAAGGATTCTACAAATGTCTACAAGATAGACCCCCAAGAATATTTTGGGGAAGAGGAAGTACTTAGTCACAAAAATAAATAAAAAGAGAAAAATTAATAGGTCTTTTAGAGAAACCACCTTTAAGGCACTTATAGATCAAAACATTAAAAAATAAAGGATGTATTTTCTACTAAAAACCTCTCTGAGGTGCTATAGGATGGGGACTCTCCTCTTCCCCTCATTTATGCATATCAATCAAAATGGTCATCTATCTCGATTGAATAAACTCAACTGATTAACCTGGACACTAAGGAATGTTCTTGCATTACACACCTAGAAACTTCACTATCAAAGGAATAACATATAGCTTCTGAGGCCCTTCTCAATGAGGCATATATCAATTTTGCATGGTCCTATGCACACATTCCTATGATGGATCTCAATCTAGTGGTCCATCATCTTTTTTTTATCCTAAAGTAAAACTAGATAATCAAAAACTCATGAAAATGCATCCCAAGATGGCTCTCCTAGTCATAGAGGAATTAGACAAGCTACTTGAGGAAAAATTCATAAGCCCTATAAGACTATTCAGAGTGGATATATAATATAGTATGTATTTCTAAGCCTATAGGAGAATTAGAATATGCATGGATTTTAGAAACCTAAATAAATCATGTTCAAAAGATGATTTCCAACTACCCAATATTAACATGCCCTTTGACCTCATAGTAGGACATGAGATGTAGTCACTCATGGATGGCTTCTCTAGGTATACCCAAATTTTCATTGTATAAGAAGATTAACCCAAGACAACCTTCACAACTCCATGGGGTACCTTCTGTATGTGACTGAATGTGACCTCTAAATCAGGCACAACACAACATGGTCATTATTCACTTGATAGAATTCGGGAGAGAGTATGAAGAACTCAATCCAAATTCCATGGTGAGGCGACCTATTGCCTCCTATGTGAATGGGGTGTTTGAATACTCTCAGAATGAGAGCCAACACCCGGGAGACCAATTCAACAATGGAGGATTTGAAAGCAAATATGAGCAAAATGAAACTAAGCTAAGAATGAATGCAATTAATCTAGAAAACTTTGAAAGAAATATGAAATGCAGATTTTTATTTGATTTTGAAATAAAGATGATATTAGACTAAGAACAAGTAAGCAAATCTAATCTAAATGTGAAATGCAATTACACTAATATGAGAAATTAAACTAGATAATGCAATAAAAGAGCTTTGAAAATAATGAGATATGAGACTAAAAAAAATGCTATAGTAAGGATGCTCTCAAAAATTGCTCCCTCTAATGAAGAAAAAGAGGTTCATTAAATAGACCAAGCCAGAAGAGGAATGAAGAGTTTCTTGATTCGAAACTCCCGACCCTTCATTCCCATATTGAGACAAAAATGCAAGAATTACTTAATAAAAAGAATGGAAAATGCCACATAGGTGACCTTTCGAATATCAAGAATTACCAATTCAAAAAAAGGGTGTCCATTCGAATATCAAGTAATTATTAATTCCTTTTTATGTGTAATTAGCTAAAGGGGGTAGATTTTTAATTTAATTAGAAAGCACATAGGACTTTACAATTAAATTAATGTATCATAGAGATAATTTAGCTAATAAAGTCAAAGAGACTTAGGAATTGATTTTAGTGTTTGATTATTGCAATTTATGGTCTTTGCAATTGACATCAAGTCAAATTAAGTCAGGTAGGAGAGAGAAAATTGCCTAGGGAACTAGGACTTTGGTGATGTAAAATCGAGATAATGCACCAAAATTGATGAAATTAAATAGGTGCCAATTTTGGCGTATTACACCTTCTACTATAATTGTATTCCTTTTGGTCTTAAGAACATAGGGGCAACATTGTTAGGAATAAGGTGTCTCAACCTTGGATAATTCCTATTCTTATTATTTGTTTTGTAAATGTATTTTTTGCAAATAATGTAATTAAGTGTGAGTGTACATGTCTAGTTGGCATGTTGATGTGTTGGCATCTTGTGCGTAAGGAGATCATGATTGAAACGGTCATGACGGATTCCTATGACGCGTAAGAATTATTTAAGGAATGTGCTATGACAGGTGTAAGAGCATCTTATGACTTGGGCCTATTTGGGCACCCAAGAAGAAGTGGTTGGTGTGTGTAAGAGAATATGCCAAAAATAGGTTGGTATGATAGATTCTCTTACACTTCTCTTGTGACCATTATTTTTGGCGGATTCTATGACAAGCTATCATAGTCTATTCTAGGGATGGACGCCTATTCTTGGAATTGCATGTAACAACTGTGTACATATGGCTTTGTGCATGGGTCTTGGTGGTTGTGCCTATTTTTGGGTCCAGAGGAGTCTATATATACGATGCTGCTCCTATGGGAGAGACAATAACAAAATTTAAGTCTTGTTGGCTTTGTCTCTCATTTCCTGAAAGAACTTGCATTGCAAGTGTATTGTAATCTTTGTGTTGAAGATAATACATTGTGCAGGTTTTGGAGTGCTGGGGTTTTTTACCGAAAGGTTTTCCCCAGGGTATATCATTGTGTCATTCTCTATTTTTCTGTATGTATGGTATGTGGTTGCAATATCTTTGTTAAAGTAGTTAACAAATCTGAAATTGTAAGGATTTATAAGAATTTGCACAATACTCTCCTATAGAGATTAGCGTAGGAAGCTGTTTCCGCACCTGAGTTTCCTTACAAGTGGTATCAGAGCTTGATCAACTTTTTATCCTAGTTGTTGGGTAGGGTTTTTTGAGCTGATCTCAATTTTGAGTGGGAGTTTTTTGCAGAGCATTATGAATCTTATTTGCAAATTGAGATGGCAAGTTCATCATATGGAAGAATGGAGGTGGAGAAATTTAATGGCACTAATTTCGAGTTGTGGAAACTCAACATGGAAGACATGTTGGAAGATCGTGACCTATGGGAAGTGACTTCAAGTGCTACAAGACCAGCAACTATAGCTCAAGTGGATTGGGATATCAAAGACCATAAAGCTAAGGGTCTCATAAGACTCTGTTTAACCGATGCAGTCCTTCTGAATGTTCTAGATGAGAAAATCGCAAATAGTTTGTGGGAAAGACTTGCGGCCGTGTATCAAGCCAAATCTCTGGTGAACAAGTTGTTCCTGAGGAAGATGTTGTACTCTCTACGAATGGAGGAAGGTGGATCCTTAACGGATCATTTAAATGCATTTAATCTGTTGGCTGCACAATTGACATCAGTTGGTGTCAAGTTAGAGGAGGATCGTTGCTACACACTTTTGTGTTCTTTACCAGATTCATGGGACCATCTTGTGATGGCTCTTGAAAGCACTTTAGTCACCTTCAAAATGGATGATGTGGTGTCTTCGCTGCTATCAGAGGAGATGCAGAGAAAGGTTTCCATTTCAAAAAAAGAAGCCCTTGCTATTTGTGGGAGATCCACTGAAAGAGGGAAGAAAAATGACAATAAGTCTGACAATAAGGGTAGATCCAAATCCCGTGGGAAGTCAAAGACTTTGAATAAGTCCAAGGCAAAATGTTGGAACTGTGATAAATCTGGGCACTTTCGTAAAGACTGCAAAGAGCCAAAGAAGAAGAAGAAAGGTTCAGATTCAGCTTCAGAAAGATCTCAAGAAGATGGCGATGCATTCATCATAGCCTTGGTAGCCCATGCATCTGATGATGTGTGGTTGGTTGACTCGGGTGCATCTTTTCACATGACCTCTCATCGAAACTAGTTCTCAAAATATGAAGAGTTCGATGGTGGAAAGGTGTACTTGGGTGATGATTCTCACCTAAAGATAGTTGGACACGGAAGGATCACTATCAAATTTCCTGATGGATGAGTAAAGGGAATCAACGAAGTTATGCACATTCTGGGTTTGGCACGAAACCTATTATCTGTAAGTATGCTGAATGATGTAGGTGTGCAAGTTGTTTTTTCGAAAGAAGGATGCAAGATGATGAGAGGATCGATAGTGCTTGCAAGGGGTACTAGGAGAGGTACCTTATTTTAGCTAGATGCATGTATTCCTCTATGTAATAGTTCTTCATCCTCACCATCTGAACAAGCAATCAAGAAGTCTATGGCTATTGGTTTCGATGGTAGTGCAAATACTTTGGAAGGTAAGCTTCCTGCAGAAAAGACAATGTTGTGGCATATGAGATTTGGCCACATTGGTGAAAAGGGTCTCAGAACCCTGAAAAATAAAAATCTCATTGAGGGGTTAAATGATTGCAATCTCAAGTTTGACTTCTGCGAACACTGTGTCTATGGTAAACAAAATCGTGTTCAATTTTACTCTAGTTCTCACAAATCTTTTGATGTTTTCAATCTTATTCATTCTAATATATTTGGTCCTATAAAAGTTCCTTCAATCTCCAAGTCTGTATTTTTTGTATCTTTCATAGATGATTATAGTAGAAGGACGTGGATTTATTTCCTTAAAAGTAAGACACAAGTCTTTAGTCAGTTCAAGGAATTTAAAGCTCTTGTAGAGAATCAGACTAGTAAGAAGATTAAGTGTGTGAGAACTGACAATGGTGGTGAGTTTTGCTCAGCAGAGTTTGAACAGTTCTATAAAGAACAAGGTATCAAGAGGCATAAGACAACTCCTTATACCCCATAGTAAAATGGAGTTGCAGAGAGAATGAACAGGACACTGATGGAGAAGGCTAGGAGTATGCTTAGTGGAGCTGGTTTAGAACAAAGGTTTTGGGCTGAAGCTGTGGCCACTGCTTGCTATTTGGATAACAGATCTCCTACATCAACCCTTGTTGGTAAGACACCCATGGAGGTGTGGTCTGGTAAGAAGCCTTCAATTAGACATCTTTGTGTTTTTGGTTGTGAAGCTTATGCACATGTTCCAAAGGAGAAAAGATCTAAGTTGGAAAATAAAATTGTTAAATGTATTTTCATCGAATACAGTGCTGGTGTGAAAGGATACAAGCTTTGGGATCTCGTGACTAGTAAGGTGTTGTATAGTAGAAATGTTATTTTCAGAGAGCTAACATCTTCTCCTATTGTGCTACAACCAGATGAAAAATAAAAGGAAAAAGATGTTGTTCAGTTGCCTCCTACCAATGAGAAGACTAAACAGAGAGACCATGTTGGGCCTAATGATGAGGAGAGCTCTAGCAGCTCTGATAGTTCAGAAGAAGAGGAAGAACAACCTCAACCACAGCCCTTGAGGAGATCCACAAGAGAAAGAAAGCAACCAGAAAAGTTTGGTTATTCTATGTTAGATTCCAGTTGTGCCTTTGCTTTGATTACTAACACTGATGAGCCTAGATCTATGAAAGAGGCTTTGGGCATGGAAGATGTAAGTTCCTAGATTGAGGCTATGGATGATGAGATGGCTTCATTGGAGAAAAACAAAACTTGCGACCTTGTACCTTTGCCTAAAGGGAGAAAATCTATTGGTTGTAAATGGGTGTTCAAGAAGAAATTCTGTGCAGATGGCAGTGTTGAAAGGTATAAAGCTAGATTGGTTGCAAAGGGGTATTCACAGGTAGAGGGAATAGATTATGGTGAAATATTCTCTCCTGTTGCAAAGTTGACATCCATTAGATTTTTGTTATCTCTTGCTGCATCATATGATTTAGAGATAGAACAGATGGATGTGAAGACAGCTTTCCTTCATCGTGATTTGGAGGAAGAGATTTATATGTCATAGCCCGAGCACTACATTGTTAAAGGTAAAGAATCCTTAGTTTGCAGATTAAAGAAATCTCTATATGGTTTGAAGAAATCTCCTAGGATGTGGTACCTTAAGTTTGATGCCTTTGTGTTGTCAATTAGATTTGTAAGATCAAAATCAGATCATTGTGTTTATTTCAGAGTTGAAAATGATCGCCTTCTTATTGTTGCATTATATGTTGATGATATGTTGCTATTTGGAAAGGGTAAGGGTATGATTTCTGATTTTAAATCTTAGTTGTCAGCACGGTTTGAGATGAAAGATCTTGGGGCAGCTAGGTACATCTTGGGTATGGAAATCAGTAGAGACAGGTCTAACAGAAAACTTTGGCTAAGTCAGAGTAAGTATGTGAAGTCTGTGTTGGACAGGTTCAGCATGGCAGATTGTAGACCACTATGTGTTCCTATTTCTGTGGGAACAAATTTATCTATAGATGATTGTCCAAAATCTCCTAGTGAGGTGGAGGACATGAGTAGAGTACCTTATGCTAGTGCAGTTGGCAGTCTTATGTATGCTATGGTTTGTACTAGACCATACATTGCCCAAGCAATGGGAGTCCTGAGTCAATTTATGGCTAATCCTAGACGGGTACATTGGGATGCAGTTAAGCGAGTATTTAGATATTTGAGGGGTACATCAAATTACTCCATATGTTATCATGGTAACTCTTCTGGATCTCTGCATTCAGTTTGTATTCATGGGTTTGTGGATTTAGATTGGGTAGGTGATATTGACAGTAGGAGATCCACCAGTGCTTATGTGTTCACTATGTTTGGTGGTGCCATTAGTTGGATGAGTAAACGACAACCTATGGTTGCTTTGTCTACTACAGAAGCTGAGTACATGGCTGCTACTCATGCTTGTAAAGAAGCCATTTGGCTTAGAAAATTGTGTTCTGATGTTGGTGTTGATGCAGAACAGATTACTATTTGGTGTGACAGTCAGAGCGCTATTTGCCTTGCAAAGAATCCAACTTTCCATGCCAAGACGAAGCACATTGATGTGCAGTTTCACTTTGTGAGAGATATGGTGGAAGATGGAAAGGTAAAATTGGAGAAGGTAGATACTGTGAAGAATGTTGTAGATGCATTAATGAAACTAGTGGGCACTGAGAAGTTTAGATGGTGTTCGGAGTCTATGGGCCTTTTGGCCTATAGCGGTTAAATTTCCTGTTATGTTCTTGTTGCTCTTACAAGGTGTTCGACAAGTGGGAGAATGTTAGGAATAAGGTGTCTCAACCTTGGATAATTCCTATTCTTATTATTTTTTTTGTAAATATATTTTTTGCAAATAATGTAATTAAGTGTGAGTGTACATGTCTAGTTGGCATGTTGATGTGTTGGCATCTTGTGCGTAAGGAGATCATGACTAAAATGGTCATGACAGATTCCTATGACACATAAAAACTATTTAAGGAATGTGCTATGACAGGTGTAAGAGCATCTTATGACTTGGGCCTATTTGGGCGCCCAAGAAGAAGTGGTTGGTGTGTGTAAGAGAATATGCCAAAAATAGGTTGGTATGACAGATTCTCTTACACTTCTCTTGTGACCGTTATTTTTGGCGGATTCTATGACAAGTTGTCATAGTCTATTCTAAGGATGGATGCCTATTCTTGGGATTGCATATAACAACTGTGTACATGTGGCTTTGTGCATGGGTCTTGGTGGTTGTGCCTATTTTTGGGTCCAGAAGAGTCTATATATACGATGCTGCTCCTATGGGAGAGACAATAACAAAATTTAAGTCTTGTTGGCTTTGTCTCTCATTTCCTGAAAGAACTTGCATTGCAAGTGTATTGTAATCTTTGTGTTGAAGATAATACATTGTGCAGGTTGTTGTAGTGCTGGGATTTTTTACCGAAAGGTTTTCCCTAGGGTATATCTGTGTGCTATAAATGTGTCACACTTCTATGGATCATTACATGCAAGGAAACTCAAGAATGAGCCCTCACAAATCGATCCATAGCTCCCTAGGCATGGAGTGCAAGGATTTTTAAGAATGCTCTTAGCTAGAGCTATTTAGCCTATAACCTTGCTAGTAAACCATGCAATGGGAGATTCAATGAAGACAAGGGAAAGAATGCCAATATCCCCAAGAATCAAATGAATGCAATGCAATGCAAGCTAGACTATGAAAATGAAAGAACAATGCAACTAAGCTATGAAAGGAAAGAACAAGTGTTACAATCCAAGCTAATTAATCTATGTGAGCTAATCTAGAGCATAGAAATGAAGCTAATCTAAGAAAGCATAAATATGAAGCTAAGCTAAGAATGCAAGAATGAGATGTAGAATCCAAGAATGAGATGTAGATGCTAAGAATGCTCCAAATCTTTAAAAGCTCCAAAGTGACCTAGAAAACCTGCAGCATAAAGTTAGCATAAAAAGTTGGGGATCTAGAATGAAGAAGAGAGCTCTCCTTTTAAAAGAAATGAGGAGGAATGGACCATGGAGATTAAGAGGAAAAAGATTTAATCAATGATGGAGCTTAAAAGAGGAGCAATCCATGTGCACAAATATCCTCCAATGAGAAAATAGGAGTTGACTTTTGTGTCCATATGAGACAAAAAGTGTTTTTTCCCTTTTTATAAAATAAGAATAATGTTTTATCTATGCAATTTAGGATAAGAGGAAAAGTGGGGGCTTTTTATTTATTAAAAGGGGAGGAAATGTTCCTTTTAATAAATAAATACTTAGGATAAAATGGTTAGCCCATAGAAAATAATCGAATAAATGATAGAACGAGGATTTGATCAAGAACAAGCAATTTATGATTTAGCAAAAGGGGCTAATAGTCTAGGTGACCATTTTTAGGTGTATACAATATCATTGTGTCATCCTCTATTTTTCTGTATGTATGGTATGTGGTTGCAATATCTTTGTTAAAGTAGTTAACGAATCTGAAATTGTAAGGATTTATAAGAATTTGCACAATACTCTCCTATAGAGATTAGCGTAGGAAGCTGTTTCCGCACCTAAGTTTCCTTAAAAACATATCAAAGAGTGATGATAATCATCTTTCATGACATGATCCACAAAGTCCTGGAATACTATGTGGATGACCTCTTAGGAAAATATAGAACTAAGATCACTCACTTCAAGGTCTTGGAATGTATCTTTAATTTCCTAGAAAAATATCAACTAAGGCTAAACCCTAAGAATTGTGTCTTTGGGGTTACATCATCTTTGGATTCTTGTTATCAAGAAGAGGCATAGAAGTGGATTCTTAAAAAGTAGAGCCTACTTTAGAAATGCCTCCTCCAAGGACTATGAAGTAGTTATGTATGATACAACGGAAGGTCCAATATATACATAGATTTATTACAAAATTGGTAGATAAGTGTCAAAACTTCACTCATCTAATCCACAAATAAACCACTTTCAAGTGGGATAGTCACTTCTAACAAGGATTTGATAAAATCAAAGACTATCTTTCCAATCCACCCATATTGATTCCTCCAATTCTAGGAAATCCTCTCATACTCTACATCTTACCCACTACAGCTATATTGGGGGCACTCCTTTCCCAGTAGGATGATAATAGAAAAGATAAAGCCATCTACTATATCAATAGTACCCTTGTAGGCTCTAAGCTTAATTATTCCTCTATGGAAAAATCATGTCTTCTAATGGTGTTCACCACTCAAAAACTCAGACACTACATGTTGGGTTATATAGTGAAGGTCATATCAAAAGTAGACTTACATAGGTATTTTCTCTCTCACACTACCCTCATAGGTCACATGGTTAATTGGGTCATGTTATTAAGTTAACTTGACATTTTTATGTGGATAGGAAAGAAATAAAAGGATAAATTATTTCAAAAAAATTAGAAGATGTACCCCTAGTAGAAGCATATCCATTAGTCATTGAATTTCCTGATGAAAACCTTTGTATTGTTGATGATAAACCAATGTGGAAGGTATAATTTTATGGTTCTTTCACATCATGGGGATCGAGGGCAAGTATCCTATTCATCACTCGTCAAGATGACTATATCCCCAAGGAATTTAAACTTGTCTTCACCTACACCAACAATATAGTGGAAGGCCCTCATCTCAAGACTTAAGACTAAAATATAATGAAATATCATAGAATTACAAGTCTTTGTAGATTTTCATCTCATTATCAAGAAAGTCACTGGAATTACAAACAAAACATGATAAATTGATGTCATATAAGAAAAGGGTTCATAACTTGAAACATAATGTCTTGGTCATGTAGTTTACACAAGTTCTTAGGATATAGAATAAATAAACATATGTCATGGCCACTATTAGCTCTCTTCTAGAAGTTTCACATGATCCTACAGAGTATGAATTCTTAGTCGAGCAGCTACATGCACCATCTCATGATACATTTGGCATAGAAATCATATATGTGGTTGGTCCTTAATATCCTTGGTACCATAACGTATATGCATATTTAAGATATGGTATCATATCCCTCCATCTTAAATGAACCCATTGTTAGACCCTCATACGTTGGTCCTCCTATTACACCCTCATCCCCAATACCCTATATCATCAGGGCTATCATGATGTACTCTCTTGATATTTTGGAATTATCAAAGCTACCCAAGCATTACAAGAGGTTAACATCAGAACCTGTGGTGCCCACATAAGTGGTATGGTCTTAGCTAAGAAACTTCTTAGGGTTGGCTATTATTGGCCTACAATGGAGCATAAAACTTGTGAGTTTGTAAAATATTTCAACAATGTCAACAACACATAGATCTAATTCATATGTATGTGTAGGATTTTCATCCTATCATCACTCTATATCCCTTTTCCTATTGGAGTCTCACCATTTTTTGTAAGATCAACCCCACCTCATTTGGTGGACACAAGTTTATCATTACTACTATATAATACTTCACAAAGTGGATGGAAGAAATTACTCTTTCTCTCACCACATGTGTTTAAGTATCTAATTCCATCCTTTACCACTTCATTTTTCACTTTGGCATACCCTCCAACATCATTGAGAATGGTAAACCATTTAAAAACCAACATGTCAAAGAATATTGGACCCAATTTCATAACCAACATCGCTTCTCTAGTCCCTATTATTGGCATTTGATGAAGATATTGTTTTCTTTGATTATGAAAATTTATTGTGGTGTTTCCATTGCTAGAAACTTAATTCATTGGAGGCAATGGATCATTATTATTAGTGGACATGAAGATCAAAGTGATGAAATCTCTAAGTGCTCATCCAAGCGGATAGAAGATAGTGTGCAATAAACACTCAATCAGATCTGGAACAAGAAATTGAGTTGAGGTGTGTGGTCATAGAATTAACATCTGTAGAGGTATATCTAACCATTCTTATGATCACATTAATTATTTTTAAGTATACTAAAATTTATTGAAGATTTAAGTGGAACTGGTAGTTGGAACAATGAACTGGTAGACACAGTTTGTTAGATCGGTGTTGCGGTCAAATCTTAGTGGTTGACCAACATATTTTAGGGATTTAATGTTTAGGTTGATGATGCAAGGAGGAGAGAAGGGAGCCAAAGGCACACCCATCACCAACCTTCTTGTAGAAATAATACACAGAAGCAACAAAACAAGACAGGGAGAGAGAAAATGTAAAAACTCAAATATTATTAATAATAAACTTCATACATGTCAGGCTATAAGGCCTTCCTAATTATGACCAATATAATAGAATTCAATTACAAATAGTCCTTGTACATGTGAGGATTCGACATCCAGATTTTATCTTCTGAATCCACCCTCCAAAAAAAAATATCCCTAAATCTACAACATATTATTCTAATTATACAAGAGGCTACAGAATCAAGTCAGGTCTAAGATCCTTTAGATCCAACATTGGAGAAAGGGATGACCTAGATTTAGGTCCACACTCTTCCTAATGATCGATGCAACCATTAACGTTGTGACCAAAATCAAATACACAAGTCATCCTCAACAAAGATCCAAAATAAACCACTCGGTGAGAAAGACTACCAAGAAATTGAAACCAACTCGATGAATAACTGAACTAAGTAGTAATTGAGCCCCATCAATGGAAAGCAAGAATACTTCCCCGAGATCCCAAAAGGAGCTACCAAGAACATATAAAAACTCTAACATGTCTTTTTGGTGAAACAGGATTGCCAAGAACCCAAGATGCTCCTGCATCAAACACCCAGGGTTTTTTTGAGATGATTCTCTAAATCATGCAGTAGGTACAACCTGATTTGAATCCAACTCAAATTGTGAAATCCATGAACTATCTTCAACTTATCTTTTCTTCTACTTTACTAGATATTCCATGTACTATTTTCCTCTTGTGTTTATGCCAACTCTTTGTTCCAAAATTTTTTCAACTTCTTATGTCTTCTTCTTAGGATAATCATTTGATATTGTCATTTCTTCATCAAACTCATGATACTCATACAAATCTATAATGTTGAATACAGGTAATATATCTATGTCATCAAGTAACTCAATCTCATAAGCATTTCCACTGTCAAACTTTCTCAATATCTTACAAGGACCAAATGTCTTCATCTTCAATTTTCCATAGGTTCCAACAAGAAATATGTTTTTCTTCAAATGAACCATTATTTCATCTCCAACTAAAAAATTCTTATGTCTTCTTGATATATCTTCTTTGTCCTTGTATTTTTTATTACTATGTTCCAACTTATGTTTCACTTCCTCATGCAATGTCTTCATGAACTTAGCAAATTATTCTCCTTCAGATCTTCTATTTTCTGGTTAAGAAATTTTCTTCAAATCTGATATACCTCTCAATTATGTACCATTAACAATCTCAAAAGGTGTTTTTCCAATACTCCTATTCACTGAATTATTATATGAAAATTTTTCTTGTGCCAACATAGATTCCTAATTACTCAGTTTGTCTCCAACTAAGCATCTCAATGGATTACCCAAACTTCTATTTACAACTTATGTATGTCCATCAGTCTATGGATGAAATGTAGAACTATACCTCAACTCGATACCCAACTTTTTCCATAGGGTCTTCTAGAAATAGCCAACAAACTTACTATATCATTCAGAGATGATACTAATTTGGTAATCCATGCAATTTGACAATCTCCTTAAAGAAAAGATCTTCTATATGCACTACATCTAATGTTTCCCTAGAGGGTATGAAATGTGCCATCTTTGAAAATATATCCACAACCACAAATATAGAATCATTTCCTCTTGTTGTCCATGATAATCCAAGAAAAAAATTCATATTGATATCACTCCAAGGTTTCTTAGGAAAAAAATCAGTGTATACAATCCAATATTGTGACTTACTCCCTTAGCAACTTGACATACTCCACAACTTCTCACAAATTTCTAAATATCCTTATACAATTATGGCCAAAAGTATCTCTCCTTAACTAAATTCAATGTTTTATCAATGTCAAAATGTCCAACCGAACCACTACTATGTTTCTCCTTTATTAAATTAGTTCTCATTGATCCTCTTGGTATACACAATTGAATACCTGTAAACAACATACCTTCTTGAATGAAATAGTCTTCCCATTTAGTACTTTGTTGATCTTGAATAGGTTCTCTTCACTTTCTCCATGGCTCATTAAAATTAGGGTCAATTTCATACAAATCTTTCATGTCATCAAAACCAAGAACTTCAATTCTCATTTCAGTCATCAAAGATCTTCTTGTACTCAATGCATCAGTAACTCGGTTAGTGACTCCACTCTTATGTTTTATCACAAATATATAACTCTACAAATACTCAACCCATTTCATATGTCTCTTATTCAACTTATTCTAACTACCCAAATATTGTAAAGCCTTATGATCAGTATACAACACAAATTCACTTGATATCAAATAATGTCTCCATTTCTTTAGGGCTTGAACAATAGAATAGAACTCTTGATTATACATACAATGTTTCCTTTTCACATCATTCAATTTCTGACTAAAGAAAGCAACAGTTTTACCTTATTGACTCAGAATAGCTCCTATTGCACTACCACTTGCATCACATTCAACTTGTAATACTTTATTGAAATTAGGTAAAGCTAACACAGGCAATTCAGCAACCTTCTGCTTCAAAGTTTCAAAACTTTTATAAGCTCCATGTGTCCACTTGAATTCTCTTTTATCTCCTCTTATAGTCTCAGTTGTAGCATTACAAATTGCACTAAAATTTCTAATGAACTTTCGGTAGAAAATTTCTAAACCATGAAATGATCTTACCTCACTAGCATTTTCAAGTATAGGCCAATTCAAAATATCTTCAACCTTCTCAAGCTCCACCTTCAAACCATCATCTAAAATCACAAATCCCAAATATACAATCTTTTCTTTCATGAAGGAACACTTTTTCAAATTAATCGACAACTTTTCTTCTTTCCATCTTTGCAATACTTGTTTAATGTGCAACAAATGTTCTTCTCTAGTCTTTCTAAATATCAGAATGTCATCTAGGTATACAATCAAAAATTTACCCAAGAATTTCTTCAAAACTTCATTCATCAATCTCATACAAATCTTCTCTTGTCTTGAAAGAAGTCTTCCATTCATCACCTTCCTTGATTCTAATCTGATGATATCCGCTCTTAAAATATATTTTAGTAAAATACTTTGCTCCACTCAAACTATCCATTATGTCATCCATTCTCGATATAGGAAACTGATATTTCACAGTTATCTTTTTTATTTCTCTGTAATTAGTACACATTTTCCACTCTCCATTCTTCTTAGGTGCTAATATAGTTGGTACTGCACATGGGCTCAAACTTTCTCAAATCAAACCTTTCTGCAACAATTCTTGGATTTGTCGGTTAAGTTCCTCATTCTTTGTAGGTGTCAACCGATGTGGTGATTTATTTGTCAAATTAGCTCCATGAATCAGATCCATACAATCAATCATCAATGCTTCTTTTTGGTGGTACACCATCAAGTACATTATCAAAAATGATTCTTTGTACTCGGTGAGTAATTTATCAACCTCTTCAAGGACACTGTCCACTGTCTTCTCACTCAATTTGTTAGGAATCACAGCAAAACATACATCATTCTTATTCAAATCCTTAACAAACTTTTCTTCCTTCAATAAAACAAACTTTCACAGATGTAAAAACATTACCAACAGATTCTTTAATCAAAGGTAACAACATTTGTCTTCTCCCATAAGCCCAAATAGTATATTTATGCAATCTCTCATCATATATAGCATGTCTATCATATTGCCAAGGTCTACCCAAAAAAATATGACAACAATCCATATGCATAATATCACACAACACCTTATCATAGTACTTTCCAATCTTCAAATTCACGTAACATTATTCACCTACCAATAGTGTATGTTCATCATTGATCCATGAAATTTGATAGGGTTTCAGGTATTTAAACCTTTCCAACTGCAAATTTGCAACCATTTCCCCATATGTCAGATTCTATGAGCTTCCACTATCAATGATTACCTTCCACACTTTATCATTAACTCTGCATCTGATCTTGAACAAACTTTTCCTAACGTGGTCTTCCTTATTACTTTCATTCCATAATGCTTTTCTGACCATCAAGTTATTTTCCTTCTCTGGTTCATTCGGTGAGTCTTCTTGCACCAAGGCATTTCTACTGCTACCGAATTTCTTGCTTGCATGTGTACACTCAAATGATCTATTTCCTTCTCCACAATTGTAACAAGTTCCTTAGAATCCACTTCTACCATAGCCACCTCGGTAATTACTACCTCTTCCTCTAGAAGAACTTTCACCTTTCCACTTGGTCTTGCCTTTATCTTGATTTGTTTTGTCTTGATCAAATCTATTGTTTTCACCATAAGATCTACCTCTTCCTCTAGGGAATCTACCACCTCTTCCTCTTTGTCTTTTCTCATGTCTTTTGTTCAATTTCTCCTCAGCTTTTAGGGTAAACTAATAAGCTTCTTCAATACTTTCTAACTTAACCAAGCTAATTTCCTCTTGAATAGAAACTCTTAACCCATTCAAGTATCTAGCAATTCTTTCTACCTCATCCTCAATATGTCCAAATTTGATGTCTAATCTATAGAATTCCTCAGTATAATCTTTTACCGAGCTATCTTTCTACCTCAAACTTTTCATTCTTCTAACTAGGTTAATCTGATAATCACAAGGTATAAAATTGCCTTTCAATTTATTCACCATTTTATTCCATACCTTGATTTTTTCTTTGCCTTTCCTCTTTACGTCCAATTATAGATACTCCCACCATAAGGATGCATGACTTTTCAATTTTGTACTTGCAATTTTAACCTTCATTTCCTCTGAAAAATTTTCATATTCAAAATACTTTTCCATCTCGGTTATCCAATCCATCAACTCATCTAAATCCAGACTTCCATTGTATTCAGGAGGATTAAAGTGTGGTGTAGCCTTCAAATCTGTTAATTCCTTCAACAATCTTTCTTCACCTTGATCCATCACAAGTGTAGGTTTTATTCACCTAGTTCATCTTCGGCTTCTTCATCACTAACATCATCAAGATGTCTTCCTCTGCATTGAGTTGTTTCAATAGATTCCAATCTAGTAGCAATTTGTCTTAGCATATCATCTAAGCCTGGATCTGCATCTCATCTCCCACAAACCATCTTGAAACCCTCTGCAATTGTAGTTCAGATCGCAATCTACCACCCTACAATAAGATATCAACTAGGGCTTACAAGAAGGAACCATATCTAACCTTTCTCTAATACCACCTAACACAAGGAGAAGGAGAGGAGGACAAAGGCACACCCAACCACCAACCTTCTTGCAAAAAAAACACATGGAAGCAACAAAATAAGAAAGGGAGAGAGAGAGAGAGAGAGAGAGAGAGAGAGAGAGAGAGAGAGAGAGAATGTAGAAACTCCAATATTATTCATGATAACCTGCATACATGTCAGGTTGTAAGGCCTTCCCAGTTACAGCTAATACAATAGAATTCAATTAAAAACCATCCTCATACAGGTGAGGATTCGACATCCAGATTCTATCTTTTGAATCCACCCTCCCAAAAACAAACCCCCCTAAATCTACAACATACTATTCTATTTATACAAGAGGCTATTGAATCAAGTCAGCTCTAAGATCCATTAGATCCAACATTGGAGAAAGGGATGATCTATGGCTCGGGGGGCATATCAATTTTCCACACCAAAAGGTGAACCATTGAGTGATCCCATAAATATCACTCATCTAAAGAGGTTATATACCTGAGTCATGTAGTATACCCCACTTATCTAAAAAATCATTAAAAATAATGAAAAGTTTGAAAACAAATTTAAGAAAAATGTCAAATAAAAAGTAAAGAGAAATAAATTGTCCAATCGTGAAAACTTGGCAATCAAGCACCTTGGATGACTACATAAAATGAAAACCTAGAAATGGGAACTATGTGTAAATCACCTTTCTATTATATTTCAAGCACTTGTTTCACTTTCATCATCTTTCACTCCCATCCATATGGGCAACCATCATCATCTATTCACAATCTCACCTTATATTCCTTTTTTCCTGAGTGTTCCATTATCACATGTTCATAATGATCATTGTCGTATTGTCCCAGTTCCTAGGCTTTGTATATACAAAGTTGTGTACAAATCTTGATTCCTTGTCTTGTATAGTCATATCAATTGGGTCCCCACTTAGTTTCCTAAAAAATATCATGTCTTAGGTTTTCCTATGTGTCACATTTCATCAAGATCTTTGTCCCATTTTAGATAGTGCTTCAATGAATATCCTTAAGTAATCTTTGTTGTCTTTGTTGTCCTACATGCCCTTTTTCATCAAAACTATTTTCAATTCTATCCATCATTGAGCTTCACGGGAATTACCCATCCTTATATCATACTACATCAATCCCATCAACCAATCATTCCTTTTGGAAAAATATGTTTGTAGACAGTCACTATAGAATTGATTTTCTTTTTTATCTTTGTTTATCCTTTGAGCTTCCTTGTTTTACCTCCTCAAGGTTGCTACAATCCTTTATATCATTGTGTGTTACAAATGTTAAGGCTAGGGGCATGGGCTTGATCTTTCCTTTTTGGTTCAATTAGATATGGCCCTTGCACTTCCACGCGTGATCCACGTGGTTGCATGGTGCACTCAGGGCATATTGCTTTCTTATGGATTTTTCGAGCATTGTATCCACCCTAGTCCTCTATGGATATGGGTGATGTTGGAATGATCCTTTTGTGTTCATTGGGTCGGCCCTATGCAACATATACAACAAGGACTTAGTTCTTTATAACCTTGGAAAGTCCTAAATATTGATAAATCAAAATAAGTGGTCGCTAAATGGTAGTACTGTTTTAGGATAATCTAGCTCAAGCTCCATAATCCTACATTTCCCCATCAAATCCATTCCATTTTCCCTTCATTCCCTTTACCCATAATCTTTTTGGATAGGAATGTGCGGATGATTTTACATCTGTTCCTTCCTCTTGGCCAGTGTTTTGTGTGAGTGCTTCTCTAAGAAGTTTTCATGTTCATTTTCCTTAATTGTGTTTGTATTAGATTTATGAGCATCTTCATTAAATTGGAGTATGCATTCTATTCATGTGCCTAATCATTTAGCTACTTGCATCTAGTTACATCATTAATGTGTATTTAATTATATCATCATATTACTCATTAATTGCATATTGTTGCATGATCATAATCATTCTCATATAGTTTAATTTTGATATTAATTATCATATTAGTTTCTTTAAGTGCATTATCATATATATTATCATTAGTATGGCATTGTCAGTTTTACTTCATTTAGTCATTTACATTTCATATTCATGCTAGTTTTTTGCTTTTGGGAATGATTGTGTATCATTTTTACAACATCAACGTTTCAGATCACACTACATGATCCATCATCGAGATGAGAGAGTTCAAAGAGGAAAAACACTCTCTCATCCGGATGATGGATCATGTAGTATGATCTAAAACATTGATGTAAAAATGATACACAATCATTCCCAAAAGAAAAACACTATAATTATGATGGATTGTGGAAACCTATTGGTTTTAATCGCATATTCATTTATGTTATATTAAGTTGTATCATATCTTACATCTCATATTTATTTAATCACATTAGTTACATCTAAGTCACACTATTGTTGCATTAATGGTATTTAACCCATTATCATGTAGTTTCATCTATTTATTATTTATCATTTAACATATCATTTTATTAAGTCTTATTATCATGTGCATAAGATTACACAAATAAAGCTATTTCCATCACATAAACATTATATTTTGGATACATAATATTTACATTCATAAATATCATAAACATATGCATATCAAAAACCATCATCATATATCATATCCTACATCATACGTGTTAGTAGCATCTCATAAACATCACATCATGTAATTAAATGATATATATCTTCACATCTTGCATCACGAACATGTTAGTACATAGTCACATAGATATGCATCCATACATCACATAAAGCTAAAAAAAATTGAATGCATACACATAATCCATAGAAATCTCCATCATATATAGACATAAAAAATGTGTCAAAAAATATAATATCCATCACAATCCATTTTCCATAGATAATATTACATCCATAAATCCATATAAGATACACAGTATGTATGGTATATCAAAAAAAATCATTTGCATATCATGTGGGAAACAAAAATTCTCAAAGAGTCACTCCACAAGATGTTAGCTAAGGGGTCCCTACATGTCATCTCCCTATCCTACTATGTTAGTGGGTTGGGGTGGTGGTTGTACCTATACAACTGAGGTGCATGTGTCACCCTATCCTACAACCTATAAATCGAGCCCTTGTCACAGTGCTATCTACATTGAGCCCACTAATTGTGTATGTCATGTCTTGTGGGAGCGTGTACTCCTCAAACTCCTTGTTTGCATGCTAAAGATTATTTGTGAAGAACTTCTAACCCTCCTGGGAGGAAAATATATCTTCCTCCTCTCTAGTGGCTCTGCTTACCATTATGTTTCCCTATAAAATCCTACTTGTTCAGATAGATCTCTAATCTTTTGTATCACTTTCATTGGACTAGCAATCCCTCATCTAACCATCCTCCTCATCTCCTCTATCTCCCTCCTATATCCCTTTTCTTGCTCATCACTCCTCAATTGGGAAAGCTCCATAGTATCCCTAGCCATTTGTAACTCATTTATCTCATCATATAAATCCCCTCTCTAGCACCTTGTCCCATATCTCTCTCACAGTAGTACATCCCTCTCTACCAAAAAATCATCTCTCTGACTCCTCAAACCATTTATCCTCTACCTCATCTCTCTCCCTTTGGAGGCTCTATTTCTCATTGCATTGTCCCTCTTAGCTTATAGGGTATCCCTTTCTTGCCTTATCTTATCTATCTCCACTATCGGTAGATATCTATCTTGTATCATGTTGTCTCTCTCGCCCTATAGAGTGTCTTTTTGTTGTCTTATCTAGTCACCCTCTGCAGCTACCTCCTTATGCATCTAATTAGATCTATCCAATGACACCTCTAATGATGTCATCCACAATACCATCATATCCCTCACCTAGGAGGAGGACTCTACCTATGCCCCCTATCTCTCTACTCCTCACTAGTTCTAGGTCGTGTCGATGGTACATATCCCTATCCCTCTAGTGGTCCATGTTCCCCCTCATCCACCTCCATAGAAGAAACATCCTCCTCATGGATCCTCCTCCATAGCTTCTCCTCTTCCTTAGCATTCTTCTCCCTCACCCCCACCTCCTCTCTTTCCTCCTCATCTTTGTCCTCCTCTTCAGACCCCTTCACCTCCCTCCTCCTCCATATCCTCCTAATGCTCCCCCAACCCCTGCTAAAACCCTTGCCCTTTGTACCACTAAAATTTCATCCCTCCTATAGACATTCTAATATACCCCTACTCGACTCCCCTCAACCTATTCCTCCCTTTGTCTAACACTCAATAGTGCCAACCTTGACCTTTCCACTAATGGTGGTTCCCTAAATCATGCTCGATATGTATGTCACAACTAGATCAACCAATCCACTATGAGGATCCCACTCCACCGATTGTAGCCTCCTCCACTCTACTAGCAATTCCTCCTTGTCCAATAGCCTCCTAAACCCCCCAACCCTCCACTAAACCTATGCTTGGGCCTCGACGCATCTTGAATCATCCCAAACTATCTAATCACTTAATCTAGCCTATATCTCTCAATAATGTTCTCTCAAAGCATTTTGATATACACTGGTGTAATCATGAATTGGATATGTATCTTATCCTCATCCCATCCCTCTATCCCCTTATAGGGTATCCATATGATCTCAACTCTCAACTCATCCAGCACAACCCTCTAGTAATCAACATCATCCATATGCTCACATTACACGTACTCAATCTAGTAATGACCTTCCCTTGACAGCCTACCGTAAAAAATCTTTGTAATTCCTCTTGACCCCCTCTTTCCACCTAGTTTCTTCCATTTTCGCCCCTTTTCCCCTTTGGCATTACCTCATTCCCTCTTCTATCCCTTCAATAATGCTTTCAAATCTTAACTCCTCTCTTTACTTTTTCTTCTCATGTCAATCACTACTCTACTTAAATTCTTCCTTAGATTGATCTCTTATTCCTAACCCATGTTATCTACATCATCATTAGTTTCTACCATTAAGAGTATTATAATCACTCTTATTAGTATATCATTAACTTTCTCCTTTTGTGGTCATTAATGGCATCTTTAGTCTTTAATTGTTTATTGGTAACTGGTATCTACATCTTTATTGTGGATCACTTGTATCTACATCTTTATTATTGTTATGTAACATGCCTATATATTACCTTTCTTATATTCATTCATATAACATTTTATTGTTTCTCATGCTCTCCACATATCCCTCTTGCCCTCTACTAGCATTAATAAGTTATTTTAGCAATTTGCTAGTATTTTTATACTCATCTTGATGAGGAATCAATGTGTGATTAAAAAAACACACAAAATATAATTATATAGTCCTTTCCAAAAATATATTATGCTCATTACCATGGACAGGAAAAATATACAGTAAGATTGGGAAGCTAATTTTGGTATAAAAAAAAATATAGTCCACATTTGCCTTGTTTAAAACAAATTCAAAATATCAGCATAGGGATCCTGCCTACACAACTTTGTGAAATGTTGCCCATGTTTTGTATAACAAAAGCATATACATGCTTCTTAGTGAAAACAATATAAAATAGACCAGTAACGACAACTTTCTTACCAAGAAATCTATGGTATACTAGCAATGGACACTATTTATTTTACTGATTCTCCCTATCATGTTTAAATACTCAAAAATAGGGAAGAACATACATATGAACCAAATTAAACTATTTTTAATCACACAGAAATAAGTGCATGGCAATGAGCAACCAAAGCAAGCATTACACCAAAGCTTAGATGTCAAATCCAATAAAAAAGGAAAGCTTTGAACTAAATAGATAAGCGAGAACCGAAGTTATAACTCATTTGTGCACTAAGTTAACTGAATTGAATCAAAACAACATTGCCAATTATGAGCAAGTAGTTACTGTTTCCTTTATTTTGTCTCGTTGTCTTCTCTTGAAGACTATGGTATATATGAGGGGAAAACCTTCTGTATGTAGTTGTAATTCCTGTGGATGTAGCCGCATCTATCTGTATATTTTTATAGTTCTCAATTTGTCTAATTGACTCGTGAAATTCAGGGACAGCAGGCATGAAAGGAAAGACGAGAGTTTTTAGAACAGGGCTCTCAAAAAGGAATGTGGGGCGTTGGGGTTTGAAGTAACCGATGTTTCTATTATTGCCACATTAGGCCATAATTGTGGTTCAGCCTATTCATTTGGGTGCACGATAGGGAAGACAAAGGGGACTCCATACATATGGCTTCTCAATGTTGTTGCAGTTGGTGCGTGAACTCTCACATGCTATGAAACCACCTGAGCTACCTAGAGTAGAACTCTAACAGTACACAAGTCAAGGAAAAGAGAGTGACAAGCATAACTGGAAAATGTGAAGGTCGTAGTAAGGTGTGTGAAGTTTTTTAACAGAATACTCAGATGAGTTGTGTTCTGATGGCCACCATAATTGTAATGGTGGTTGTATATTCAATAATAAGAATGGAGTTTACAAGGCAATTAAATTATGATATTTCTAAAACAAACAAACATAAATAGAATTCAAAAATAGAAACTATCAAAAGTAACTAAAATGACAATTAAAAAAACATTACATTATTTTAATACCCTTCCTTAAATGGTCATCATTCTAACAACACTAGAGAAGACATGATGTACAGGTCTTTTGGTCACAAGTGCATAGAAGGTTGCCCCTTTATGATCATGAATGCATAGAAGCTGCCACCTCTTCAGAACGCTCTGCAACATGAGTTTGCTATTGAGAACCTCACTGATGTTGCAAAACTTTTGGAAATGACCAAGATAACCAAAATCCTTCCAACCTGATGGTGGGAAACAAAACTCCCTCCCTATCTCTAGAGATGTCAAGAATAGCTTCTCAAACTAAAACCATGAATGTTGATGGGAAATTGTCAAACCCATGATGTGGTGTTGAGATCGCCCACAAAAAATTGCCTAAATTAAGACAAAAATCAGAGAACCCAACAGTAATTATTTTAGAGAAATATTATAAAACCTAATAATAGTATTTTAGAGGAAAATTTTATAAAACTCAAAAATGATTTTTGAAGAGAAAATCAAAAAAATTAGAAACATTTTTTTAGGAGAAAAAACAATCAAAACCGAGAATGATTTTTAAGGAGAAAAAACAAAAAAAAAGACACAATTTTGAGAAGAAAAATCAATCAAAACCAAACATAATTTTTTAGGAGAAAAATCGATCAAAACTAGATACTAAAACATTAATCGTGATTTTTTGGGGAAAAATTAGAAAACACTCATGCGAAGAAATACCCCACTATTTTTCTGTGAATGATTTGCGCAAAATAAATAAAAAATCGTGATTGTGAAAATCTAGATGCAACCCACCATGATTTTTTCTGGGAAGAAATCAAAAAAGCCTTCATGTCCTCATACTCAGGACACAAAACTTTATTTTTGAATATAAATAATAAAACCCTTGTTTCGAGGAACAAATCCCCAAGGAGCGGTATAGAACAAGAAACCCAGTTGTCGCATAAGCAAAACAATGGCCAAAAAAATAGAATATGGCTACAAGAAGAGCAGTAAGCCATGACCCAGATAAGATCCTCTTGCAATTTGCAAAACTTGACCATAAAAACCTAACTATGAACAAAGAAAGTTGGCTTTGAAATATGTGACATGCAAAAAGAAACACAATA
Organism: Chamaecyparis obtusa; assembly: GCA_027943335.1. Classification (NCBI taxonomy): domain Eukaryota; kingdom Viridiplantae; phylum Streptophyta; class Pinopsida; order Cupressales; family Cupressaceae; genus Chamaecyparis; species Chamaecyparis obtusa. Next base: position 696,709 of record BSBK01002167.1, on the reverse strand, counting down.
CACAGGTTTGAGAGCAAAAATGCCACATTTGTTTATGAAAATGGCACAAAACGACTGCAGTCTACACAAGATAATAAAAAAATGACCCAGAAACTCTTCTTATCGTGAGCCACAACACAAGAAAATGGCCCTCACAAGCTTAAAAATAGATAGGTGAAAAAACCAAAACATTTGAAGGTGTGACAATCTAAAAACAAATGTGAACCAAATCATGTCAAAACCAAAGCCATGAACCACGAACTAGAAGAAAGAAAAATGTGAGCTAAAAATAGAGTTGTGAAACCCAGCAAAATGATGCACGAAAACTCCACTCGAACACGTAAACATAAAATAGGTTAAAAAACCCTTGAAAATTGTGACATTTTATTTTTTCATTTAAAAAAATCCAATAAAGAAGCCTTGAATTTTTAAAAAAAATTGTCAAACTTTTTAAAACCCCATCAACCCGCTTTAATACCATATTATGGTAATTATGTATTCAACAATGAAAACGGAGTTATAATAAATAGGCAATTATATTACGATGTTTCTAAAAGAAATAAATGTAAAGAAAAGTCCAAAATAAAAACTACATAAGATGACCATTAAAGAAACATTACATTATTTTCTCATTAGTGTGAAGTTGTTTAACAAAATGCCTAGATGAGTTGTGCTCTCATGGCCACCGTAATTGTAAATATGCACAAGTAAATTTATTCAAATGGCTTTAGAAAACTTGTCGGGCAATGTACAAGTTTTTGTGTTGGAATTGTTGCAGTCTATGTTGTTGGCGATCATTGTTTTGTCATTGATGTCAACACATGTTTCAGTAAGGAATCTAGAAGTTGCAAATGGACTGGATAGACATGTTACAGAGAATTGTACAGACGGTGTACGGCAACCTAACTCTTATGAGATGAGATTTGTGTAGAACATGTTTACCATCCACGGTTATGTTTATATGTTCATTTGGTCTAGTTATGAATGAATTGGCAAAGACAGGTTACAAGGCCAGTGACTAAGAAACTCACAGAGTTGGTCATAGTATTTACGGTATAACTTCAGTATGAAAATGGATTAAACCTTGTGAGCTTGTAGAATATCACAGAGCACATAGGAGAGTCTACTATGTGATCACAAAGTACTAGTGTGATTGGTGACATCTTCAGTGGCGTGTACTCCAGCGAAGATTTATTTGGAAGTCGACCCAGGAGTGGTAGCGTGTTCTTGAATAATTAAACATGGATTAATGTTGTGACCGACTATTTCATGATTTGTAATTGTTTTAATATTGTTCAGGATGTCGTGTGTATCCTTGCATGGGTCTATGTAATAGTTTGTTTATAGAAGTCCTATAATGGTTGACCCAAGAATTATGTTTGTAATTTGTATATAAGGAAGTCTTTCCTAATAATGATGAATGAGGATTATAATGTGATCTTTTGGGCTGCAGGGACTATTGATGTAGAGAAGAGGATTGTGCATGAAGGCATAAGATTGGAACTGTCTTGGTAGTGGATGTACTGGAATCCAATTTAGGTATATTCATGATAATATTTCTTCAGATCTAGGATAGTGAGTTCTGAAGGTGGATGTAACCTTATTTTGTATTTTAGTCTGTGACCAGTTGTAATACCTTTAATAGGGTTTTGACTCCTAACATGGTCTTTCCTCTAACAAGGACTATACTATTGTAATAATCATCTCCTAACAGGGCTAGAACTCTTATCCGGGTTACTAAACTCTTAGTACTGATTTGTGGGCATCATTCACACTGGGGTTTTTCCCTTTACAGGGTTTTGCTTGAAAACAAATACTGGTGTTATCGTGTTCTTTTATGTTATGATTGTATTGCATTCAATTGAGCATAAGATTATAATTGGAATTAAGTTTAATATGTTTGGAATCAACTGATTCACCCCCCCCTCTCTCAGTTGATTGGGATATTGTTATTCTAAGAATTGATATCAAAGTTGTTGGTCCTGGGAGAGAAAGCTTGACTGCTTGAGGAAAAAGATCCAAGATGTCTTACTTCAAAAAGGAAAGTCTCAAATTTGATGCAGAAAACTTGGATGCATGGAAGGATAAGATGGAGATACACTTGTTCTATTTGGGATTGGATTGCTGGTTAATAACTAAGAAAGATACCACACTCAAGGTTGAAGATGAGTTGGAAGACCCTCTAACAACTTATGAAAAAAAGAAACTATTTTAGTATAACATGATAGCTAGAGAATCATTGATAAGAGCATTATCATAAGGTGAATTCGCTGAGATCGAAGATTTGGATAGAGGACATGATATATGGGAAAGATTGATAGCATTCTATGAAGGATATACATATACTAAAAGAGCCAAACTGTTGAATTGGAGAGAAAGGATGGAATTACTTCAAATGAAAGAAGATGAGACAGTAAGGATGTTTGTTCAAAGGGTCACTGAATGTGTGACAGAAATTAGGAACAATGGAGGAACCTATACTAAAGAAGAATTTATTGCAAAGATACTAAGATCTTTGACACCAGGTTACAAAACTAAAGTGTGTGTTATAGAAGAGATCATTCCATTGACAGAGAACTTCACAAGAGAGATGTTAGTGTCCAAACTAACAACATTTGAGACTACAGAGCTTAAGGAGGCCTTACCAAAGGTAGAGATAGCATTCAAGGTAACTATACATAGAGATAGAGATGCAGGATCAAGTCTTGCAAGTTCTAGTAGATCAAGCAAATACAGTGAAGAACTAATAGAATATGTTGAACAGTGGGAATAGATTGAAAATCTAGAAAATAGTGTGGATGACAAGATTTTAGCCATGATCGCAAGAAGAGAAAGGAAAGGTCAAGGTAAGTTTGATGGAAAATTACTTCTAAAGTTCTTTAATTGCAAAAAGGTTGATCATTTTTCTTCTAGATGTCTAACTAGGGTTCCTAAGCATAAACCTAAGTATGGTAAATACATGAAGGATAAGGAATTCTACTATGTTAATGATGGTGTATCTAATGATGATGATGATGATGATATACTTAGATTTTTTCCAATCAAAGAAAAACCTATCTACGAAGAAAAGGCATTAGTATCTCATGTTGAGAAGAGATTTGATTGGATCATAGATAGTGGGTGTTCACAGCACATGACACGGGATAAGGACAGATTTATTAAAATACAAAAGTATGATGGTGGTGTTGTAGGCTTGGTGACAATGCTTCGAAGATGATTTTTGGAAAAGGATTTATCACTTTGGATGGTAAAACTAATACTGGTGATGTTTTGTTTGTTGATGGTTTGAAACATAATCTATTGAGTGTTGGTCAATTGGTAGACAAGGGTTATCATTTACAGTTCAAGGATGGACATTGTACAATCAAAAGTGCTAAAAGAGATATGATTGCATCTAGTACAAAGACAAAAGGTAATGTCTTTTAGTTGAACCCTACTGAGGTAAGTTGTTTTATTGCTAAAATTGATGATAGTTGGTTGTGGCATAGAAGGTTTTGTCACATAAAATTTGATAACATTATAAAGACAAGTAACATTAATGTGATCAGATATCTACCTACTATTGTGAAGCCAACTAACACAACATGCATAGAATGTGTGATGGGAAAACAATCAAGGGGTAGCTTTCATAGCAAGGCTTTTCAAGCTAGAAATAAGTTGGATCTTATTCATACAGACCTATTTGGACCTACTCAAAACAAGTCATACTTTGGAGACAGCTATTTCATACTCTTTATTGATAATTATTCTAAGATGATGTGGGAAGGATTTCTTAGAGAGAAATCAGAGGCTTTTGATAAATTCAAGTTCTTTAAAGCAAAAGTAGAGACAGAGAAAGGTTCAAGGATCATATGCTTGAGATCAGATAGAGGTGTTGAATTCACATTAGGTGAATTTAATGCTTTCTACGAAGAACGTGGTATATTAAGGCAGACATTTTCACCTAGGACACCACAGCTAAATGGTGTAGCTAAGAGAAGAAACAAGTTAGTTCTTGATGTTGTGAGGACTATGTTAATTGAGGGAAGAGTTGCACATATGCATTGGAGAGAGGCAATCAACACCATAGTGTATACAATGAATAGAGTTAAGATCAGAGATGGTACTGATAAGACACCCTATGAGTTATGGTATGGTCATACTCCTGTTAATTATTTCAAAAAAATTGGTAGTAAATATTACATTAGAAGGGATGATAGCATAGAAAATTTTTATGCAAGGAGTGATGAAGGTATATTCCTTGGATATTCCACAAAAAAAAAGGCATATATAGTTATAATTTGAGAATAAGGAAGATGATTGAAAGTGCCAATGTTAGGGTTGATGAAAAGTTTCAGGTATAGAAAAGAACTTGTGAGTTCAATCCTGATGACCCAAACTGGTTTAGATGTGAAGAAAGACTAATTCAGAATCATCAGAATTAGAATCAAGAAGAGCAAGGTCAGCAAAAAGATCAGGATCAGTCACAAGAAGTTTTGATGACAAATAATGGCACATATATGAATCTGTATGAGAAAATAGAAATGTCTAGGACACCTAAAAATGTTGTGAGGGATCATCCTCAGGATCAGATCATTGGAGATAGAAGAAGGGACACCAGGACAAGGTCGCAAATCAGAGATGCAATTTGTTTAATTTCATAGGTTGAACCAACGACCCCTGTAGAAGCATGCAAACATGAGTCATGGATCAAGGCAATGCGAGAAGAATTGGATCAGATAGAAAAGAAAAAAACTTGAGAATTGGTTCCCAAACCTAAAGATAAGAATCTTATTGGCACAAAATGGGTATTCAGAAATAAGATGAATGAAGATGGTGTTGTGACCATAAACAAAGCTAGATTGGTATGCAAAGTATATTCACAACAAGAAGGAATTGACTTTGGGGAAACTTTTGCACCAATTGCAAGGTTGGAGGTAGTTAGGTTACTCTTAGTCTATATTGCATATAAGAAATTCAAGGTCTATCAGATGGATGTCAAGTCAGCATTTCTTAATGGTGATTTAGAAGAAGAGGTTTACATTGAGCAACCTAATGGTTTTCCTCTATCACGTAATGAAGACATGGTTTGCAAATTGAAGAAGGCACTATATGGTCTGAAACAAGCACCTAGAGCTTGGTATGCTAGATCAGACAGGTCTCTGCTACTTCTTGGTTTCAAAAGAGGTAATGCAGATTGCAACTTGTACTTGAGATGTAATGATGAAGGTATTTTGATAGTAGAAGTTTTTGTTGATGACATTATCTTTGGAAGTAACGATGTTATGAGTAATAAGTTTGCAGAAGAAATGAAGAGTGAATTTGAGATATCTATGATAGGGGAGATAAAGTTCTTCCTCGGGCTGCAAATAAATCAGAGTAAGAATGGAATTTTCATATCTCAGTCCAAGTATCTTAAGGAGCTGCTAAAGAAATTTGGCACGGATGATAGTAAACCAGTTGGAACTCCTATAGTAACAGGGAATAATTTATCTACTTCAGATGAGACAAAAAGTATAGCTCAAACATAATACATATCTATGATAGGAGGTCTTCAGCATCTGACACATACTAGACCTAATATCGCAAGTGCAGTTGGAATTGTTGCTAGACTCCAAGAAGATTCAAAGGAAACACATCTTGTTGCAGTAAAAATGATATTCAAATACCTAAAAGCCATAGATGATTTTGGTCTATGGTATGATAGGTCAAAAGACTTCACATTAGAAGCATACACTGATGCAGATTGGGCAAGCAATATAATTGACAAGAAGAGCACAAGTGGAGGAGCCTTTTTTAATTGGAAAAGGTTAGTTTCCTGGTTAAGAAAGAAGTGGGATTGTATAGCTCAGTCAACAGTTGAATCAGAGTATGTCGCTACTGCAATTAATTACACAGATTGTTTGGATGAAACAGATGATGAAGGACATTGGTGTGAATCTTGGTGAACCTGTTAGTACTTAAATCTGCAGATTATCAAGTACTCATATACTCCCAATGGACATAATCTAACAAAATGCAAACACTAAGGTATTAAGGTTAGAAAACCTTCTTCACTTCGAGTATGAATACTCAAGCGGGTATACCTATATCAATTCACTGTTTAACTGAGCTCTGAATTGTGAACTAGCTCCTTCATTGCTCTGTCCCTGCTTCCAAACTCAACTTAATAAGATGAGAGAACTCTAAGTATGGCCCATATTATCCTGATACACAATATAATGATAGAAATCATGAAAGCAGCAACATGAAACAATGGTTTAAGGATATTCATCCTTCTTCTTTTTAGAGTTAAACTCAAGGAAGGTTAACCTCATTCAGTGCTTCTACAAAGCATTACAAAACACATCCATGAACTTGTCATAGAATGATTTAGATTATGATTGTACTAGTAAAGTAAAATGAAAAAATTATTTGTATTTTGGGTGGCAAATAAATGTAAATGGATCTAGAACCAGTGCCTTATCCACTTGGGCATCAAAGTCAAACCCTACCTCCACATATATCTATCAAAACAAAAATATTGAAACTCAAATGACATGCCTAACATACCATCCTTTTAATTTCTACAACTGTCATCAAATTCATACATGGATTATTAATTCCCAGAGACCTCCCTTAAGATTTTACTCTTTCCTTGAAAGAAACTTAAGCTTAACCCCTATATTCACCTTGTGAATAATGTATTCAAAATGCCTTGCAATCTAAATACATAAGAAAACTAAAACACTGCATACATAAAGACAATAAAATGTTAGTAACAGAGCTCCAATATTTTGTATTAATGGTCAAAATGTGTTGATACAGTATCTTCTCATTTAAAGAAAATAAGGCTTTGTATTCAGAACCTTTCTTACAGAGTATTTTTTCCACCTTTCCAATGAACAAAGACTTGCTACTTATACTAATCAGCCATCTTGGAATCCTCGAAAGGATGCAACAAGCTTCAGATGGCTGTTAAAAGATCTTGCACTAAAAACAAGATTACAAACTGACAAAGTTGTTTGTAACAACAGATTACAAATATCTATTTCCAACAATCTTGTAGGTGGCACGTTTGTCTAAGGATATTTCAGAGCAGTTGCTAAATTTGTTGCATGAATGATGACTGCCATCCAGCTAACTTACATCATCCTCTGTTTGAAACTGTTCTTCCTCAAATTCTGGATCAGGTTCCATGTGTACTCTATTCTTCTTCCTCCTTTTCTTGCTACAAATCTTCAAAATGGATTGTTAGGAAGAGCGTCAAAATCTTGTAACAGCTCCAAAGGGTAATTCAACTTTGGCCAGGTGTCATATTCGGGCCTATGATAACTTCCTTGACATCTTTCTCCTTTTTTACTTTGATCTTCAAGGGTTTGGAGTACTAACACCTGCCGCTTCTTCAAAATCAATGCTCTCCAAACTATTTGAGGGTTCACTTAACCTGAACACCTTCCTGATTTCTTCAGTAGAAACTTTAATCAATAATACTCCCTTTGCATCCCTAACTTCTTTAGTGATTGGATCATAACTCTTTGCAACCTGGGTCATCAAATCTACATCTAAAAAGACATCGGGCACGACAAGTTTTCCTAGGTCAAACTGCCATATATTGCTTGCAGGGTGAGGGGCATTTCTCTGACTAAAACCTACTTTGAATAATTCCAATCCTGTGATATCAGAGTCACCTCTTGCGTTGATTGTACCAATTTTGGCCTCTCTAATAAAACTTGTTGTGTCATATAAACCCTCCGCTATTTTTACCCTAGGGTCTTTGGGAATCAAACTCTTGGTTTTCACCAGGGTAGTGGAAGAGCCGGGAAGTAATTGCAATAAGTCCTCGTGCAAACCTCTTTCACTATACTCAATTTTACCCGACAATTCTTTCCTTGGTGCCATTTTAAGGTTTATCTTTAAAAGAAATCTTTGCAAGATAGACAAAATACAGAACTGTGATTCTTTTAGTAAGGAAGCAATTCGCACAAGTATTTCACCAACCTTTTTTTTTCAAAAACCACCGGGGAATAGCAGCCAGTCCTCGTAATTCTTCACGCCTGAGTCTCTGCAAATTTTTGATCTCTTTGTGCTTCTGAGAGTGCACAAAATTCTGATATATGAGCCATTAAAGCAGTCATGTCAACAATTAATTTAGCACGATTGAAACAATTACTCCTCCGGAAGAGCAAACTGTCACTTCTCAACAGGAAACTTCAAATTTGCGTCACTTTATCTCCAATTTGAATTAGAACCGTTGATCCTCATTAGCAGATGATCTAACGGCCTGTCGCATGATCGCATAGCGTGAAAATCACTCATGCGAACATGCGACTAACCGTCACGCTACCTCTCTATTTTTGGCAGTCTCTTATAACTTCCACCGTTAAGACAAAATGTTATTTGCCTGATCGCGTAGCTTAAAAGAAGCTTATGCAAACATGCGAAAACTCGTTAGCATTTATCACCGTCATTGTCTTCCTTCAAATATCCGGTCCCACCTCGCCTTTGTCAATAAAGAAAAATCCACGCTTGCAACACCTGGCAAATTGTCAGGTACTTTCTTTCTTTCCGAGCACTGGAATCTACTGATACTAGCCAATGAGAAAACATTATTCATGCACATCTGTCAAAAATTCCACCTGAGAATCGTGCTTGGTTTAATTCAAGATCAACGGCTTGTCACATGATCGCATAGGCTTCTAAGATCCCATGCGATTATACGATAGCCATCTGATCTTCCCCTTATTGCTTTTCAAACTTTGGAGATTCCTCTGTCACCGACCCCACTATCCTTTACAAATAAAAGGCTGCCACTTGTGAAATACTTGTCAATGGTCCCACCTTGTTTCCGCATCAAGCTTCATTATAAAATCAACGGTTATTTCGCATGTTCGCATGGCTTGGAAATATTCCATGCGAACACGCGACCGCCATTAGATCTTCTTTAAAGATTCACAGTTGAATGAAACTCGAAACATTAGAATACAAGGTAATTAGGACATAGGATATGTTATTTATATCACCAGGGTTCTAGACTTAGGAAAAGATATAACCCCCGCGTGAAAAATAAATGCATGTGCTCTTTAATGAACTTAAGTGACTTAAAAAATAACGCTCAAAAAGAAATGAGGAGAATGACTTAGGGTTTATTTGAAAATGGAAAACATTTTAGGGTTTTTGACATGAATTCAAAATTCTTCAAAGACAAGACCTAGGGTAAGGATTTTTGAAGTGGGCTATGACAATTTTTTGAAGAAATTTCGACACCTGTACCTAGGAAAACTTCACAGACCAGAGGACTAAACCAACGTTCGGACAAAAACCTTAGAAAATTAAGAATATACCCAACAGTGGCTCTATCTAAGGATGCTTGATTGCAAAATCATAGCAAGAACTTACGAATCTCTGGGAGGCAGACCACAAAACCTTAACCTAAAATAGGAAATAAACACACAATAGAAACAAACACACCTATACATATATACAAACCTACTGTGGATGGAAAAGAATTAGCTGAAGAAAAATTTCAGGAACTGTCCATACACTAGCAATTCCTGCTTTTCACCATCCAAATTTTTCAGAAAGTATGAATCCTTACCATGGGTTTGATGAACAATATAAGGTCCCATCCACAAAGACTCAATTTTTTTGTGTTTCCCTTTATCTTCAGCCTTGGCATTCCATTGAAGAACCATATCACCAGGCTGGAATTTTCTCATAGTTGCTCTCTTATCAAAAAGATACTTCATTTTTTGCTGCAACTTCACATTTTCTCTTTGTCCTTCCCTCCTAATCTCATCCAATTCAATCAGCTGAACCATTCTATCCTATACTGGATCACTGATTTCCATATCCTCTTCTTGCATAAACTTATAGATTGGAAGGAAATTATTTACTGGAAACCTTGATTTTGCACCATATACCATCTCAAAAGGGGACTTACCAGTAGCCCTCTTCTCAAAAATTCTATTAGCCCATAGTGCTAACTTTAATTTTACATGCTAGCTTCTCTTATTCTTTTCCAGGGTTTTCTTCAGAATCTACAAAATACTCTTGTTGCTGGATTCAGCCTGTCCATTGGCCTGTGGATGATAAGGGGATGAATAAGACAATACTATGCCCATTTCTGAGCAAAAATCAATGATCTCCTGTGACCTGAAGCTCATAGCATTGTCAACAACCAATTTAACAGGGACACCAAATCTAGTAATTATATTGTTCATCAAAAATTCAATTACAATAACACTGGTTGCCCTTTTGGTTGGAATGGCTTCAATCCATTTGGTGAAATAATCAGTAGCCACCAAAATGTGACTATGTCCCCCACTAGATCTCTCAGAGAACTCTCCAATAAAATTCATACCCCACATTGCAAAAGGAGCTTCTGCAACAATAGGATTCAATAACAGTGCACCTGAGAACTTCAATTTTTTAGAAAACCTTTGACAAGGTTCACATTTTCTCACATAAGAATGAGTGTCTTTGAACAATATAGGCCAATAGTATCCTGTCCTTAAGATTTTATGAGCTGTTGACCAGGCAGAATGATGTCCTCCACACATTCCAGAGTGCATTTCCTTCAACACTTTCTTTGATTGGTACTTATCCAGACAAAAGAGTAAAATGCCATCATTATCCTTCCAGTACAAATCACCCTGGATCAGCACATATCTCTGAGCTTGCAATCTCAAGCTCCTTCTTTGATTATCATTCATTTCAAGTGGACACTTAGCATTTTTAATAAAATAAATAACATCCTTGTACCAAGGTTGCATTTCAATACTAGTAATCATATCAATATTAGCAGCAACATTATTTACCTGGACAAGGTCCATATTTTCCTCAGTCATTAACTTAGCAAGTCCCAATCCTCTTATCAATTTGGTAATATGAATTTCAAGGTCAAACTCTTGAATCCTGTTTATCCATTTACACCTCTTTCCTGTGACTTCACTCTATGTTAGGATATCCTTTACTGCAGCATGAGGCACATAAGCATTAACCTTTACACAGACCAGATATGGTCTAAAAGCTTTGATTGCCTTCACAAGTGCATAGGCTTGCTTTTCCATTAGTTCATAATTTAATTCAGCAGATTGTAATGACTTGCTAAAAAAAGCTATAGGATGCTCATATCCTTCTTGATCTTTTTGTAAAAGGATAGCTACAATAGTATGAAAAGATGCAAAAGAAAATTAAGAAATTGTTTTCAAGTAATCAGGTGATACCAAAATCGGGGCCTCTTGAATTGCTTGTTTGATTCTTACAAAAACTTGTTGATCTTCAAGGTTCCAATCAAACATCACTTCCTTCTTTAGGAACTTCACTATGGGCTTGACCAATTCTGCAAAGTTAGCAATAAATCTTCTTACAAAATTAATTTGTCCCAAGAATGACTGCACACCTTTTATGTTCTTTGGTGGAGGGACCTTTTTAATTGCTTCTACTCTTTCAGGATCAATCCTGACTCCTTCTTTTGACACTATGTGTCCAAGTAACTTCCCTTCTGTCACAGCAAACTTACACTTTTTGGGATTCAAAGACACACCAAATTCTAAGGCCTTAAGAATGACCTTCTCCAAATGGGAACAATGATCATCAGCTTTCTTGGAATAAGCAATGAGATCATCCTAATAAACAACCATTAAAACATTTATCAACTCCTCAAATGCAACATCCATGGCTCTCTGAAATGTTGCTCCAGCATTTTTCAGACCAAAAGCCATGCGAACATATACATATGTTCCCCATGGGGTTGTGAAGGCTGTCTTAAATTGCTCTGATTCTTTGACCAACACTTGATTATATCCCAAGAAACCATCCATCATTGACAAGAGTTATCATCCGGTCACCCTATGCAGCATGGCCTCCATATTTGGCAATCCATAATTGTCCTTGAGCGAAGCCACATTCAAGTTCCTAAAATCAACACAGAGCCTAATGTCACCATTCTTTTTCCTTACTGGCAAAAGATTGGAAAACCATGTAGAATGCCTAATTGGCTCAATGATACCAGCATCCCTCAATTTTGTCAACTCAACTTGCATCTTAGTGGCTAGTAAAGGGTTAATGGGCCTCTGCTTTTGTCTAAAAGGCTTAGCTTCTTCTTTTAAAGGAATTTCATGCTAAAATAGGTCAGCCCTATAAGCTTTGAGGTCATCATAAGACCAAGCAAACACAGATTTATATTTTTTTCAAAAGTCTAATCAAGTTTCCTCTAATCGCTACTCATTTTCTTGCCAATGTACACCATCTAGGGGAAATTTTCAGATCCTAGGTTTATTTCCTCTAAGTCCTCCATTTTAGCATTAGACTTCTGAGACAAAAAACCATCATTTATTTTGAACATTCCTTCCAATTCTACTAACCCTTTAGGTATGTGGTTGGATGTCAATTGCACTATCTCATTCCCCATGATGCATTCTTTTCCCTCAACACACTGTTGTATCTCATTGAAATCTATTTGCTGACCATCATATTGATCAAGGCCTTGAATGAACCTAAGGATATCAAGGTCATCCTCAAAAACTTGCCAATTGTATACATTATCAGGCACAACAGGCCTAGTTTTGACCTCTAACATAGACACACCAGTGAGGGTTATGTCTTCACTCTTAAGGGAAACATTTGCAAGAAAATCTGCCATGATATTATTGGATCTTTCTACCCAAAGCAAATTGAAAGCAACAAAAAACTCTAGTCTATCCCAAACAGCATGTTTATACAGTTTCAATTTTTCATCCTTGGAAGCATACTGAGATCTTACTTGGGCTATAATGAGTTGGGAATCACCATGGACTTTCAAAAATTTAATACCATGCTTTATAGCTACATCCAATCCCAATATTAAAGCCTCATACGCAGCAATATTATTGGTACATTGAAAAGTCAGCAAAAATGAGTATTTAAATGTAATACCTAATGGGGAAATGAATATAACACCAACTCCTGATCCTTCCTTGGAGCATCCACCATCAAAGAACATTTGACAAAGCCCATCTTGCTGCAAAACTAGTTCATCCACAATTGGATCTGTGTTTCTCATTTGAGGCACTACCTCTTCAATCACAAAATTGCTCATGTCAATATCTACAAAACAATTTAGATCCTCTAGAGCAACCACTTCAATCATGACTGAAGAACGGGGCTCCCTATACAACTTTACTTCAGTTCCATTTATTGGGATGGTAGCATATGACAAATCTAGTTGCAACTTTCCACCCACTACTGCAGCCCATTGTCTTGACAATAACATGCCATAATGAGGTTTTGTATCAACAACAACCACATCCATTTTATATGTGGCTTCTGGGAATGCAGCAATCTTCACTTCAATTCCAATCAAGGTCCCTACAATAGGTATTGCCCTATTTTCCATGGCATAACACCTTCCACTAGATGTATTGACCTACAACCCTAACTCCTTCATCACTTGATAACGCATTACAGTTGTAGCGGCGCCAGAATCAATCATACAATTTTTTAGCAAACAATTATTTACAAGCAAAGTAATGTAGAAAGGATTGATAGAAGAGGGTTCTTGTGTCACAATAGTCCCAACACATACATCAGAGATGTCATTAATTGCAATTGGCTTGTCCAGGGATTTCCCTTCCTCTTGTAAAATAGGATTAGTTCTCTGCTCACTTATGAGAGCCAAAGCTGCTACTTTGTGCTCCTCTATTTTAAGCATCTCAAGAAAAGGGATGGAAACCTTCATTTGGGACAAGGCATGTCTCATATCAAAAGTAGGGGAGTCAGTACAAAAATCAGGGTAATCCTTTGACCTACCAAATTTCCTCTTCACCTTGTCAGCAATAACTTCTTGTTTCCTTTTCTTTTCAGCTTCAAACCCTTCATCTTTACTATTTACAACATTATGCTTTGGGGAATCCTTATCTTGAGGGCTACTCTTAACAAACACTGATCTAGGGACTCCCTGCTCATTATCCACCTTTCTGTTCCTCAAATTGTATGAGGATTTTGCTTGAGTAATAGCAACCACAGTTAAACCCTTGATCTCTTCTTCACTGGGCTTTCTCCATTGTCTTTCATCTGGCCCAGATTCTACCATATGAGTCTTACAATCATCATTATCAAACTCTTCCTGGTCAGATTGAGTAAAAATTTGTTGTTCATAGTCAGATAAAATCTTCCTCTTATGATCAACATCAAGGCAAATAAATTCATCATCTGAGGACTCAAGGTCCCCCATTAGTTCAGTAGTGAACATGTTAATAGCAGGCTTTTCAGATCCTTCATAATCTCCTGCATATGAATCATTGGCCTCTTCTCCCAAAGCCTGAGCAACAGCACACTGGAATGGTGAGTGGGGCATATTCCAAGCCACACACTAAGGGGTACTTTCCACATTATGTGCTATGTTTTTCTTCAAAGGGTCTGGTGTATCTCTTCCCTTTTGGGGTTCATTATTATCAGGAACAGGCCTCCCATCTTTCCAATTTGTTTTGTAAGGCATATCTCTTAAGTTAGGGGCCTTGTCCTGCCTTTGATAAGGAGGTCTCACATCTTGAAAGTTTCTACCACCTTTATCAAACCTTGCTGGGAAATCTTTAGTGTTACCAGGTCCTTTGTCCATTCTGTCCTCTTCTTTGGATGGCCTTGCTGGTTGTGGCCTGGTCTCTTTCCATAGTCTACCCTCATCCCTCTTGTACATTTGGCCAGATGCCTTTCGATTACTCTCAATATTTATGGCCAACTTAAAAGCATCTCTAAGGGTATAGGGATTCTTGTCTCTCAAAAGGTAAGACATCTTACCATCCATAGAATTGAAATAAGTTGTCATGCAGACTGCATCATCTAGCCTCAATACTTGGAACAGTTTATACATAGCCTTTTGGAATCGTCTATTAAACTCTGACATGCTCTCATTGTAATGTTTCTTGATATTATTGAACTCATTGAGCATGTAGCTGGAGTTCACATGTTTTGCATATTGCTCTTTAAAACATCTGACAAATTCTTCCCAAGATGCAATACTGTTCTCAGGTAGACCCCTGTACCAATCTCGGGCATCCTCAATCAATGATTGAACAAAGAGCTTCATTATGACATCTTCATGTTCAATCTCATAATCATTTACCTTATCTGTGAAAAAATTCAGATGCTCTTCACAGGTGATAACATTATTCCCAGTAAATAATGGGATCTTCTATCTAATTTCATTGGGGACAGCATTAGGTTGACCAGGAATACCATCAAAAAATAGAGGCCTATATCTATCCAAGTGAACTGGTCTTCTTTGGATATTTGGTTGATTCAAGGTAGTTGCAACATTTTGATAGGGTACAGTTCCCACTATACCACTAGCTACAAGGGGAACTTGATTAGGAACTGGTCCAAGTAATATTTGTCCAGGGTGAAAGGCTTGAGCATTTGGAAGTGAAGTATTGGGCTGACTGAATGAAGTTGTTCCTATGGTGATAGGGACAAAAGTACTAGCAGATGTGTTCATGTTAGCATGTAGGAAGGCAATCTTCCTCTTCATTTCATCAGCAGTAGCCTCTAACTCAAGTTTCTTCAGTTGAATAGCCAAATCTTCCTTTGCTTTTCTAGCCTTCTCCAAGTCTATACTTGTTTGAGAAGGTACATTAGGAGGAGCCATAATTTTCTTGGGCTCATTAATATTTATACCCACCAATTTTTATTTTCCCTTATCAGGGATTTCTTTGGGAGCAGTTATAATCTCCTTGTTTCTCTGGATTTCAGAGGGATTCAATTGCCTTAAGACATGACATGTTCCCTCAAATTCACCTTGTTTAGGTTTAGTATCCTGAGCCTACTTTCTCAAATCTTCCATGTCACCAAATAAGTCCTTATTTAAACCTTGAACATCTTGGTTTAAATCAATAACTTGGGTCTCATTTTTCTTGGTTCTCTTAACAAGTTCCTGCCTCTCTATGAGCAAATCACAGATTTGTTGTTCCCTCACTTTTACCCTATTTGCAATCTTAGCAAGTTGTTCACTCTCCTTTTTTCTTAAAGCAATCACCTCTTCTCTCAACTTCTCAAAATCATAGGAGGTGGTCTCAGTAGCAGAGGTTTCTTCTGGTTGTTCCAGAGTTTCTCTCACGGGGAAATAACCTGCTTCTGTGACCTCTATGATTACTTCTTTCTGCATATGCACACTTGGTGTAACCCTGTTGACATGTTCGGGATCATCAGAAGAGGATGAAGATTCATGAGGAAGTGGGACATGAGATCTTTCTCGAGAAGGGCCTTGGGAACTAGCAGTATTGTGACCTCTTCTAGACCATTGTTTCCTACTTGGTGTATGGAGCTCATCACACATATTATCTTCTGGGTGATCCTTGTAGTAAGACCTAGCGTATCTTGGTCGACTCATGGTATAACACAACAATTTTAGCAAAATTTGCAACAATTAGCAACTGGTAACACATATTTTAGAGTCGCCACCCACTATTAAGCAGGAAATGAAATTATTTTATGCTGGTCTACAAACACGCAATAGACAGGATTTGCACTAACCTATTGCAAGCTATTCAGAAGTCCCCAGCACAGTCACCATTTTTGTTAGTGCTTAAATCTGCAGATTATCAAATACTCATATACTCCCAACGGACATAATCTAACAAAATGCAAACACTAAGGTATTAAGGTTAGAAAACCTTCTTCACTTCGAGTATGAATACTCAAGCGGGTATACCTATATCAATTCATTGTTTAACTGAGCTCTGAATTGTGAACTAGCTCCTTCATTGCTCTGTCCTTGCTTCCAAACTCAACTTAATAAGATGAGAGAACTCTAAGTATGGCCCATATTATCCTGATACACAATATAATGATAGAAATCATGAAAGTAGCAACATGAAACAATGGTTTAAGGATATTCATCCTTCTTCTTTTTAGAGTTAAACTCAAGGAAGGTTAACCTCATTCAGTGCTTCTACAAAGCATTACAAAACACATCCATGAACTTGTCATAGAATGATTCAGATTATGATTGTACTAGTAAAGTAAAATGAAACAATTATTTGTATTTTGGGTGGCAAATAAATGTAAATGGATCTAGAACCAGTGCCTTATCCACTTGGGCATCAGAGTCAAACCCTACCTCCACATATATCTATCAAAACAAAAATACTGAACCTCAAATGACATGCCTAACATACCATCCTTTTAATTTCTACAACTATCATCAAATTCATACATGGATTATTAATTCCCAGAGACCTCCCTTAAGATTTTACTCTTTCCTTGAAAGAAACTTAAGCTTAACCCCTATATTCACCTTGTGAATAATGTAATCAAAATGCCTTGCAATCTAAATACATAAGAAAACTAAAACACTCCATACATGAAGACAATAAAATGGTAGTAACAGAGCTCCAATATTTTGTACTAATGGTCAAAATGTGTTGATACAGTATCTTCTCATTTAAAGAAAATAAGGTTTTGTATTCAGAACCTTTCTTACAGAGCATTTTTTTCACCTTTCTAATGAACAAAGACTTGCTACTTATACTAATCAGCCATCTTGGAATCCTCGAAAGGATGCAACAAGCTTCAGATGGCTATTAAAAGATCTTGCACTAAAAACAAGATTACAAACTGACAAAGTTGTTTGTAACAACAGATTACAAATATCTATTTCCAACAATCTTGCAAGTGGCACCTTTGTCTAAGGATGTTTCAGAGCAGTTGCTAAATTTGTTGCATGAATGATGACCACCATCCGGCTAACTTACATCATCCTCTATTTGAAACTGTTCTTCCTCAAATTCTAGATCAGGTTCCATGTGTACTCTATTCTTCTTCCTCCTTTTCTTGCTACAAATCTTCAAAATGGATTGTTAGGAAGAGCGTCAAAATCTTGTAACAGCTCCAAAGGGTAATTCAACTTTGGCCAGGTGTCATATTCGTGCCTATGATAACTTGCTTGACATCTTTGTCCTTTTTTACTTTGATCTTCAAGGGTTTGGAGTACTAACACCTGCCGCTTCTTCAAAATCAATGCTCTCCAAACTGTCTGAGGGTTCACTTAACCTGAACACCTTCCTGATTTCTTCAGCAAAAACTTTAATCAATAATACTCCCTTTACATCCCTAACTTCTTAAGTGATTGGATGATGACTCTTTGCAACCTAGGTCATCAAATCTACATCTAAAAAGACACCGGGCATGACAAGTTTTCCTAGGTCAGACTGCCATATATTGCTTGCAGGGTGAGGGGCGTTTCTCTGACTAAAACTTACTTTGAATAATTCCAATCCTGTGATATCAGAGTCACCTCTTGCATTGATTGTACCAATTTTGGCCTCTCTAATAAAACTTGCTGTGTCATATAAACCCTCCACTATTTTTACCCTAGGATCTTTGGGAATCAAACTCTTGGTTTTCACCGAGGTAGTGGAAGAGCCGGGAAGTAATTGCAATAAATCCTCGTGCAAACCTCTTTCACTATACTCAATTTTACTCGACAATTCTTTCCTTGGTGCCATTTTAAGGTTTATCTTTAAAAGAAATATTTGCAAGATAGACAAAATACAGAACTGTGATTCTTTTAGTAAGGAAGCAATTCACACAAGTATTTCACCAACCTTTTTTTTTCGGAAACCACCGGGGAATAGCAGCCAGTCCTCGTAATTCTTCACGCCTGAGTCTCTGCAAATTTTTGATCTCTTTGTGCTTCTGAGAGTGCACGAAATTCTGATATATGAGCCATTAAAGCAGTCACGTCAACAATTAATTTAGCACGATTGAAACAATTACTCCTCTGGAAGAGCAAACTGTCACTTCTCAACGGGAAACTTCAAATTTACATCACTTTATCTCCAGTTTGAATTAGAACCATCAATCCTCATTAGCAGATGATCTAACGGCCTGTCGCATGATCGCATAGCGTGAAAATCACTCATGCGAACATGCGACTAACCGTCACATTACCTCTTTGTTTTTGGCAGTCTCTTATAACTTCCACCGTTAAGACAAAATGTTATTCGCATGATCACGTAGCTTAAAAGAAGCTTATGCGAACATGCAAAAACCCGTTAGCATTTATCACCGTCATTGTCTTCCTTCAAATCACCAGTCCCACCTCGCCTTTGTCAATAAAGAAAAATCCACGCTTGCAACACCTGGCAAATTGTCAGGTACTTTCTTTCTTTCTGAGCACTGGTGTCTGCTGATACTAGCCAATGAGAAAACATTATTCATGCACATCTGTCAAAAATTCCACCTAAGAATTGTGCTTGGTTTAATGCAAGATCAATGGCTTGTCGCATGATCGCATAGGCTTCTAAGATCCCATGCGATTATACGACAACCGTCTGATCTTCCCCTTATTGCTTTTCAAACTTTGGAAATTCCTCTGTCACTGGCCCCACTATCCTTTACAAATAAAAGGTCGCCACTTGTGAAATACTTGTCAGTAGTCCCACCTTGTTTCCGCATCAAGCTTCATTATAAAATCAATGGTTATTTCGCATGTTCGCATGGCTTGGAAATATTCCATGCGAACACGCAACCGCCGTTAGATCTTCTTTAAAGATTCACATTTGAATGAAACTCGAAACATTAGAATACAAGGTAATTAGGACATAGGATATGTTATTTATATCACCGGGGTTCTAGACTTAGGAAAAGATATAACCCCCGCGTGAAAAATAAATGCATGTGTTCTTTAATGAACTTAAGTGACTTAAAAAGTAACACTCGAAAAGAAATAAGGAGAATGACTTAGGGTTTATTTGAAAATGGCAAACATTTTAGGGTTTTTGACATGAATTCGAAATTCTTCAAAGACAAGACCTAGGGTAAGGATTTTTGAAGTGGGCTATGACAATTTTTTAAAGAAATTTTGACACCTGTACCTAGGAAAACTTCACAGACCAGAGGACTAAACCAACGTTTGGACAAAAACCTCAGAAAATTAAGAATATACCCAACAGAACCAATTATTATACATTGTGACAACACAAGTATAGTAAATATGTCAAAGAACCCTGTGATGCACTCAAAAACTAAGCATATTTCAATCATCATTTTTTAAGGGATAAAGTGAAAGAGAAAGAGGTGAAGCAGGAATATGTAAGCACAAAGGAGAAAATTGCAAACATCTTCACCAAACCACTGAACAAAGATACCTTTGAATATCTTGGAGGTAGGCTTGGGTTAGAACCCCACCTAAAAGAAATTAAGGAAATGTAGTAGTGCACAAGTCCATTAGCAATCAGAGCTATATCATTTGTGGACTTGATGCAGAGGTCTACTCCTTAGGGGGAGTAATGGTTTGACCATATCTTATCAGATCAAGGTGATCTTGCACCTAATGGTTGAACATCTTGAAGATTTGAAGAAGATACACCTAGCAAATAATGTCTATAATGGCATCATTTTCCATTGATGTCAAAGGGGGAGAGATATTGGTGAAAAACCCTTGTTGGTTTAGGGGGAGCCTTGAAGAAGGATATTGTGAAGGTTGTGAAAGGCTACTTTTGAGTTGATGGTTTTTCACATATGTTGTCATCAATGTCAAAAGGGGAGATTGTTAGAATTTTTGCAGTCTATATTGTTGGCATTCATTGTTTTGTCATTGATGTCAACACATGTTTCAATAAGGAATCTAGAAGTTGCAGACATACTAGATAGACAGGTTACAGAGAATTGTACGGACAATGCACAATGACGTAGCTCCTGCGAGCTAAGATTTGTGTAGAACATATTTACCATCCACGGTTATGTTTGCATATGTTTATATGCTCATTTTCTCTAGTTATGAATGAATTGGCAAAGACTGGTTACGGGGTGAGTGACTAAGAAACTCACAGAGTTGGTCACATTTTTTGCAATATAACATTATTACATAAATGAATTAAACCTTGAGAGCTTGGGGAATATCATAGGACACATAGGAGAGTCTACTATGTGATCGCAAAGTACTAGTGTGATTGGTGACCACATCTGTGGCGTGTACTCCAATGAAGATTTATTTGGAAGTTGACCCAGTAGTGGTAGCGTGTTCTTGAATAATTAAACATGGATTAATGTTGTGATCAACTATTTCATGATTTGTACTTGTTGTAACACTGTTAAGGATGTTGTCTATATCCTCGCATAGGTCTATGTAATATTTTGTTTATAAGAGAGGTCATATAATGGCTGACCCAAGAATTATGTTTTTAACTCGTATATAAGGAAGTCTTTTCTTATAATCATGAACGAGGATTATAATGTGAGCTTTCGGGCTGCAAGCACTACTAATGTAGAGCAAAGGATTGTGCATTAAGGCACAAGGTTGGAATTGTCTTGGCAGTGGATGTACTAGAAGTCAGTTCAGGTATTCATGATAATATTTGTTCAAATCTAGGATAGTGAGTTTTGAAGGTGGATATAACCTTCTCTTGTATTTCAGTTTCTGACCAATTGTAATACCTTTAATAGGGTTTTGACTCCTAACAGGATCTGTCCTCTAACAAGGATTGTACTATTGTAATAATTAGCTCCTAACAAGGCTAGAACTCTTAATTGGGTTACTATAATCTTAGTACTAATTTTTGGGCATCTAGTGTAGGAGCACCCACAATAAACTCAACAAATAATGTTCATCAAAGTCCTAAGAACATCTAGTTTAGGTTAGATCTTCTATCTAGGCATCTAGACCAAGTGTGTAAGACCTAGTTCCAAGATTGGCATAACTATAAGCCCTTGGTCACTATGGTCAAAGGTTGTCAGAAGGCATAAAATCTTAGGATTTTTGTTCTTTTCATATTTTTAATACTTTAAATCCATGTTGGATCACTAGATTAGGTCTAGACCAAGTTTGGTCACCTAGAATGCAAAATTGCAAAAATGTTGTAAAAGTTGCTTAACAACTTTGACAACTTTTGCCAAAAGTTGTAAACAAAGCCCCCAACGGTCATATGGTTTGAAATTTGGTTGTAACCGATGGGGGAAGCCTTCATAAGCCCTTTCAGGCGGGTGGAAGGTAACAATGTGTAAATTGGGCAATTTGAATCAATAAAATGTCAACATTTCTCTGCAATTCCTAAGGAGATCTGAGGTGTACAGATGGGTACGGATAGGAGGGAATGAAACTTTGAAACCAAAAGTTGGATCCTTGAATCTACTTTCATTTTCAATTGGTCTCATGTTCTAATCTATCCTAGTTTGTGAGTTATCTAGTTTTTAGTGGGATTGCCTGGATTGAAGGCCTAAAACCAGGGTTCCCAATAGGGCTTGGTTGTTTGGACCAATTCCACCATGGGAAATTGATGCCCCTTGGTGAAATTCAACCTTTGTCAATGTATTTTCATATTTTGCAGGTTAGAAGTGTGGATTTGCAGGGGAGTGGGTTTTCCGTAATGCCCTAGGTGTACATCTCTATGTGTGCACCAGTCAGTGACTTAGAACAGTTACCTTAACTCTTGGTTGGGGATTCATCAAGACTCTAAAATCTAGATTCTGAGTCCTTTTATATTCCCTCACATATTCCCAGAGTTGGTTTGGTCATTGGCTTGGAGAGAAGAGCACATGTAGTGCAATTGGAGACCTAATTAAGCCTATTAGCCCGATCTAGTTTAGTTGTTTCAACATCCCCCATTGAAATTCACATCTTGGTGATTGGATATGTTCCATAAAACCCAAAAGGGTGTTAGAATCTCCAACCTATTTCATATCTCATGTGGAAGTATTTTGACTTATGATCAAAATTCCTTCTAAGAAAGGCTACAAGCCTAGTCTTTGGATTGTGAAGCAACTAAGTTGTAGGGGTTGCTTATAAGTGAAAGAACCATTGAAACTAAACAAATAGGACCTAAATAGGCCAGAACAGTGATTGTAGGCCACCCCTAGTCTTGTGAGTCATTTCATGGGGTTTGGTTACTTATCGGGTTAAGGAAACACCTTAATAAACCTTGGTCATTGGTGCTTAGAGCCCTGTGGAGCCTAGTGATTAGGTTATCCTTGGAAATTGGGGTTGTGATAACCTCACTCCTTGTTCATTCTACACTTGGGATAAGTGTAGGGCACTTGACCTCCATAATTTGGTGTATTGGGTATCCAATTCTTACCAATTGCTCATTGTTTAAGGCTTCCGACTGCCCACTTTACATCAAGTGGTATCAGAGCTATGTCTACTCTTGAGGATGAAGAGATCCCTACAAGGGTCACAAACAATGAATTAGCAAAGATGGTGAGAGAGCGAAGGGCTGCAAACACAGCCTTAACTAAGAAGCTTTAAGAACTTGAAAAGAAGCTAGACAAGGATAAAGAAGATGGGTCTAAAAATGAAGAAGGGAGTGAAGAGGAGGAAGATAATCCTAATCAGTACATCCCTGTAGACCAAAGGCCCCTCATTGATGCCTTAAAGTCCATGGGGAGGAGAACCATGAAGGAAAAGATAGACTTGTTGGTCTTCAATGGCAAGATGAATGCAGATTTAGCCTTGGATTGGATAGAGGCTTTGACAACATTTTTTGAATGTGAGGACATCCCTGAAAAGAAAAGGGTAAAGATAGCAAGATCCAAGTTGAAGGGAGCAGCCCTAACTTGGTGGAATTTCATCCAAACAAAAAGGGTGAAGAATGGGAGAAGCATGATCAATTCATGGAACAAGATGATAGCCATGATTAAAGAGACATTGGTACCTAAAGATTATGGGGTACAACTCCATAGGAGGACGCAAAACTTGAAACAAAAAGACATGGATGTAGGCTCATATACCGAGGAGTTCCTAAAATTATGTATGAAGACAAATGTGGCTGAAGATGAGGAAGAAAAAATAGCAAGATACATGAATGGTTTGAAGGTATCCATTCAAGAGGAACTTAGCCTACACTACCCTACCATAGTCAATAAGTGCTATCAAATGGCACTCAAGGTAGAGGAGAAATGGAAAAGAAAATAGGAGTTTGGAAAAGGGAAGAACAATGACAATGGGAAGAACTTTAGAGGAAAAGGAAACTCTTGGAACAAGGGATGGAATAATGGCAACAGCAGCAAGACCCCTGACTAAGGAGATAAAGAAAATAGTGACTCAAGTTCAAGAGGAAACTATAGAGGAAGGAGGCCCTTCAATAGAGGAAGAAGAAACTCTGGAAGAGGTAATGGACCATTAAAATGTTACTATTGCAATCAGATGGGACATCATGTAGGAAGGTGCCCTGAGAAGAGGAATAACAACAATCAAGGTGAGAGGAGAGCACAACTCATCCAAGAAGATAAACAAGAAGACAATGCGGACACTAGAGACTTGGAACCAAAGGAAGGAGTATGTTTGATGATGAGACAAGTCTTCCTTCAAGTGCCAAAAAACCAAGAGCCTCCACAAAGGAAGAACCTCTTCAGGACAAAGATCAAATGTCATGGAAAGGTATGTAATCTACTTATAGATTATGGTTCAACTAAAAATTTAGTATCTTGTGAAATGGTTGAAAATTTAAACCTCCCTAAGAAGCCACACCCTTACCCCTATCATGTCTCATGGCTAACAAAAGGCCAACAAACTCTAGTAACAAAACAAGCATGGATAGAATTCTCAATTGCAGACTTCAAGGACAAAGTTCGTTGTGATGTGGTTGAAATGGATGCCTCACACATCCTTCTAGGAAAGCCTTGGAAATTTGATGTAGATGCCATACACCATTGTAGGAAGAACACCTACTCCATCACCAAGGATGGAAAAATGTTTACTATGAAGCCCTTGCCTGATAGCAAGTCTGAAAAAGAACCTAATGTCATCATCATGGGAGAGAAAGAAATGTTAAAAACATTGAAGGAACCTGATACTAAAGCCTTTGTCCTAATCTCCAAACCCAAAGACAACATGAGGTCTGACCAAAAAGATCCTATACCAAGAGAAGCTATGGAACTGCTGGAAAAATACAGAGATGTCACTGCTAGTGACCTACCCACAAGCCTCCCTCCCTTAGAGATATCAGTCATAAAATTGACTTGATACTTGGTTCCTCTCTACCTAACAAGGCCCCATACAAAATGACACCACTGCAGCATGCAGAGATTGCAAAACAAGTTGGTGAATTACTAGAAAGAGGGCTCATTCAAAAGAGTCTCAGTCCATGTGCAGTGCCATCAGTCTTAGCCTCTAAAAAGGATGGAAAATGGAGGTTATGTACTGACAGCAGGGCCCTAAATAAGATCACCATAAGATATAGATTCCCCATGCCAAGGATTGAGGATCTATTGGATCAACTAGGAGGTTCTTGCTACTTCACCAAGATAGACTTAAAGTCTGGATACCATCAAATCAGGATCAAACTAGGAGATGAATGGAAAACATCATTCAAGACTACTGAAAGTTTG
Organism: Chamaecyparis obtusa; assembly: GCA_027943335.1. Lineage (NCBI taxonomy): Eukaryota > Viridiplantae > Streptophyta > Pinopsida > Cupressales > Cupressaceae > Chamaecyparis > Chamaecyparis obtusa. The sequence goes on along the minus strand of BSBK01002167.1, from coordinate 671,470 downwards.
TTTGAATGGTTAGTAATGCCCTTTGGCTTAAGCAATGCCCCTAGCACTTTTATGAGACTTATGAATGAGATATTTATTGATTTCATTGGCAAATTTTTTGTTGTTTACCTTGATGACATACTAATATTCAATCATAGAAAGGAGGACCATCTTGATCATGTGGGATAGGTACTAAGAAGATTTCATCAACACAAGTTAGTAATCAACTTGGAAAAGTGCATGTTTATGAGGAAGGAACTTGTGTTCCTAGGATTTGTGATCTCACAAGGTACCCTCAAGATGGACCCTGAGAAGGTAGAAGCAATCATCAACTGGCCTCCACCAAAGAACCAAGGTGATGTAAGAAGCTTCCATGGAATTGCAACTTTCTATAGAAAGTTTATCAAAAAATTTAGCCATGTGTGTGCACCAATGCTTGAAACCATTAAGGGTGGAAAGAAGAATAAGTTTATGTGGACAAAGGAAGCAAATGATGCATTCCAATACTTGAAGAATAGGGTTTCCCAATATCCTATCTTGGTCCTACCTGATTTCAACAAAGTCTTCATTGTGGAGACAGATGCAAGCAACTTGGCTATAGGTGCAGTCCTAAGTCAGGAAGGTAAGGCAGTTGCCTTTTTCTTAGAGACACTAAATGAGGCCAAAAGAAAATACTCTACATATGACCCAGAACTCTATACCATGGTCCAAGCCCTCAAGAAATAGAGGCACTATTTGATCCCAAAGGAATTTGTGGTATATATTGACAACCATGCATTAAGTTTCCTTAATTCACAGGAAAAACTCTCTGTCAAACATCTAAAATGGGTAGAACAGTTGCAAGCCTACACCTTCAACATCAAGCATAAAAAGGGTGTAACAAACAAAGTTGTTGATGCCCTTAGCAAGAGGGTTGGTCTAATTGAAGAAATACAACTGCAAAGTGTGGGAATTGAGTCCCTCAAACACATGTACCCTGATGACCCTGAATTTGCAGAGATATATCAAATTTTCACAAAGATGGTTGGAAGATACCATACTGAATTTTTTGAATATCTGATTCAGAATGGACTCCTATTCAAAGGAGCTCAACTATGCATCCCAAAATGTTCAATGAGGACAAACATAATAAGGGAGAAGCACCGTTGTGGCCTAGGAGGTCACTTTGGCATTGATAAGACAGCAGACATGGTGAGGAGAATTTATTTTTGGCCTAAGATGAACGATGATGTTAAGAATTTCATTGAAACTTGCACCATATGTCAGCAAGCTAAAGGTGTGTCAACCAATCAAGGACTATATCAACCCTTACCAATTCCTTCTAGACCATGGGAGTCCATCTCAATCGATTTTGTAATGGGTTTACCTAAGACAAAGCAAGGCTTTGACAGTGTTTTTGTAATAGTGGATAGGTTTAGTAAAATGGTCCATTTTGTACCATGTAAAAGCACAAATGATGCTTCTCACATTGCACATCTTTTCTTCAAAGAGGTAGTTAGGATCCATGGTCTGCCTCAAACAATTGTATCTGACAGGGATGTGAAGTTTCAAGGCCATTTTTGGAAGACACTCTTCAAGAAATTGGGAACTAATCTCACCTACAACTCTGCCTATCACCCACAAACAGATGGGCGGACTGAGGTAGTAAACAGATCCTTAGGCAATCTCCTAAGATGCCTAACCAAACAGTATGCTCAGAGTTGGGATACACTCCTGCCCCAGGCAGAGTTTGCATTTAATGATTCCATGAACGGGTCAACCGGCAAAACACCATTTCAAGCAGTATATGGCCTTCATCCCAAAGGACCATTAGACCTGATAGAATTACCATCTGACTTCAAAGTTAGTGCTCAAGGCCAAGAACTGGCAGAACTCATCACAAAGGTGCAGCATGAGGTCAAAGAAGCACTACAAAGATCCAGTCTGAAATACAAGGAACATGCTGATAAGAGAAGAAGAGAGATCCACTTCAAAGTGGGAGACAAGGTTTGGGCATTTCTGAGGAAAGAGAGACTACCCAAGGGTAGATATTCCAAACTTCACATGAAGAAAGTAGGGCCATGCAACATACTCAACAAAATGGGTGAAAATGCATATGAACTCTCTCTTCCCCCAACCTTGCAAATCTCTCCAATATTCAATGTTGCAGACCTCACCCCCTTCAAAGCTACAACAAATTCAACAAGTGAGCAAGGTAAGGAAACAAATATCAATGATGAAGACTATGTCACCAATCTTCCTCAAAGAAAACCAGTAGAGTTGGAAGAAATATTGGACACCAAGTTGTTGAAGCAAAGCAGAACCAAGAAGTATATGCAATACTTAGTCAAATGGAAAGGGCTCCCCAACATAGATGCAACTTGGCTGACTGAAGACCAAATCAAGCAACATGGGACTTCGGTGGAATAGCTAACCTCAAGTAGGAACTTGAATTTTAAAACTCAAGGGGAGTATGGTGCAGGAGCACCCACAATAAACTCAACAAATAATGTTCATCAAAGTCCTAAGAACATCTAGTTTAGGTTAGATCTTCTATCTAGGCATCTAGACCAAGTGTGTAAGACCTATTTCCAAGATTGGCATAACTATAAGCCATTGGTCAACTATGGTCAAAGGTGGTCAGAAGGCCTAAAATCTTAGGATTTTTGTTCTTTTCATGTTTTTAATACTTCAGATCCATGTTGGATCACTAGATTAGGTCTAGACCAAGTTTGGTCACCTAGAATGCAAAATTGCAAAAATGTTGTAAAAGTTGCTTAACAACTTTGACAACTTTTGCCAAAAGTTGTAAACAAAGCCCCCAACGGTCATATGGTTTGAAATTCAGTTATAACCGATGGGGGAAGCCTTCATAAGCCCTTTCAGGCGGGTGGAAGGTAACAATGTGTAAATTGGGCAATTTGAATCAATAAAATATCAACATTTCTCTGCAAATCCCGAGGAGATCTGAGGTGTACGGACGGGTACAGATAGGAGGGCATGAAACTTTGAAACCAAAAGTTGGATCCTTGAATCTACTTTCATTTGCAATTGATATCATGTTCTAATCTATCCTAGTTTGTGAGTTAACTGGTTTTTAGTGGGACTGCCTGGATTGAAGGCCTAAAACCAGGGTTCCCAATAGGGCTTGGTTGTTTGGACCAATTCCACCATGGGAAATTGATGCCCCTTGGTGGAATTCAACCTTTGTCAATGTATTTTCATATTTTGCAGGTTAGAAGTGTGGATTTGCAAGGGAGTGGGTTTGCCGTAATGCCCTAGGTGTACATCTCTATGTGTGCACCAGTCAGTGACTTAGAACAGTCACCTTAACTCTCGGTTGGGGATTCATTGAGACTCTAAAATCTGGATTCTGAGTCCTTTTATATGCCCTCACATATTCCCACAGTTGGTTTGGGAATTGGCTTGGAGGGAAGAGCACTTGTAGTGCAATTGGAGACCTAATTAGGCCTATTAGCCCGGTCTAGTTTAGTTGTTTCAGCATCCCCCATTGGACTTCACATCTTGGTGATTGGATATGTTCCATAAAACCCAAAAGGGTGTTAGAATCTCCAACCTATTTCATATCTCATGTGGAATTATTTTGACTTATGATCAAAATTCCTTCTAAGAAAGGCTACAAGCCTAGTCTTTGGAATGTGAAGCAACTAAGTTGTATGGGTTGCTTGTAAGTGAAAGAACCATTGGAACTAAACAAATATGACCTAAATAGGCCAGAACAGTGATTGTAGGCCACCCCTAGTCTTGTGAGTCATTTCATGGGGTTTGGTTACTTATTGGGTTAAGGAAACACCTTAATAAACCTTGGTCATTGGTGCTTAGAACCCTGTGGAGCCTAGTGATTAGGTTATCCTTGGAAATTGGGGTTGTAATAACCTCACTCCTTGTTCATTCTACTCTTGTGATAAGTGTAGGGCACTTGACCTCCATAATTTGGTGTATTGGGTATCCAATTCTTACCAATTGTTCACTGTTTAAGGCTTCCGACTGCCCACTTTGCATCGGCATCATTCTCATCGGGGTTCTTTCCATAACAAAATTTTCCTCGAAAACAAACACTAGTGTTATTGTGTTCTTATGTGTTATGATTGTATTGCATTCAATTGAGCATAAGGTTATAATTGGAACTAAGTTTAATATTTTTGAAATCAATTGATTCCCCCCCCCCTCGTTGATTGGGACATTATTATTCTAATATTTTGAACATGCTGATAATTTTTTATATGAAAATAATTTTGAAATTAGTGCAACATATGTTGCTAGGCTCTATTGTGTTGCAGATTATCTAAAAATAACTAAAGAATTTGTGGCAAGAAACTTGGTTTTGAAGTGAGGAGGATATTTGGGCCTATGTTGTTTTTGTTGTGGTCAAAGTTTCTTATGGCGATTCATGTTTATATCAATTTTTTGTGGTATTTGGGTGGTGCGATTTCAATTTTGGAGGATCGGTATGGGTTTTGGTATCTTTTGAAAGGATGAAGCTAATGATGCATAAAGAGTTGGTCTTCAAAGATGGCCAAGAGTATGCCATGTTCTTTGAATGGTTGGCAATGGCCGATGTGACGACCTTTGCATTAATGGGTGCTAGACGTCTTTGTCATATCCATGGCAAAATGCATAAGTAGGGATGGGTCATTGTTGTGTACATCAAAGGGTCGCAATTGGTGGATATTGTAATGGACCTATGGGAGTTCTTTGAAGCCTATGGGGAGATGTTGGATTTGGCTTTAATTCTACAAGGTATGGAGCATTTGCAACTGTAATTTATATTCGCTAATTGTAGAGTTGTTGATATCATTTTACACATTTTGTTTATGATGTTCATGAACATGATTACTCATAAATTAGCAAATCAGATTTGACGTGGATTGAATGTTTGAGTCTTGAAGTCTACAAATTATCTTTAGAGGATGGATAATTAGGGTGTCTCTTCTGGACTCATAGCATGCTTCTCATGAAACAATAAATAGCCTAATATCACACTTTGCTGGGAGCTTTTGGTAGTGAGAGTTATGTTGTCACGAGATGGTTATCTTCATGTGATGGGAGATGTTGATTCTTGTTTACAAAATGTTTTTTTGTGTCATGGTGGACTTGACTCTTGACTCTAGATTAGTATTGGCTTGATAAATCTCTTGACAGATTATTTTCTTTGGAGTATGTGGTTTTCCTTTTCAAAGATGTTAGATTATGTTGTCATGTTATATGTTCTCACATTATGCAAATGTGCTACGGGAGTCTTGACATTGGTCTTGTTGCTACTATTATTAGTATTTGAGTACATTAGTCATTTGCTTGGAGAGCTTCATGACGGTTCAATGTTGTTTTTAAAGCTCAACACAAATTGATCATGGAGGTGGTCTTCAATACTAGGAGACTTGGGGGAAGCTAGAGTTCTCTTGGGATTAGAGAATATTTATTGAGACGGTTTCTCTTTGGAGGTTTCAATAGGAAGTCTGAGGAGCCTACACTTGGTGATGGACATGAATTCATTATGTACCTAAGAGATTTTTCTTGGAGAAATTCAACATGACTTGATGTATCCTAGAGAAGCATTCTCAATCCTTTTGGTCTACTCAGCAGATTTATCTTCTAATAGTGTAAGAGATGTTGATTGGACTGGTTCCAAGATTTGAAATGATTTTGAGTTTCATTTTCCATGGTTAGAGAGGCTTACATCCATGTTGGTTGGGGGTTGTTAATGCTTTTATTTGGGGAGTTAGAGGAGATCATACTTGGCACAACTTAGCACTTGATGGTGTTTGTATAAGGCTAAAATATGGTTTGAATCTTCTCTTTAGGAGTCTCTTGTTCATTGGTTCATGGTCATCTATTGTTGTTCTATTTTATTGTTTTTTAACAAGAGTATGTGATCTTTTAATGAGGGCTTCCCGAAATGAAGTAAGATCAAAAGCGAGAGAATTGAGCAACAAATTAACTGTGTACCAAGTTTGTTGCACTTTACAGATAATTGTGATTTGATTATTGCCACACCTTTAATGGAAATGCTGAGTGGTTAACTTGTCTTACTTTGATTGACATTGCTCATGCAACATGTCTTTTTTTCATGCAAGAGTATTAAGATTTTTTGCACATCAATGTTTTTTTGTCATCTTTTCTTATCCTAGAAGATGGTATTTTTTAGTAGGACAATGGATTATACAATGATAAGAGTTGATGTATGAGCTGGATATGTTAGCATGAGTTTATTGATGTTGTATGGTTAGATGAATGTAGTTAGCAACTAGTTGTGGTTGCTAGTGATTGATTTTTTGACCTATTTATTATCATAGGATTTGGTGATCGTGTTCGAGACAAAGGTCATGGAAGCAGACTTCAAGTGAGAGGTTGTTCACACGTGAAGTTGCGGCATGAATCAAACTTCAAGTGGAAGATTGTTGGATGTGAAGTTTGACTGTTCATTTCATCTTCCCTTCTTTTGTCCCTTCATCTTCTCTTGAAGACCATTGTGTGTGTGTGTGTAAGGGAAAAAACTTCTATATGTAGCTGCAATGACTAATAAAGTTTGATACTCTACTCTCCACTGGATGTAGTCAAATTGGTGAACCACGCTAAAATCATGGCTCTGTATATTTTTATGGTTCTCAAAAGTATCTGACCATGATTAAATGGTATTAGGTTGTGCTATTACTTTTTAGCTGGATGCACTTCAGGATCTTGTGACAGAGACAATAAATAGGGAAAGGAGAATTCATTAAGTTATTTGTTAACAAGCAACAACAATGAACTATCTAGAGCTAATAATTCCAATAAGTAATTCAACATGCTGTAATAATTTCGCATGTTGAAAATAAACTGCTTGCCAACTGTGGAATTCTATTATTAAGACTATGAACATTGAAAGAATATGACCATTAGCCTGAATCTGAAAGCATTCAAATGTGAAAACCTCCAACAGAACGTCAAAAATAGCAGAACAACTCATTTCTAGCCACAGTTTCAAAACCAAAGGCTGTAACCCACATGTGGACTTCAGCGATTTGTCCAGGAAAGAGGAGACAGTAGACAACAGAGTACAGAAATTTTGATTCATCATGTGCCTTGTATGAAGAGAAAACAAGTGTGTTATACATCCTAATACAAAGCCCAATGACTTTCCTAGAGTGAAAAATCAGAAATAAGTTTGGGCAGCAACTGCAGAGATCCTATGACAATCTTAACAGTAAATCATGAGGACCCAACCCATTCTTAGAATCTCTCCCCAAAGCGAACCAGTACCGAACCAGTCCCTGCATTATGGTCTACTGCATACTCTGCTCTTACTAAACCTAACTTGACACCAGCACCATATGAAGCACCATGCCCAGCTCGTCGAAAAAACTCTGTTGGGTTTCCTTTCACATCTTTTGAGCTACCCAAGTCTGTCCCATATTCAGCAAATGCATATGCATGTGTCTTTCTCACCGGCAACCGAAGTTCTGCTGCAAGCTGAAATCTCAAGCAAAAATGAAACATTAAAGAAAATAAGTCTTTAATAATATCATACTTGGTTTGATATGGTAAATGAAAAAAACAGCATCTGACCTCAAGAATACTTCTGCATGCTCCGAGTTCTCCCATGTTATAACCCCTTACAGAGTAGGGACCACCTAATGTAAAAGCATCATAGCTGGGAAGGTCCCCAACACAACCTCCATAACGCCCATGGAAAACCATCACTGGAGGTGGACCACCTCCATTTTTCACTTTTTTAAGTTGGATGAAGCGAGTCATACTCATTTGGTGCCGATTGAAAAATGGGAATTTGCTACCAATTCCTAAACCTTGGTCCAACTAGAGCAAAATAAAATTAATGCTTAGTATTTAGCATGGTTTACAACAAAAATGTAAGTGAAAATTAACAACGGAGCAGACGATATAGCAGAAGATAAAGAAAACAGTATGCCAGGTATCCTCATATACTTGTAAGCAAATACCGAACAGAAAACTCAAGTCTATTTTAAAGATACCTGGAAAACATCCCTAACACCAACAGGAGTTCCATTAACAAATGCAGTGTTGTCCCGTGTAATATTTGCTTGCAGAAAAGCCACACGATCGATACCAGTACCACTCAATGTTGTCGGAGGTCCATCCATGGTCAGTGCCCCACTTGGCAAAGCACGAGCTCCACTGGTGCATATAGTACTAGTTTCATCGCGGGTTGTGATTTCTTCAATCACCACTCCATAAGTGAATTTACTTTGACGAGTAAAATTCTGCAGATATGATCAGTTTTCTCAATACATAAAGAGTTACAGAAACATTCCATGACCCTGAAATCACTATATGAAAGACACAAATATTAACAAATAAAACCAATTTGAAGTTCTTTTTTTTTGGCTATTAATATGCAAGTGAGTTTTTCTTTTGAAATGAAAACTGCAAGAAACATTGCCAGAACAAGAAGCCGGACAAGAATACTTCATTCTACCTCTGAGATATTTGCTTTGAAGCCTGCTCGATCAACCCAAATTGCTGGAACCTCTTCAAGACCCGGTCCCCCAGTAAACACAGGACTCAGTTTACGGCTATTAAAGCAGTTAGCACGAAAAGTGCGATTCCGGGCATATCTACCTAGACCATCCATATAAGGATGGACATATTCCATTTTAAAGCCCAGGTCATCCTGCACCACAAATCCCAAATCACATATTAAAGGCATTTTGTAAACATGACTTCTGCTAATTGCATGAAACACGAGTAATAGATCTTAATACTATTTTTGCAGCTGCCAACCTCATGTGTTAAAAAGGATTTCCCTTTCAAGGTCTACATGGACATGCACCCGAAAATCTGCCACAAGACTGAGCACGCAAGGAAGGAATATCACACTATAGCTTATGCATTGTTTATACATGGAATGGATAGAGAATCTTCACATATGGCTGATAGAACTCTAGATAAGAATTTTTCGGTGCCTTCAAGTTCCGATGAGGGATACAAAAATTTATATGATGGGTCTGTTAGACATGCGGATTTAACTCAAGGAGACATTAGGACAGCCTTGGGTAATGATTTGTCCACGTCATCTTTGCAAGGGGTTTCTCAAGAGGCAAATATTTTAGAGGCTAGCATGGACCATGTTACTGATTTGGACAGCAACAGTGTGGATTCTTTGGGTAAACATGGGGTTAAAACTGAAGCGGTTATTGATAAGAAAACTTTACAACATGATAATAGAGTGGCGGAGCCCCAGAATGATACTCACGGCATTCTAGAAGACGCTATCAACATCTTTAGCGTTTCTGATTTCCATGACAGCAGTGAGGTTCCTTTGCATCAGCATGAGACAACGACTATTTCACATGAGTTCTAAAGAGTTGTCTAAGGCAAATACTCAAGGTTTGGGTATTCTTGACGCATCATGTGAGGAGGATTCATGCCACCACAAGTCTGATTTCTCAAATCAGACCATAGAAAGAGAATTCGAAAATTCAATTAGTGGCATTGAATCCCAGATGTCCCGTGCGAGGGTGGTGTGACCACGTGGCCACGTGTGTAGTATGAATAAAGTAATGTTGTATTACTTCTAGTTATGACTTGTCGGGAGGGTAGTTAGGAGCGAGGAGGTGCGTCCATTGGTTTTCCCAACCAACCGACTATCTTATAAACACTTTGGTCTTTGATTTAAGGTTGTTGGTTTTTGATATCAATAAAGAAGATAGCATTTCCTCGCCATTCTGGTATTTTGGTACTTGGTATTGGTATGGTGTTTTGGTATTATGTTGGTTGACATTGATGTTTAATATACTAGTTGTACCATTGATACTAAATTCTATTCTGTACCTTTTGCTTGTATAACCATTCTACATTTTGGCGCCGTTGCCTAAGTTTGAACCTAGAGGTCTCTGCTTGGGCAGGATGGAGTAATGGGAAGACCATTCCTACCACATGTACTAATAACGAATAGTGATGGAGAAGAGAAGGAATTAACAAGAGAAGATCAGGTGACACGTGACCTGGTGTTGGCCTAGGAAGTCTCTGTCGACCAGTACGTGCAAAGGGAAGCCCGAGAGGCAGCGGTTCCCGAGAGCGTGGTACGGTACGAACTTTCAGCGCCACCAACAATGTACAATCTACTTGGACAAATCCCTCGACTATTGGCCCGGAATCTAGTACGCGTGGAGGAAAGAGAGGAACTAGAAGGGAGAGGAGACAACAAGTACTCCACCAGTTGGCCGAAAGGACACGGGAAGTGGGGGAGCGTGATATACCAAGGAAGACAAGGAAGGATTAAAATAATTCATGCTCCTGCTTACAAATAAGTACCCCAAACGACGACCGGAAGAAGAAACTGAGGGGGAAGCTGTGAGACAAATCCTAGGGTTACGCCAAGAAGAAGAAAGGCGTCGCTACTTGAGAGGCTTGGCTAAGCAATCTCGGAGTGCAAGACAGACCGACGAAAAGCTCATTGAACACACAATAGAAGGTCTAGCCAAATTAGCCATTCAGAAACATCGGGAAGGAGGGAAGGAGGGAAGCATCCTGAAACTTCGGCACGCCGGGAACAACCACGAAGTGGGCAAGAAGAATTGCAAGGGGAAACAGAGAGTACTAGCATAGGAGGAAGGGTCCCGACAGGAAGCGCCCCGGCAAGAGGAAGCGTCCCAGTAGGAAGCGCTACAGCAGGAGGGAGTGTCCCGGCAGGAAGTTGGAGTACCCGGACATGGTTACAAAAAAAGAAAGATTTCAAGAAGCCACAAAAGACATTAGACATAGTACAGAGGAAAGGAGGGAAAGTACGGCTAAAACCCCAAACAAGGGGCCAGTACCAAACATCATGAAACAGGTATTGGAGACTACCATCCCAGTAAAGATCATGGACCTGCTGGAGACTGTACCGTACCTTCGAGTAGCCATAACACAAGGAATGAGGAATCAAGAGGAAAGTCTCAGGAGGGAAGAGAAAATAGAGGAACAAGAAGAGGAAACAAGGGAGAAAAAGGATACCCTATTCACCATTGGGACAGGAAGGACACCTGCAGTAGTGGAAATGGAGATAATGGGATGTAAACTGTCTAAAACTATTGTGGATGGAGGGTCTGGTGTGAACGTTTTACTTGAAGAGACATGGAAGGTGCTAGGGAAACCCACACTATGGCCACCCACATTCCAATTAGTGGGAGCAGACCAACACGGAATCAAGCCAATAGGAACCTTGGTGGGACAAAAGGTAATAATTGGTACACGAGTTCTTCCTTGACTTTGTGGTGATTACCTTGGAAAAGAAGGGGTACGACGCCTTGCTTGGGAGGGGTTAGCTGATTGTAGCCAAGGCCACCCACAACTGGAAAAGGAACACCCTGTCTATAGAGGTAGATGGGAGAAAATATGTAATAGATTTGAGAAACCAATGTGTGAGTCAAGATCTGGCATCTGACTCAGAAGAAGAAGACCGGGATGGAGCAGAACCATATGATGGAGTACTCCGATTGGGAGCATGCTCTGAAGATGAAACTAGCTCCCTCAATGGGCTATTTCATTGGTAGATGGGAGACTATGAGGTCTTCCAGCCAGAATGCAATATGCTGCAAATTCAAGAGACAAAGGAAAGTTACCCGGAAGGATACAAGGAATATAGGGAGGGTACGACAACCATCAATGAGAAGCCTACACACATATTTGAAGAAAGGGTGGAATACAAGGAAGCCAAATTGCAAACTGTTGACCTGGGAGGAAAGGATGAACGCAAGGAAATCCTAATAGGAGATGATTGGGATCCCGTGCTGAAGACAGCAGCTTTCAAAATTTTCTTGGAGTACAAGGATGTATTTGCATGGACATACAAGGACTTAAAAGGAGTTCCACCTGAGTTGTGCGTCCACCGAATACCATTAATACCAAGTGCTTGGCCTATGCGTAGAAGACCATATCGGATGAACAAGAACTATGCTGCAAAGGTGCAAGAGGAAATCACAAAGATGTTGCAGGCGGGGATCATATTCAAGGTACAAACCAGTGATTGGGTGTCTCCCATAGTCATATCTTTGAAGAAGGATGGCGTGGAGATCTGGATATGCGTGGACTTCAGGTGCCTGAATGCGGTAACTATAAAGGATCCTTTCCCTATCCCCTTTACAGATAATATCCTTGAAGAGGTAGCTGGCCATGAAATATACTCCTTTATGAACAGGTTTTCAGGCTATGACCAAATCAGCATTGTTGAGGAGGACAAGGTGAAGACCACTTTTGTGATGGAAGATGGGGTGTATGCCTATAATAGAATGCCATTTGGGTTGTGCAATGCACCAACCACCTTCCAAAGAATCATATTACATATATTTCAGGGGATGTCGGTGGGCAATTTTAGAGCTTTCCTAGACGACTGGTCGGTTTATAGCGGGAAGGAACACTGCCTTAAGATTTTGGGTGAGTGTATGGATAGATGCAGAAGAGCCAGATTAGCCCTAAATCCAAAGAAACATAGGTTCATGATACCTCAAGGAAGACTCCTCGGCCATATAGTATGCAAGGACAGGCTGAAAACAGATCCCAACAAAATCAGGGTAATATTAGAAATGGAAGCTCCATCAAACATCACGGGGGTGAAGTCTTTTCTCAAACATGTGGGGTACTACAGAAGGTTCATAAAAGGATTTGCAGGAGTGTCTCTGCCATTAGAAAAGCTCACTAGGAAAGGGGAAAAGTTCTGCTGGGAGAAGGATCAGGAGGAGGCATTCCAGGAACTAAAGACGAGACTTGTACAGGCTCCGATACTCATATATCCAAATTGGGACAAAGAATTCCACGTCCATGTGGATGCTTCCAACTATGCAATAGGTGCTACTTTGACTCAAATAGGAAAGGAAGGACTGGACCATCCAGTGTACTTCGCCAGCCGGCTGCTCTCCAAAGCAGAACAGAACTACATTACCACCGAGCGGGAAGCTCTAGGTATGGTGTATGCAGTACAAAAATTCAGACATTATTTACTGGCCACTCCCTTCAAATTTTTTGTGGATCATCAAGCTCTCATGTATCTTGTGAATAAACTTGTAATCCAAGGAAGAGTAAGTAGATGGCTAATCCTCTTGCAAGAATTTACTTTCAAGATTATTGTCCAGCCTAGGAAAAATCACATAATTGCAGATCAATTATCCAGAATCAAGTCCAGAGAAGCCGCAAGAAGCGGAATAAATGAGGATTTTCCTAATGCCCATCTATTTCGAATTGCCGTACTACCCAAATCGTATGAGGAGATAGGCCAGTACCTGTCAACAGCTACCTTTCCGAAAGAAATGAGTATACAAGAAGGGAGGAAGATTGCACTCAAGAGTGGGACATTCCAGTTGATTGAGGGATTGCTATACAAGAAGGGGCCAGATGGGATTTTAAGATGTGTTATGGAGGAGGAGATCTCAGGCGTCTTGAGGGAAGCGCACAAAGGACTAGCAAGGGGTCATATGGGGCTGGATGCAACAGCACGGAAGGTATTTTTGGCAGGTCTATGGTGGCCTACGCTATATGTGGATGCTAGAGAATGGGTCTTGAGTTGTGATACATGTCAAAGGGTGGGGAAACCCTTGAAAAGAGATTTTATGTCGCTGTTTCCATCACAACCGCAGGAGTTGTTCGAGCGGTGGGGCCTAGATTTTGTGGGGCCTCTTCCTGTGAGCAAGAATCACAGATGTAGGTATATAGTGGTGGCAACGGAGTACCTCACAAAATGGGCAAAGGCAAGAGCACTTACAGATAATACAGCACGGAGTACTGCCAAATTCCTCTATGAACAAATAGTAACAAGGTTTGGGATACCGCTGCAACTCACAAGTGATAGGGGGGTGCACTTTGTGAATGAGACTATCAGGACGATGACAAGTGAGTATAAAAATTTTCACTCATTCTCCAGTCCATACCACCCAAGAGCAAATGGTCAAGTAGAGTCAACAAATAAAATATTAATAACAATCCTATACAAGACTTGTGGAGTAGAAAAGGGGGATTGGGAAGAAAGATTACCAGCAGTTTTGTGGGCCTACAGAACGACTTACAAAGCCACCACAAGGCAAACACCATTTCACTTAATGTATGGGCAGGAGGCAGTGATGCCTATGGAATTTGGAGTACCTAGCCTGAGAATAGCAGTGGAGCACAAAATGGGAGAGACGGAAAGCTTAAAGGAAAGGCTTAATGCCTTGATAAAGCTCGATGAAAAAAGAACACTAGCCCAATGGGCCACCCAGGTGGCACAAGAGTGACGAAAATTTTGGCATGATAAGCACCTTAGGAGGATGAATTTTAGGCCTGGCCAGTTGGTACTCAAGTACAATGGAAAGAATGCAATCAAACCAGGGAAGTTCAAAATACTCTGGCTTGGACCTTATAAAGTTATGGAAGTCAAAGATAACGGAGCCATAAAGTTAACCACATTGGATGACAATCCTATAAAGGACTTAGTAAATGGATCAAAACTAAGACCCTATACTCAGAAAAAAGAAAGTTCCTCTGTATCACTTGGAAATAGGAGAAGGAATAAAAGAAAAAGCTGAAAAGGATGTTAAGTGGGAAATAACAAAACCAAACCCTAACAACCACGAAGGTTATAAAAGTCTCCAACAAGGAAGCATAATTCATTCCATGTTGCAGAAAGAAGAGAGGAGCATTCACACAGAACAAAGCACCCATGCCAAGGAAGTCAATTTCCGTACACCGTACGGACGCAAGGAAGGAGGACTATTATACTATAGCACCGTACAGGAGAGGCAGAAGGAGCCGTACGGACTAGAGGAACAACGTACGGATAGAAGTATAGAGCAGTACAAAGCATTGGACTGTCGTACACCGTACGGACAGGAAGACGCCCATAGACTGGGATGCCGTATGGAGTGGGTGAACACCGTACATGTTGTACTTAGACAGTGTCGTACGGTAAATTTAAGGGTCGTACGCAGGAAATTAAAGGTCGTACGTCAGCAGGGCAGTGATGTACTCAAGCAGGACCGTACGGTGAAATTGAAGGTCGTACGTGAGCAAGGCATCATACATAGGAGTGTCGTACTCAAGCAAGACCATATGGTGAAATTGAGGGTCATACGTGAGTAGGGCGTCGTACATAGGAGTGTCGTACAGAGACAGGGCCGTACAGAGACAAAGTCGTACATAGGGGTGTCGTACATAGGAGTGTTGTACCAGCAGGGCTGTACGAATGCAGAGCAGAACAACATCCGTACCAACAAATATGAACTGGGTCGTATGGAAGGAAAGAGTCACATAGGCCATACGGAGGAAGGGAAGCAAAATAGTACGGCCAAGAAAGAAATAGCGGGAGAAAAATAGGAAAACGATTGGTGCAAACAAAAATTCAAAAACACAACGATTGACCAGAAACTATAAGATGGTGAAAGTCAGTGTGGGAAACCCGAGCAAAGGGAAAATCATTGACTACAAACAGAAAAATCAAGTCCTGCAAGTGAAAAAGGGGAAGAAGATGACCAACCAGAAGAATAAAAAGAATGTCTCAGAGAAAACTACGGCTGCAAATATCAGTTTTGAAAGCATAGTAGGGAGTGAATGCCGTGCCTGGTGGGAGAATGCGGAGGAGAAGCACATCCTGAAGGAGGCACTGCGCAAGGTGGAGGTAGAAAAAATTATTTTTATGCCCATCTTTGATCTCAAGGAATTTGAATCTATATTGCGGACTATGGTGGAAGGCTATGACAGGCAGGCCCACAAATCCATTATCAAGTACGCTCAGCAAGATGTAACGATTTCCTACTCTGCCAAGGACATAAGCAAGGTATTTGGCATACCTGACCGAGGGCAGGAAATCACAAAAGCCCTAAAAACACCTATGGCCATGGAGGAGAAGTGGCTGGAGCTAGTCTGTAAAAAGAACCTCACCAAGCAGGTATGGAACGATATTCTAAGCAAAAAGAACAGCAGGGGTCTGAAAAAGATTTTCATAGCTAACGCAGAGTGGAGATGCATTGTAGATCAAGTAAAGAGCAAACTTACTGCTGGAAGCCGCACATTGGATATTGCCATCTGGATGTTGCCAGTAGTTGATGGACTAAATAGAGGACAAATATATAACTGGGCACAATTCCTGTCAGACAGGTTACGGGAATTTATGGAATTGAAACATAAAGCATTCTATATGCCTCACCATGCAATAGCCTTGTTTTTGGAAGCAGTTCACCTGCAGGTAGCGGTAGAGCACAGAGGACCGTTGATTCCAGCGAGTAGGGTGGAACCCTACAAACCAACCATGTCATATTGGTTCCACTTGGACACCATGGGGACAGGACAAGGTGGGGGAGAACCACGAACAAAGAAACTCAAACAGGAAGTAGCAAAGGATATCTCTGCGGAAGAATCTTCCAGCCAGGAGGAGTAGGAGAGGATAGTGGGGAAGATGATACATCTTCAGACTCCCAGGAGGAGGAAATCCGCCTTGGCCATCTGAAGGGCACACCGCAAGAGGTTACTTTTTTGCCACCAAGGGAAGGGCCGTTGCCAGGAGGGGTACCGGAGTATGCAGAGATTCACCAAACCACTAGCACCATCGCAGAGAAAGGAAGTACCATGATGAGTACGGACGAAGAAGGGAAAAGACAGGAGAAGGTTCTCAAATGGGGAGCCACAAGACTTTCCTTGCCTGGCATGGCTAATCTGATTCCGGCAGAGGAACAGGCGCAAACCAAGATCATAGACCTTCGAGGAGGGCAAGCAGGCAGCCACAAGATAAGACTCCATACCACACAAGGTATTGAAGTAACTCAACTAGTCGCCTTGGTGGTACAGGCTGATGGGAAGAGGGACACAGAGGGTATGGAGGGACAAACAAATACACAAGGGAAGGATGCAGAAGAGGATAAAATTTTGGAAGAGGCAGATAGAATGTTGGAGGAAGTGGGAATGGTACTTCCACCTTCACCACCACATAGTGAGGCCAGAGAGGACACAACAGGAACCCAAAATCAACCTCTGGGTGAGGCTGCCACCACGCTGGAAGATAGGGCAGCAAGGTTCCTTAAGGAGTGTTTAGCTATGGAGCAGGCTACGAGGGAAATCATGGAGCACGCCAAGAGCCAGGATGGGGAAGCCATAGTTACAGCAACAAAGTCCTTGGAAGCTTTCGTGAAAGGAGCTTGTGAAACTGATTGGAGGTTACTTCAGGAGGGAGGATACACAAGAAGAGAAATGGCAGAAATATGGATAATGACAAGCATCATACCACACGAACAGGGGCAGGCACCACTCATACACACTCTGGCAGAGATAGAGGGGGCCTTTAGGAAGACCTATTGGGAGCTCCAATAGGAAAGGGAGCTAACTAGTGGTATGAAGGAGTGGGAAGAAGAAAAGGCTGCATGGCAGAAGGAACGAGTGGACCTGGAAGAGAAAGCGGCACAAGCGGAAGCAAAGAAAATGGATGCCTTGCGGGTTCTCCAAGGAGTCCGGGCCAAGCAGAAGCTGGCAGAACGAGATTTGTCACGCATCCGGGAACAAGCTGCGAATCCAGGGATGTCTTCACAACCCAATTCCAAAGCTTAATTTTGTTGTTAGCAATGTTGTCGTCTGGAAGACGACTGTTTTGTTTTGGGGGGGATAAATGTAGTATGAATAAAGTAATATTGTATTACTTCTAGTTATGACTTGTCGGGAGGGTAGTTAGGAGCAAGGAGGTGCATCCGTTGGTTTTCCCAACCAACCGACTATCTTATATACACTTTGGTCTTTGATGTAAGGTTGTTGGTTCTTGGTATCAATAAAGAAGAAAGCATTTCCTCGCCATTCTGGTATTCTAGTACTTGGTATTGGTATGGTGTTTTGGTATTATGTTGGTTGACATTGATGTTTAATATACTGGTTGTACCATTGATACTAAGTTCTATTCTGTACCTTTTGCTTGTATAACCATTCTACAACGTGTCCAAGGTCTGTGTAATTGGGGGGTGGTCCCCGCCCTCGAGTGCTCTGATGTAAGGGAGATGTGCCCCATAATGCCACCCTTAACACCCTGGGTAGCCTCCCTTACCACCAGGCCAGTCTTTTGGAGTAGTGGTTGGGCCTAAGTCTTCACCAGCTACAAACACAGTACAAACTTCTACAGTGGCAGTTGGTGGTGATCGTATAAGCACGGGTTGTGGTGATGGGTGTGTTGAGGATGCAGCTATATCCATTACAAATACAAGTGCAGTGGTCTCAGATGAAATGAGTATTTTGGTTGAGAGCAGCAAAGAACCACTTGTTAGATCGGGTTCTCCTGAGGTTAGTATTGTGACAAATGATGTTGGTCAGATTGTTGATAGTTGTTGTGGTCAGTACATGACACTATTCCATCATCCTTACAAGGGCCTTGCTGAGTGTCATCTGGTTGGGAGTATGTCTCTCAGGTAGATTTGTTTCCCTCTCCTCAAAGCAAATCTACTACTGCATCTCAGGCAATTGAGTTTGGACGCCAGCTTGTTGTGTTGCAGAACAAGAGTGATCAACTGAAGGTTGCAAAAGAGAAGGTAGATTCTGCCTCATATTGTTTTTACTGTACAGATTCATTTATTGAGTACCTGCTTGAGTGTCTGAAGTTTTAGGAGGGTCCATTTGGAGTCATTGAGGATACTCTCATTCGAGGTTCATGCAATATTCAACATTTAGTGGGAGCAAATGTAGATACTCTGACTACAATGCTTCCTCATAGAGACTTTGTGGTTGGGTTTGCAGAGAGGGTTACCAAGGGCAGTGGCTATGCAGCCACGAAAATTGTTAACCATACGAAGGGGAACTCTTAGTTTTTTTTTTCAAAAGTGTGCAAAAAGTTATATAATGAAAAATATTTTTGTGGCTGGATAGCCACTACCGTTACCAGGACCCCTACCCAATTAGATGTTCAGGATCAAAGATTGGACTATCTCTTGATTCTAGAGTTATCAGTGATGAGCCACTGACAAAGGTTGGAGCTTTCTACCGTAACTATACAGTGAGGAGTGCTCATCATTTTTCTTTTGATCCACATGTGGAGGACTTGATGATGCTTCGGTGTGGATTGGCTTCGGGGTTATACTATCCTTTTTGTAATGGTTATTTCCCATCTATAGAAGGTGTGATCAGAGGCTGCAAGTATCTGTCTCAATTGTTGGCAGATGAGTAATTGCAGGGTTAGTGTTCAGTATCCTATCATACTGACAGGTATCCGACAAAGATTGCTACTCCTATGTCATTGTTATTATTCATGGATACTTGGATTCAGAGAGCCATTATTTCAATAGGTATGAAATCACAGTTGGATCTCACATCCATGGGACATGGGCAAAGTGTAGTGTGAGATCTGGTGTAGTAGATTCTTCCAGATATTATTACTTCCTTATGATGGATGAATGTGAGTTTCGTTTATTTTGGGATCCAGGTGATGACAAGGTTAGTACTGCAGGTTGGATGGGTTCCACGAGATTGCTACACCATTTCCAACATGGTGATGTGTTTAGATTAGCACGGCAGGAGTCTGAGAGTGGCTTTCATGCAAGACTTTCCCTCTGAGCTTGGGGTCCAAGAACATTCATGATTAGCGGTGTGTTTTCCAAAGCATTGTAGTATGACAGTTATATCAAAGTGATGCGGCAGCCCTAAGATAGATATGGGATCCGGGCATTCGTGTTCAGTGCACAGGTGCATATTGCTTGAGGACAAGCAATCTCCGAGAAGGGAGGACTATAATGTCCCCTTTCTAGGTGACAACAGATTAGCAAGGGGTTGGCCTATAACCTTAGTTTCTAAAGGCCAACGGGATGGTTAGGGGTCTCACTTGGAGGTTCACAGAGCATTGTCAGGACTCTGTGAGTCATTCTGAGCACTTCCCCAGCAGTTCCTAATTTTTAGGGCAGTCTCCTACTTTTTAGCAAGAACTGGCAGTTGACAAGAGGACCACCCGAGGGACCACGGAGTAGAGCAAGGACCTCTAGAGGAGTTTCTAGCACTTTGAGCGAGGTTCCTAATTTTTTGGGCGAGTTCCTAAATATTATGAGGAACTACCAGTAGCCTCCAGGGGTTGAGTCATCATCAGAGATCATGTCACTTCAGACAGCATTCAATTTTGAGCCCGGATTCGCATTTTATTATTTAATAAGGAAATATTTAATATTTCCTAAGTTAAGTAATTAAATGAATTAATATTATAATTACTTTATAATAGAATAAATTATAATAAGTTGTGGACTCCTTACTTTGGTGTCCCCACATAAAATAATGAAATGATGAAAAGGTGATATTATAATCACTTTTATAAAATAATAAAGTATTAAAATAAAGTATTTTACTAATAAAAAGGGCAAATGAAACCCTAATTCGAAATTAAGGCTGGGGCTGAAAATAGAAGTGTCTTAGGAGCTCATTTTGACATATCCAAGTTTCCAGAATTTCATCTAAGCTTTGTGGAGGACTCTTGGACAAGGTTTTTCAGGCATTTGTGATCTCAGGAACAAAAACTCTTGAGATATTCTAGGTTGGATGTCACCCCAGCCTACAAGAGAAAGGATTCTTATGGTACATCAGCTTTTGGGAGCCATTTGTGTTGAAAGATGTTTTGATAATTCATTGTGAGAGGGGAGAAGTCAGAATTTCATTGCAATACATACAAATCAGATTATTTGCAGAGGATATCAGCCTTCTAGACAGCCGTACAGCACCACATTAGCATTATTTCCAGAATTGGCATTGAAATTGTGTGTGGTATTTCATGTGATGGAAGCAATTGGCTTGCAATTTGGGAGAAATAAGTTGTTTGTGGAAGAAACAGTAGAAACTCGCCTTCAGAACTGACAAATCACAGCAACAGCAGCATCTGAGCAATGTCTTTAATACCCTAGCTGGCTCATACAATTCCAGAATAGCACTATTCTCAGTTGTGCATCGAAAATTGTTTTCAGAATTTAAGTTCACGTTGGAAAGGGGGAGATTTGTGTATACAGATTGCAGATCGGGCATTTTAAGAGAGGTTTCAGATTTCCATCCATTTCTATACCGGTCGTACAGAACCAGGAGTGGTTGACATCATCCATGAAGGAGGGTTTGTGGCAGATTTACAGTTGCTCAGAGTCATCAGCGGTAGCTGTAAGCATAATTTGAAATTAATAGAAGCCATCTGTTAGATATCTTTGTTGCAAATCAGTCTTTGAAGTATTTCCAAATTTTCCCTGTTGATCAATTTTGTCAGAATATTACCTGGTACGGTTACATTATTTTGCATTTGGAAAAGAAAGAACTAAAAAATTCTGAATTTCATTATTGGTGTTCTTGTTTTGTATTTGTGCATTTGTTTTCAGCATTATCAGTAGTTGTATTTGCATTGCATTTTATCTCATCAAAAAATTAAAAAATTAGAAAGCCACAAAACAACCAAAAGAAAATCAGAATATTGAGAAAAACTAAAACACAACTATTTCACTGATCAAAGGCAAATTTGCAACCAAACTCAGAATTTTCAGTCCAAAACCTCGTTGGCATCTTTCAAGTTTCCGTATAAAGGCTCAGAACTAACCTTACACTACACTTAAGAATCACTTAAGAACAAAAGGTATGAGCAAAGCGACTTCACCACAACAATATTATCAATCACATTTATCTAAGTACTTGAAAGCAAATCCTAAACTAAATGAGGGAACAAAGAGAACATGCAAGCACTAAGATACATCAAAAAATCACCAAACTTCAATGATAACTTTATTATCTCAGTAGCTCATAGCAACAATCTCCAAATTTTGTCCTTTACAAATGACAAATGAGGCTTTTATCAAAAGAAAACCACTTCCTTAGTGGGGTAATAAATGTCCACTATGCTAGCCCATTCAACAAGAGAGTGGGACAACATGAAAGCCCACTATGGATTAAATGCTCCTTTGTCGAGAATAGCCTATGTTTAACTTTGGTCCTTGAATGTTTGAAATCTAGTTAACGTCTCCAATTCATTTACGTTGACACTTGGCGCCGATTCCTAGTTGAACTCCAGACTGTCATCTCTCGCTCACACTTGCTTAAACTGCTCTCCCAATCCAGCAATGAATCCTGGGTCGTATGCATGACATTCGAGAATATGGAAAAGTTCTCAAAGTCATCCTTCGTGAATTCATTTAACCAAGAGAACTCCAATTTACTTCTTAGGTTGCCTACAATTATGTCATTCTTGGCTAGTCTTAGCGATAACAAGGTCGCAACTATGTTAGAGAATCCTTGCTGGATATTTTCGACAACCTTTCTCAATTGAGTGTATTCCTCATTGAAATGCTCAAACATCTCCTTTGCCATAATTACTGGGCTATACCCTCCTTTGCCATAATTACTGCGCTATACCAGTGGGCAAAGTCATGCACTTCTCCTTCCCTGATCACTTCACCGTCAGCCAAAATCTGCCTAGGAGTGTCCATTAAAGCCTATAGGTGTGAGATTACTTCATCCTAATAAACATGCTCATCATCCCACTACTCATTTATGCATTGTAGTCTAGAAAGGATGGTCAATGCCCTTTTGCATATCTACAATAAGTCTTCAACAAATTTGTATGCCTCCCTCTGGATGTCTTCTATCCAAGCTTCTGCATTTTAAGAAATATGCTTGATTCTCTCAATACCTTCCACTGACTCAGTCGAAAGAACTGTAGGAGGAACAAAGGCTTGACTTTCTTCCTTCACGGGATGGGATAAGTTGTTCAAATATTCACACAAAGCCTTGTTCTCGCTTTTTAGTTTTTGGTATTCTCCTTCCATCTTTCTCATCTTTTCCTTCATTGCTTGCATAGAATCCTCAAATTCTTCAATAACCTATTCCCAAGAGGCATGTCCCATAGCCAACTCTATCACATTGTACTCGTTTGTAGCAATCTTGTCCTTTGTTTTGTCAATTGTAGGTACTACAAACTGTAAAGTCTTGGATCCAGATTTACCTCTGATGACCTTTGCAAACTTTTTGACCTTGCCTTTCTCCTCTAGTTTGTTGACTTGGTTCAAGATTTCACCTAACTCGAATGCCAGGTCAATTTCTTTCTCACGACTTCTTTGCAACCTTTGCCTTAAAGAATTTGGAACAGCCGCATGCTAATCATGGACTGACAATTGCTCTTGTCCTTGTACTGCTTTTTCATTGATTTCTTCCTCAATGATGGGACTTTCTGTTGTTGCATTAGGGACCTCTACCTCTGCAGAAGGAACTTGCGTCTCTACTATAGGAGCTTCTATCTCCATCATTTATTGGTCTAAAATGGCCCTAAGGCTTTCCTCAATGACAACTTCTTGCTCTCTATCTCTTCCTTAGGCAAATTCTTGATAAGTGTTGATGCTCTTCCTATCCTGTACTGACCTAGTCATCTCATCTTCCTATGGAAGCCTTCTCCTACTAGTTTCAACTTTTGCCCTGGTGAAAGGATCAATCTCTTGTAAGCTCGGAGTCCAACTAGGTGGAGTAGTTGTTGACATTTGCCTCTTTTGTTGGGGTTCTTCATTGTGAAGGTTAGGCCTACTTCTCAGTTGTACTTCTCAAGCAATACTCTTCCCTTTCCCATGTTCAACACTCTCTGGAGGGATCTCTCCTATGATTCTAACTCCGAATGACTACCCTAGCCTATCATCTTGTAATGGTTGATGTTCCATCAACTTATCAGCTGAGCTATCATTAGGCACCCTTAGATTGTTGATTTGACGCTCAACCCAGCATTTCGTGAATTTCACAACTGATGCAGATATTTAATCGATGTCAGTATTTTCCTAGACCAATAATAAGGTTGGATGGTCTTCTTCCTTTCCACATCATATCCAAACTCAATCACGTTTCTATCCTCTTCCATTTGATCAGGTACTTGGATGATTTTACACACTCTAACCATGTTGAGTGGCAATTTGGAATACATTCTCCTTTCGATTTCGCTCTCATCCACAACATTGGCCCAGAAGCAAAGGTGCACCTTGTGTTGGTATTTCACACCCACCACCACTTTGATTCTGTTATAGGGATCATAATCTAATTTTGTCGAAAAAAGTGCTAAACAGTAGAAATGCAGCTCCTTTGTTGATTTTTTGACTGCCTGTAAACAAGGACACATCTCAACTTCATCTCCTATGGTGATTGGGAATTCAAGTCCCGACGTCCTCTTTTGCTTTTGAATCTTGTCATAAACCGTTAGTTGCCTAGTGACTTCCAACAAGACCATCTTGTCAGTTGGATACCTCAAGAGTTTATATGGCTTTGAAGAAAATCCTTGCAGCCTAATGTATGAGCAGGTAGGGAACTGGATGAACCACGCTCCATACTTCTCTATCCACTTCATTGCCTCGACTAATAGCCTCGTGTAATCTTTCTTGCAAATTCCTAACATTGTGCATGGCAAAAGTATCATTGACTCTCACAAAGTTGTCCTTAGCATACAATTACAACTGAGGGTAGCATTCATGTACTTTCAAGCAATGAAAACCAATTCCTATTGCCCCTTTGCATCTTAATCCATTATTTCTCGTCATCCGAACCAGCATATATATGACATAGGAGCATGTAAAATTATCTTGACTGCTCCAGATTTCCAAGTTGTTCATTCAGGTTGTCGTTGCTCATTCCAGCCCAATCTATATTGTTGAATCATTCGATCACATGTTCGACAAAATACCACATCCATGGTTCAAATGCGTAGGCCTGTGGGATCCCAAATACCCTACTCGGCATCATGATTAAATCACTGTACTCTCGCTGGAAGTCAAGCCAGACTTGTTGCTTGTGTAACTTGGAGTGGTGAGCTTTGTTCTTCTCCAACCACTTATGCTTGATCAAACCATCGCAATGGCCAATCCAAGCAATATAAACTCTAAGTGCTTGCACCTTTGATTTCAATACCATTTTTTTGTATGTTGAGATTCCGAAAGCTTCTGCAATCGCTAGTGGAGAGAGGTATGTTAACAATTTGCCATTTGGATCTCTAATCATTTTGTCTTCTAAATTGCAGTGCCTTGACCATTCTACAATCAACTCTACGTGTTGGAAGATCAAAAGGAATCCAACTACAGCCACGATCCCGCTTCTGACAATTTGAGTAGCTAAATATAGGATCATGGTCTTTATACCCGAACATTCTTCTATTGAATTCACTCATGTCAAGGCCTCCCAAATTTGTGTCACCCACATTTTTCCATTTTGGAAACAATCCTTGATTACGAATAAAATCCCCTTTCCTCATTCTTGATCAAGGTCGATCTAGACAAGCTCATCCCTCTTGGTTCCACCATTTTCCTTCCTGCAAAACAAAATAAACAACATAATAACATTAAAGCAGAAAAAGCAAATTAAATCCCCTTATTTGCAAGTCATAACTTTAGAGAAGAGAAATTTCAAAATTTGCTATAAACTCTCCACTCTCTCTCTAGAAAGGGATTCTCTCTCCCCTCAAGAAATCCATGCCTTCTCTCTGATTTTTTTTACTTACTGTAAAATTTGCTCCCAATGAACTTCGCGACTTTTTTCTTGAAAACTCGAACTTAATGGGACTTTACCTCTCTAGAAAGAGATTTTCTCTCTCCAAGATTCTTCCTCTCTCTCTCTAGGAATTTTCACATTTCTTCTCTAAGACTTGGAACAAATTCTCCAAAACCCTTACCTTTGCTCGTTCTCCAACTCTTCGATGTGAAAATGAAATGAGAATGCATTTCTTATATAGGCATTCAATCCTCAAAGCTACTAAATTAGCAGTGAGTTAATGTTTGGCAACTGCATTTAATTTCCTTCCATGTTGCCATTCTGAGAGAGATTCTCTTATGATGATCGCCACTTGTCTCCAAGTTTCTAGTCTTGTTAAAAGATGTCATTTGGGTGTTTATCTTCATCCCCAAGTTTCGTTCATGGGTGCATGCTTGAATAGGTTAGAATCTAAATATTTGAGAAATTAAACATTTCTAACTTTTAAATTAAATATTGAACATCAAAAATTCCAATATTCAATTATTTTCCAAAATAATTCCCAAAATCCTATTTCAATCCAATTTTCACCCTTTTAACATTTATTGATTAAATATCAGAAAATATCTAATTAATTCCAATATCCATTATATTCCATTTTATTTCTCGACTCGAACCTTTTCACACACTTGACTAAATCTGTCTCGTCATTTCCCATTTGAATTTCCAATTTTCCTGTTGCAATTTAAATTGTGACTTCGAGCGCATTTCTTGTGTCCAAACTTTTCTCTTTTGTGTGAATTAAATTCCAAAACGCCCTTTGCACATTTTATACAACTTTAGCACTTACCTTGATTTTATTAACTATCCACCTTGAACTCATACTTAAGATGAAAAGGTTTCCAAAAATTCCAATCACGCATCCTAACTTATCCATGGGCGTGACCTTCAACATAGGCAAAAATTCTCAAAATTAGGATCAATTTTATTCACCCACCCCACACCTATCCTTTTTCACGGGCATATATAAATTCCAGCACATTGTTGAATATTTTCCAAATATATGGGGTATGGTCGAGCATTGTAAATGCTTAGCCGATCTTTATTTAAAATGTATCTTTGCAAAACTTTGGCTTATATGAGGATAGGCCATTCGAATTTCTAATGTTCCCTTGATTTGCCAAATTCGTTGATGAGCATAAAAAAGGCTCGGTCGTGGATTTTAATCTTCGTCGTTTTCCATGGCATAATGAAAAATTTGCCGAGAACGCATATTTGGACCCTTCATAGAATAATTCCCTTAATAAAAATTCCCTGACCAATGCAAATATGCACTACGAGCGCAAATGGAGGCTCATTTTGGACTTTTCCTTCACCTTTGAATTCTACGACCACGTTGAAATTGCGCTCAAAGTGCATTTTGCCTTCTACTCCAACTCTTCAACTTTATAAAAATTCCCTCATGTTTGCAAAAATGCGCTATGAGCACAAACGAGTATTCTTTATGGAATTTTTCTTTCATTTCATTCCCCGACTAAGGCCATTTTGTGCTATGAGTGCATTTAGGCTTCTCTTGCGGATTTTTATCCCTAAGCGGGATTCCATGACATGTGCAGATTCTTAATGTGTTCCCTGACCAAGTGGAAATGGCGTCATGAGCACATTTAGAGATATACAAGAACATTATAATTCTGTTGAATTTCTTTACTTGGTATATATTGCGCTCTGAGCACAATTTGAAACACCTAGATTCCAACTCCTAGGCGGGATTCTATTAGTGCATGGGTTGGCACCTAAGAGCACGAATTGGGCCCTATGAGCAGCTTTCTTCCATCACTGTGTTTTGGTACTCAAGAATGCTTGTCGTAGTTTAGGACTTGAAGAAAGGTTGTCCTTAAATGTACACTAGACCTGGACGCAGACTTCATTCTTGGAAAAATTTCTTTGTCATTCAGGATCAAATTATAGACTTCATGGAGGATTTTCAACCTTCTAGAGCAAATCTTCAGCCTATGGATTGCTGCTAATGAGCGCATCTATGCTTTATTGTCGGATTTTATCTCAGGTGTGAGTGCAGGTTATGTACTTGAGCATAAGCATCATGGTTCATCATTGGAAAGCATACCTTGGCCCATGTATTAACTATTATAGCTAATGTTTGTCTTTGGTGACGTGTATTGAATTTTCGAACCCTTTCTGCAATTTTATGGCATTTGCGACTGCTGGTAGATGAAGTCTTCATAATTTTCTTTGAAACGAATTGTTTGAGGTGCTTCTTCTAAACATTCTCCAATGTTTTCAAATATTTGATTAGTTTAGCTAGACATCAAATGCTTCCTTCAATCCGATTAGGCATGGGCATGGATTTTGCCAATGAAACGTATTCAAACAAAGATGTCTTGGTGTTCACAGGTGCATCTCCAACTTGTGGTGAATTTCAAGCTTATAGGCATACATCATTATTGGTAATGAGGCTTTGATTATTTCGTGTCTCCCATAGAACCGCACTGACGAGCACATATGAAGCCCTAAGGCAGTTCTCTCCATTATGTATATACCAACCCCTTGGATCCAACCATTTACCATATTCTTCAAACTTCCACTTTGAGAATTGCCAATCTTTCACACTTAGTGATTTTTATGCTCTTCGTGCTCTTCACTTTCAAGCCCCCGTTTTAGGAATGATTGTCAAACTTAACCCTTGCAACTGCATTTTTTAATTTGCTTTCAAGAGATGCTTATCAAAAAAGCCTTTTTCAGACAGATTTTAAGACTTTGCACACTTTTCATGCTTTTGCTTCTTTCTAGTTCAACTTTTAACCAACTTTGTTGATTTTTCAACACCTCCAATTTGAGCGCAATTGGGCATGTAGATAAAATTCTTCAGACTTAACCAAATCCATCATTTCTCAGTTGGAACATGAGCGGGAACTAGGAGACTAACACAAGAACCACCACAAACCAACACCAAAAAGAGCCGAGAAAAATGAAAAGTTGGGGGTCCCCATTTACAATGGGGTCATGTGTGAAAAGGTCACAACAGTACAACCCTACAATTAGTTGGCTTATGGCCAAAGTAATTACACAAATTACAATAACCATAGAAAGAACAAAGCCTATTTGTTGTCATTCTGCTTGCAAAAGGATGCCATTGTCAATAACTATTTTGTCTCTGAACCTTAACAAACCCATCAGTATTGTCTTTTTCACTTAAAGCATTACTAGAACTTTAACTCTTTCCAAAGCCTAAACCAAATTTACCATTATTTAACCTCTACTTGGCTAAAATTTCATCAACAGATCTAACCACTTCACAAACTTAAAAAAATTCAGAAACCATTGTCAATTGTCTAAGTTCATTTCTCAAATTAACTATTTCACTTTCTAATTTTAGACAATTTTCAAATTTTAATAATTTAGAATTGATTACCTCAACTTGTCTTTTACCTTCTTCGATCTCAACCTTTAGATGGATGATCATCTGGTTTCCCTCTTCAAGTTCCCTTTCTAAGGCATCACTTTCCTTCAAAGTTGACATCTTTGCAGACAATTTTCCTTCTTCAATCTTTTGATTTCTTCCAAGGCACACAATAGTTATCCTTCAAGACTTATTTCACCTTCTTCGATATTTTCTGCATCACTCTAATCTGGTGAACCAATTGCCATGGACAATATCTCACCATCGAATTCATCACTATCCTCTAAGTTTGAAATTTCTTCATTAATGTACAAACTTTTCTTCTTCTTTGGGAAATTTCGCTATTAGTCAGAAGAATGGCCTTTATTCTTCTATTTGAAATCTTCCTCATTGTCTTGATAATTTTTGGCATGGGGACACTTAGCAACAAACTGCCCAATCTTCCCATAGTTGAAGCATTTGAAGGGTAGTTTCCCTTTGTACTTCTCATAACCCTTTTTAAATTTCTTTACAAATTTTGGAAGTTCTTTGTCCATGTCATTATCTAACTCTAAGCTTTCATCTTTTGTCTTTTTAGTTGCCTTAAAAGCAGTTTCTCTCCTCATGCCTTCTTCACCAATCATCCTCATTTCATATGCTACTAGGATGCCATGTAACTCATCAACTGTAATCTTGCTAAGACTTCTTGCTTCTTCTATGGAAGAGATTTTTACATTATACCTAGAAGGTACAGATCTTAAAACCTTTTGTACAGCCACAGAGTCTTTCATCTTTTCACCAAGACCCTTAGTTGCCTTTACTATCTCATCAACTCTAAGAAGATAGTCTACAATTTGTTCTTCTTCCTTCGTCTTCAACCCTTCAACATTAGCCTTGTAAGTTTGTAATTTTACCTACATCACTTTAACATCTCCTTCATAGATATTCTTTATCTTGTCCCACATCTCCTTGGTTGTTTGACAATACATTACTTTGACAAATTCAACATTAGATAATTCACACAAAATAGCATTTTTAGCTTGAGCATTGTTCTCATAATCTTTCTTATCAGAAGATTCTCGGTTAGAAGAGGTTTAGGCATGGTAAAACCATTTTCTACAAACATCCAAACATCAAACCCTAGAGAAGACAAATAGTTTTCCATTCTTATACCCCAAAATGTATAGTTGGTGTCATCAAACAATGATGCCTTATTAGAAGAAGATCCCTCGTGACAAGTTGTGTTCTATACTCAAGATCTACTTAGGCTAATTAAGTCTTTTCCAAGTACTTGGCTCTTACACCAATTGAGGAACACAATTCTACTACTTGGGGGGGGGGATGAATCAGTAGTAGATGCAAACTTTTAACTTTAGTGCAATTAAAACTTCTTAACCTTCAAACAGAAATCTGAAAGTAACTGAAACTGAAAACAATAAGGCAATGCAACCACACAAGAAACAACTCACAAGAATCTATGTGGAAACCCAAGTGGGGAAAAATACAGTGAGAAATGTTGCTAGGATCTACTGTCCTAATCCAAACTCACAGTTGAAGAATTACAAGACTTTAAGGCACTGTTGGCATTTTATGCCACCCTTAGCCTATCTCATATATCTAATTTGAGATAACTTCAATAGGCTTAAAACCCTCTGCAAAATAGCCCTAAGGTTTTACCCTTGAAGCCCTTCATCCTTCATGCCTTAGTCATTTTGCCAAAATTCTATTCTTAAAATGTCTAAGTCTTAGTTCAAAATCAAGTTGTCGGACCTGACACGCATCTCCACAACTAGCGCCAAGATCCAATGTACAATTCCAAAATTGGCGTCACAATCGGAAGTCAAAAGTGGTACTTCAATCTTGAAGGCGGCAAGGTTAAGTGAAGAAGGATAAGTTCAAAAGTTCCATTTTGGACCCGACAAGCGGTTCCAGAACCGTTGTTAGAACCCGACGCCCAAAATGGAACTATTTTAAAAGCACAAGTTCAAGATAATGAAAGGGGCTTGTTCCAAAGGCATCATCGGGAAACAAAGGAAGATAAGGAACTTCAAAAGTGAAATTTGGAGTCCAAAGGTAGTTTCGAAACTCCTATCAGAAACTGAAGCCTCGGGTGGAACTATGTTAAAAGCTAATTGCTGATGGTAGTCCCAAGTCCAACTTGAACTATCAACAGCTACGGCACCAATATAAGCATGCAAAGAGATCCAAATTTCATTCCCCAACTGCTCCAACCACATCTAATCAAAATCTATTTGTAAGAGAGTAAAAATTTAAAGCCCAACAACCTCTACAAATCCATTAACCTTATGATGATGCCATAACTCTTTCAAGGTATACACACGCCATTCTAGGATGCCCTCCACGCCCATTAATGATCTACAAGTGGCCTTCTTTTGACAAGAGGAACAATCCATATCTTGATGCAAAGTCGTCTTAGGCTAATTAAGTCTTTTCCTAGTACTCGACTCTGATACCAATTGAAGAACACAATTCTACTACTTGGGGTGAGGGGATGAATCAGTAGTAGATGCAAAAACTTCGAAGGCAAAAACTAAGAAAAAGGAAGTCCTCATTCAAAAGTCAAGTTATCAAACCCAACAGACAATTCCAAAATTGGCATCGAGAGCCGAAGTCAAAAGTGGTACTTCAATCTTGAAGACAGCAAAGTTAAGTGAAGAAGGATAAATTCAAAAGTTCCATTTCGGGCCCGACAAGCCGTTCCAAAACCGTTGTTGGAACCCAACGCCCAAAATGGAACTATTTTAAAAGGAAAAGTTCAAGACAATGAAAGGGGCTTCTTCCAAATGCATCATCGGGAAACAAAGGAAGATAAAGAGCTTCAAAAGTAAAATTTGGAGTCTAGAGGTAGTTTTGGAACTCCTATCAAAAACCGAAGCCTCGGGTGGAACTATGTTAAAAGCTAATTGTCGATGGTAGTTCTAGGCCCAACTTGAACTTTCAATGGCTAAGACGCCAATATCAGAGAGATCCAAATTTCATTCCCCAACTGCTCCAACCACATCTGGTCAAAATCTATTCGTAAGAGAGTAAAAATTTAAAGCCCAACGAACTTTGCGGATCCATTAACCTCAGAACAATACCATAACTCTTTTAGAGTCTACACACACCATTCCAGGACACCCTCCACACCCATTAATGATCTACATGTGGCCTTTTTTGACAAAAGGAACAATCCACCATATCTTGTTGCAAAGTCATCTTACGGCATGGGTTTTCTCTTCCTCGACTATAGGATGCATTCATTGCGGCCTCTCCCTATCAAGATTAAATACCCGCCAATATCATATTTCGATCTGATTTTTATGATTAGATCTATCCTACAACTAAACCCTAGTTGGATTAGGTTTTGAATTTAAATTGCTTAGTCCAACTTATGCCTGAACTATGAAGGCAATCTTGTAACATATTTTCAGTATCTTTTCTTGTTTATAAGACAAAATTTCATGTTTTTTCTGTAAATGCAAATATTGGCAGGCCTTTACATCAATAAAATACTCTGTTTGACCTCTTTCTGATTCAATTACTTTGTGTAGAGTTCTACCTTTGTATTCAAATATCTTTCTTTGCTTCTAGATTACATGGTTGTGTTAACACCCTATAAGTGTTGTTTGTGAATACAACTTTCCTTCAGCATGGTTATAGGACCTCATCTTCATGTGTATCCTTGGGGCTGCTAAAGATAGAAACATGTGTAAGTTTGGGTGGCTTGTTGATGTCTTGTATTATAGATAGAGAAGAGTGTATTATAGATAGAGAAGATCAAAGTTCTAATCTGGTGCATCACCTCCATTTTACATTTCTCCATTCCTTCTTCCTTTTTTCCCTAAGAAAGTTGTTAGATTAAGTTAGAAGTAGACTTACAAGTATTAGGTTGGTTCAACACAGCACCCTGATTGGAAATGAAGTTAGCCTTCTCTGGAGACTCAACCTCACTTGTCAAGGTCCCACTCTCAGAGGTTGTTTTCATGTTTCACAGGGTTGCATGGGGGTCAAACGCCAAGCAAGGGTGCAAACTTTTGTGGCAACAAGCACCAACCCAAGGAATCACCAAAGTCCCTTTTATGAGCATCAAACCAACCAAAAGTACAATTCAATGATCTGAGCACCAACTCGGGCTTCTCAAAGACCAACTCTAAGTCTTCTACAACAGAAACAATTGATTACAACTAATTACAAATTATGTGATCAAACATTTATACTCTGATTTATCAAATTAAAGATTATCATTTTAGTTTGAAGAAGAATAAAATAGGCTGAAGGTGTGTGATGTATTTATAAGATTTGCAGAGAAGGTAGACACAATGAAAAGCAAAGATGGAAAGGAAGTTAAGGACAGTTGGCAATTGGTTATAACTTCTTCAAAACCTCCTAACTATATGCAGTTAGCCAATCCTATTGAGACATTCTATATGAGAAGTGTGAAGTGTATGAGGTTTTGAATATCAATAAAAAAGGTGATAGAGCAGAGATTAGAAAGAAAATGTTTTAGAGTAAATGTGAGGCATATATGGTAGATCAAAAAGATCTACACAGTACTATGAAGTGGATCAAATATTCAGAAATTGCCATTTGCTGAAGACTGAGGATTGACATGTTTCTAAGGAAGGAAGGTAATTTTTAAAGGTGATTGACAGGTATAACAGTGATATTTTAATCTCAGAATTGTTTAACAGTAATCAGGTTTTGTATATCTATGATAACTGTAAGAGTCTGATTTTATCTTATCAAGTGATTATATTCTGAAATTTCAAACAAGTAATTTAGATAATAGAGAAGATATTTGTAGATTATTTTCAAATTACATTTAATTTGCAGAGAGATTTAATTTGATAAATCAGAGTGTAAAAGTTTGATCACAGAATTTGTAATTAGTTGTAATCAATTGTTTCTATTGTAATAGACTAAGAGGTCAAAGTTGGTGCGAGCCTAGGAGGTATAGGTCTGTACTAGTTGATGTTGTGATGTCTATTAGTCGTATTGTTAGTAATCCTGGACATGTACCTTTGTTCGATCTTTTGTCCGTTTTGTAATTTAGAGGTAACTTTTAGTGTTACTGTTTCTATCGAATATTAAGGTATACTTTTACCAAATATATATAAATATATATACGAAAATATATATGCGTATTTATATGTATTAAAAAATATTACACCTATATATATATATAGCAAGGAAACAAACTTTAATTACTGTAAATGCAAATCAAACTTCTATTCAAATTTATTAAATGATGGTTTTTCTTTATATATATTTCTGAATATATGTATATGTTACTAATGTTACTAATGTCTTTGTGTTTGCAGTTCGGAGGAATGCTGAATATGTTCGATTTCAATATCATCTTCCTCTTTATCGGTCTGCATATATAGTTTATAATGGGGCATGCCTTGATCAGACATGTCTCCACGAAATGTCCGATCAAGACATGCTCTTGATAAAAAACGTAAACAATTATTACTTGCACCGATTCAGATTAATACGCATTATGATTAGTTAATGCTAATCGGTCAATAACAAATAACATGTTTAATATGCCGATGAGGTTATCGGATGTTAATCTGGAATGATATTAAATGCTTTCTCGATCATGGCTGATCGATGCCAATATATTACAGTGATCTTTACCATCATATTCGATCAAGATTGATCAATGCAAATTAAATGGTCTTCATACTAATTACGATCAAATCCGGTCGATGAAAAGAAATAATAAAACATGAGATTAATTTCATGATCGATTCTTTATCTGATCCTAAACTGAAGCAACATCCTGAGGTGCTTTTCCGATCGGTCACGCTTCCAGCCTAATCTGAATCTGTGAATCCATGAAGATCTAGATCAACCTTTCCATATTTGAGACCATAATTAAGAGTACCTTGAAGGTACCTCATTATGTGCTTTACAACAACAAGATGTATCTCCTTGGGCTCACATATAAACTGACTCAAAGCATTTACTGCATAGCAGATATCTGGTCTGGTGTTGACCAAATACATCAAAGATCCAATCACCTGCCTGTAGAGAGTTGGATCTGCTAACTGGGAATCTGTTGTTGCTTCCTACAATTTATGAAGATTTGTTTCCATGGGAGATGACATAGATCTACAATTCATCATTCCAAATCTTTTCAATATATCAAGGGTGTACTTCCCTTGATTCAGAATAATGTCATCTGATATCTGCCAGATTTCTAATCCAAGGAAGTAGTGTAATAGACCTAAGTCCTTCATGTCAAACTCTGAGGCTAGATCCTTCTTACACTGATCAATAAGGTGATCCTCTCCTGTAATCAACAGATCATCAACATACAATATTAATATTAACAAATTACCTTTGATTTTCTTGAAGTAGAGATTTGGGTCTGCATCATTTTTCGAGAAACCTAATCCCATGAGGTAACTGTCAATTCTTTCATACTAGGCTCTAGGAACTTGTTTAAGTCCATATAGGGCTTTCTTTAATTTACACACATGAGATTCAGTTTTGTGGATCTTAAATCCTTTAGGTTGCTCTAAGTAGACCTCTTTTTCAATAGTCCCATTTAAGAATGCAGTTTTTACATCCATTTGATGGACTTTCCATCGTTTGGTTGCTGCAATGGCTAGGACTGCTCTGGCTGAGGTATATCGTGCAACTGGTGCAAAAGTTTCTTCATAGTCAATTCCCTCCTATGAAAAAACTCTGGCTACAAATCTAGCTTTGTGTTTTTCTATACTTCCATCTGCAGCATGCTTGATTTTGAATAGCCACTTGGAAGAAACAACAAATTTCTCTTTTGGCCTAGGTACTATCTCCCACACATCATTCTTCAAGATGGATTGATACTCCTCTATCATGGCATCCTTCCATACTTGGTGTTGGAGAGCTTCTGTAACATTAGCAGGTTCTGATTTGATGAATTCAGTTATCAAAGCTACATAACTAGGGAATCTCTTAGGTCTTTTACTCTCTCTAAAAGAGTTGCATAAGTCTTTGCTTCTTTCATTGTCTTAGTAGCCCAGAGTGGTCTCTTCTTAGGATTTTCCAATGATGTGATTTGTTCTTCATTTCTATCTTCCTCAGGATACTCCCTCTAAACGTCAGGAGCAAGATCCTCTTCTAGGTCTATGGGGGAAGTTTGAATTTCTAACTCAATAGAATTTCTAGCTCTTTTAAAAGCTATGTCTTCCTCAAAAATCACATCTCCGCTTAGTTCAATCTGTCTCTGACCATGTATATATATTCTATAAGCTTGAGGTTTCACCATAGCCTACAAAAATACATTTTCTCCCAGAAGGTTCTAGCGTAGTTCTTTTCTCTTTGGGCGCATGAATGTAGACAGGACAACCAAATATCCTCCAGTGACTGATGTTTGGTTTTACACCAGTGAAAGCTTTCTTCAATAGTTTTGTCATCAATATGGAAGCGAGGACATTTATTTTGTATGTAGACAGCAGTACTAAAGGCTTCTACCCAAAGTGATGTTTCTATGTTTTGATCAAGTAACATTGCCCTAGCATCTTCTACAATGGTTCTATTTTTCCTTTCAGCAACCCCATTTTGTTGAGGGTTGTAGGGTATAGTGAACTCCCTCTTAATCCCAGCATTTTTACAAAATTCTTTAAAAATATTTGATGTGTATTCTCTCCCATTATCTGTCCTTAATGTTCTAACTTTCCTCCCAGAAGAGTTTTCTGTAAGGGATTTAAATTCTTTAAACCTTTTAAGGATCTCAAATTCTTTACATTTGAGGAAATAGATCCAGGTCTTTCTGGAGAAGTCATCAACAAAGATTACATAAAATAGGAAACCCTCTAAAGAAGGTATAGACATGGGTCCACATAAATCTGAGTGAACTAATTCTAATATATCATTTGTTTTACTAGAACTACTTTGGAAAGACCCTTTTGTGTACAAACATGGGCCCTTGAATGATATTGTTTGAGTTTGGGTCCTAATCTCCTATGCCATATTTCATTAGAGTCTACAATTTCATGAATTAGGGCAAGATTTGGCTCAGTACATAATTCATATAGATATCCTTGTATATAACCTACGGTTTGAGCCTTCTTAATAGTAGAGTTCTTTGGCCATGCCAACACTTTACTATCCATGAAGGTAACCTTATATCCATTGTCTTCAAGTGCAGATATGGAAACCAAGTTCCTCTTGATACTTGGTACAAACAATACTACGGTGAGTTGAATAGAGATACCGGACTTCAATTTTATGGTACATGTTCTAACACCTCTGACTGGATGTGCAGAGTCATCTCCAATTGTTACTTCCTCATCAATTTCTTCTACCATGGAGTCTAAGAGTTCCCTAAACCCAGTGATGTGTCTTAATGAACCACTATCTATAACCCAAGTGTTGGATTTATTTGATACTTGGTTTGAAAGTACAGAGTAGAATTCATATTTCTCGGATTCATGCTTTGTTTTAGACTTTCCTACTTTGGCAAATGATGCTTGTTGCTTTGTTCTATCAGGACATCTGACTGCATAGTGCCCATACTGATCACATCTGAAACATTGGATTTGTGAAACATCTTTCTTGGATGCACCCTTCCCATGGTAGCTTTTCCTCTTCTTGAAGGGCTTCTTCTTTCCTTTTTTGTGAGAATTTACATTCAAGACATGGAGATCTTCATCTACGTTCTTTTGATTGAATCCTTTCTTTGTTTGTCTTGATTCATCTTGTAGGCAGTTTGATCTTAGCCAGTCAAATTTTGGAAATTTAGACCTTGCACTAATGCCTTGAACAAATGTCTACCAGGAATTTGGTAGAACATGTAAGGCAATAAGTGTTAGCTCCTTACGTTCAATCTGGCATCCAAGTGTTGATAGTTGATCCCTTAGTGCAGATATTTTCATAAAGTATGCGTTGATAGATTCTCCTTTGTTCATACTTATATGATTGATTTCTCTCTTTAGAGCCAAGGTCCTGCTGGAATTATTTATTTCGTATGCGCTTTCAAGTGACTTAAACATATGGTATGCGATCTCATGTTTTGTCAAGATTGGCACGATATGATCTCTCACTCCATCAACTATGATTTTCATGGCCTTTTCATTTCCTTCAATCCATGTTGTCTTCTTGGGATTATTCTCTAGTTCTGCTTTGTTTTCTTTCACAAATGACTCAACTTTATTCTCTTTTAATATCATCATAATCCTGAATTTCCATGATGAGAAGTTATTTCCTCCTAGCCTATCTTCGAATCTGATTACACTCGCCATAGAGGAATGTGATGTTCTTTGATTTAAATCTGAATATCTCAAGTGCGATCGCTGCTTGGATCCTCCTTAACGTGGCTCTGATACCATGTAAATGCAAATCAAACTTCTATTCAAATTTGTTAAATGATGGTTTTCTTTATATATATTTCAGAATATACATACATATATATATATATATATATATATATATATATATATGTTAATAATGTTACTAATGTCTTTGTGTTTGCAGTTCAGAGGAATGCTGAATATGTTCGATTTCAACATCATCTTCCTCTTTATCGGTCTCCATATACAGTTTATAATGGGGCATGCCTTGATTGGACATGTCTGTCTGATCAAGAATGCCTCTTGATCAAAAACGTAAACAATTATTACTTGCACCAATTCAGATTAATACGCATTATGATTAGTTAATGCTAATCAGTCAATAACAAATAACATGTTTAATATGCCGATGAGGTTATCGGATGTTAATCTGGAATGCTATTAAGTGCTTGCTCGACCATGGCTGATTGATGCCAATATATTACAGTGATCTTTACCATCATATTCGATCAAGATTGATCGATGCAAATTAAATGGTCTTCATACTAATTACGATCAAATCTGATTGATGCAAATAAATAATAAATCATGAGATTAATTTCATGATCGATTCTTTATCTGATCGATGCTATATGATTCAACCTAAGTCACTGCATTCAGCGAATATGAAGCATGAAGTTCGGATTTTTCCGAATTTCAAATATTTAAAAAAAATCAATAAAGTTCGCCATTTAATTCGTCTGAAAAAATCTGCAGTTCTTTTCATCAGAGTAAACATCTAAAAAATGTTATTTTTAAAGTTTCTATAAATTTACAGGCTTCCCGCCCATTCTTTTCTATAACAGTTGTTCTCAGGCCCCTTGTATGCACAGATTTCTTGAACTTGATGGCAATTTCTGGGTGATTTACTTACAAATTTGCCATTTATGTGTTCATTTCGTTATCTGAGTGTTGAGCAGCTAAGTCAGAGAGAAATCTTTGGTGGATTGTGGTTTTTCTGGTGACCTGAATGCTGACTTTGCGTTTTGGAAAGGGCAACTCCAAAGGCTGAATTTAATCCTTGCTACTGTCGCTTCCCTTCTGAGGCTGAATCACTTCTCTACCTTTGTCGGGCAACTCCAAAGGCTGAATTTAATCCTTGCTACTGCCGCTTCCCTTCTGAGGCTGAATCACTTCTCTACCTTTGTCGAGCACCCGTCCTCGGCTATGTTCAGCCGTGAAGCCATGTTGGCCATTTAATTTTATTTTTGTACGACTTCTATAGTTCATTTTGTATTACATTAATATATATGTATTAATAGTTGTGTAATCTATAAATCAAATATTTTGAAATCTTATATTAAATTTGGAATAATAGAATGATATAGATTTTTAAAAGTTATAGATTTTCATTTTAGTTAATTAGGTTTATAATAATATTATTATTATTTTAAAAATTGCTATATTAAAAAGTAAATATTATTATAAATGTTTTATAAGATGATTTTTAAGTTTTTAATAATAGACTTAAATTACTATCCCTAAATGTTATCTCAAATTTTATTTAATTGTTAAAAATAAAATATTATTATATAAATATTAAAGTTAATATTATTATATAAATATTAAAGTTAATATTATTATATAAATATTAAAGTTAATGTTATTTTATTGCTATAATTTTTTATCTTGATTTAATAATTAGAAATATCATATTAAAGCAATCAATTTAGATTTTAAGCTAATATTCAACAAATGTAAAAACAAGTAAATAAATTTAACAATTATGCTAAACATTAATTTGTAATTTGAATTTTACAAATAAAATATTTAATTATTTATTATTGTATTATTTTATTAGAAAATTAATATATTGAAATATTAAAAATATATTTTTACACTTTATTGAGTTATTTTGTTTGTAGAGTTAAAAATAAATTAGTAATGTTAACTATTTTGATAATTTATTGGATATATTATGTATATATAAAAGGCGAATTTAATCCGAATTTTTACCCTTGCCGAACTTCATTCAAATTTTAAGGTTGCCGAACTCGAATTCGAATTCGAACCTTGTGACTTAGGATTCAACAATTACATTATACTTTCATTCTCGTATCCTAACAAATACTTTATTCTTTTCCTTCAAGGAAATATATATATATATATATGGTGAAAACTATAAAGTAATAATGAATTGAAATGCATTATAATGAGAAACGAGAAAAGATAATAGTAGCCACTTCTGGCAACTTGGCGCTGTGGAATGAATAAGAGACTAATCAAATTCATAAAAATGGGAATGAAATTCGACTATGCGTATGAAAATATCATCCAGCAGCCACATCAACGCATACCTGGCTCTTATAATCAAAAAAAATTAATAAGGGGCAATTAAGTCTTTTTGAAACATTTTTCATTTCCCTTATGCGTATGAAGTAACCTTCAGCCACGATTAGTAGTGGCAAATTAATAGCACCAGCTAAATGAAATTCAAACAGAATTTGAAGTGATTTGGATTTAATTTGGAGGCATTTCATTTGAAAACGCTTTTATAAGAGTAATCGACTCATTTTGGAAAGACATTCATTCACATACAAGGAAGAAAAAAAAAGCAGCTTAGCATTTTGGAATATAGGAAACGGCTTCTTAAGAGAAGCGATATTGTTTTCTAGTCTGGTAGAAGGATTTTGGAGCTATAGCCACTGCTGCTCCCAAGGAAACAGCGATAGCATATAAAGGAAGAAGCAGAAAGAAATCTGATTCTGAAGAAATTTCCAGGCAGCGTTAACAGCCAGTGAACAACTATTCCTTACCTTTTCATCTCAGACTCGTTGAATTCACAGGCATGTACAATTTTCTTAAATAAGCCTCCTCTTGGGTGTCATTATTGTGAATAAGATTCTTATATAGTTGGAGTAATATTGATTGTTGAGAATTACATTTGAGGAAATGTAAATTGCAGTGCATATAAGAGTTCATATGTACGTAAATCTGAATTCCTTTTCCATTCTTGTTCTATTGTTAAATAGAAAGAATCCCCAATGAATTCACAGTTTGACATGGAAGTCTTATTTATTTCTAAACCTTTCAAATATAAATTGGAGGCAAAAACAATTCACAAACTTATGTTTTGATAGCAACTTACTGAGTCATGCAGCTGCATGTGTGTAACTGTAATTATTAGCAGAGTTTAACATGAAACTATATTAGATATATAGTAAAGAAACTTGCTTTCACTCAAATATTTCACAGAGAGAATTTAAACCAAACCTCCCAGTCCTAGAATTCAATAGAGTATTGAATGGAAATGACTTACCTTGCAACTAATTCACTGTATTGTTAAAAACAAGCAGATTATAATTTCATGGTTGTAGACAAGGTTAAAGTGTTTAACTTTGAGATATGAAAAAATTGAAGGTTGATATAAAACAAGTCCACCAATAACTATGCTTGCACAGATATAAATAATGATCTAAAAATTGGATCGTTACACAATAACTGTATACAGTGAGCTTAGCAGGGGTGGTTGGGGGATTGTATAACAGGTTCATTTGAGATGAACTAGTTGCAGCAGACTGATAAGCTTACACTTCTATGCTTGCAAGGGGCCTGATTAGTTTCCTTATTTCAATTTGTATATAAGCGTAAAAAGTGTGTTGTACGGCTCTAAAACCAAAACGTGTTAAGTAAACTGCAAAATAGGAAATACAAACAGCAAATAAATCAGTTAGAAAACCAAGATGGGGGGTTTGATTCATGCTGGATTTTATAGACAACTATGTCAGTATTATAGCGAAAAACTAGGAACATCTCTTTGGTTATGTTCTTCAATCAGAAAGAATAAGACTAGTTAACCATGAGGCTTGTGCGCTTACAAACTAGCCTATTACATTCTACAAGGTACAAGTCGAATTGGGTGAAGAACTAGACTACATGTTTACACATATTGCATTAGAAACTTTGGCCAAGGTGCACTATACTATGCGGATATTACACCAGTTCCAGAATGGCTTGTTTATCAACATGTTTACATCCCTTGCAAAGGGTCAGGCCCACTTTGAGTAAGAAGTGAGCAAGGGGGATCGATAGTAGATCCATCGTTGGGTGGTAAAACACCACAGTGATACTTTCTCCCCAATGTTACATTGAGAAACTTTATATTTTATACTTATTCATACTTCTTTTATTTCTTTAATTAGTTGTTATTATCTTGCTTAGAACTTTTAGCTTGTTACACTATACTAAAGCTGCATTCTCCCAATTACCAAAGAAAGTAGGCTAGCCGAATGTTGATGACCCACACTTTGCCTAAAACAGAAAGTGAAATGTCACACTAATTATAAATAGAATGGCACTCATTAGAACCAGCTTGGGTTTTTCACTGACGGGTTCAAAAATATAAATATGCATTGAATGTTGGACAAAAGCAACTTTTCATGAGATAAATCCCGCTCATTTTGAAGCTGTGTGCATCAGGCAACATTATGTAAGCCAACTATAGAAAATTTGTCCTATGAAGCAATCTACTACTCCTCACCATCCTCAAACCTGTGACATGGACATATTTTGTGGATATATAAACATTATATGGCAAACAACATTCATTTGTGAAAAAAGGTGAGCAGAGTGGGGTACAGTTAATTGAAAACTAAGATTAGGGTTTTTCTTCTCCACATTGGAAGAGCTCAAGGAATAGAACCACAACTTAAGTTTCAACAAATTATAATTACTGATACAGGCTGCATACCTTTTAGTTTCTATCCAGAGTCCTTATGATACTAACTCTCTCACCAAAGACCATTGACAATATTCAGTCACATAAAACCTAAAAAATGAAATCCAAACAACATGAAAAATGAAATACCTGAGGATTGAAAAGATTGTTTGAAGTCACGGTGCCAAGAATAGACCTATTCAGCCCTTTCAAATTTCGGTGCTCAAACGTAACACTTCCACCTGGTTGAATTGAGGCCTGAAAAAACAGAAAAAAGGATTTTGGTCACCTCTAAGATTGGAAACAGAACTAAGACTGACAAATATGAAATATTATCCACTGCATGCATTGTTCTCACAAAGCAACTAGCCACCAAAAACAATGATAAACCAACAAAGCAAAAATAAATGAATAAGATTATCAATGCACAAAAGTTGTTCCACTAGATACTTGAATAAGGATGAGAAAATTATCAATATTTCCCATGCATCACCCGCCATATTCAAAAACACTAGCATGGCCTACAAAAAAAAGTTATAAAACAGAATACAGACAAAGCATTCATTTGTTAAAGCAACCTCACCAGATGAGGTCGTCCCCCACTTCCAGGTACAATGCTCCATTCTGTACTGACTTCGGCTGTCTTCTGTTCAAGTTCTTTAAGCTTCACCTCAACTGCAATGCCCCCTTCATTTGTCTCATCAGGTTTAGGATTGATCTCTATGTTTGAAAATAATCCAAGACCATTTATATTTCTGAGCGCCTGCCTTCCTGCTTCTATATTGAATATTTGACCCGTCCATAACTGGATAGTGCAACCAGATTTGAGTCAATCATGTTAAACAAACATGCACAGAACTACTTGACAAATAAAACAAAATACAAAAATTGAAATGTGACATACAGATTATATTAAGTATAATGCATAGAAAATTAAAAAGTTACATACTGGAGAAAAATTGTCTTGCTATTGTGCTCTTGAATGAAATTTAAATTGCACTGCATGTCCAGAAATCACTGAAATAGGAAAAGGAAAAACAAAAGCATATAGAGAAGTAAAGTAAAAGGAGTCCCTAAACATCTTACACATAAGAATGTTAACAAAATGGAAAACTAATAAATGTAAGTACCGGTAAAAAGTATCACACAAGAGAATAATCGTTACGAGTCATAATTATATATCAACTTGAAGTTGTAACAAAGCCAGAAGTCTAATCCATGGGAAGGTAACCACAGGGTAGAGAGGAACTCTTGCATTTTCATCAACCCCAGAAATCTAATTATTAGTCTGCAACCAATATATAGGTGACCCTCGTTGCAAAGACATGACCTGATGCTTGCATTCCCACTTGCAATATTTTTTTCTCATTATGAAGTAATATTTACTTCTCATCATCAATTGTGCAGGATTAAATGTCGCAAAAAAAAATGAATACCTAGAAGGGAGATTAGCATACAAAGGGAGGCAAGTTAGTCTAAAGCTTATTCTCTTTGAAGAGGATCAAAATCCATTTCTGGTAGATGTTTCTTCTCTTCAATTTTAAGCATCGGTATTAATCCTTTTTTTCAATTACATGTCATCCCTTCGCTTTCATTGATGTCAATCGTTTACAATCAACCTCATGCCTTAGAAAATGCAACAAACAATAGATCAAGGAACTCTTCCAAATATAGGAGGGCAAGGATATTGAGGGGCTAAACTCAATGATAAAGTCAAGGAGTATTTGGTGCTGAATTTATTGAGAAACTCTATCTTATTATTTTTGGGTAAAACATGTGAACAATGTGGCACAGTTAGTTCCAAATCCTACATTCCATTCTAATTTGTTGTTGATGAGGATGAGAGCTAAAAAAATACAGCTAATGATCATGATCCCTTGACATGCACAATTGGTTACAATGCTTTTAAGGCCTTCATTGAGGATTATCATGCAAATTGCTCCCGAGCATTATACAGT
This sequence comes from Chamaecyparis obtusa, assembly GCA_027943335.1. Taxonomy (NCBI): domain Eukaryota; kingdom Viridiplantae; phylum Streptophyta; class Pinopsida; order Cupressales; family Cupressaceae; genus Chamaecyparis; species Chamaecyparis obtusa. The sequence continues at coordinate 626,788 of BSBK01002167.1, read as the reverse complement.
TTGCATTGCAAAAGAGCTTTGTTCCTATTGTCTTATTATATCTTTGGTCTTCCTTTATATGTTTACTGGTATTTCCCGATTTTAATTGTCATAATGTCCCTCTAGATTGAGTCTTTTTAAAGTGTAAAATTGTTATAACCCTTATTTGAAATTGCCAAAATTAAAGCTTCACAATTTTATTGATACTGCTGTTATTATATCCTGGTTTACAATTTCTAATATTTGATTTGTTTGGTGGATTCAATTCAAAATCTTGCAATGACATATGAAGCATAAGATAAACAAAAATATAGGTTGCAATTGTATAACCAAAATGCCTCGGGGAAACAATCTGAATGGCCTTTATTTTAGCAATAAGCATGTACAGGAATGATATATGGCAGAGACAGACATACGATATAAGTTTTCTTAATGTTTAGCACCTATAATGTGCCAACATTAATATTCATTGTTCCAAGACCATAAAGATTACTCACAGTTAAAAGTATGCCCAGATTCCAATATAATGTCTGTACAGAAAGTCTTCCGCCAAAAGGATGAGACACAGCTCAAGCTCGGGAAAGATAGCAGCACCCGTGAATACCAAAACATCTCCCGATAACTACAATAAGCTTCTGAGATGTGTACACTGTGCCAGAATGAAAGGTTGCTGTTGGAGGAGTCTGCTCAAATCAAAATGCTTGAGGAATTTCCAATCACTGGTTGCTCACTAGATGCAGTTCCGCCCAGGAAACAAACAGCAATAATATTCCTCTCCACAGGCAGCGATAGTCTTCCCAGGGAAAAGCCGTGCTAAAATCAGACCTCATGATATTGAAGAGTTTCCGTGAAAACCCCAAGTCACCAGTGATAATAAACACCAATATTCTCCAGCGAAATACCAATAGCAAATACAAGCTTCTCATGATTCCAAAATAATCTCCACACACTAGAATATTTCAGCGCCTACTAATGCTTTGCTTCATTCACGGTAATGCCAATGAAATAATGAAACTAAAGTGCTGATAATAATAACTTTAGAAACATTCTTTGGAATTGACCTTCATCAACACATGTATAGCTTGAAATCTTTATATTGTCTGTTTAATTAAATCAGCCCCTTGAATAATTCTCGCAATATTAACCAAAGCACAATTTCATAAAATCCATCCCCAATATGAAACATATATAGAGTTTGCCCAATGGAATGCTATCAAACTCCCCTTTCACCTGTTAATGGGCTTTCATGAGTTCATCCATCTCCGTCTTTCAAGAAGACAGTAGAATGGGTCAAGCTGGATGAAGCATGGGTTAAGATTAAATTTGATGGTGCATCTAAAGGGAATTCAGGACCATCTGGAGTTGGATGACTATCTCGAGCTAGATGTGTAGCAAAAGATGACAAGGGGAACATTCTAGCACTAGGAGCTCAAAAATTAGAAGAGGGCACTAATAATATTGCAGGGCAAAGGCTACTTTGCTCGCCATAAACTTGGCAAGCAAACTGAAGATTGAAAAATTGTATCAAGAAGGTGATTCTTTTTTTTTGATCGGTAAAAGATGTGATTTTATTTTATTAAATCAAGATTAAACTTGGCCCGAACCAAGGGTACATACATCAATGGAATCCAGCTTCCCAAACAAAGGCACACTAACAAAGGTCCATTAACAGACATGAATAAAGATTTACTAATTTTGCATCCATATGTGAACGAAGAGTCATATCAAAGGACCCCAACTTTGCTTTCCTACTCTTCTTGTCTTTTACAATGTGCCAACCATCTTCCATTCTAGCCGCATCATTATGCCAATTCATAAAGCATACCATATCCTAGGCCTAATCATCTAAACTCTCCACCTCTAGTTGGGATTGTCCCCCATCTACCAGTCGGTCATCCACCATTTAACGAGTTCCCACTAGAGTTTTTTCTCCCTTCCAGCTGATGTTGCCGCCCCTTTGCTCTGCTGAACTTCCCCATCACAAACCGCATCTATTACACTGTCAATGTTCTTCAAAAGTTGTTTCGTCTTTTCCTTCAAAGATGACTACTTCCGATCCCCAGCCATAGCTTGACCAAAGCTCTTTTGCTGCTTTACCTTTTTCTCAACCCTATAGTGCTGGGTGGAAGCATCCTTCCACCAAGAAGTCGGTTTGCACACTCTACATTTATCACACTTAACTGTCATATGTCTAGTCTGAAAACATAGTCTACATCGGAAGGGGATACCTTCATAATCCAAAGGCTGGGTCCAGCTGCCCTTAGAGGTCTTAATAACAATTTTTGCAGGAAGCCCTTTAACAATATCCATTTCTATCAAGATTCAACCAAAGGTAGCATGGAGCAGATTTGATGAACCTTCATCCACCGTTAAAAAGTGTTAGTAAAATCAGGTCCAAGTTTACTAAGAGGGGGGGTGAATCGATAATCTAACAAATTCAACTTTTCATAAACCATTCACCTACTTATAACAATTACCATTTATTGCATGCATAAATAGACCATTAAAATAAAATCCACGATCATGCAACACAATAACACTAATATTTTTCTCGTGGAAACCCAATTAGGAAAAACCACATGTGAGGATGGCACCCACAAATAATTCTGCACTCTTTTGTGATGAACTACAACTGATTGAATACCTGAATGACTTGAAGATTAGTGATTAGAGATCACCGAGTTACTCAAATGATATGTAAGATAATTAAATCAGTCATTATGTTGTCATTGATGTCAACTAGTTTTGACAGTACTTATCATGTAAGTTACAAACATTTGAACATCTGTAAGAAGAGAGAAAAGATGAAGAATTGAGATATCTACATGGAGGAAGATGGATATGACAGATGAGAATAAGGAATACTTTGGGTAACTTATTGATGAGTCTATGATCTCATATTGTTGACTTGATTATGTTGCATTAATCTATTATGAAAAAAGAAGCAAAATTGTACAAAACAATGTGGTCGGTAAATGAAAACTTCAGTATACACCGAGCCAGTGTAGTGTATACCAAGCGACACTATTAACCGAGCTTGTATTTGCCAACGCATTTCTTTGTTAACCAAGTATGGATAAAAGTATTAAATGCTTAGTTTAGCCGACAGAAAATGACGAGTTGGAAATTGTTATGATTTCGAGATTGAGGATAAAGTTTGTTATGAGATCCACGGCTGACAAAATTCGGAGATCTAAAGGATGGAATTGAAACGTGTTATTGACACAACTGTCAAAGAAGGTTTAAGAGGCAAAATCAACGAAGAAGAATAAGCGGCAAAATCTAATGGTTGATATGAAAACGGTTTATCTGTCTATATAAGAGATATGAGTTTCTTTATTGAAACATGTTTGAAGAAAGAAGACTGTAGAGATTTCGCGTGAATACAGTTTCATGCATGCTTGATCAGACTGGTTGAAGGAGAACCGAACTGCAAAACAGTACTGAGCGTCAGAGAGCTATTACCAAGTGAAAGTAAGTTGAGGACGTGAATTGAAATATTGATCAAAGGATTTGTATGGGCTTATAATAGATCTGAACATCTGCAAATTGAGTTGTATTGTAATCAGATCAACTACTGTTTTAGTTTAACCATTGATACAAAATATCTCATAACTGAGTGGACTTAACCGTCTTATGTTATGCCCCTATGTCATTCAAGGAATGTACATTGTTATCTTATTGACCCCATAGTGAATGTTGGTCGAAAGTTAACTGTTAGTCTTAAATCCTCTAACAAGATCACACCTAACAGTGTGTTTGTAACCTTTAACAGGGTTGGCTCTTCACCGAGCTCACTTCAGAAAAGTGAAAATTATTTTGGGTTACCGGTCCCAGGTGGTTTTTCCCTTAGCAGGGTTTCCATGTTAAATCATTGTGTTATGTGTTTACGTGATGATTGTTTTAGTGTCATACTTTACATACCGCACATTTGATTTGGTCGGTAATCACAGTGAGTTAATTAACTGGTAATCAGTAAAAGGCACAGACAGTTTAATAGTTTATGTTACCAAGCTGCAGAATTTATTGAAATTGTTTTGGGAGTTACATCTTTGTATTTGGGACTGTAGGATAACTGATCTAACTGATTCACCCCCCTCTCAATTATTCTAACAATTGGTATCAGAGCATTGGTTGCTTGGAACAAAGTTTTAAGGACTTCAGCGGAAAGATTACAAGATGTATAAGAGGGAAGTGCCAAAGCTGAATAAGAACAACTTTACTATATGGCAAAGCCGGATGAAACTTCACATATCTGGAATTGGTGATTCTACTATAACCTTATTGAACAATGGCTACGTACAACCGTCGACTGGACCTTTAACTCTTGATCAGTTGAGAGACCGACATGAACACAACATTACTATGATAGAGATTGTTGCTGCTCTATCTGATGCTGAGTTTGAGGATGTCAAGACTTGCCCTACTGCAAAGCAAATGTGGGATTTACTTGCTCTAGTCTATGGTAGTGATGCAAATGTGAAGAGAGCCAAAGCTGAAAGGTTAAGAGGCAAATTTGATGATATGAAAATGAAGGAAGGAGAAAACATTACACAATATACAAACCGAATCAAAGAAGTAGTCAATGCTATCCGAGGAGCTGGTGGTGTCATTGATGAAGATACAATGGTAAGTAAAATTCTAAAAACCTTGTTGCCTGCATATTTAATCAGAATATCTGCTATACATGAAATGAGGTCTGCACTTGGTAGCACTCTTACTCTTGATAGTCTGATTGATAAGTTAACAACTTTTGAGTTGAACAATTTTGATAATAGTGTTGTATCGTCTGTTGAGTTTGCTTTTATGTCTTCTCTGAAGATCGGTAAATCTAGCAGTAGACATAATATAAAAAATGACAGTGATAGTAATACTGATGATGAGCTTGATGAACTTGAAGCTCTTATGGCTCAGAGACTGCCTAAAGGTAAAGGTAGATATAAGGGAAAGTTACCTTTAGCTTGTTTTAATTGTAAAGAAGTTGGCCATATTGCTGCTAGATGTCCCAACAGGAAAGAGGAAGATAAAGAAAAAGACCGATCTGGTGATGGAAGCCATGGAAGAAGAAACAACAGAGGTTACCGACACTACAACAGAAACAACCGAGATCACAAAGATAAGAGCAAAAAGGCATGTTATTTGGTTGAAGATGAGGACACCGACACCGACACTGATGATGATGTTGAGGTAATGTTTGTTGCAATGAAAAATGATTCTGAAGAGGAGGAAAGGTATGTAGAAACAGCACTCATTTCTAAAGTTAGTAAAAATGATACTTGGATCATTGATAGTGGTTGTACACATCACATGACTGGTGATGAAGATAAGTTTGACATCTTGAGCATTATAATGGAGGATCGGTAAAAATGGGTAATGATACACCTTGCATGTTAAAGGAAAAGGATCTTTATTGATAAATGATAAAATCAGATGTGATAATGCTTATTGGGTAAAAGGACTGAATTACAATTTGCTAAGTGTAGCACAGCTTAACAAATCAGGTCACCGAGTGGCATTTGAAAGCAAGGTGAGAATCTATGATGAAAGTGGAAAGCTTGTCGGAACAAGAGGACAATCAAAAGGTAACTTATTTTATCTTGACAATGCTGAGACTTCTTGTTTACTGATGAAAAATGAAGATGCATGGTTATGGCATAAAAGGTTATGTCATGTAAATTTTGATAACATGATTAAGATCAGTAAAAACAGAAAAGTTAGAGGACTGCCTAGCCTAACTAATAGCCTAACTAAACCTGATCATGTTATGTGTCATCAATGTCAGAAAGGGAAGATGACAAAATCTAGTTTTAAAAGTAAAGACCATTCAACAAAAAGAATCTTGGAGTTAGTTCACACCGATCTATGTGGTCCCATGAAAACTCAAAGCTACTATGGTGATAGATACTTTATTCTGTTTGTTGATGATTATACTAGATTGATGACTGTCATGTTTTTAAAAGAGAAATCTGAGGCATTTAAAATGTTTCAATGGTACAAGGCTAAAGTAGAAAAAGAAACCGGAAAAGAACTGAAATGCTTGAAGTCTAATAGAGGTGGTGAGTTTATTTCTGATGAATTCACTAACTATTGTAATGAGCATGGCATCAAAAGACAGGTTTCTGCACCTAGAACACCGCAGCAGAATGGGATTGTTGAAAGGAGAAATAGATCTATTGTTGATTGTGCAAAAACACTGATGATAGAGAAAAATGTTGCACAAATGTACTAGAGAAGCAGTTAGCACAACTGTATATGTCTTGAACCGAGTTCAACTAAAGAAAGACAAACAAAACACCCTACGAGTTATGGTTTGGATACACATAGAGTGTAAGTTAATTCAGAATTTTTGGTAGAAAATGTTTTATTCTAAAAGATAATAGGAATGGGAAATTTGACTCTAAAGGTGATGAGGGAATATTCCTTGGATATTCTACTAAAAGTAAAGCTTACAAATGTTTGAATAAGGTTACTAATAAGATGATTTAAAGTGTTGATGTTAGGGTTGATGAGTTTGTTGATAAGAATGATGTAGAAAGCATGAAGGAGCTGGAAGACTATGGTAGATTTGCTTATGTTGAAGATCCAGAGTATCTACCAAAGCCACAGGCTGAGTCGACCGAGCATCAGGAAAATAACACCGTGGAACAACAAAGGGAAACCGAGGATCAGGAAGAAGCTGCCGAGCAAGGAAATGAACCTAAACAGAATGAAGAACAAAGAAGAGATCAAGTGCTAAAAAGATTTGTCAAAAGACATCATCCTGAGAACCAAATCATTGGAGATAAGCAAGCTGGCATGTTGACAAGAAGTAAGTTGAGACAGAACACATGCTTAGTTTGTGAGTTTGAACTGAAGAATGTTAGGGATGCACTTGAAAATGAGGAATGGATAATTGCTATGAATGAGGAGATTGAACAAATTGAAAAGAACAAGACATGGACCTTAGTGCCTAGACTAAAAGATAAAAATGTTATCGGTACTAAGTGGATTTTCAGAAATAAGCTGAATGAGAATGGAGAAATTACTAGGAATAAAGCTAGACTTGTTTGCAAGGGATATGCAAAAGAAGTTATCGATTATGGTGAAACATTTGCACCTGTTGCTAGACTAGGAGTCCGCATGTTAGTTGCATATGCTGCACATAAGAAATTTAAGGTATATCAAATGGATATTAAGTCAACTTTTCTGAATGAAATACTAGAGGAGGAGGTCTACATAGAACAACCAGAAGGATTTGTTGATCCAAATCAGAAAGACATGGTATGTAGACTGCATAAAGCTTTATATGGATTAAAGCAAGCACCAAGAGCATGGTATGAAAGGTTACATACTTATCTTTTAAGTATTGGTTTTGTAAGAACTAGTGAAAACAACAATTTATACATGAAAGGAGGATCTGATGATACTATTTTGATTGCTGAAATATTTGTGGATGATATAATATTTGGAGGACAAGATCATATTTGTAAATCATTTGCTGATGAGATGAGAAAGGAATTTGAAATGTCAATGTTTGGAGAGATTAAATTCTTTCTAGGCTTGCAGGTTATTCAGCAAAATGATAGAATTTTCATCACACAATCAAAGTACATTAAGGAAGTATTGAGAACATTTGGCATGGAAGATGCCAAACCAGTAGGAACACCGATGGTCACAGGCTGCAAACTGACAAAAAGATGATGAATCTACAGAGGTAAATCAAACATTGTACCAATCTATGATTGGTAAACTGATGTATGTAGTGCACAATAAGCCTGATATTGCACATGCAGTAGGGATTGTGGCTAGATTTTCTGCCAATCCAAAGGATTCACATATGGTTGCAGTGAAAAGAATCTTGAGATACCTAAAGAAAATAGAGGATTATGGTTTATGGTATCCTAAGGAAGACAAATTTGAACTAAGAGTTTACACCGACGCAGATTGGGCTGGAAATATAGATGACAGAAAGAGCACAACTAGAGGAGCATTTTTCTTTGGTGAAAGACTTGTAACTTGGACAAGAAACAACCTTGTATTTCTCAATCTACTGCTGAAGCAGAGTATGTTGCTGCTGCTACAAACTGTTCAAACATTGCTTATATCAAACAAGTGTTGGAAGGAATGAATGAGGTAATCACTGAGCCGGTGATTATATATTGTGACAACACTAGTGCTATAAATATTTCCAAGAATCCTGTAATGCATTCAAAGGCAAAGCATATATCAATTAAGTATCATTACTTAAGAGAACAAGTACAGGAGAAGCAAGTCAAACTAGAATATGTTAAGTCAAAATGGGTTTAAATCGTCGCTAGAGTCCAAAAAGTTAAAAGTTAAATTAATAAACCATTTAGGGTTGCCAATAGTTTGTTTTATAATTTTATTCGGCATCGTTTTGTATGCGACCTGCATTTCATTGGCAACCTCCATTTCGTATGCGACCGGATTTTGTTGGCAACCTTCCAACCTACAACCTGTGACCGCACAACTTCCAAGTTTGTGATGTTTTAATAATTTATTTGCAATTTAATTTTTAATTTGATTGTCATTGTATATTATTTAGTATTTAGGTAGTTTTTACATTTTAAATATAGTTTAAAATTTAAATATATAAAATGTAAGCTGTAACATTATTAATAATTATAATTTATAATATCTTCTACATTTTAAAAATAAATAATAAATATAAAGTAATAAATTAATAATAAATATATTTTATATATATTTAACATTAGTATTATATTTATAAAATTAAAATAGATTGTGATTGAATAATAAATTATTAAATATATTTAATATTTATAAACACAATAAATAAATAAAATAAAAGCAAAGTACTCAATATTAAAAAATAAAGAAATAAAATATAAGGAAAATACTCAATATTTTTTCATTCAATTATTTATAGTGTTTTCCATTCATTCATTTATAATATTTTATAAATTAAATAATTGACATGAAATTTAATTTTATATTATGTATAAAAAATATTTTATAAATTACTAAACATCATATAAATTAAAAATACACATTTAATATGTATTACGGTTTACCAAAAATTTAATCATATTTACATTTAAATATATACAAATAAATAATTTAATCATAATTAAAAAAAATACATTTAAGAAATAAATGAAACGTGCTTAAAAAAATCCATTTATCGAAGAGGGACGGTAGAGGAGGGAAAACATAATTTATTTGCAATTTAATTTATAATAAATTATTAAATACAAATGGACAAGATATTTTATTAATGGTGAGTGTCAGCCAACACACTCCCAATACAAACAAACATCTCCACTAAAATAGATATGTTTCCAATTTTTTTAAATTTTTAATCACTGGCTAATTATTTTGCATGTTCTCCATTTTTTTTTTATCATTGTTATTACATAGACTTGCGCTTGCATGTTGTCCTCTTTATTTGTGAATTTTTGTCTCATATTTCTAATTCTTTATCCTCGGTACTTGCAGACTTCCAGTGCCAGTAACTGTAGAAAATGGCTGGTGGCAGAAAGAGGGACGCTTTATGGATACATGGGACACCAGGTCCAAATCAAGGAGATGTCAAATGCAACCATTGCCCTAAGGAGATGAGTGGGGGCATAAGCCGACTCAAATATCACCTTGCAAAGATTCCTGAAAATGATATTACAGTGTGTGATGGCTGTCCTGAAGAGGTTACGAGTGAGGCTTTGGCAAGCCTTGAGGCATATGCACAAAATAAGGTAACTAAAAAGAGGACAGCAAAGGTCATGGCAGCCCCAATGGGGAGTTTTAGATCTACAGGGTCACAAACAGGTGCAGAGGCTTCTTCCATTGGGCCACAGGTACGAGGATCAGGAAATGTGGGCGGGTTTATATCAAACTTTTGGGTTCCACGTAACACTCATGGTGCTCTGCCCAAATTGCAAGGCACTGCATGGAACAAAGAAATGCATGCAAAGACAAAGGTGGCAGTTGCAAGATTTTGGTTCTACAACGATCTTCCCTTGAATACTTTATGTAGTCCATATTGGGATCAAGTGGTCGCTGCGATCTTTGTGTCTGGTAAAGGGTTCAAGCCCCCATCTCGTTATGAGGTGAGTGGACCATTGTTACAGGATGAGGTCCGAAGCATTCATCAACTTGTGGAAGAGCAAAGAAGAATTTGGGAACAGACAGGTTGCACTATTATATTTGATGGGTGGACAGATGATACGAATAGGACGCTCATCAACTTTCTTGTTGCTTCAGGAGGGCAGTTAGTATTTCTAAAATCAATTGATGTCTTTGATCAAGTGAAAAATGCAGAGACTTTGTGCAACATGTTGGATGAGGTGGTGGTGGAAGTGGGAGTGAGTAATGTCATCCAGATTGTGACTGATAATGCAGCTGCATATGTGGCAGCCGGTAGACTTCTGATGGATAGGCATCCCACAATATTTTGGAGCCCTTGTGCTGCACATTGTCTTGACTTGCTCCTTGAAGACCTAGGGAAACTGAGTTGGGCGGAGAAGGTGGTCGAAGATGGAAGAAATATCACAAAGTACATCTACAATCACACATGGTGTAATGACCCTTACTATAAAGGCCACTAAAAACCACTAATACTGAACTGAGTAACTTCGTCAAACAGTTGGCATGCACTCAAATGGTCTTGTTTCAAATGTTGTGTTCAGACTGATATTTGTTTTTGGGCACCAAATGTTATTGAGATAACAATACCAATATAAAATGAAATGACAATGCAAGGCCAATATATCATGAACTTCTCAAATCTGATTGCAATGTAGGACTGATTCAAGCTATTACAATGAACATTGATTTATGACAACAAAATGAAAAGCAACTAGCAATGTCTGATTATCTGTTGACTGTTTTTTTTGAGAATGAATGACTGATTTCAAACACTAGACAACAATACAATTATCAATGCCAAATCTGATCTCTGTTATGATCACTACAAACTGTTTGTATTATAGCAAAGTCTGAAACCTATGGACTGCATACATGACTGATACAATGAATATACAAGGCATTCATTTACTCCATTCAAAGTACCATCAAAACCATGCTAAAATAATGACAATTGACAATATAAATGACTGACTGAGTATGCTATAACAGTAACAAAGTATGACTGCTGTAGCAGTGACTGAGACATGCAAATTTCACAATTTCCTTGACACTCCAATGCACTCAAACACACAAATGGAACCTGGTAATAGCTCCTCAAAGTCTGATGATGAACGCTGAAGCAAAATGAACCGGAATGATGCCAAACTCCACCTCCAATCTCTGCCGTATGCTGTACAGGTACAGGGCCATACCAGGCCGTACTGTACGGCTCTGATATAAAAATATGAGCCCAGTATCAAGTGCCGAAAATGATGGTAATAGGGGCGCCTAGGGTATAGGAACCCTTCCACAAATGCATAAAAATTGATCCCAAGTAGATATGAAATTATGAACAAAACTCTGATTCCAGGTCCTGAGACTGAAAGTCTGAAAATGTGCCAAATTGTCTTCAATCAATCACCAAAATGATTCACCAATGCAAGGGGTGAATTCCAAACCTTATTCCAACCACAAACAAACCCTTTCAAACAATTCTCAATGAAGCACAAATGAGATGGCTGAGTACCAACTCCAAATTTGCAACCCTTCAGTAGATATTTCACTACCTCAGTTATGCCAATCCAAGGGAGTGATTCGTTCCCAAAGATCGATAGAAATTTGCAGACCAAGACCACAAATTGCTTCACAATGAAGAAGTAGAAGAGAAACCAAATCCAAGCATGTTCAAATGAGAGGCCCAGCCCTCTATTTATTCACTTTTTGGAGAAGTTGCTAAGAACTTCTAGAAACATCCTTTATAAAATCATATTATAATGCACTTTATAATAAAGTAACTTTATAATATAAAAAGTGCAATCTCAACTTAAAATTATAACAATGTAGGCCAAGATGTCTCATAACCGAATGTAGGCTCCACTACAACTGCATGTAGGCCTCAAACTGGATGTAGGCTCTGCCGAATGTAGGCTCTATCAGCAATAAGCAATCAAATGATCCACACAATGACTCTCTCTCCAAACTATTTGCCTACGAGAGTCGATGATAGGCAAACCCGTCATGAACGAACATGTCTCTAGAAAGGGGACATGACAGTCCGCCCCTCCAAAAATTGCTTGCCCTCAAGCAATCTCAAAGCTGGATGCTGCAAAATCTCCTCAGGCTCCCAAGTAGCATCCTCAACAGGAAGATCTCTCCACTTCACCAAATACTCCATGATAACTCTCCTGCGAAACTGTTTCTCCCTGCTATCCAAGATAGACTTTGGCACCAAAACCAACTTCCCCTCATCATCCAAGGGTGGTAACACTGTAGAAGGTACAACATGCTGCCCTAATGCCTTCTTGAGGCGTGACACATGAAACACATTATGCACTCTACTATCAGCTGGAAGCTCAAGCTCATAAGCCAACTCACCAACACGCCTAATGATCCTGAAAGGCCCATAGTATCTCGGCTTAAGCTTCTCCAACCCACTCTTCTTGAGAGTAGACTGCCTGTATGGCTGAAGCATGAGGTAAACCATATCACCAACCTCAAAGCTCCTCTCAATCCGCTTCTGATCTGCATATTGCTTGTACTGATTCTGTGCCCTGGCTATATTATCCTTGAGAGCATCAACAATGTCCTTGCTCTCCTGAAGCAAATTCCCGGCACGTGGAACTCTAATATCAGACATAAGCAAATCAATAAAGCTAGGCGCATCATACCCATATAGAGCCCTGAAAGGTGACATCTGAATCGACATGTGAAAAGTGGTATTGTAACAATACTCACACAAATGTATCCATCTCACCCATGCCCTCTGCTGACCAGCCACATAGTTCCTCAAACAGCCCTCCACCCACTTATTGACTATCTCTGTCTGTCCATCCGTCTGCGGGTGATAGCTGGTGCTAGGTGTAAGCTCAGTGCCACAAAGTCTGAATACCTCCTGCCAAAAATGACTCAAAAATCGGTTGTCCCTGTCACTCACTATGCTGCGGGGTATCCCATGCAATCTGAAGACCTCTCTGAAGAAGACCTCAGCTACCTGTACTGCTGTGTAAGTAGTAGTGATGGGAAAGAAGTGTGCATACTTCGTCAGTCTATCCACCACCACGTAGATACAATCACGCCCTTGGGCCTTGGGCAAGCCCGTAATGAAATCCATGGATATGCACTCCCACTTCTGATCAGGCATGGGAAGTGGCTGTAGGAGCCCGGCTGAAAAGGTGTGCTCTTGTTTGTTCTGCTGACAAACAGGGCACTCACGAACATACTGCAATACATCTGTCTTCAGTCCTTTCCAAGTGAACCGCTCCCGCACCTGTCTATATGTCTTAAAGTACCCAGGGTGACCAGCTGTAGGTGAATCATGAAGAGCTCTCAATATAGATCGCTTCACCTTCGATTCCTGGGGCTAGAAAGATCCTGCTCTTGTAGATAATCAAATCATCTACAAGTGTATACCGGGTATCAACAACTGACCCATCAACTATCCCTGACGCCCATGGGTCTCTAGCATACTCTACCACTATCATATGTCGTCAATCCTCTGATATCTCAATCAATGCACTGAGATGTGGTCTACATGACAATGCATCTGCTACCACATTCTGAGTCCCTCTCACATATGATATATCAAAATCGTAAGCCTGTAACTTACCCACTTCTGCTGCCTATCGTTGAGATCTCTTTGACTAAGGAAATGCCTCAAACTGTTGTGGTCAGTTTTAATGCAAAACTTACCACCCACTAGATACTGTCTAAACTTAGCCAACGCATGCATGATGGCTAACATCTTATCGTAAATGCTGAAAGATCTCTCAGGTCCATGGAGTTTCCTGCTCTCATATGCAATAGGGTGCTTGTCCTGCATCAACACAGCACCTATACCCTCTCCAGATGCATCACATTGAAGCTCAAATGGCTTCGAGAAATTAGGCAAAGCTAACACCAGACATGAAGTCATGATCTCCTTGAACCTGTCAAAGCAAGCCTGTGCCTCTGGTGTCCAAACAAAGGCCCCCTTCTTCAGCAAATCTGTCATAGGGGCTGCATGACGTGAATACCCACTCACAAATCTGCGGTAGAATCCACATAGGCCTAGGAACCCTCTCAACTGTGTCAGGTTCTCTGGAATAGGCCACTCCACTATAGCACGGATCTTATCAGGATCCATCCGTACTCCCTCTGTACTGATAATGTGTCCCAAATACAAAAGCTCAGTCATACCCAGATCACATTTGGACTCCTTGGCATACAAGGACTCCGTCTGCAATATACTCAATACAATCTCCAAATGTGCTACATGCTCCTGCCATGTCCGACTGTATACCAAGATATCATCAAAGAATACCAACACAAACTTCCTCAACTGATGATGGAAGACCTTATTCATCGTGGACTGGAAAGTAGCGGATGCATTGGTCAACCCAAATGGCATGACCACAAACTCAAAGTGTCCACAATGGCATCTAAATGTTGTCTTCTCCACATCCTGCTCTCTAACTCTGATCTGATGATATCCTGATCTCAAGTCTATCTTGCTGAAGTAGCAAGCCCTGTGAAGCTCATCTATCAGCTCATCAATCCGCGGAATAGGGTATCTATTCTTAATAGTCCTCTTGTTCAACGCCCTATAATCAATGCACATACGTAGAGAACCATCCTTCTTCTTCACCAATACTACTGAAGAAGCAAAAGGAGACTTGCTTGGTCTAATGTGCCCCATCTCAAGTAGCTCCTTGATGGTTTTCTCTATCTCATCCTTGAGCCTCTTAGGATGCCTGTATGGTGTGATCATCACTGGTTTAGCACCCTCCTCTAACTCAATGATGTGCTCAATCCCTCTATCAGGTGGTGCACCAGGTGGAATGTCACTGAACACCCTATCATACTGCTCTCTCAATCTCTGAATATCAGGGTGATACTCTGTCATCTGATGCTCCTCCTGTGTAGGCATGAGAGTACACATGGCTGCCCATCCGATCCCATCGTGTCTAACCATCCTCTCCATGCGCCTGAAAGAAATAGTCCTAATATCACTATTTCTGATAGCCCTCAAGACATGCTGCCTACCATCTGCCTCAAACTTGATCTCCATGTCCCTGAGTCTGAAAGTGACCTCACCCAATGAATGTAACCATGTCATCCCCAACACAATATCTAGGTCACCCATGTTAACTACATGGTAATCTGCTTTGAACTCATAATTGCTCAAGCGTAAGGGCATATCTCTGATCATCCTGTTACACTTAAGAGTGTAACCATCAGCAACCTGCACTCGGAGACCCTCAAACTCCTCTGTCTCAATACCACGGCGCTCAACCAAACGTGTATCAATGAAATTATGCGTAGCACCTGTGTCAACTAGGGTAATCACCTTCTGTCCTGCTAAAACTCCACGCAATCTAAAGGACCCCTCCTGCTGAATACTGGACAAGCGTGCCTGCTGCAAATGTAACTCTGGCTCAACCTTAGGCTCTAAAGCCTCTGCCTCTATCTCAGGCTCTGTGTCACTATGCTCATCCTCATGTGCTGTGTTATCTGAATCTGAGTCCTCATAGTACGCCCACATAACTCTATTGGCCTTCCCCTTAGGCCTCAAAGGACAGTCATGATCCCTATCATATGGACCTTTGCAATAGAAGCATAGCTTCTTCCTGCGTAGGTCATTAAGTGCCTCAGTATCCAAGGGTGGAGTGGATTTCCCCTTGGTATCAACCTCCTTCCCCTTCGCCTTATCAAACTTCTTATTATCTCTGAAAGAAGTAGAACTCCTAGGGGTGAACCTGCTAGAAGGTGCTGTAAGCTCCATACTACGAGCTTTCCTCATGGCCTCCTGTAGTGATGATGGATCAAATACCTTGATCCAACCCTTGAGAGGTTCAAACAATCCCTCAGTGAATAAGATGACCAATCGCCTCTCTGATACATCTTGCACCATAACTAACAACCGCTGAAACTCACTGATATATATCTCCAAGCTGCCTGCCTGTCTCAACTGTGCAAGATCACGGAAGAATATCTCAGGATCCTTCCTGTCAAAACGCTCCACCAATCTGTCTACAAAATCCTGGTATGAAGTCACCTGGTTGTGCTGCAAAGTAATCATACCATGTGACCACTAGTCGTGAGCTGCGCCCTCCAAATGCAAGGTGGCGTATCTGATGGCATCTATCTCTGACATGGGCCTTAACGCTAAGAATGTATCCAACTTATGTATCCATGCCTGTGCTGTCATCTGTCCACTACCATCAAAAGAAGGTAAAGTGAGCTTACTAGCAGCTCGCTGCAACTCACTATCATGGCCTCTAGGTTTCCTGTTCTATCGAGTACTCCTCATGTGCTCTCTCCTCTGATTCAGGTAACGATCAAAGTTGAGTAACTCACGCACATGTGGTGGTAATGCCTGCCATTCTGCAATAGCAGCTCTAAGATCATCCTGAAAATCATCCTGCACATCACCCTCTCCTGCCTCCTGAGCCTCCTCTCTAAGGAAATTAGGACAAGTAGGTCTATCTGCTGTCCAAGACCTATGCCTGGGAGCACCCTGTGAACCTGCCACACTCCTATTATCATGATCAAGTGTACCTCTAACCTGTTCCTCTGCTCTGGGCTGAACAACTCTCTCCATCATAGTGGTCAAAGTACGCAATGACTGGACTATCTCCTGCTGTCTAGTATCCATCATCCGAAAGAATTCCCTCTCATCATCAGGAATCCTTGGTGGGCTCTGTGACTGTCTCTCACTCATGGTAAGAGTATCTCCAAAGTCCTGTTCACCCTCTAGTGCTGCCCTTCTTCGTGTGTAGTACCTGTGATGCCCAAATGATGAAGGATGCATATAGGTTTCTTACTCAACAGGATGGCAAGAACACTGCTCTAATACCACTGTAATGACCCTTACTATAAAGGCCACTAAAAACCACTAATACTGAACTGAGTAACTTCGTCAAACAGTTGGCATGCACTCAAATGGTCTTGTTTCAAATGTTGTGTTCAGATTGATATTTGTTTTTGGGCACCAAATGTTATTGAGATAACAATACCAATATAAAATGAAATGACAATGCAAGGCCAATATATCATGAACTTCTCAAATCTGATTGCAATGTAGGACTGATTCAAGCTATTACAATGAACATTGATTTATGACAACAAAATGAAAAGCAACTAGCAATGTCTGATTATCTATTGACTGTTTTTTCTGAGAATGAATGACTGATTTCAAACACTAGACAACAATACAATTATCAATGCCAAATCTGATCTCTGTTATGATCACTACAAACTGTTTGTATTATAGCAAAGTCTGAAACCTATGGACTGCATACATGACTGATACAATGAATATACAAGGCATTCATTTACTCCATTCAAAGTACCATCAAAACCATGCTAAAATAATGACAATTGACAATATAAATGACTGACTGAGTATGCTATAACAGTAACAAAGTATGACTGCTGTAGCAGTGACTGAGACATGCAAATTTCACAATTTCCTTGACACTCCAATGCACTCAAACACACAAATGGAACCTGGTAATAGCTCCTCAAAGTCTGATGATGAACGCTGAAGCAAAATGAACCGGAATGATGCCAAACTCCACCTCCAATCTCTGTCGTATGCTGTACAGGTACAGGGCCGTACTGTACGGCTCTGATATAAAAATCTGAGCCCAGTATCAAGTGCCGAAAATGATGGTAAAAGGGGCGCCTAGGGTATAGGAACCCTTCCACAAATGCATAAAAATTGATCCCAAGTAGATATGAAGTTATGAACAAAACTCTGATTCCAGGGCCTGAGACTGAAAGTCTGAAAATGTGCCAAATTGTCTTCAATCAATCACCAAAATGATTCACCAATGCAAGGGGTGAATTCCAAACCTTATTCCAACCACAAACAAACCCTTTCAAACAATTCTCAATGAAGCACAAATGAGATGGCTGAGTACCAACTCCAAATTTGCAACCCTTCAGTAGATATTTCACTACCTCAGTTATGCCAATCCAAGGGAGTGATTCGTTCCCAAAGATCGATAGAAATTTGCAGACCAAGACCACAAATTGCTTCACAATGAAGAAGTAGAAGAGAAACCAAATCCAAGCATGTTCTAATGAGAGGCCCAGCCCTCTATTTATTCACTTTTTGGAGAAGTTGCTAAGAACTTCTAGAAACATCCTTTATAAAATCATATTATAATGCACTTTATAATAAAGTAACTTTATAATATAAAAAGTGCAATCTCAACTTAAAATTATAACAATGTAGGCCAAGATGTCTCATAACCGAATGTAGGCTCCACTACAACTGCATGTAGGCCTCAAACTGGATGTAGGCTCTGCCGAATGTAGGCTCTGTCAGCAATAAGCAATCAAATGATCCACACAATGACTCTCTCTCCAAACTATTTGCCTACGAGAGTCGATGATAGGCAAACCCGTCATGAACGAACATGTCTCTAGAAAGGGGACATGACACATGGGTCCTGAGTCTTATGAGACAATACACTGATGGTAAGGATCTCGTGCGATCAAGGGTCACACGCTTTGCTACTAATTTTCTCAACTTGCAAAGCATATTAGACGCATTGCCCAACCTAAGGCGGATGTTTGTGAGTGTGGAATGGTTGGAGAGTCCTTATGCCAAGAAGCCTGAAGCAGAGAAGGTTACTAAGGTTGTGTTTGATGTTAGATTTGGCAAACTAATAGAGGAGATCATCAAGGTAAGTTTTTGAACCTTGATTGATGACTTATTATTTAATTTTCAGATAATGCAATTCGCTGATTTTGGTTAAATTTTTAATGTCCAGGTGTCAAAACCATTGGTAAGGGTTCTTCGAATAGTGGATGCGGATAAAAGCCCCATGGAGTATCCATATGAGGCCATGGATAGGGCCAAAGAGGTCATTCAACACTTGTATAGGTCAAATGAGACCAAATATAGACCCATATGGAACATAATTGATCGTAGGTGGAATCGACAACTCCACCAACATATTCATGCTGCTGCCTACTACTTGAACCCCAAGTATTACTTCTCCGACACTTTCAAAGCAGATGCAGAGGTTCAACTTGGCATAGACACATGTATTCGGAGATTGGTTGCTGATTTGGACCTTCGAGACCTTGTACTTGATGAGTTACAGAGCTACAAGAGGGAAGATGGGCCATTGTTTTCTTCACCTGATTGCAAACGAAGGAGATACACTCTGCAGCCACGTAAACAAGAACATGAGTTTAGTTTTATTATACCGTTTATTTTGCTCATTAAGTTTATTAGAATCTTCACCACATTATAAATGGTTTAACTATTTTTTAATCCTTGCATATCTGTGGTGGGAAGATTATGGTGCCACAACACCTAATCTTTAAAAGCTTGCCATCCAAATATTATCGCAGCCATGTAGTGCTTCTGGTTGTGAGCGAAATTGGAGTGTGTTTGAGTACATACAAAGAAGTGCAATAGGTTGACTCAGAAGTGCTTGAATGACTTGGTTTATGTGCGGTACAACCTTCAATTGCATGAAAAGAAGGTGTGAGGGCAAGCTTCATATGAAGCACTTGACCTCGATGAGACTGATCCATATGCAGCAGATTGGGTTGCTACTGCTGATGGTGATGATGTGGATGTGGATGTACACGTGGATCCTTTCTTAACTAATGATCAGCGAACTGACTTTGATATGGAGGAAGATGATTGGGATGTAGAAGTGGCAGCACATGAGGAGGACCATGAGCTTGGTCATTATCCATCAAGGGCTTCTATTGAGGCACCTATTCAGCCCCCTGTTGGGGATGGCGCAACTACTTCAGCACCGCCCACTCAGCAGCAGCAATCTCTTTTGAGCTTTAGTCGTAGACGTAATTTATAATTTCTACTTCTAGTTTTCATTGCTAATGAAACTTGAACCTACTATGTATTCAGAAGTTGTAGTTTCCTCATCATGGAGTTTGACTTTGATATGTATTGAGCTTATTTTTATTTAGATGCCGCACTTGTTTTTTGGTATATGATTCTATGTTAATCTACTAAGTTCTAATAGTAATTGCTATGTATTTAACTCAAAACTTGGATTCATATATGGTGGATATCTCAAATCAGTATATGCTCTACAAATTTGGTGTATATGTGTGTGTTTTTAAGAATATTTTAAGAATTATACATTTTCCAATGTTCGATAAAAGTGCCGATTTATTGCTGATTTTTCCGCCAAGTTTTTGGCGATTCCAAGTTTTTCAAATTTTTTGGGCCAGCCGAGTTATTGTCGAGTCCAAGATTTTCAACCTTGGGTTGATCAGTTTGTTAAGTTTATGTCATTGATATCAATTTAGTTCTGTCATGGCTATTTTGCTAGAATGGCTGGCACTGTCGTACATACTTCTAGCCATATGTTTACTTCTGCAGTGTCTCTGCGTCTGTTGTTAGCATCTGGTAACTCTTATGTTTGGCTGAACTTTGAAGCTTGAGTATCGTTTTATCTGGCACCAGTGACCGTGTTCTTATGCTGGCACCTGTGACCGTGTAACTCCTCCTTGACATGTCACGGTGTGTTTACATATCTGCTCGCACTCTCTTGGACACACGTTCCTTTTGACTTGTGTCAAATGCCTTGGGTGGCCGGAACGCATTTTTAATCATTCCAATATTATAACAAAGACAAGTGAGCATTTTGTGTTGGCTCGCGGTGGACGTTTTTTAATGATGAGATTGTTGTCAAAGTTTAAAAACCGGTACACAAGCGTATGTATAAACTAGGTCATCCTGCCTTTCAAAAATAGTAAATGAAACCAGCGGTTCTCTTTCAAAAACGAACACAACATCACTTTAGACCGACGGTTAGGTGAAGTGTTTTTAAAAAAAACACATATTCAGTCACAGAGTTAACACAGCCAATACCGCGTTAACGCACATTCAGTCATAGAGTTAACATTTAAAAAAAAAACATGATACAATGTTAACGCACCATATAGAGTGGTTTTTTAATAAAAAAGAAGAGTGGGAGCTGTAAACAATTGACAATGAGGCATTTGGTGTGTCGTGTAGAATAAAAAACTGGCAGTGTGTGGCGACAAGAAAAAAGCACTGGTCTTAGCAAATGCGAGTAGATGTGAAGAAAAAGATGTGCTGTCGTTTTTCTACCTGGGAAGAATGTTCACAGATTTGATTTTTGAGGAGAGACTGTAAAAACGAACACACACAAACTGCAGTCTGAATGAGTTAGCAGCTTTTATGAGGCATTGGGCAGTTTGAAAGCATAAAAAAAAACTATTCAAAAAGGGATTTACGGTTTCCTGTGACTATGGAATACATATGTCTTTGATGATATAGAACAGTTCACGTCAAAACGACAATGAATGAAAAGGAGGGAGAGCATGCATAAATAAGAGTGTGAGGAGTAATGAGCTCAGTCCTTTGTGATGACAGTGTGTGCATGGTTCTTGCAGCTGGGACTATGAAAGAGTGGAAGCATTGATAAGAAGACAGAGAGGTTTCGAAACAGTAAGGGGGAGTTTATTTTTTATTGGAATTTTGAGGACGTCTGCAAATAACAGCATCTTCATGTGTTAGTGAAGACACAAAACGAACTTATGTTTTGACTCATTGTTTACCTCTTGTAAGGAAGGTAGTTGCCTTCTAAGTCAAGTTGAAGCCTGATCTTCAAAGTGTTTAAGGAGAGTTGTAGCTCTCGATTGTAATGGGTAGCTGCCCTGTTGACTAGTGATGTTGTGGTTTTTACCCGTCTTGGGTTTCCACGAGAGAATTTATGTGTCCTATCTTCCATTGTTGTGTTCTTTTGGATTTTGGTTTTATTATTTAGCTTAGGCTGCATAAAATATTGATTCACCCCCTCCCCCTCTCAGCATTTTTTGTTTTTAAATTGGTATCAGAGCCATTCACTCTCTTCCCGTGCTTAAAAGCTTGAGAGTTCGATCCTTGTGCCCATCACGAGTGCCTTAGAAGGTCTTGCTATGAATCATGCACCTCTCTTCGATGGGAACAACTTTGCATTTTGGAGTCTTCGCATGAAGACTTATATCATGTCTCTTGGCTGTGATGTCTATCTCAGTCGTGTAAATGGCTACACTATTCCTTCTACCCCTCCTGCAAATGCTGATGGAAAAAAGGAATTTGAGAATAATGCCAAGGCCATGAATGCAATTTTGTGTGATTTAACTGAAACTGAATTTGTAAAAGTCATGCACTGTGCTACCACAAAAGATATTTGAGATAAATTGCACAATGCATATCAAGGTGATGACAAAGTCAAAAAAGCTAAAATTCAGACTCACTGGGCTGTTTTTTAAGGTCTTCGCATGAAGGACAGTGAGAACATTGCTACTTATTTTCTTCGTGTTGATGAGGTTGTCAACGCTTTAAGAGGTCTAGGTGAAAATGTTGAAGAGAAAACTGTGATTCAGAAAATTCTTTGTTCTCTTCCCATGAGGCTTGATGCTAAAGTCTCTGTTGTTGAAGAAATGACAAATTTGGACACTCTAACAGTTGATAAATTACATGGTATCTTGACTGCCTATGAAATGCGGACTACCGTTGAAGGGCCTTCTAAAACTAAATCTGCATTTAAGGCTTCTAAAAGAAACAAGGACAAAGAAAATAATCTAAGTGAAGGCTCGGATGAGGACTCCAATGTGGAAATAGCTTACCTCATTAGAAGGCTGAAAAAGGGCTTTAACAAAAGTAAAGGCAAATCTGGTTTGAAATGTTTCAACTGTGGAAAGCTCGGTCACTTTGCCTCTAAGTGTCCTTTTGATAAAGAAGAAGACAGCAATGATGAAAAAGAATTCAAATACTGGAAATCTAGGAGGTTTGCCAAGAAGAATTGGAAATCCGAAAAGGGCAAGAAGGTGTTGTTTTATAAAAATGACAGTGATAATTCTTCAAATAGCGAAAGCGATTCTAGAATAGATGAAGTTATGTTCATGGCTATTGATGATGTGGCTATTGATGATGTGAGTTCTGAAGAAAATGAAGATGATGAAGTAGACCTTGAACTTGAATTGATTTCAGCTTTTTCTGAGATTAAGAAACTAAAAAAGAAAAATCTAAGTCTTGTGGATCTTCTACAAGTTGAGAGTGCTGAAAAGTTGAAGATTGCTACATCTCTTAAAGAGGCTGAAACTCAACTTGTTGATTCTAAAATTCTGAATGAGGACGCCAAAAGGATTCGTGAGGATTTGGAAAATCAGATTCAAATAAAGGAAGAAAACATTGCTACACTGGAAGCTGAAATTGTTGCTCTTAGAAACATTGGTAAAACCTCTATGCTATCCAGTGAAGAACTGTCTTTCAACAATGGTAAAGTCACATTAGATGATGTTCTTGGTTCTCAAGACCTACCAAAGATAAGAGAGGAGTTGGCATGCAATCTGATCAAAACTCCTCACCACCGGAAAGTAGTTAGCCTACTCCCAACAAGGTAAATAAACTTTTTTTCTATGGCTACTGTTTTGCATGTAATTACTTTGGACATAGAGCTGCTAATTGTAGAGTTGTTCCCTTCAAGAATTATTTTCAGCATAAAAAGAATGTCTTTAAGAAGTACAACTTGATTTGCTACAACTGTAATAAGTTTGGCCATACTTCAAGATTTTGCAACAGCTATAGTGCAGATTTGTTCTACAATGTTGAACCTAAAAGGACTAAAGTAGCCAAGGTTTGGAGAAAGAAAGTTCAAGAGACTCCTCTTAAAGCTCTTGTTGTTCAAACAGCCCTTCTAGCCAGCAGTGAGAAAGATATATGGTATGTTGACAGTGGTTGCTCCTGACATATGATAGGTAACTTAAGTAAGTTTCATTCTCTCAAGAAAATGAAAGATGGAAAGGTTAGATTTGGTGGTAGCTCTTTTGCAAAAGTTGCTGGTATAGGTACAGTCTTAATTAATAATGATAAAACTATTGTTGAAAATGTTCTCTATGTAGAAGGATTGAAACACAATCTGTTTAGTGTAAGCCAGCTATGTGATCAAGGGTATGATCTTAGTTTTAACTCAAATGCTTGCACTATTATTAATAAGGGAATTGTTGTCATAGCTAAAGCAACTAAAGCAGCAAACAATCTCTACATTCTTGATGATTCTAATGATGAGACATGTTGTTTGAGCAAGGTAGATGATGCTTGACTTTGGCACAAGCGTTTTGGACATGTAAATTTTGACAATCTTATCAAGATCAGTAAAAAGGAGGCTGTTAGAGATATGCCAATGGTAGAGAAACCAGCTGATGTTGTTTGCAAAAATTGTCAAGAGGGCAAACAAACTAGAGCTTCCTTCAAACCAAAAGATCATTTCAACAGTAGGCCACTTGAGCTTATCCATACGGATCTTCGTGGACCAACAAGGACAGCAAGTCTTCAAGGTGAGAAATACTTTATGCTTCTTATTGATGACTTTAATCGCATGACATGGGTTACATTTCTAAAAGAAAAATCAGAGGCTTTAGAGAAGTTCAAGATTTTTAAAAATCTGGTTGAAAATGAAATGGATATGTAAATCAAATGCTTGCGTTCTGATAATGGGGGAGAATTCACTTCTAATGAATTTGTCAAGTTTTGTGAGCAACATGGTATCAAAAAACAGGTTTTAGCCCCAAGAACACCACAACAAAATGGTGTTGTGGAAAGAAAAAACTGAACCGTTCAAGAAATGGCACATTGCATGATGAATGAAAGAAAGGTGAAAGATATATTTTGGAGAGAGGCTGTCCACACAGCAATTTATATTCAGGATAGAACATTGTTGAGACCCAAGCTCAATAAGACTCCATATGAACTTTGACGAGGTAAACCAGCTACTATTAAGTACTTTAAAAATTTTGGGAGTCCATGCTATATTAGGAGAGATGAAGATAATTTGGGTAAGTTTGAATCTAGATCTGATGAGGGAATTTTTCTTAGCTATTCCTCTAAAAGTAAAGCATTCAAATGCTACAATAAAACACTGCATAAATTAGTAGAGAGTGCAAATGTTAAAATTCATGAGGTTACTAATCAATTTGGTGAGAATGATGACAGCCTTGAAGAAGGTAAAACTCAAACCAGCACCGCTATACCTTCTTCTCCTCCACATACACAAGCTGTAACAACTAGCAAAAGTGGTGAGAATGACAAAGGTAAAGTACAATCTGCTCGTGAATAAACAGTTTCCACTTCTAATGATGTTGAAAGTTTACATGATAATTCCGGGTATGATTCAAGGTAATCATGATGCTTGTAATTTCAAAACTCCTTCTAAGTTTGTGCAAAAGAATCATCTTATTGATCGGGTTATAGCTGAAAGAAAGACTAAAAATGCTAGGAAAAATGTTAATTATTTTGAGGATGAAGACTTCTAACTTATTTCCATGATTGAGCCTAAGTGTTTTGAAGAGGCAGTTGTAGATGAACATTGGGTGGCTGCCATGAAAGAGGAGCTAGACTAAATTAAAAAGAGCAATGCTTGGGAGCTTGTGCCAAGACCCATCAACAAGAATGTGATAGGTACAAAATGGGTTTTCCAGAACAAGGTAAATGAAGATGGTAAGATAATCCAAAACAAGGCTCGTCTAGTTTGCAAAGATTATTCTCAAATTGAAGGTGTGGATTTTAGTGAGACCTTTGCACTGGTTGCAAGATTAGAAGCAATCAGAATTTTTCTTGCATTTGCTTCATTTAAAAGTTTTAAAGTTTTCCAAATGAATGTTAAATCTGTCTTCTTAAATGGAGATTTAGTTGAAGAAATTTATGTTGAACAACTAGAAGGCCTTATTTCTAACAATGTGGATTATGTGTGCAAGCTGAAAAAGGCACTATACGGACTCAAACAAGCTCCTAGATCTTGGTATGACAGGCTAGATAATTATTTGTAGCAACAGGGCTTCAAAAAGGAATATGTAGACAGCAACTTGTATGTTAAAGAGGAAGGTAACAGCATTCTCATTGTTGTTGTTTATGTTGATGATCTGATTTTTTGTAGTGACAATGTCAAAATGTCTAAGACATTTGTTGCTTGTATGAAAAATGAGTTTAAGATGTCTATGATGGGTGAGTTAACGTACTTTCTTGGGCCGCAAATCAATCAATCTTCTAAAGGTGTTTTCATTTCCCAAGCTAAATATGTTAGAGAGTTACTCAAGAGATTCAAAATGGAAGATTGCAATCCGGTTAGCACTCCTATGGAAATTGGATGTAAGCTTAGTAAGGATGATGTGTCTCCTTCGGTTGATTAGACTTTTTATAGATCTATGGTAGGAAGTCTGTTGTTTGTGACAGCCACTAGACCGGATATTATGCAGTCTGTAGGATATGTTGCTAGATTTCAAGCTTCTCCAAACCAGACACATGTTCAAGCTGTTAAGAGAATTTTTAAATATCTGAAAGGCACAGTTGATCTTGGTCTTTGATTTCCAAAGAGTTATGATTTCTCTCTTACAGCCTATACAAATGCAGATTGGGGTGGCTCCATGGATGTCAAGAAAAGTACCAGTGGATGTGCTTTCTTTTTAGGTGGCTGTTTGGTCTCATGGCTCAGCAAGAAACAATCTTGCACTTCATTATCCACCACTGAAACTGAATACGTTGCAGCAGTTTCATGTTGCACTCAAGTAATTTGGATGAAAAATACTTTATGTGATTATAAGCTTGAATTTACTAATCCCATTTGTAATTTTTGTGACAACACAAGTGCCATTGGTATCTCGAAGAATCCAGTGATGCATTCTCGTACCAAGCACATTCCAATCAAATATCATTATCTGAAGGAGCAAGTTGCTAATAATACGGTAAAGTTGAACTATGTTTGTTCCAAGGAACCAGTTGCTAATGTGTTCACCAAACCTCTACCTCGAGATCACTTTGAGTATCTTCGAAGCAAGCTCCGTGTTATTCCACCTAAGTAAAAGGTTCGTGTTCAGCAGACGCACTTCACAGCTATATCTTTCGAACTGCAGTTGTATTTCAACTTAGTGGTCATTGATGACAAAGGGGGAGTAGACCTTCAGGGGGAGTTGGTTCAGTCTTTGGTTCAGTTGATTCAAGTTGGTTCAGTCTTTGTGGGGTAGTTGTTTCAGATTTGGGATTTGTTCAGCTTTTTCAGTTTTGCGAATTTATGGAGTTGCCATCAATGACAAAAAGGGGGAGAGTGTTAAGTTTATGTCATTGATATCAGTTTAGTTCTAACATGGCTATTTTGCTAGAATGGCTGGCACTGTCGTGCATACTTCTAGCCATATGTTTACTTCTGCAATGTCTCTGCGTCTGTTGTTAGCATCTGGTAACTGTTATGTTTGGCTGAACTTTGAAGCTTGAGTATCGTTTTATCTGGAACCTGTGACCGTGTTCTTATGCTGACACTTGTGACTGTGTAACTCCTCCCTGACATGTCACAGTGTGTTTACATATCTGCTCGCACTCTCTTGGACACACATTCCTTTTGACTTGTGTCAAATGCCTTGGGTGGCCTCTGTCGGGAACGCTTTTTTAATCGTTCCAGCATTATAACAAAGACAAGTGAGCGTTTTGTGCTAGCTCGCGGTGGACGTTTTTTTATGATGAGATTGTTGTCGAAGTTTAAAAACCAGCACACAAGCGTATGTATAAACTCGGGCATCCTGCCTTTCAAAAATAGTAAATGAAGCCGGCGGTTCTCTTTCGAAAACGAACACAGCATCACTTTAGACCGATGGTTAGGTGAAGCAGTTTTTTTAAAAACGCATATTCAGTCACAGAGTTAACACAACCAATAGCGCATTAACGCACATTCAGTCATAGAGTTAACATTTTTTTTTAAAACATGATACAGTGTTAACGCACCATATAGAGTGGTTTTTTAATTAAAAAGAAGAGTGGGAGCTGTAAAAAATTGACAAGGCATTTGGTATGTCGTGTAGAATAAAAAACTGGCAATGTGTGGCGACAAGAAAAAAGCACTGATCTTAGCAAATGCGAGTAGATGTGAAGAAAAAGAAGTGCTGTTGTTTTTCTACCTGGGAAGAATGTTCGCAGATTTGATTTTTGAGGAGAGACTGTAAAAACGGACACACACAAACTGCAGTCTGAATGAGTTAGCAGCTTTTATGAGGCATCGGGCAGTTTGAAAGTATAAAAAAAAAAGTTCAAAAAGGGATTTACGATTTCCTATGACTATGGAATACATGTCTTTGATGATATAGAACAATTCACATCAAAACGACAGTGAATGAAAAGGAGGGAGAGCGTGCATAAATAAGGGTGTGGGGAGTAATGAGCTCAGTCCTTTGTGATGACAATGTGTGCATGGTTCTTGCAGCTGGGACTGTGAAAGAGTGGAAGCATTGATAAGAAGACACAGAGAGGTTTCGAAACAGTAAGGGAGAGTTTATTTTTTACTGGAATTTTGAGGAAGTCTGCAAATAACAGCGTCTTCATGTGTTAGTGAAGACACAGAACGAACTTATGTTTTGACTCATTGTTTACCTCTTGTAAGGAAGGTAGTTGCCTTCTAAATCAGGTTGAAGCCTGATCTTCAAAGTGTTTAAGGAGAGTTGCAGCTCTCGATTGTAATGGGTAGTTGCCCTGTTGACTAGTGATGCCGTGGTTTTTACCCATCTTGGGTTTCCACGAGAGAATTTTTGTGTCCTATCTTCCATTGTTGTGTTCTTTTGGATTCTGGTTTTATTATTTAGCTTAGGCTGCGTAAAATCCTGATTCACCCCCTCCCCCTCTCAGCATTTTTTGCTTTTCACAGTTATGATGTTTTCATTCATGTCAACTTAGTGTTTGTTTCTTGACAATGTTTTTGTTATGTTGTTGTATGTTCAAAAGGTTGAATCTAGAGTTGTGGTAAGAGTTGGTGTATGTGATCATAAAGGAAGGCTCGGTGATGTTTCTAGATGCTATATCTATGACCGCATAGGTTTATCTTATGTATGTTAGGACTTAGGATTGATTGAAGGTTGACAAATTAACAGGAAGAACAAGATGAAGACAAGGAGGAATGATTTGATGATTGTGTCTAATATGTTTGGATTCAGGTGTTGCGATTCAAGACATGTTATCTTGACTATGTTTTGAGGTTTTTGTTGTGACTGCATCATGTTTGGTGAACTAGAAGTCAAGGTTTCAATGGAAATAAGATCACTTAGTGAAAAAGTAAGAGAAGTTCTTAGAAAAATCAGTCAGACCCTTAACCGATGATGTTGCACCGTGTTGCGATAAGTGATTATGTGTTTGACGGATATTAGTGACATGGCAGATCGACGTGGAATGATGTGTTGGCATTTTCTTGATTGTGATGGACGAATTTCTTGAAGTTGTGCAAGAAAATTGGAGAGTGTGATGTGGTTTAACTTTTCTTTGTCAAATCAATTGTGCGATGGATCTGGAGGCCGACATGAAGTTGAAATTGTAATTGATAATTGGTAACACATTTTAGGGTTCAAAGATTCAGCGGGACTGAATTGTAATGATGAAATTTAAATGTATAAGGTCATAGCCGACCTAGTTAGTGAAAACATATTTATATCTTTTTGATGCATTAGGAGAGTGTGTGGAAGATGCAGATCGCGAGTGCAGGTGTGCGATTGCAGTGTTTGGATATTTTGCATGTGAAGCAGAGATTGGGCTTGAACTAAATCTATACTAGCAGGGGAGTTCTAATTTCTCAGATCAATTTACTTGTTGATTCCGAACAATTTCTACAAGAAAATCCGTTAATCGGGTAGACTTTAAGAGGTCTTATTTGTAAATCCTTTAACCAGGTGACTCTTTAATTAGGGTTTGAAATCCTTTAACAAGGTTACTCCTAAAAGGGTAAAGATCCTAACAGGGCTAGAGGTAAATCCCTTAACCGGGTGACTCCTAACAGGGTCTTACTCTTAACCAGGCATTTTGTAAGCTTTTAACAAGGCTAAGCTCTTAATCAAGCGTACTTCAGAAGAGTGCAGAATTATTTGTGGGTGCCACCCCCACATGTGGTTTTTCCTAGTTGGGTTTCCACGAGAAAAATATTGGTGTTATTGGTTGCATGATTGTGGATGTTTACTTTAATGGTTTATTTATGCATGCAATAAATGGTAATGGTTATAAGTGGGTGAATGGTTTATGAAAAGTTGAATTTAATAGATTATTGATTCACTCCCCCCCCCCCTTCTTAGTAATCTCGGACCTGATTATACTAACAAAAAGTCCCCCAAAGCATCACCTACAACTTCAAAGCAAGAGTCAAACCAGAGATGCAGAGGCAGACTAGGAAGTCTCACCCAAAACGGAAGTTTAGCAAAAACTTCATTAGACAAACTAAAATCTAGATGCCATGGCTTCAACAATAGAGCAAATTTATTCTCCCAACACCTTTGATAATCACACACGATCCTATTTCTATCCTGCACATTCTCAAAAACAACAATAAAAAACCCTTCGTTGCAAGGTAAATCTGCACACAGCCTTCAAGGATCGACTCCCAATATTCTGAAATCTACTTATTAAGATCAATCAAGCTAGTCCAAAAGCCCCTAAAATGACCAATCAGACCTAGATCAAAGATAACAACCAAATCGACCTCCTCTACTAGCTCAGCCTCCAATACCACCAAACAAGCCTTTGTTGCAGGCAATATGGCAGCATCTGTTTGAGGCATAATTGGTTTATGGGGATCATGTTCCATAAGATCAACATAAATATGGGGGCCCTAAGGAAACAAACCCCCACTCACACCATGCGGTCGCTTCAAATCCCGACCCCAAGCATTTTTTCGCGAGCCCAAAATCTGCACCGTCCAACCAACATTGTGATTTCTAATTTGTCTTTCCAGGCACTACAGATGATGTGTTCCCAGCCTCAAACCCTATGAAATTGGGCTACTGCGTTCACCATTTCAAGGGCATGAAACCATCCTCTATGTCGACTTTGCGATGATTAAACCCCTCCAATCCATGGTAACATTCCCAACGAAGCAACCCACTCAAGCCTTGGTGGCATTTTTTCAAACTCAAAACAAAAGTTGATTGAAATTCAAGTGAAGTCTGAGAGACTTATTGAGAAAATTCAAGTGTTTGTCATATGATTTGAATCAAGTCTAAAGTGTTCAAGGCAAAAAAAACCAAGCAAGAAAGGAGAAAATGAGGAAGGGAAACCAGACATGTGAAGTATTCACACCATATCGGCACACCTTCCTATTAATCCCAAATCATCGTCTTCAACTCCACACACTACCACAAGGACCAAAACAAATCAAGTCGGCTCTGAAAGATAGACCCATTAATGCAAGCCAACCAACATACTCCAAACATGATGCAAACCTCCAAGATAGTTGCGAATGAACATCGCATCACCTAACACCAACAAAACAAAATGAGAGAACCGCAACACCAAAACATCAAAGTGTGGAGGAATGTAAAGCACTCTGCCAAACAGGTACATTGTCTTTGCATGACTAACAATCAGATGATCACCAAATCAACTGTGGAACAAATGGGAACATTAAACATGAGATCTAACACCTTTTTACATCCACCAATATCAAACTGCAAATGCAAGCAAAGATGAATCAATGCAGACCAAAAAAGTGAACCATGTCTAACAAACTCTTACCCAAAACAATGAGACAGCCAAATTTTGTTGTGAACACCTAAATAGTTCTTCAATGCTCTGAAACAGACCTAAAACATTCAAAGATATCATGTACAATCACCACCATCAATCTACATACACCAATATCAACACATTTAGCATCACTCTGGAAGATACAACACCACTTTGAAACAAACAGAAACACAACTGAAATCAACTTTGGGACCTTAGTTGGCATCGACAACAACACAAACTCATATTTGCAAGACAACTTGTGAAGAAGACATGCACTAGAAAATAGAAGAGCACACGGTTATATTAAGAAGGGGGGGATGAATTAGTATAACAACAAATTTTACCAATTTAAACTGCATTAAATATAATAGTTATTCACTAAATTCTAAAATCATGTGCTTAACCACACCATAACATAATGTTTTACATGAAAACCCAAATAGGAAATACCATGGCAAATTGATGCTTTTATAAAATTCTTCTTTTACAATGTTTGTAGGTACCTGCTAATATTTCATACCAGAATTCAAGATAAACAACAAAAACAAAATAATGAACACTAAGACACAACAATTTATCCTAGGAAAACCCTCCAACTTGAGGGGGAAAAACCCAGCCCCACCAAAAATCTCATTTTATATTAATGAAAGATCAGAAAATCTGATTTTCAATATTGCCAAATGCTAGACTAAAAACTAGCCTAATAATCAGCCACCAAGATGTATATATACATATCTTGACTCTTCATCGTCTTGATAATGAAGGGTTAGGCAATTACAACAAAGAATGACCTTTCAGATTTACAAATGAAATGAAGAGACACCCTCGTAAAGATAACTCCAGAGGCTAGAACATCAACACTCCCTCTTAGCTAGGGAGGCATCTTTCTAGATATCCATGTCATGGAATATCTCAACATGACATTCACAATGGCTACACCCATTTGTGAGAAAACCAAAATTTTATCTCTCAATGTGATAGCATCATGGAGTCACTCAACATGATGTTCACCATGGCTCCTCCCATGTGTGAAATAATCATAAACACGAGCTCACGTCACAGTCACTCAACGTGATGTTGTCATGGAGTCTCAACATGACATCCACTATGGCTACTCCCACGAGTGGAAAGAGCAATACCTCCATCTCAGGGGCAAACAAGGGTTTTCACCTTAAATTTTTGTCTCAGAGAAAAATGCATTATAAGAGCTTTCACCTCAATTTTCTCTGTCTTAGAGAAAAATGCATTACAAGGGCTTTCACCTAAATTTCTCCATCTCAAAGAAAAATGCATTACAGGGGCTCTCACCTCGAATTTCTCTGTTTCAGACAAAAATGCATTTTAGCACATAATAAGAACATCTGAATGCTAAGACTCCCTCTCAACAAGGGCAACATTCTCACAACTTTGATTATCACAATAAATTACAATAGCTCCAATGTTTGACCAAACAAGGAGCTTGTGAAGCCACATTGCTTCACAAGCTTGTTGATCCTCTGCAAAGGACTTGGTACTCTCCATCTACCGCTCAAGCTCCCTCTGAATCTCTAATCCAATATGAAGGAAGAGTCGGTGCGGAGTATTTGCACACTCAAACCAGGCAATATACTAGACATGCTTTGCCCAATGCAAAGAAAGAACCCACAAATTGCAATCACATCCAGATACAAGCTCATTGTCTGTAAATTCTTGCCCAGAACTCGCGCAAGATGAATATTCAATGCCTCTGTTGATGAGATTTGGCTTCCATCATCTTCAACAATTGATACAGTAGTAAACATAACACAAATGCCCAATGTGGTGACTCTCTTGATTCTGCCAAGGTCTCCTTAATAATGCTAGCTAGAATTATACCACTGTAGTGTCTCTTTTCTACAATTGGTCGAACTAGACCTCAAACTTCCAACCGCATATAGGAAACACCCTAGCTTGAAAGAAAGGATCCAGAAAGTTATCAAAGGTCAGCTCTCAACATAGGAACTTAGCTGCTCATACACTTGTGTCACAAATTCTATTTCTCTGATAACTCTTTCACATACGACTCCTTGCCTTCTGTAGAGTTTCTTAATTACTATGAAATGTTGGCTCCTTCAATACTCGTAGGGATTCTTAACACCATCAATCTGATGGCAAAGCACCCACGCAACAACCTTTAATCTCTAAAAATCATACAAGAAAGGTACTTTGTCCCAACCAACTATGAACATTTCTAGGCAAATGTTGTTCCCCTGCATAGGAGTTAATACGCCATTGTTTGCAGTTGCTCCTGAATCTTCACAGCTCTAATATTAAGTATTCTCACCAATACTACTCAGCATACATAATATTTGATCATTTCTTTTATTGTCAATTCACCTGTGAAAACTCACACACAGCAGAGGAAGAGTCTCACGGCAATATTAAATGCCACCTTTAGATTGCATCTTCGACTCCAGCCTTAGAGCAATACTTCCAATATATATGCACGGCAACAATAGTCTCCAGCAATGCTATCGCCCTTTATTTCAACAAACTCCTGTAGCCAGCCCGATAGCACTAATGAGCCTATAGCAATGAACAAAGGCTCGTTTCCTTCCTAGATCTTCATGGCAACATTGTTAGATTTTCTGCAGACAAATAATGAAACTTCACACAAAATGATTACAACCACGAACGCTAGAAAGAGCCACAATCCTTAATTCACCTTTCACACAGAACCAGAGACGATGATCTCATTACCAATAGAATCCAGAAGATTGAAAACACTGATGACTCCAAAATGGCTTTGAAGGAAAGATTCAAAATATTCAGTCATACGTAATTCACACTAACAAATCTTTGATGAAAGCAAACACAGCCAAGTATTCTCCGCCAAACACAATGAAGACATTCACTGCAACCTCAAATAATTGTTTTTGTTGAAATAAACACAAACTATATAAAATAGTTGGCAAAATGTAATTCAGGCACACTAACATTTGAAAATAATATTGCTTCAAATATTAAAACATTCTCAAGATCCTCCTGTGAATACCATCAAAAATAAAGGCTTTCAAATTAACACCCATGGCTTCAATTAAAAGACATTGAAATATTTCTCTTCGACAAGATTAATCTCCAATATATTTATTGAGCTCGCCACAAATGAGTACAGGTCTCACATAACACTCAAAAAAAAAAATTCAAACAAGGAACAATATAAGGATGAAAACCCAATAAAATATGTTTACTATTGAAATAGAATCCTTTGCCCAACAACATTGAAAAGCCACCTTAGTTCCTAGCAAATTTTGCTCGCTAAACTATGGAATATGAAAAGACTCAAACAAGAAGCAGCTCCTGTTATTTCCAGCAGACATATTTCCAAGATGACCGGCAACATAGACATCCTGGTTTGGATAGGAATTCTCTACCTTGGCTCCCATTTTGTTCTTAGACACACTGGAATCCTTATTGGTTGTTATCCAACCCACTCTAATACCATGTTAATGTTTCATACAAGAATTGAAGGTAAACAGCAAAAACAAAATAATGAACACTAAGACAACAATTTATCTTGGGAAAACCCTCAAACTTCAGAGGAAAAAACCCAGCCACACCAGAAACTCACTTTATATTTATGAAAGATCAGAAAATCTGATTTACAATATAGTCAAATGGTAGACTATAAACTAGCCTAATAATCAGCCACCAAGACGTATATATACAATGTACATGTCTTGACTCTTCATCATCTTGATAATGAAGGGTCAGGTAGTTACAACAAAGAATGACCTTTCAGATTTACAAATGAAATGAAGAGACGTCTCCAAAAGATAACTCCAGACACTAAAACATCAACAGCACCAACCCCTACTGCTAAGCACCAATTTAGCAAGAGACACCAATCTCCCTTTTAGGAAGTACCAACTTCCAACTCAACAAATGATGGACATTACAATCTCTTCAGAGATACCCTTATCTTGCTTACTGCTCTTCTTTGGCCCTTGCTAGTGCTGATCCCTTGGGTAGAGCCCGTTGTTGGTACATCCAGGCCGCTGCCTTGCTGGGTTCCGTGGGGATCTCGATCGATCGTCGACCCCCTTTTCAGTACTCCTTGGATGCTCCCACCCACCTCCTCCCCTCTCAGCAGGAGCTGAATGGCCATGTCAAACTTGACATCTACAGACAGTATATCATCACAACCTGGCGCAACCCTCCTAGAGGGCTTCGTCCCAGGATGGCCTTCTATGCCGAGCACTTTATGGAGGTTCTGGACAGGGTCATTGTGCATCCTTCATATTTGGCCCCACCATTGGAGTCATGCTCTCCGTATCTCTTTGGGGTCCTTCAGAGTCGGTTCTCATCGGCTCCACATCCAGACAGATCACCATATTGATAGAGCTAACCGGATCTGCCGCCTTTGCACCTTGTCGAAGACCGAGTTTGAGACACATTTCATTTTCCGGTGTCCCATTTATTATGAGATCAAAGGGAGATTCTACTGCTTGTTCAGAGATTGTACTTCCCTTGCCTCCTTCAAATATACCAACCAGTTGTGCCTTGCTCTTTATATTCAGGAGACTAATCGGCTTCGAGATTCCACCCTCCAGCTTCTGTTTCCATCCAGCCAGAGATCCGATCCTCTTATCACATCATTTTTCACCTCGGTCTCCTGCGCACAGAACGAACCGCCCCCTTGGTCCTCCTCCTTCTTCCGGACACACCAGATTTGTGAGACCCCGTAGAGACCGCAAGGGCCACACTCAACAGCAGCACTCCACCTCTAGAGTTTCTCAGGGACGGTCCGAGCCTCCCTCTTGTCTCAGATCATACTCTTCGGTGCTTGATTACTTCTCGCCCAGCAAGAGCCTTTAAGCTCTCTTCCTGGCTCTTTTATTCTCTGCTTTCTTGTTGTTGTTCTTTCCTCGGACACCGTTTGGTGCTCCTGCTGTTGGCTGTTTTACTCAGTTTGTTTCCAGTCCCCTAGACCCTTTTGGCGGTCTCTTGTTGGACATTAATAATTTATCAACTCTTATACCTTCCTTCTTGTACTTAACTCCTTCAATAATCTTCTCACAAATTTGCCTTCTATAATTTCTTCATATAAATCTGCCTTGAATGCACTTATCCTTTTCTCAAATCTGCACTTTTTATCCTTTCAATTCTGCCATGGACTCTTATAAATCTGCATAAATAACACCTTCACAAATCTTCCATAAATCTGCCTGATGTTATCTTTAAGACTTCACCCTTCCGCTCTGCGCATTCTCTTTTTCAAATCTGCATATGTAAACTTCATATATGTTCTCTTCTAGAACTGATTGTTCATGTTTTCAACTTTCTCATATGTCTTCATGAACTGTGTAATATAATGAACACTTATTTCTTCATATAAGATTTTTCTTTTATTCCTTGCACTTTCTCACACTCCACACACACTTCACTATAATCGCAAATCTCCATTATAACTTTACATCAATGAATCGTACCTTTTTTAATAGGTACTTCATTGAAGAGACATGTTCTCATTTGTTAATTCCATCTTATATTCATAATCATATCCTTCAAATATTAGTGCATCCCTTCACTTACAAGAACCATATCTCTTCCTCAATAAATTTGCTTCATAAATTCTTCCAATGATTAAAATTAATTCCCTGTTTATTTCTGTTCAAAGTCAAATAATTTTCATTGCTCTACACACTCTTCTCTCAATACATGTCTTTATCAAGAAGTGCGGTAATCTTTGAAAGACACACCTTTTCATAAGATGTCTTTAAGAGAGGTGACCACTATAAGCATCATTTGCAAATATCTATAATAGCCTGGTCAGCTTTAACTAATTAATCTTCAAATTACACCTCCTCCATTACAAATGTTAATAACTATCGCTACATCTTTTGAGCAATAGTCGTTGTCTTTTGGTTAACAATTAATCACTGTCCTTCATTAATAATGCTTGTAATACTTGATTATTATATATTACCAATTTCAATCGCTGCATTTTGGAACATATAAATCATTCATTAATTTGCTGCTTGTAACATGATCTTAATCACTTCTTTAGAATATTATCGGCATTGATTATTTTTCCCTTGTCTATTAATAGACATAATTGCTGCCTCTCAAAGCGCTGCTAAGTTGATCATTGTCCACTATATCAATTGCTGCATTATTAATCTCCTTAATCACTATTATTTGGTGATTCTGATCACTGCCTTTCACTGCTTTGGTAACTTTGATCGCCATCTTTTATGGATCATAGTAATCACAGTTTTTTCTTGAACACCAATAAAATCGATTATCATTCAGTTAAGATGATCGCTACTGTTAATAAGGAATTCATCCAAAAATGAAGCCGACAACATAAAGAACACTAGTTGCTATTCTTTTATATTTGTTTGACATAAGTAGCAAAGTATTAGAGTTGTTCATTAGTTCGTAAGTGTTGTTTTTTCAAAGTGTAAGTGCTACCTTTGCTTGGTTTAATCATCTTGATTTGCTGTCCTTGGTTCCATGAAGTCGAACATAGAAGGTTGCTGCATATATCAAAGTCAAGATCGTTGTACATACATAAATGCTCCTTTACTTATATTGTTGTGTTATGATAACATTATAAAAATTACTGCAATATCATAATGTATTTGTTTATGCTGCATATAGTCAATGCTATTCATTAACATTAACATCTTCAACATCTTGAAGCTTCATACTCTAAATCCTCATTTCAACCTTTCCTTTTTTTAGTCGCATATCTTTTATGTATTCATTTTTTTATCTCTGTTCTTAACTGGTGCTAATAATATATTCTGCCCTTTGACATCAATATGTGTATTACTTATGCAATGAAGTCAACCGTCCTTGGTGCTTTGAAAATGTTTTCTTGATATTAATGATAACTAATATAATATTCTTCAACATCAAACTCAGACAATGAATTCCTTCGACAATGGCTTTGACATCAATGACAATCTTGTCTTTACAACTTTGAAATCAATGACAACGTTTCCAACAAAAATATGTACCACAAGTGACCTCACTAGGATCATTGGAGAGTTTCATGGCAGGTGTCCACATGATCGTTTGGATCAACCTGCCTAAGTGATCAAATAACCACAGGAGGATGACGGATAACTTCCACTATTGAGTTCACTGCTAACTCAGAGACTGAAGTAATTGCATTAGTAGCATTTTGTTTGGACAAAAGTTTTCAGTAAAGCCCAAGTCAACTAAGACCTATATGTCAAGTGGAAGCCCATGCCACACTTTTAAATAATTGAATTCATCCCTATCCACAAAATTTACTACAGATCAATAAGGTCTAGTCTAACTGCTCTTGGATAGTTGTGTGTGTCCCTACTTACAAAGGTCTTGTGGACAGTCGTGTTTGTCCTTGTTCAGAAGTTTTGAAAAATGAACAACTGAGTGCGTCCATGTTCATGCATCCAATGGGGCCATTCGCACTGGAGAAGCATAGTGTGGCCTTTCCAACCGAAGAAGCATAGTGAAGTCATCTATGCTATTGCTTGTTGCAAATAGTTGGAAAAAAGTTCTGTAGTCAACAGTTGAGTGTGTCCCTGTTTACTCAAATGTGTGTATGGACTGTAGTGTGTGTCTTAGTTCATGCATGATGAATGTTTCTCAATGAATTACAATGCATGAATGTTTCTCACTAAATCATGAGTGTATTTCTCAATTGGTGTAAGCATGTGAAACTGCATGTTTGTCCGAGTCCACATGTGAAGATAATTATCTCCAAGTCCGAGGACTCATGTAACATGGAGAAGTGTTAGGAATATGCATTACACCATAGTTTAGCGGTGTGGTAAATAAAAGTTATACAGTTGTTAAAAAGTGAATATTGAATAGGTTTAAATAATACTATTATTAAAAACCAGTTAAGACTAAAATGCTATTAGGTTTTAGAGTGGTTAAAACCAGTCATGTAGAATAGGTTGGCTGACAAGTTAGTTGGATAGTTAAGAAAAAAGGGGATCAAAACAAAATGTTTATTGTGAAAACAAATCTCTAACTATTCCTTAAATGAATATTACTAGTATACTGATACTTGTGTGCAATTTTTTCCATCATTATTAGCCTTCTCTGAAGATGAAGATTACATTAAGCTGTGCTCTCTTTACAATAATTTTCAGCCTGTCTAAGAAGCTTGGATTATATCATTCTGGAACCTTCTTTCAAATGAATCCATTTCCATGGACTTTTGTCTTGCCAAACGTAGCAACAACATAACTGTATCTTGTAATGGTTTATCAAATTTCTAAAATTACAATTTTTATGTTGTGCACAGTGGCTTGCTTGATACTCCACATGCTACAAACAGATTCTTCAAGCATGTTTGAAGCAATTTAGAGCTACCACTTACCGTCATTTTTTATTCTGTCTCATACTTCTCAAGTCAATTTCACATCCAACATGGGTGTCTCTTAGTTGTCAATTGCACTTTGCACTCCATTTCATCCAAATGGAGGCCATCAATCTTACCTAAATCCATGCTCTATACATCTGCTAAGATCAATAGATTAAGTCACCAGCATATCATTTAACATACGGATTACCCATATCTCCACAACGCAATTCTCCTTTGGTAGTTAGTTATTCCTTTCAAAATCCACCATCAGAGAGCAGATTTAAATAAGACATTACAGCTTGTTTAAAAAATTTGGCATCCTGTCCAGGGGTGTGTGATAGTTTGCAGGTCCCATAGGCTGCTTTGGCCTCAATGACGTTATTAAAATCTTTCATTCATTCATTCATTTCAAACTTTGGTGCCTTACAATTCTCTTTCACTCCATATGCATCCCACCATCACAAGGAACAAGACAAAGCTTACCTTTCTAAAAAAATTGGAGGAAATGACGAGCACTCCTTCACAATTATCTCCTCCTTGGAAATTATTTACATCATTGCAAATGGTAAATAAATCACATTTATGCCTAGCCGAACTTGTTGTAGCACCACTGATTGGATGTCAGTTAGACATGCTGAGGAGGATTTCAGTTCAGGTGAGCCTCGCTACAATCATGCAAGTTAGAATTATTGGGGAGGATTTACATTCAAAAGAGCCCAACTAATTGCATGTAAGTTATACCACTTGAGGTAAATTTGAATGCCCAGTTCTAGGGGCAGCTTGCAAGTAATTCGCCTGCAGCCAACACGCATCTGCGCCCTTGTAAATCTATATAATCATGCAATATAGAACATCAATGTTTCACCTTCTACTGATTTTCTATGTTGATTCCTGCACCAAGGAAAACCACTCTTGTTTTTCTGCTTGAAGGGTGAAAATCCTTGTTGACTTTTTTTACATGTTCCTTACATTATCATCGATATCCTGTACCATTTTCAAAACCACAGGATGATTTCCTTTTGAAGTCAATCCTCAAAAACTCTTCTGCCAAGCGAAACAATACCCCCATTAACCAGTCTTGCTGTTGATTTCAAGACTTCTATTTAATCCTGTAAAAGAATTAATAGAGATACAAAAAACAACTTTAGAAATCTTTGAAAGTCAATAACTCCAAAGCAATGCTCCTTAAAAAGTTGGCTCTATCACATAGGTTTACCCACATGCCAAAATCAAAGCTGAATCCTTAAAAGATAAAAGTGCAGAAATCATATTGCATCATTCTGTGCAAAGATATAAAATCCTGCAAGAGTTCTTGTGTGCCAAAATCGGAAGCGAGTTACTCACTGCCGATTTTTTCCTAAACTCATTGCAATTCTGCACTGAAAACTTGCCAAAAATCACAAATTTTTTACAAGAAGTCATCAAAATTCCTGTAAAACCCACTCTTCGCCAAGCACTAAAAACTTTAAAGGTTTTGTCTACATTTTAGAGACACAATTTAATGTACTTCAGAACGACTTACAGCTCAACAGCACATGCATCTAGAAGCACGATTACAAAGGTCTTTTAAACTTTTAAGTTTTACTTTTACCTGCTATTAAATGTGAAAATTTGAAATATCATGGATTGTCAGTGTTAGTTTGTCATGTCCCCCGTTTGAAGCCCTATTGGCGATATCCTCATATTTTTCACACCAATTTTGTGAAGCCTTCAAGAGACAAAATTACAAAATTGACAAATAAAGAAAATAGATTTAAGATTTATCATGAAAATATTTAATAATAAATAATAATCAAAATATAAATAGAAAATAAATAATATAAATCAATATAATAGATTTGAAAATAAATCTTCTATCTTCTTCTTTAATACCCCTAGACTTATCCAAAACAAGATTGCTAGGATTCTCAAATTTCAAATCGGATCCCTTTTCTGTATCTTGGGATTCCCATTGTGATTGGAGCACAAAGAAGGGAGTTCTAGCAAGGGATTTTAGACAAGTTTCACAGGAAAGTCAGGCATTGGACTTGTAGATGGCTCACTTCTGCAGAGCGTGTGACTCTTCTAAAGTTTGTGGTTCAGTCTTTGCCTATTAATAGATTCTTTGTACAGGTTGCTCCTGCTAGCTTTGCTAAGGAGTTTGATACACTCTCTTGCCAATTTTTATGGTATGGTAATTTCCTTTCTTCAAAGTGAAGCCTAGTTAAGTGGGATTCAATATGCAGGCCAAAGGAGGAAGGTGGTTTTGGTCTTTGGTCGACTAGTATGATTGGACAAGTTTTAGCTGCAAAACTATATTGGCAGTGGTGTACTTGTCAAGATCAAGACTAGGCTAGAATTTCTTACCCATAAATATCTTCATGGAACGGCTTGCTCAGATGTGCCTAGGCATGACCTGACAGGAAGGGGTTCTATGATTTGGAATACTCTCAAGCGAGAAGCAAAGCTTATTAAGGACAGTTTGATTTGGATTTGTCACAAGGGCTCTTATGCTCTTTTCTCTCTGGATTGTTGGGATGGTCATCCTCCTATTGTGCAAGAGTTCCCTCATCTTCACCCTCTTTGTAATATTTTGTCTGAAGCTGGCTAGAAGAAGGTTGAAGATTATAAGACTGTTAAGTTCATGAGTCGGCTGGAGGTAGCTTGTTGGAAGGATTCGCAGGAGTGCCTGAATGGGGGTAATGCAGAAGATCGCTAGGACCTGGCTAAGATCCCTAGCTGGTAGGTTTTGTAGCTATCTTAAAGGAAAGGATAATCTTGCTTGGGGTCCTGATCCTAAAGGAAAATTATTTATTGCCTCAGGCTATTTGGAGTTAGATAGGAAACTTCATGGTCAAACTGGTGTAACTTGGTGGAAACATGCTTGGAATAAATCCTCTTGGCCAAAGTGTAATTTTTTCTTATGACGATTGGCAAGATAGGTGTCTCACTTGGCAGAATTTGTGTAAGAGGGGCTTTCATGGTCCTTCTATTTGTGTCCTTTGTTATGATGATGAAGTGAGCACTTCTCATCTTTTGTTTCAGTGCCCATATTCTAGAGTGATTTGGCATTGGTGGTGGGAGGCATGGCATCACACTTGTAATCATGCTACCTCTTTAGTGGAATTTTGGGCAAGTCTGGGAAGACCTCCAACAAAAACCTCTTTTCTACAGGTTTTTTGAATAATTGGTCCTACTCTTATTCTTTGGAACCTTTGGCTGGAAAGGAATCGCAGAATATTTCAGGACAACAAACTGATAGAGACTCTCTTTTCTACAGGTGTTTTGGATAATTGGTCCTACTCTTATTCTTTGGAACCTTTGGCTGGAAAGAAAATGCAGAATATTTCAGGACAACAAACTGATAGAGACTCGTGTATGGAGGAAAATTGTCAACAGACTTCAAGAAACTATTTTTGCTAAGTGTGACTTTTCTATGGTGATTGATCACAGTGATCTTGATATTATTAAGAAATTTGCATTTGGGGAAAGCTAGTGGAGCCTTCAAGGCTAGCAAAAAGCCTCCGCATGTCAAGCAAAAGATTCATAAGGAAGGGAGATGATTGCCTCCTCCTAGGGGAGTTTTAAAAGTTAACACAGATGATTCTTCCCACGAAAATCTTAGACATGCTGGGATTGGAAGCATTGGGAGAGGTAGTGATAGTGGTGTGGTGTTCCTTTTCTCTATTTACAAAGGGAAGCACTCCAATAATCTAATGGAGGCTTTGGCTATTTTACATGTTGTTGAGAGAGTATGCTCCCTTGGCTGGAGGAAAATTATTTGTAAGTCTAATTCTCAGATTATTGTGGATTTATTGAATGAGCGAAGGCTGGATGGAATTAATTGGCAGATTTCATTAGTGGCTACTTAGATTTTGAATCTTTGTAGTTTCTTGGATTATGTATCTTTTAGACATATCCTGAGGGAATGGAACAAAGTGGTGGATTGTTTGACTAAATGGGCTTCTAAGCATGTTAATGGTTGGGATGTCAGGGACTGGGGGATTCTACCTTCAGATTATTCAAAGACTTTAGAAAAGTTAAGTGTGGAGGATAAAAATGTGTAATGTTATGCTCTTTGATGTATCTCTTGCTTTATATTGAATAAAATTTTACCCCTTCTTTTTTTTTTTTTTTAATGAAAATATATCAAATATTATCATAGTATAATATAATACATATCAATACAAAATATTAAATGATCATATATCAAATATTATCATTTATTATAATATAATATAATCTATACTAGCTTATATATATTTTATATATATATATATATATAAAATAAGTCGAGAGATATCCTTCTGAGGCGCCTATTGCACTGAGAGAAATTATGAAAATAGGCGCCTCGAGAAGGATATTTCTCTACTTATTTTATATATATATATATATATATAATATATATAAGCTAGTAGTAGTCATAGTAGTCACGACACAGAATGAAAAACATTTTTATTATTTTTATTATAGTTAATCTACAATAGTAAATTATAATT
Source organism: Chamaecyparis obtusa (assembly GCA_027943335.1). Classification (NCBI taxonomy): domain Eukaryota; kingdom Viridiplantae; phylum Streptophyta; class Pinopsida; order Cupressales; family Cupressaceae; genus Chamaecyparis; species Chamaecyparis obtusa. Next base: position 582,414 of record BSBK01002167.1, on the reverse strand, counting down.
ATTAAATTTATAATATTTATATGATATATTATATATATTATATGTTCACTTCAAAAATATGATTATTAAATTAGCGTTGTATAGGATTATGGTTAGGTTATTTGGTTAGGGTTAGGATTATGGCTATAATAAGCATGTACATCATGGTTAGTATTATGGTTATTAGGGTTAAAATTCAAGGTTATAATCAAGATTGTGGTTTAGGGTTTAGGATAAGATTATCATTCACGCAAGGGTCTACATCATGGTTAGGGTTAGGATTTTGATTAGGGTTATAATTTAGGGTTAGGGTTAGGATTATAGTTTTGATTAAGGTTAGATTTATGCTTTGGGTAAGGAATATAGTTAGGGTTAGGGTTTAATGTGTGGGCTAAAGTTAGGATTAAAGTTTAGGGTTAGGATTATGGTTAAGGTAAGCTTTTTTTACCCCCTTTTTTTTAAAATGATAATATATCAAATATTATCATAGTATAATATAATACATATCAATACAAAATATTAAATGATCATATATCAAATATTATCATTTACTATAATATAATATAAACAATAATATATTACAATATATACCAATAAAAATATATAATATAATATATACTAAATATTAAATATAAATATTATATCAAACATATTTGTGGCTAATAAGACATGATGCCTTTGAAATCTAGGAGTCTCGACCTTTGAGGAAAGGTCACCTTCCCCTCCCCACACAGATATAAGTGGGCTTAGAAAACAACAACAACAAGACAGTGAATCAGCATCCAATACACCCAGTCAGCATTCAATACATCTACACAGCATATTTACTATCTACTCAACCATAGATCAAAATATCGCTGATAAGACAACTTATCGTGATAAGTTACAGTCGGCGATAATATATGTAACTTAATCACACAAAACATCACCAAGATTTTGAGATTTTATCGCAAAGAAAAACACAACTTATCACCGATATTTCAGCAATAAGTTGCCAAAGTATTGGCCGCAGTCCACTAATAAGGACTAACGGCCCAAAAACATTCATTTGACATCTTCTAATTTGCAAGGGGGTGTTTGGGAGAGGAAAAAAGGGTTTGAAGGAGAAAAAATGTAATTTGTAGCGTTTTAGAGCAAGGTTTCAATGACCTTGTCTTTGAGCAATATAACCTTCGATTGCGTGTAAGAAAGGCAGAGGGAACACCAATTGGTCCACTTGATTTGGATGACATAGATCCTTACTGTGATTGGACATCATAGGAGCAGCCTCCATTGTTTACAGAGGATGAGATCTATGATTTGGAGAGGCAGGCTATGGAGGAGGGTGGATTCGCAGTGGGATTGGATGACATTCAAGAGGATGACCACATTGAGGAGGATTCAGATGATGAGGAGGAGGAATAATTGCCAGTGTTAGCACCATCATCATCCAGGATGGAGGTCGAGTCACAGACAGTTGTGCAGAGGGAGGAGGCACAGCCACAGCCACAACAGACTTCTAGGGCTAGACCCCCTACCACTCCAATAGTTTTTACTAGAGCTGCTAGGAAGGGGAAGAGGAAGATATAGACTATTTTGATGTTGTACTTGTATTTACTTATAGTTTTGCAAAGACAATTTGCTATTTTTAGTTTGCTTCAAAGTTCAGACTATCAGACTGTGGCTACCAGCCATCAGCATTCCACACGAGGATGCAAATTTGTACCCTATTTGCATTTAAATATATCTAGACTCAGCTTGTTTCGTTTGTTTACTCATTTGCTGACTCATTAGATGCATCTCCTCATTGAATTTTGCAAAAAAATGCATTTCTAATTAAATTAAAGCAATTTTTTAAGTTCCCGATAAGTTGCTGATTTATGTCCGATATTTTCCCAATATTATGTTTGCCCTTGGCGATAAGTTGCCGATAACAATATTTTGAACTACATACTCAACCATTGATATTCAATATAGTCAGCAGCAACATATGGGAATAAGGAGGAATCACGTCTGCGGTTAGGGGACATTACAGTGGGGAAGTTTGATGCGGTCCTACAAACATCTATAAAGTTGAGCCATCCCATCGCTAGAGTCTTAGCGATTTCTTTCTATCATTGCTGAGATTATTATCTGGAGTAAAACATTGAAGAATAATACATGTATGGTCACCTATTGAAGGAATGAGAGTGACAGAAAGGGAAAACCGTGAATTTCAAACTTAGGCATGATTCTGGCTTCAAGAGTTACTAAGGGAAGTATCAAGAACCAAGTGATGTAGATTCTTTGTTAATTGAAATGACTGATATACTTGAAGGTGTATGAAAGAGGGATTTAGTCACTCAATATCATTGCTAAAGGAGGTCAAAAGTCAGATCAACTAGATATATTCGATTAATGTCTAGCGCCTTCAAACACGGACATTAATCATTTCAATTTCACCTCATCAAACTGCCATATCAGTTATATCAGAAATCACATTATAAATACTTCATAATATCATTTCACTTAAACATATATATGATTGCCTAAATCAACAGTAATTAATATTGGTCTTTACTCTTGAAATAGCCTATTGTCTTCTTTATTTCATAGGTTAATAGTGACATCAAGAACTACGATTTGTAAGAATTTGGTCAAATACCCCTTAATCCTCGGGAGGACTACAAGGGGACATTACAAAGGTCTTTTAAACTTTTAAGTGTTACTTTTACCTCCTATTAAATGTGAAAATTCGAAACATCATGGATTGTTAGTGTTAGCTGTTAAGATTTTAGGCTATAAAAAGAATAAATCAAAAATTGCAAGTCCTTCCAAGCATGAATAAATTGATAAGCCAGGAAAATAAATCAGTTGAGCTCAAAACACTCAAAAACCTTAGGTGTGACAATTAACAGTTAAAAATTAAAATTTACAGGAAGATCAGAAAAGAATACAGGTATTTAAAGGGTAATAATAATTACATTATATACAAAATAAAAGAGTTTTAACCACCTGAATGTCATTTGATTAGATATCATTGAACAGGTAATAAGCAATAGGTAATAGGTAATATGTAACACTAACAGTACAATTCTATCCCTCAACTTGGTATTTCTTGTAGAGAATTAAAACAGTCATGATGTTTTTTAATTTTCAAAGAATTTTTTTTCGTAAAAATACTATTGTAAAACACTGTACACCAAATTTGTTTGCTGGTTAAACAATCAATCCAATGCCATGTCTGATGAATTGTACCATTCTAAGATGTCAGCCTAACCTACCATCATTGAGGAGAATCAATCTTGCATAGCAATGTTCATGCCAAATTATATGTTTAAGTGGAGCCTAGTGTGAACATGAGTACTTTTCAACACCCTACAATGTTGTCAAAGAAATACATATCAAGAGCATTTGAGCTATTTCAAATTTGTTTTAGAGATCTTTTTGTAGTTGTGGTTGTGGATGTAGTGACTGTATATCAGTGATTGTAGAGGAGTGATAACCCTCACATAACACACATCAAACAAATTCTAAAATAACTAAAAGTTGTAACAGATACGTTCTATTGCTACATTGCAAAATTAACTTGTTTCTACCATATTTTTTCAATCCACAATGCAGAAGCAATAGAAAAGAATCAAGATATATGGTTCAAAACTTAATTTACTACATTCCTAACAGCTGTGACAATTGAAAGTTATCTCTTTATGAAAGATCCATTATGGGTGACTTTGCTATTAATATTTTATGTTGTCTCCCTTTTGCTAAGTTTCATTTGTATTTTTCCAAAAGAATATGGCTTCTGCAAGTAGAAAAACTGGTGGAAAGCAAAGGATCCTTATTTAAAACATGGGACATCAGGTGCAGGGGCAAGGAGAGGTTATTTGTATCCATTGCACTAAGCATATGAACAGTAGCACAAATCTACTCAATATCACCTTGCACGGATCCCTTGCTGCGTACGGTAGCTAGCCCAAAGGTTGAGAGGGAGGCAAAAGCACTCCTTGTAACATATGAGCAAAGGAAAGCAGAGACAAAAAGAACAATTGAAACAATGGTAACCCAGATTTCAGTTCTATAAAGTCATTATGAGATATGGGGAGTTCTTCTTCCATTGGACCACAGATATGAGAATCAAGAAGTGTGGAGCCATAGTTCTAGCTTTTTGTTCCCTGTAACACTTCTGGTGCACAACTTTCATTGGAAGGTATCACATGGAATTGAGAATTGCAACGTAAGGCAAAATTGTCATGTGTAAAAGTTTAGCACTACAATAATATTTGTTCAATTTTGCTTCTAATCCTTATTGGGAACAATTGATCAATGCATTGACCATGGCAGGTAAGGGGATCAAAGTCCCGAGTCATTATGAGTTGAGTAGGCAATTATTGTAGGATGAGACACTGACTAGTAGAAGAACAAAAGAAATTTGGGAAAGGAAAGGCTGCACCATTTTATATGATGAGTGGACAGGTAGCAAAAATAGGACACTTCAACTTCTTGGTCACTTCAGGAGGATAGCTAGTATTTTTAAAATCACTTGATGCCTTCAAAGAAATAAAAAATACAGTGACCTCGTGCAACGTGTTGAACAAGGTGGTTACAGAGGTGAGAGTGAAAAATGTCGCTCAAATTGTGACTAACAATACAACTGCTTATGCAGTAGCCAGTAAACTTTTAGAGGCAAGGTACCCACCATTATTTTGAAACTCTTGTCCTGCCCATTGTCTTGACCTGGGCCTATTCCTTGACAATAGAGGGAAACTAAGTTGGGTGAAGAATATAATTGAAGATCTAAAGAATATCACAAAGTACATCTACAAACACACAAGTCCTAAATCTGATGAGAGAGAAAACTGATGGTAAGGATCTTGTGCCATCAAGAGTCACACGCTTTGCTACTAATTTCCTCACCTTGCAATGTATATTAGCTCCAATGCCCACCCTTAATGCATGTTTGTGAGTGAAAGAGGGTTGGAGAGTCCCTATTGTAGGAAGGCTGAAGCAAAGGTCACGAAGAATTTTTTTTACGATAGATTTGCCAAAGTCGTGAAGGAGATCATCAATGTAAGTTTTCAAACTTTGATTTTTTAATCTAATATTACAATTTTTTCTGATTTTGTTAAATTTTGATATTTAGGTGTTAGAAATATTGGTTAAAGTTCTATGATTGGTGGATGGGGATCAAAACCCCATAGGATATCTATATGAAGTCTTGGATAAGACCAAATAGGAAATTCAGCATTTGTATGGGTAAAACAAGACCAAATATGAACCATCTGGAACATAATTGATCAAAGGTGAAACTGAAAACTCCAACATATTCATGTTGTTGCACTATTTGAACCTTGAATTTTATTTCTCCTGTGCTTTCAAAAGCAGAGATGCAGATGTTCTTCTTGGCCTTAACACATGTATTAAGACATTGGTTGTCAATAAGGACCTTCAAGATCTCATACTGATGAGATATAGAGTTCTAAGAAAGCCGGAGGAGAATTATTTTCTTCAATTTTTTGCATTTGTAGGAGAGCTAAAATAATCGAATAGATTATTTTATGTATTGAATGAAATTGAATTTACAAAGAGCTTACAAGCTCATATATACATAACGAATATAAAGAAAAAAAAAAACTATCTAAATACAATAGAGCATTAACAAATATTAGAAACATTCTAATACCCTCCCATAATGCTCAATCTGTCAATAACACCAATAGCCTCCCTGAATTTTACATATTTGTCAGAACTGAGAGATTTGGTGAAGATATCAGCGGGCTGCTCTAAGGTAGGGACATACAGCAATTGAATAGACTTATCTTCAACCAGCTGACGAATGTAATGACAATGTGTTTCAACATGTTTGGTTCGTTCATGGAAGATCGGATTCTTTGCCAATTTGAGCACTCCCTAATTATCACAGAATAGAGGAGTCGTTCCTGACTGAGGAACATGCATATCTGCAAGCATCCGTCGAAGCCAAACGGCCTCACAAGCTGCTTTGACTGCTCCACGATATTCTGCTTCGGTGGATGACAAAGCCACTGCCTGTTGTTTCTTACTTGTCCATGTGACAGCACCGGACCCCAAATTGACCACATATCCAGCGGTAGACTTACAATCATCAACAGAACCGGCCCAATCTGAATCTGTGTAGCCACATAGTGTAGGATCAGAACTCTGAGTGTATAGAAGACCATAGTCAAGAGTACCACTCACATAGCGTAGGACACACTTGGCAGCTGTCCAATGATCAGTTTTGGGTGCTGTCATAAAGCGGGATATGTAGCTTACTGCAAAACTAATGTCAGGTTTGGTGGCAGTAAGAAAAATAAGGCTACCCACTAGTTGTCTAAACAAAGATTCATCCATAACAGGTGAATCGTACTGAGCTGATAATTTTAGCCCGGATTCCATAGGAGTGAGGGCAAGTTTGCAATCCTACATTTTGGACTTGTCCACAAGACTTCTAGCATACTTGGACTAAGAAAGAAAGATACTGTGCTCAGCCTGCCAAACCTCAATTCCGAGACAATAGTGCAAGAGTCCTAAATCTGTCATATCAAAAGTGCTACACAAATCCTGTTTGATCTCAGTGATCAAATGTGCTGAACTTCCAGCGAAGATCACGTCATCCACATAAACAACGATAAACAAGACATCATCACCTACATGTTTGATATATAGATTTGAATCCGATGGACTCCTCTGAAAACCATGATTGGTTAGATATTTATCAATTTTCATGTACCAAGCCCGAGGAGCTTGTTTTAGACCATAGAGAGCTTTGACAAGTTTACAGACTTTGTGTTCCTGACCAGCAACCTTAAATCCAGAAGGTTGCATCATGTAGACCTCTTCCTGTAAGTCACCATTCAAAAACGCACTCTTAACATCCATCTGATGAACTTTCCAACCAAACTGAGCTGCTAATGCAAGAACAAGCCGTATGGTACTCATTTTAGCTGTGGGAGCAAAAGTCTGCTCATAGTCAATCCCTTCCCTTTGTGAGAACCCTCGACCAACAAGATGAGCCTTATACTTGTCTAAGGTACCATCAGCTTTGTATTTTACCTTGTATACCCATTTGCAGCTAACGGGCTTCTTCCCTGCAGAAAGATCAAAAAGAACCCAAGTTTGATTTTTTTGAATACTCTGAAATTCAGCTTCCATAGCCTGTTCCCATTCAGGAATACCTTTCGCCTCGAAATAAGTCTGGGGCTCATAAACACTATGAATGTTAGCCATAAGAGCAAAATTAATTGTTTGTTTGCTCTTATTTCGAGAAACTCTACCTTCGATGAGCTCATCATCCCTGAGATCGCTAATAGTTTTAACCCACCATTTGGGTCGAAGAGTAGAAGAGCCAATCTCTAGAGGAGCTGGGGGAGCTGGAGGAGATTCAGGAGCAGCAACGGGAAGAGGGTCATTCTCAGGAGCCTCAACAGTATCAGGTGGTCCAATGTAAGCAGTAGCTATATCATCCCTCCCATCAGATGATGCTAAAGGAAGAGGAATACTATGAGGCTGTTCTTCAAAACACTGCTCAGAAAAAGACAGAAAAGGTCCTCGAGTTTCATCAAAAACAACATCACGGCTAAAGATGAGATGATCAGTGTCGATATCTATCAATCTGTAGGCCTTATGGTTGTCACTGTACCCTGTCATCATGAGTCTCTGAGTCTTGGAATCTAATTTGGAACGTTTAGCATCAGGAATCCAGACATAGGCAAGAGAGCCAAAAATCTTCAAGTGGCTAATCTTGGGCTTACGACCAGACCACAATTCTTCGGGAGTTTTGTTCTTGACAGCCTGAGTAGGGGAACGATTCAGAAGGTAAATAGCAGTAAACACTGCTTTTGCCCAATACTTATTAGGAACACTCCTGTGTTGTAACATAGAACGAGCCATCTCAACAATCATACGATTACAACACTCAACAACACTGTTTTGCTGAGGGGTGTAAGGTGTGGTGAATTGGCGCTTGATGCCATGTTCAGCACAAAAACCGGAGAATGCATGAGAACAAAATTCCCCCCCATTATCTGTTCTAAGAGAAATGATACTGCAGCCAGACTCGTTTTCAACCAACGACTTAAAATTCTGAAATGTACTAAGTGCATCTGATTTTTGTTTAAGAAAGTACACCCACATCTTTCTACTAAAATCATCAACAATAAGCAAAAAATATTTGCAACCAATTACTGACGATGTATTCATACGACCACAAATATCAGCATAAAGTAATTGAAGTACCTGAGATGCACGCCAAGAATCACCATCTTTGAAGGGAGTCCAATGTTGTTTGCTAGCTTGACAAGCATTACATACTCCAAGATGCTGCGTCTAAATCGGAGGTAGACCGGAGACAAGTTCCTCCCGAGACAACTGAGATAGATATTGGATGTTGAGATGTCCATATCGCCGATGCCACAGAGTACTGAGAGATAAATCATGGGCTGCCATAGCAATTTCAGGAGAATCTCCAATGTCAGTAAGCCGATACAGGCCATGATCCTCTAGTCCAGAAGCAACAGTAAGACGAGTCGTGCGATCAATAATGGAACATTTGTGGGCACTGAACACCACATCCAACTGAGGGGAATTTCTCATGATCTGACTTACAAAGAGTAGATTGAGTGCCATGCCAGGGACATAGCATACGTTGAGAAAGATGAGCTGACACCCACCAAACTGTATCTAAACATTTCCTCTGCCAATAATTTGGAACTCCTCTCCTCCACCAAACACAATTGAATCACTGTAGGGATAGAAGTCTATAAACTAGTCATGCCGATGAGAAAAATGACTTGACGCACCAGAGTCGATATACCAAGCAGACGACCGGACTAAATCAGAAGGACTTTTAGCCATAAACGCATAGAAAGCAGATTCCTTTTGCTCAGAATGTTCAGCAACATGTGCCTGTGGATTTGACCCTCCTAGCTTCTTTTGTTCGGAAGCGAGTCGCTGACAGCAATCTTTCTTCATGTGACCATACTTGTGATAGTAATGACACTGAACACTCTTCTACTGATAGCTGCCTGAGAATTGATGTGAGCTGCCTTGTTGTGATGACTGAGAAGACTGAAATTTTGCTGCAAAGGCTTGTTCTGACAAGGATGAGGAAGTACGGTTGCCAAATTGCTGCTTCCAGCGATCCTGCTATAGGAGTTTGGTGCACAGCCTTGGGAATTTCAGATCAACATTAGTTGAGGTAATGTTGAGAGTCTCTATGAAATGCTCATAAGATGTTGGTAGGCTTTTCAGTGTAATAACTACCATAGCTTCTTCCTCCATCTTCCGACCAATGGCTTCAAGCTGATCACGAATGTCCTTGATTTTCGTGAGATGTTCATGTAAGGACATGCGTTCATCCATCATAATGGAGAACAATTGATTCTTCAAAAAGAACGCGCGACTCTTGTCAAACGTCTCATGCAACTCCTTCAAATATTTCTAGATGTTTGCAGCAGACTTGCTAGAAGGGATCTGAGGCAACTGATCATCTGTGACAGAGAGCTTGAGAAGCATAACAGCTTCTCGATTCCGATCATCGAATTTATCCTGATCTGCTTGAACAGAGGTCGGACGGGTCTCTGTGCCTAGAACAAGCTCATCCAGACGCCGGTACTTGAAGATGATCAACATTCGCTGGTTCCAGGTGTTATAATTACTGCCATTAAACCGTTGACTATTTTCTAGCATCAGGTTGGTCAAAGACGCCATCAGAAACAATCTTCAAGAACAGAAGTTAATAGGCACGGATTTCAAGACAAATTTATGGCTGACCCAAAAAAAACAAGAAGTACCCAGAAGAGCTGACAAAAAAAACAGAAGGAATCTGAGGTCAAAAGTTAAATCTGTTGGCTCAAAAATCGAGGCACAAAATATGAGGTACCTAGAAAAATTGAACAAAGACCTAGATAGGATCTCGAAAAACCCACCACAAAAATGTATTCGAAAAAAATTTATGGTCCCGAAAATTAGGGTTTTCGCAAAAAACCGGCTCTGGTTATAATAAACCACAAACAGGAGCCACGAAGTTTTGAGGAGATTCAGGCCGCGCCAGTAAGAACGACCCTACAGGTCGCGTTGGAAGAAGGCCGAAGACCAAGAGACCGTGCACCAGTTCAGGTAGATCGCGGACGTTGCTTGCAGAGGTCGGACGTGAATGAAGGTCGCGGTCGCGGATGCAGAGGTCGCAATTACTGAGATCGCGTGAGAAGGCCAGGGCGTGGGTGAAGCCTAGACGTGGGCGGGAGACTCGGTTTTACGAGGGTGCGTGAGGGCACAGGTCGTGCGTGAAGTCTAGACGCGGACGGAAGACCAGATCGCGAATGTAGGATAGGTCGCAGATGAGAACAGGTTGCAGAGAGCAAACAATAATCAGATAACTTCGAACAAACAAAATTATAATATTCTAGCTCTGATACCATAAAATAATCAAATAGATTATTTTATGTATTGAATGAAATTGAATTTACAAAGAGCTTACAAGCTCATATATACACAACGAATATAAAGAAAACTATCTAAATACAATAGAGCATTAACAAATATTAGAAACATTCTAATAAGAGCCACTCTATAGCCAGCTAAAAATATATATATTTAATTTTAATCTACTATTTATTTTATTTTTAAGTTTATTAAAATCCTTACTAAGTTATAAATGACAATTGTTATCCTTGTGGATTTGTGGTGGAATGATTATGTGCCACAAGCCTAATCTTCAAAAGTTTGTCATTCACATTTGTCTCAACCTTGTAGTGCTTCTAGTTATGAGTGCAACTAGAGTGTTTTCAAGGCCATTCACACAAGAAAACTGCAGTTGATTGACTCAAACATAGTTGAATGACCTTGTCAATGTGCAGTACAACCTTTAGTTGCATGAAAGAAGGTACAAGGGTGGTTCACACAAAGCACTTGACCTTGATGACATTGATCCATATTCATATTGGATTGTTGAGCCTGATGATGTTGACATGGATCCACTGTTAAATGATGATGAATTAGCTGACTGGGAGAGGGAAACAGTTGAATGGGAAGCCAAAGTGGCAGCATATGAGGAGGCAGAAGGTGAGGTTGGTCAGCCATTATAGGCAAATTCCTCACGTACGTAGCTTGATCCTATCACTATGGATGGAACACTTGTTGAGGCTCCTATTTAAGGATGTTGCAGCCTATACCATCTACTTCAGCAACACCAACACAGCAGCAACAAACTTTTTTGAGCTTTGGTCATAGACAACATTTATGATTTATAATTGTCATTGATACCAAAACTTGAAATTCATATGTATTCGCTATTCAGAGATTGCACTTGCTTTTGGTCTATGATATGTATTAAACTCAAATTTTGATTTATGTATGACAGAAATCAATAATATGATCTACAAATTCAGTATACAAGTGTGCTTTTGACGAATATTTTGAAAAATTATGTATTTCAAATGTTTGATAAATTTGCCAAGTTATTGCCGAGATATTGCTAAGTCCTGAGTTTAAGAAAAAAAAAATGGGCCTGTTGAGTTATTGCTGAGTCCAAGTGAGATCTTGGAACAATGCTTGTAATCTTTTACAACTCTATTGTACAGGTCTTACTATGATTTCCCCAGGTCCTAGTCATATGTGTAGTTCACTATTTCACTGGTTAACTTTTTATCTGTGCCCAAAAAAATTAAACAAAGATAGCTTCACTAGCAACAGCAGGTAATGAATAACAAAGATACATAGAGATATAATTCAGAGGGAAAAAAAATCATAATTTACTTGGATTAAAAATGTTGTGGATACTTAGCAGACAGCATGAATGACAATATACCAAATTTGAGGAGAAAACGAGGAAATGAGAAGAAGAATAAATAAGATTCTAATGTGCAATGATTACATATTTGCAAATCAACGTAATCATTATGAAGGAATAAGATAGGAGAAATACGTAGGAATAAATGATAATGTTCTATCGTGCAAAGATTTCATTTATGCGGATAAGCTTTAGTCAATAGGAAGGAACTGAAAGTATAAGATAGAGATGCCAACCAACAACCAATCCTAGCACTCAATTTACTGTATCATGACTTGACTGTGTATTTTGAGTCTTACTCGCCTATTATTGTCATTTGTGAACATCAAAAGAAACACTGTTTCTTTTGTAGAAGTTGGAAACACATAAGTAGACATTCAAGAACTCACAATTCATTGCAGTACTCTATCCTCTATCAAGAATGAAAGAAAGATAATCAAAACAGCAAGTTATCCCGGAGAAGTACCTCACTTGGAAGCTCTCTTACAATGAGGGCTGTTTGGGTATTCCCCTCACAAAGATTCCCCATTTTGTCTTGAAATTGGATATCCACTTTGCTGATCTCACCTTCAATCACCTCGCAGATTATCTCTTTAGTGTTTAAGTGCCCGAAATTCACCACTTGGGCACAAGCATATCCATTTGCATGATACCATCTTTGAACCTGATCTCTGACATCTTGAAGCAGCCTTGCAGATAATCTATATTTTCCGCGAACCATGCGACTAATCTCTCTCTCTACAGATGCTGGAAGCAGGACATGCTTGGTTCTCTTAACACGCCGTTTGTAGTCTTGTTTTGCCTCCTTGTAGTACCTCCTCTTTTCCGCCTCATCCCAATTTGGATCAAACTCTCTGAGATTTCCCTTAAGAAAGCCTACATTGACAACACGCACGCTGTCTGCACCTCTCCAGGAGCTCTCAGTAAAATTAACTCTCAGCTTGAGGGTTCCATCTAGTTGAGTGACGGTTTCCATTTCCAATGTTGCAAACATACCACTGTTCTTAAGATTGTCATATTCGTTAACTAAATCATCTCTTTTATATATTCCACCAGGTTGAATGGAAAACATCTCATAAAAACAATCGTCAGAGTTCTTATCTATAAGTCTGTATTCTCTTTCATCATAGATCTCAACTGTCGAGATCTTGTATCTTTTATGAAAAAATAACCTATCTATCGGGATCCCCAGGCCATCCCTCATACCATGTTTATCAAAATCCTCAGAGTTATCCTCTTTCTTATCATCAGCTAATGCTGCACTAATTTTTGCCCAGAAATTGCCACCACCATCACCTCCTCCCCAACCATCCATCCATCCTCCTCCAGTTCCACCTCCAGAAGGACCCGCCAGCTGAAGAACGATGCCTGTAGCAATGCCAACGCCTAAAGTCCCTCCAATACATGTAAACTTTTTGGATTCAGACTTGTTCAGTCCAGACCCATTGTTGCAGCAGCCCAAATCATCACTATTGTGACTAGGCAGAGAAGAAGCCCGAATGGTGTTTCTTGCAGACACTGTCCTGCTCGCCCTCTGCTGATTGAAAGGAATAGCAGGGGCCACACCTGTACTCGAAAGCTGTAAGCCGTGCTTCATTGTGCTAGAAGACATTCTGAAACCTAATCCATTTGCAGGAACAAATAAGAAGCCCGTTATGCAAAAAATAATTCAGATGAACCATAACCTAATAACGTAGGTAGAAATCCTTTCGGAACAAAATGTAGAAATATAAAAAGATTGAACTTACAGGGTATATTAGTTTGTATGGTGGTAAAATGATTGTAATCTGCAACTCCTTCCCTTCGACAGGCCCTAACTGAGCAAACCACAGAAGCCTATCCTAATCTCATAGGAATTCTCGAGAAAACGTACTGCTGAGGCTCTAAGGGTGCCAAATGCTATACCTCCTCGACTAATCAAAGATTTTCAATTAAATTTACTAAAATAGAAACAAAATAAATAAATAAAATCTTAAGGTCGGGAAAATATTGTTTGGAGTTCATAGGGTTTTTCTAGAGTAAGATTTATGAGTTATGAGTGTTAAGGATTAGAGTTAGGTTCGATATTAGGTTGGATGGATGCGCCATTCTCCGATGCAAGAGGCGATAACTTGTAGAAAGGAATGATTTTTTATTTTATTTTTATAATAGAATATCAATCATATATTGATTATGAGATGGATGCTGAAAATATGGTAATTTACATGTTTAATTGTATGTTTCATTTAAGATTTATTAATATATTGTGATATATTGTGAATAGAACTTTTGTCGTAATAGAATATCAATTATATATTTATTATGAGATGGATGTTGAAAACGTGATTTATATTAGAAAGGTAAAATATATTTTAAATTGTATGTTTAATTTAATATTTATTAATATATTGTCAATAGAACTTTTGTCATTTAAGAAGTTAATGATTCTTAATGAGCTCACCAAGATCAAGTATTATGGAGTGCAAGGCTCGAACATTATAAGGTACCCCTTAATCCTTGGCTCTTGAGATAGCTAAAAGTGATTTTGTAAATGAAAATTCCTCCATAAATATGTCTATGTGTGTGTGAAGAGTAATTTTTAAAAATAGTTTCAACTAGCACTTGTGCAAAAAGGAGGTGCAATGATCTTATATTGGTAGTAAAATATACTTTGAATATTATATTAGAGAGTAAAAATAAAGTAATTTTAAAATATAAAAATCCAGATATGAATGAATGCAAAGTGAGTTTCTTTTTTACTTCTTTTTATTTATTTAACCTTGAAATTTTAGTTGATTAACCCACTTATTTAAACCACATACTTTGTTTTCTAAAAATTTTGTAAGGATTTCAAAGATAGAGACAAAGACAAGACCTGCATTACTAGACAACATTTTCCATTAGCAAATTTTCCAAGATGGTATGGAATTGTTAAGATCTTGCAATGTATGGATGAATATGAAGGACAAGAAATTGATCTTGACAATTTTGTGGAGGTTAATGATGGTAAAGAAACTCTTTTTGGGAAGTGATTATGCTTAAAATAAACAAGATCCAAAAGGATTGGTTGCAATGGGGAGGACATTTGATAAGATTGACAAGTACAATGCAAAACCAATAGTGAACCGAGAGCAAGAAATCAAAGAGATAAATTTAGGGACTCAAAATGCCCCTAGAAATACTCTGATTGAAAAATGGTTAAGACCTAAAAATAGAACTGAATTGATTTCTTTATTGAGGAAATACAAGCATGTCTTTGCTTGGTCATATGAAGATTTGAAGGCATATAGAGAAGACTTGTTTCAGCATGAAGTACCATTGAAACCAAGTGCAAAGCTATTTAGACAAAAGTAGAGGCCCATCAACCCTACTTTAACTCTAGAGATATAGCAAGAAATGGGGGAATTATAAAATACATAAGGCATTCAACAAAGGTTTCAAATATGGCGCTTGTGAGGGAGAAAAGAAAGACATAAGGCTTTGTGTAGATTTTAGAAATTTGAACATTTCTTTTCTGAAAGATAATTACCCACTGCCTATAATGGAGGCACTATTGTAAAAGGTCACTAGTTGCAAGCTACTCTCAATGATAGATGGTTTTTCAAGCTACAAAGGTGGAAGAATCAAAGCAATATAAAACTAATTCTACCACTCCATGGGGCACATATGTTTATGAGAGAATGCATTTTATTCTTACAAACACAAGAGCCACTTTTCAAAGATCAATGGATGTGGCGTTTGTGGGCCTAATCAATTGGATATTAGTTGTATATTAAGATGATTTGATGACATTCCCAAAGAATAAAGAAGATCATTGTGCTCATTTGGAGAAAAAAATTATCAAAGCTTTAGAGTTTGGCATATCTTTGAATCCAAAGTGTCACTTTGGAGTGACAAAAGGAAAATCATTGTGCCACATTGTGTCAAAGGATGGGGTGATAATAGATCTTAATAGGGTCAAAGCAACTGACAAGATTCCCATTCCTAAGACTGTGAAAGGCATTCAATCCTTCTTTGAGAAGATAAATTTTGTCTAACTTTATAGAGATGACAAAAGCTTTCTCTAAGATGTCAAAGAAAAGAGAAAGGATTGCTTGGGTTGATGAAGCAGACCAATCTTTCAACATCACCAAAGAAGTAATCAAACAAGCACTAGTACTAAAGTGCCTTGACTTTAGTATTCCATTCCAAATTCTCTCATTTGCATCATTTCATTCAGTTGCTACAATGTTATTGCAGAAGAATTATGAAGGTTATGAGCAGCCAATTGTATTTTTTAGTGAATCATTATAGGTTGCAGGATTGATATATGAGATAAGGGAGAAGCAAGCCTATGCCCTAGTCAAAGTGGTCAAGTATTTTAGGCCATACCTAGTTGGGGGAAAGGTGATTGCTTATGTTCCTCATACTGCAATCAAAGACATTGTTGTGCGACAAGAAGTGGTGGGAAGAAGATGTAGATGGATCAACAAAATCTAGAGTTCAATATTGAGATCTAGATAACTAGGTTGGTGAGGGGACAAGGATTAGAAAAACTTATGGTTCAATCCAACTTAGAGGTAGTAGAATAAGTTTTGTTGAGAAAAATAAGATGGTGGAGAGTTTATCAAGACATTCATGGTACACAAATATTATCTACTATCTTCATCAAATCAATTTTCCTAAAGGAATGATTAAAGATCAACAAATGACACTTAAGATTTATGCAATCTAACATGTTTTTATTGAAGGAGATTTATATTTTAGAAGTAGAGATGGAGTCTTATTATTCAAGTTTGGATCAAGGTCGACCAAAACAAGTATTAAAGGATATGCATGACAGAGCTTGTGGAGGTCATTATACTACAAAGACTAAAACTCATAAAGTACTTAGAGTTGGTCATTGGAGACTTACTTTGTTTGCATATGCTCATGAGATGGTGAAGAAGTGTGAGTCCTAACAAAGATTTTCTAATAAGACAAAATTTATCAAGAGCTCTTTAATTGAGAAAAACTATAGTTGAAGCACCCTTTCAACAATAGGGGTTTGACTTCATTGGAGAAATAGCAAAGCCATCAAGTGAAGCCCAAAAATGGATACTAGTGGTCACATGTTTACCAAATGGATTGAGGTAGTTCCTATTGCCCAATTTTTCATGTCCCATGTAAAATTTGGCCATTTCCCATTTGAAGGTCTGCATTTTTATCCTTCCAAGTGCTTTGCAATTTTTCATGGAGTTAGCTTTTTCCCTCTGGTCTTTGCAACTATTTCTAGGTCCCTGGCTAGGTGAAAAGTCCTTAAGAATTCATAAAACTAGTCATTGTAGGCCAAACCCTCAAAAAACCCTAAGCCTTGTTATAATTCTTTGTTACTTTATTGGTCACTTAAAACTCCCCAATACCCACATGCGCTTTTATCCTATTGGCTGGTCACATCTTCTCTTATTTCCCTGGCGGTTACCTTTTCCATTCAGCGATTGCAGTGTTTCTCTCAGTCGCTTAATGTTTCACGGTGACCGTGTAATAGCCAGCGACTCAACGAGCGGTTAACTTCCCTTCAGTTGTGTGTTCGCTAAGAGGTCCGGCGGTCTTTTTATGTGGGGTCCCAGTTAAAAGATCTAACGGATGTCTAATGATCTAAAGGGTTTGTGTCAAAGCATCAAATCATGCGCCGACCATCGATTCCCTTTCAATGAAGCGTTGTAGTGTGTTAGTAGGTCTGATGCCACATCATCCTATGTGGAGGCTCCTGATTGGCTGAAGGGTTGTGATGTGTAACCTTGTTAGAGCGGGCCCGACAGACTGTGTTCAGATGATCCAATGGTTGTCGCATGATCTCATGGGTTGTGTCAGAGCCATGAGATCATGTGTTGACCGTCAATTTCACTTTGTTGTCAGAGCCTTGTGGGTGGGTCCTCATTTGCTGATGTGCTCATCTTCCATTGGTCCACATAGTGATGACTAAAATGTGTCAGTGGGGCCGTGTCAGAGTCTCTGCAAGGATGTTAGAAGGATGAAGATCGACGGCTAGCATATCTTCACAAAGAGGTTTTCTGACACATTAGATCATGCGTCGATCGTCAAATTTGCCAAGTGTTTAGGTCTTGTTAGTGGGTCCAATGCCACGTTAGGGTGATATGTCATCTTTTGATTGGTCAAAGTAAAGAGAAGGTCTGTGGGACCGCGTTGCCAGGTGTGTTGATGTGTCGGTTTGTGATTGGTTGTCGTGTGCTGATGAGGATTTGCAAGTAGACCCGTGTGTTAGTGGGGTCCTGGTTCTAAAAGGATCTACGACCAGTGCATGTTCTGAAGGAATATTTGAGGGCCATGAGATCATGTGCCCACCATTGGATTGGAATCTTGTCTTCAGTGGGTCCGATGTCAGAGAAGTGCTGAGGTGTATGCCTAAAAAGCGGTCATAATGAATAAAAGAGTGACAAGTGGCAAGTTTGGGCCCGGGGTTTAAAGAATTCTTCGTGACTTAAGAAGATAAAATTCAAGTGGGTCCAAGCAGGTAAATATGTCGACATGCTAAAGTTTCATTGGTTGCAGTGTGCCGAGGTGGGCCAAAGACTTTTCAAAGGGTTTTATAACTATTATCAGGATAATTTGAGCTGTTCGACTGTCGGGAGATAAAAGATATCAACGGCTATGTTTTAAAAATGACCTGCTAACCATTGTTATTTAAATTCAAATATTTCTGAGAAAGGTTTCACCATTATTTCTCATAGAAAGTCATATAAAACAATGCGGTAGCTCAGAGTTATTTCTTCCAGACATTTGTGGTTGGGAGGATGATGATAAGGTCTGAACAGCCATCTTTGGTCGATTCCTACTTCCTGAGGTACCATGTTATTGATTTTGTGCCGAGTTGCAGAAAAGTTGATGGATCAGGGTTGCTTGTCCGCAGGTGGATGTAGTACAGGGATGGGCATGTAAACAAATATCTGATCAACTATGTTTTTACAGAGTTGTATTTATGATAGGAGTTGACAGAGTTAGGGTTAGTTTTATTCTTGTAAAATCCTTGTAACCCTAGTTAGGTTAGGTTTTTTGACTTGTGCCTACGTGCAGTTGAGATGTATATATTGTATTTTGGAGCCTTAATGCTCAGAGAGTTCACATTTTGTAAAGGAGAGAGTCCACTTTTGAAAAAAAAAGTCATCCTTTCTTAGAAGGCTATCCATGGTATCTTCTCTACCCTCTAGTCTTCTACTCTTTGTAATCTCCCATTGACTATTCAAACATTGCAGAGGTATTTTGTGACAATTCTTCATGTCCCTATGCTTCCTTGTTCGGATCATCTCTTAATGAATTGAAGTCTATGCATGTTTTCAATGACAACTTAGGTTTCTTGATCCCTCTTACTTTCTGTAATTGTGTGTGTTATTGTGTTTGATTTGATTTAGATGTTTTTGTGGGTATACTTCAGCCCCCCTAATAGTCTTGTCTCAATCCTACACTGAGTTGCAGAAGTGAATGTCTGCTTGCAGGTCATAGGTTGTGTCTTATGTTCAGGCCCTCCTACGAAACACTTATGCAAGCCTATTCAGTAAATTGTGACCTACTAGACCTAAGCCTTTCATTGATTCCATCCCTCTATGTTGTAATTCATACCCTAATTTCAGTGTATCACCTAGTAGGTAGTTTGCTTTCAGTCATTTCCCTTTCTAAGCATTCCTTCTATCCCTTTCCCTCAAAAGTTTTACTTTTCATGTCTAGAAGCAAATTAAGGTGATTATCCAAGAGGAACCAGCCTAGAACCTGGAGGTCTCATCTCAGTTAGCATAGGTCCCACAACCTGGAGATGATTCCCATGTTATACTAGGTTATCAAGACTATGAGAGCTTGAAACAAGGGTGCAAACTTAGTGTATAATAGTTCCTACAAGGAAAGAAACTAGCAAAGTTGTTGTTGATTTTATTTTTGATAATATTGTTACAAGGTTTGGTGTCCCAATAAATTAATCACAAACAATACCATGTGTCTCAGGTCAAAGGAGTTCACATCATTTTGTGATAAATATGGCATTCAAATCTATCATTCATCTCCATACCATCTACAAGGTAATGGACAAGATGATTCTAGCAACAATGGAGATTATCAAGATGTTTCTAGAGAAGAACAAGAAAGTATGGAATGAGAACTTGAAGTTGGCAGTGTGGACAGATAGGGTGACAATAAAGAAAGCATAAGGTAAATCATCTTATAAATTGGTTTATGGTGTTGATGGAAGATTGTCAGTCAACAATTTGCTTCTAGTATACAAATTCATCCAAGACTATTATTAAGACATCTCAAATGAAATATAGTACAAGATTGATTAGTTGACATGCTCAGATGAAACTAGGAGAGATGCTTATAAGCAAAATCTATGAAATTTCCAGAAGGTCAAATATTTGTTTGACAAGAAATCTTTAGAAAAAATAAATTAAGATTGATTACCTATTCCTGATGTGTAATGAAAGAGTACGAAATAAGGGAAAGCATGGAAAATTTGATACACTTTCGATAGAACCTTATTTTAATTATGGACACATGTGATCAAGACTCATATCATTTGAAAATTTTGGATGGTGAATCTTTGGAATCGATAGTGCATGGACAATTCCTAAAGCCCTACTTTTCTTAAAGTGGGATCTTTTCCATTGTAATGCCCCGCTAGGGAACCCAGGATAAATTAACCTAAACATGCTACTAAGTTCACAGAGTTATTTTGTTCTTAAGAGTTTGCACAACAACAATGTATAATAATGTGGAAGTAATACAATATAATTACAAATCATACATACAAGTATAACTCAACACATAGATTATAAATCTCAAGGGTTCTTTGACATAGATTACATAAATATTAATTAATTACTTTTGATTAAATATAATTACAAATCTCATATATACAAATGAATAACAAATACAACATCATACAAATGAAACATAAATACAAATGATACCATAATTTATACATGACAAACCATCATCCACTGCACAAGTCGCAAGCTATGTAATAACCAATCATATACAAGGTACATGTACAATATCTTGAAAGATACGATCAATTATCCAATAATGATGAACAAGGAAGAGTGTAAAAGCAACAAGTATCATCCAGATCTGGTTCAAGAACGTCAGAATCTCAATGGTAAAAGAAACACTACCACCTGACCACGTGGAACCAAAGGTCCATTCCTACCGTGGTAAGGAGATATCAATCAATCCCACTTGGATATCAAACACCAAAATCCACACAATACAACATCTAGGAAAGGGATCATGAAAGCTCTTTATCTAAAAAAGGTACAATGTCCAACTGCACAAATAAAACATACTCAACCAAAGACAACCAACACACATAGAAAAGCTAAGATGTATAAAGGGAATTATCACCACATGAGCCAACTCTAAGGTTATCTTGGTAGTCTCTCCAAACCCCGATGCCCTAATGACTCTATGCAGTATCAGTAATCCTCTCATGTAGATGAGGTACCAACGATGCCATATCCAGTCCATGCAGGTGACAAGAATCTTCCCACTCCCATCCTATTCAAGACCTTAATCAAGTACTCAAACATGGGAGAGGAACACATTATCTTATTAATTCATTTTAAACTCTCAATGTCATTAAGTTATCACTTTATTAAGTAACTTGTACAGGATACCCAGGCAACCACTTCTAGGCTCTGGTACCTCCAAAACAAGCCACTTCCAATCTATACTCTTAGATAACCTACCCTAATGATCCAACCAAAATAACAAGGAGAAGAATAAACCAAAACCAGAAAAGCTTCTCATAAACCATAAATCATGATAATCGCCAAAGTAAAACAATGGAGCATAGTAGAGAACAACACATCCTATACAAGGATGAAATAGTCCATCTCAATATAGACCTAACCACAAATCATTCATCCCATAATGGATATCTCAAAGATAATAACAATCCACAGAGTCCCACATCACAAGACCAATGATACTCAAAGCATCAATGACATCCATCTCCAAACACAAAGTAACATATTCCATAAAGATAATCATCCAGAATATAGAACAATCATAGAAGATAACATAAGGTGACCAACTAAATCAAACTAAAACATAATAACAGTCGTCACCCTTTAAGGTCAATGAAATAAAGATCGAACACAATAAGGCACATGAGGTCACTCACATATATCAGATAATCATACGTGATCCAATCGAGACTTCAAAATGGTTACAAAGTTTCTCCACATACAATCAAAGATCAATAGAAAAATACTTCAAGTCTCTGGTACCCTTTCCCTAAAAGCCAGTGTAATTCCCATAAATCCAACATCAAAGAAACAATGAATATACCAACTGGCAAAAACATCACACAAGTCTCAAATGAATAAACTATTCCATTTGTTTTCCAAAGTCTAATTCGACTATGAAATATTCATATAAAAATCTCACGCAAAGATAAAACACTAGGTCTTTAATAATCAAATAATGATATTAAATCTTTAATATATTCCCATATAATTCAATATTCGATTTAAAATTTCATCCTTAATAAATATTAATCTCATAAAATATTTATAAAACTAAAACCTTTCGACAAAAAATAATAAATATTAATATTTATCATTTATTAAATATTAATATCAACCATAAATAAATAAAAAATTCATTAATTAATAAATATTAAATCGCATTTAATATTTATTAAATACAAATAAAGTAAAAAATAACTTATTAAATTATTTAAATATAAAAATTAATATTTAATTCACATTATATATTTAATTAAAATTTAATTTAAAATATATAAAAATATTATATTATTTTTATAAAAAAAACTAATCCCTTTGGGGCTCCTCGCGGGTCACGACCTGCATGGGATTCCCATGGGGCCCCTTGGTAGGCCGCAGCTGTGGGCTAGCCAGCAGCTGTCGTTGGCTCCCACGGTATTGTCGTGGGCTAGCGGCTAAGTCGTTGCAGCCTCATGGCAGTTGTTGGTATACAAATTTTCCTTCTTAATAAAAATATAACAAATTACAAATACTCTCGCCCAAGATGAAGGAAAAACTTATACAATAGTTGAGTTTGTCACTCACGACAAAACTCTCTACGATCAAAGGAGCAGCTACCTTATAAAAAGATCAATCTTGACAATTCACTTATTTGAAAAGAATGAAAACTATAAAGGAAATGTATACTTTTGACCTGAAAGTACAAAGGCTTTTAAAACTCATATAAAAAGATTACTGAGAGATTTATACTCTGAGAAAGAATCCACATTTATCTGAGTCAACTGACTGAGATTATAAAGAAAATTCCCAGATAGATTGATTCAACATGTACTGAAACAAAACTGAAAAGGAATGTATGAATGATTTTGAAACACATACACAGATTGCAGCAACATGAAATTAATTCCAACTGAAATTAACATACATCCATTAACTAGACACATTGATCTAAAAGAAATACTACTATTTGTTATATTTATATATATATATATATATATATATCCACTGATACTATATAATAAGTTTCAAACCAAAACATTCACCATTTCACGAGAGTATTTTCAACAAATATTAAACTATATATTTTTATGCTACCAGAGAACTGACCCCTGCAGGGTCTTTCAAGAAATAACTTATAGCCGCGCAGGGCATAACAGTTTCATAACTAAAGACTATATTTAGAAAAGAACTAACACCCTATAACTACTTGGAACCATCCTTTTCAAAACTAAACTAAAACAGACTAGCTTTTCTCAGCCTCAGCATTAATGGTGGCCTCAGTTGCTTTGTGCTGATCTGACCACTCCTTGAAAGTCATCGTGAATCTCTCCAACATCTCCTTGTTTGGCGAAGAAACGAGGTCTAGCCTTTGTTCCCAGATATCTTTACAGTTTTGAAACTGCTCCAGCTTAGTATCCAACATTTTAACCTGTTCTTCACCGAGCATTATTAGTGACTGTACCCTAGCGATGACTGAGCAATCTCGAGCAACCATTTCTTTGGCATCGTTTAAACCTTGTGCTTTTTTGGTGAAGGATTCTTTCATCCTGGCCTCATCTATTCTTGTCTTCACATCTCCTATGGATAGATTGTAGACACAGTTTATATGGTTGTTAACAACCTCCTCAACATAGACTACTGTCTTTAGGATCTATTTTGACTCTTCAATACCTTGATCAATTAACGTAGATTGCCATTCCTCATTTACTTTTGCCACAAAGAGGGTACTACTATCAGTGTCAGGAATTGTCTTCTCCGACAAGAACTTTTCCATGCCATAGCTGAAAGCTTCTTCCATATTAGCTATTGCTATGTCCAGACTGTCTCTCTTTCCTTCCCAAAGTTTGACTTTAGCCTCTAAGGTAGATACCAATTTAGAAGATCGATTAGTTGAGCTTTCATAAGATTGAGCGAAGCGATTAACCATATCCCCAACTTCTCCAATCCAATTATATAATGCCTTAGAGAGGGATCTCTCTTTATGTACCTGATCAAGAAATTTTTGATTATCTGGAGACTTCACATCCAGACTTAGTGGTACCATTTCCAAAGGTTGAGGAATGGCTTTCTGCAATTGATGGATATATTTCACCATTTCGCATAAAGCTTGTTTTAGCTTTGCTTTGTCTTCGGCATCTTTCAGCACTTTGTGGTTGATTTTCTTGTTTGTCGAATTCAAAATCTTCAGATGAGTAGCTCATGAGGACACTCCTAAATCCACCTTGTCCATAGTAAAATCTTGCTCGGTGACTTCGACAATGGTCTTGTTGGAGTTGGGTTTGAAAATCTCTGCAACCCAATGACCTGTGATTGGATCCACATCCACCATAGATTCCATTTTATGCTTCTTTGTTATGGGAGACTTTCCAAGGTATTTACTAACCAAATCACCAATAGGGACTGAGGTAGACACAATGTTCCTCTTCTTATTCACAGTTAGGTCCATCCAATTTGGCAAACTAGGAGTCATATTTTGTAGGGAAACAGTGGTACTGGGATTGCTCAGAGTAACAGGCTCTTGTTGACTTGAAATCCCATCACCTTCGGCTGATTTTGAATACATATTGGATGTCTTACCTCTTCTCAACCTTTTGAAATATTTTATGCTAGGCTCCTCGGTGTCAAAAAGTAGGACAATGTAAAAAGGAGAATCTTCCTTCTCACTTCTTTTGTTCTTCTGTCTTGTAAACTTCACAACATCATTAGGAATCAACTCTGAATCTTCAGGAACTTCTAGAGAACATGAAACACCTGCAAAAAGCAATGATTCAGTCTTATTAGTTAAAACAGGGGAGGATTCAATTTTATGAGCCCTCAGACTCTTTCTGGTTCCCAACACAGGGGTAGCTGAGATCTTCTTCTTCTGAGCCTTGAGCCATTTTTTTGTCTTCTTGAAAACTTCCTTAGTTAAAGACTTCACATTTTCTTCTTCTTCCGCTAGCCAGTCAATTCTTTTGATTACCATTTCAGCTCTTGATACTGTATTTTCTAATTTTGATGTATCATCATCCTCCTCTTTAACATTTCTAATGCTGAAAGGTAGCTTGAAGGCAGTGATTTGTTTGAGAGAAAACCTAGAACAGAATCTCCTAGTGACCTCAACCTCATCTATGCAATCATCCCAGTAATCTTCTAAAGCTAGTTGATGAAGGAACATTGCATCAACTCTGAAATGACTCTCGGCAAAACCTTTTCTATCAAAGTAGTTCCTGGCCTGATATGGTTGGAGATTCATTTCTTTTAGTTCATTGGTCAAAAAGGCGAAGTCATGCATCAAACAGAACTTGTAATGTCCTAGCTCAAGTGGGAAGAAGGCACCAATACCTCTCTTGACTTTGTACTTCTTTTCAACCATTAATAACTATTTGCTTACTTCAAGAAGAATGCACTTGTCTGGGCAATACCTGGGAATTTTTAATGGAGCATCACTAAAACCTCCTACTCTTAAATAGGTAAAAGTAGGAAACTGAATATAAAAACTTCCATAGATTTTCACAAATTCCATAGCCTCCTTTGATATTCTACAATTAGGTTTTCCTCTTAATTCAAAGACTAATTTGGAAGAAAAGGTATCATGCACCTTCTTGAAACCCATGGGATGTTTTCCTTTTTGTAATAAGGGGTGGTATTCATAGATGGGCATACTGCTATTCCATTCTTGATGAGGCAGACCATCCCAGATTCTATAGATGGCGAGGATATAAAAGAGGTATGAAGACATATAAAAACTAGAAATTAAAGCTGGCTGGGATAAACTTTCATGTAATTGTTCAGCTATTATATCTGCCCAGTCAAGAGCATTACCAGCGTCTAGGATAGCCTGTACAAAAATGTACATCCAGTCTTCCCAATTGGTATCTATGGGGTTACCTTTGATCCTGTTCAACATTACCATTATATCCCTAACCTCCATGAACAAGTGATCTTTTCTAAGTAGTCTAGGCAACCGGGAACCACCCTTCTCCAGGTTTAATAGCCTGTCTCTTGCTATATTATTTCTATATTCCCTCTTGTTCTTCTCCGAGTCCGCTATAGCTTTATTGATACTCCAATCTCCATAGACTTCAACTAATGGAATCCTGAGGATGACCATTATTATTGTTTTATCAATGTTTACTAGGACCTCACCACTTTCTATTTTAATGCATCTCTCAACCTTGTTATACCTATTACGACACTCTATTACTAACTCCGAGCATGGAATTACTTCGAAAAAACTAGCGGCTTCTAACAAACCACTTTCCACAATCCTAACAGTTATGGATTCATCTACTATTTTCCTCAGCCTTGAAACTATTTCTCCAATATTATCATCAATTATAGTTGTATCCCTCATTTCAAGTAAACAACAACTAACTGGAGAAAATCTATTTTCTTTCATGAATTTTACTTTGGAAGAAGACATTCTGAAATACAAGCTTGCAAACTTCTTACAAAGACAACTCTTTTAAAATGGAGAAGCTCAAATGAATTATAGGGCCAAGGATGCTATGAAACTCACCATGTTTTTGCCTTTCGAGAAAGTTACCTCGTAGCTCCCAAAATGCCTCCAGAAGATAGCAAAATAGAATGAAGAAACGTAAAGAGAGGGAAAAATAAATACACATTTGCTTCGCTTCCCATCACTTCACAAAATTGTCATTAATTCACTTTCATGTTCTAATAAATGATAACAACCCGTTTCACACACTTTCATTTAGTAAGAAAATCTCCTGAGCTGAGGTGGCGCCACTCTTCCCATCATATCAATCATTTCAATGTCAGGTGATAAAGATTTAGCTCGTGGCTGATATCTGAGTATTATTACACCTCGGGAATCAATCCTTGAACCATGAAATTTGGGTTCAAAGTACATGATTCACGATGTGTTAATTTTTATGCACATAGGATGAATGTGGTGGGCCCCAAAAACTTTGGGAAGAAGCTCGGAAAAGAAATATAAAATACAACTTCAAAATCATACTTGGGAGACTTTTAGTGTGAAATTGTAAAAGTGCAGATTCTGGTGTGAACTTTGAACTGAGAAACCAAGGTTCAAGGTTCAAGATTAAACTCAACATTTACACACTAACATGTGAACGTGGTTGGAGAGGCTTTTACAAGACATAACATACATGCGACGCTTTTGGAGGAAAATATATTGAACTTTGAACTTTGAACCGAGTGGTTCAAGTTCAAAGTTCACAGTTCAATTTGCAACTTAACATTTACACAGCTTTGTATATTGCCGCATATAAATGAAGTAAAAATTTATTTTGACGGGCAACAGGTGGCTCCGACTGGGGATTAGGACTGTAAAGGACTAAACAAGGAATCCAAGCTCTCTGGTTTCGCACAAGCTAAAAATACACACACGCAACTAACCTACAACACAATAAAAACTTATGTACAGGGAAAGACCAAACTTATTTACAGCTCATAAAGCTTCAGATCTTGCCCATTATAAGATAAGGGCATTTTAGTTCCATCTGCGTACTTGAGTTTGAAAGAATTAGGTCCCAAAACTTGACTAATTTGAAAAGGTCCCTTCCAAAGGGACTCAAATTTGTTATGAGCACCCTGGGGCTCTCTTCTTTTATCCCATAATAGCACTCTATCATTTTCCATAAACTTCTTGGGTCTGGCTTGTTTGTCAAAAAATTTCTTCACCTGAGATTAGTGCAGGGCTATGCGATTCACCATTTCATCTTGTTCTTCTTGGATCTTGCTCAAGTACATGATCCTTTTATCCAGTCCATCAAAAAAGGTTTGATCATCTATTACTTTTTGCAGTTTTATGGCTGATAACTCTAGAGGCAATGAGAGTTGAGCTTCTACTCCATAGACCAATTCAAATGGATTCATACCTATAGCTCTCTTAGGAGAAGTATGATCAGCCCAAAGTGCTTTGAACAATCTCTTATGCCAGTCTTTAGAATTTTCACTCACTAGCTTCTTCATAATATTGATCAAGTTTTTATTGGTAGATTCCGCTTGCCCATTGCCTTGGGGAAAGCAATTAGATGAATGTGCCAATTGAATCCCATTATCATAGCAGAAAATTTGCATATCTTGAGAAAAAAAGTTATATGCATTATCAATGACAATCTTTGTAGGAACACCAAACCTAACCAAAATATTCTCTTTCAAGAAGGAATAGACCACTTTAGTAGTAGTTTTCTTTACCACAACAACCTCCACCCATTTAGTAAAGTAATCTGTAGCTATTAGAATATGGGTATGTCCAGCACTAGATGGGAGATTTATTGGTCCTATGAAATCTAAGCCCCACTGCTTGAATGGCTCATCAATTATGACTGGTCTTAAGGGAAAAGCAGCCAAATGTGGTTTTCCTGAAAATAACTTACATTTTTCACATTGTGCTACCCATTTGTAGGCATCTTTAAACATTCCAGGCTAGTAATAACAATTCCTCAAGATTTTGAAAGCAGTTACAGTTGAGGAGAAATGTCCACCACATGCTTCACTATGAAAAGACTGAAGCAATTTTTTCTATTGATCTTCATCTACACACCTGAGAAACATTCTGTCTAAACCTCTTTTATATAGAATATCATCCACTATCACATACTTAGCTGCCTTAAGCTTCAAGTTTCTTTTCTCTTTTTCTATAAGGTGAGCCGAACATTCTCCATATGTAAGGTAATAGGAAACATCAGAAAACCATGTGTCTTTTAATCTTGTAAATAAAGATAATGGAATATCACTTTCAAGAATCATATCATTCTCAGCAATTAATTTGCACAGCCCTTCGCCCCTTACTAATTTGGTAGGTCTGATCTCAAGATCAAACTCTTGCACCTTGGCCACCCAATTAACTCTCTTATTCATAGACACCTCTTGTTGAGTTAGTATACTTTTGACAACAGAATTTGGGACATACACTATGGAATGAGAATGCAGAATATAATACCTAAATTTCTTTATGGCTTTTACTACTGCGTAAGCCTATTTTTCTATGGGAGAGTACTTCGATTCATGATTCTTTAGAGGGACACTCATAAAAGAAATAGGCACTTCCTCGCTTGCCTCATTCTTATGCAACAAGACTCTTGACA
Organism: Chamaecyparis obtusa; assembly: GCA_027943335.1. Classification (NCBI taxonomy): domain Eukaryota; kingdom Viridiplantae; phylum Streptophyta; class Pinopsida; order Cupressales; family Cupressaceae; genus Chamaecyparis; species Chamaecyparis obtusa. The sequence goes on along the minus strand of BSBK01002167.1, from coordinate 553,159 downwards.
TTATATGCTTTGATGCATAGCAGTGTATCACAAAATCTTTACGAAAATATGGGTGAGCAAGGATAGGAGCATGTGCAATTACTTCTTTAACTTTATCAAAAGATTTCTTAGCCTCATCGTTCCATCTAAATTTTTGCTTCTCACTTAACAAGTTGACCATGGGTCTAGTTGTTTTTGAAAAATCTGGCACGAATCTCCTCAGAAAATTGATCTATTTGAAGAAAGACCTTATTCCACTCCTGTGGGATGGTAAACACAATTGCTAAATTGCTCGCACCCTTTTTGGGTCTATTGCAATTCCTTTCTCTGAAACTATGTGACCTAACAATTTTCCTTCAGTCACACAGAAAATTGATTTCTTGGGATTTAAAGATATCCCTTGATTCCTACATTCTTAGAGAATGAGCTTCAGGTCTTTAGGATGCTTCTTTCTTCTACGTGAGAAAACAGTCATATCATCAAGATACACCACAATCACCTTATTCATTAAATGACTGAAGGAGGAATTCATGGCCCGCTAGAAAGTTGCTCCTGCATTAATCAGTCCAAATGACATTCGGTTATATGCAAATGTACCTGAGGGAGTAGTGAATGTCATCTTGTGCTGGTCTTCTGAGGCCACACTAATTTGGTTATACCCTGAAAATCCATCCAGCATTGACATCATTTCAGAGCCTGCTACCATTTGAAGGATATGATCCATGTTAGGAAGAGCAAAATTGTCCTTCAAACTTGACTGATTGAGATTTCGAAAATCAACACAAATTTGAATTTCTCCATTCTTTTTACGGACAGGAACAATGTTTGCCACCCAGGTCGAATGATGAATTGGATAAATTATTTTTGCCTTAAGCATTTTATCAACTTCTCAGAATATGGCATCAGCAACTCTAGGGTTATAATTCCTTAATTTTTGTCTGAAGGGTTTAGCTCCTGGCTTTAATGGAATATGATACTGGAACTTGCCTTTTTTGAAATCTTTTAAATCCTCATATGACCTAGCAAAAAACATCTTGGAATTTTCATAATAATTTTGTAAACACTTCTTTCTCCATCAGATTACAGCATATACCCAGGTTGACGAACTTAGGGTCTTCATTGCTTCCAATATTGATTTTCTCATAACTACTGGGTTGATCCTCTTTTGTTCCATCGATATGACCAATGAAGCAATCATTACGATCAAACAACTTTTCCATATTTACAAGGCCTTTAGGAATATGGTTTCCTTTTAATTGAATAACCTTTTCTTCTTTTTCAACCTTTTCATCAGAACATAACTCTTGGCATTCAGATTCTGAACCCTCAAAGAAAATAGAGGAAAACTTTTCCAAACCTTGAAGAAAGGACAACACATGAGCATCATTACTGAAAACTTGCCAAGAATTAGCATTATCGGGAACATTTGGTCGATGGATGAGCTCAATGGTATACTGATCACTGTCGAAGTCTGGATGAGGAATCAACAATGCTATAGAACCAGCTAAAGCGTTTTCTCTAGAATTCTTTTCTCTAGGAATTGATTCAATAGAAAAAGCCTGAAATCCTTCGATTTTGTCCCAGACTCTATTTTTGTAATGTTTCATTCTATCATTTCTGACTGCATATTTTCCCCTAACTTGTTTCACAATTAGCTCAACATCACCTTTTGCTTTGAGCATTTTAATGCCCTTCCTCTTAGCTTCTAGAATCCCGAGTAATAAAGCTTCATACTCTACAGTATTATTTGTGTTCTCAAACTCAAGCTTGTAAGCAGAAGGAAATGTTTCTTCAGTAGGTGATATCAAAACCACTCCAACCCCTGAACCAGTGGATGAACAACTACCATCAAATTCTAAGGTCCATAGTTCTTCATCATTATTTTCATTCATGAGTTTGATTTCTAGCATGATCAAATAATTAGAGAAATCAGTCTCTTGGTACAGAATATGAGACTTAGGATCATCAGAAGGAAAAACTATGTACTTGCATTTAGTCTCTGGTTGAAGAGTAACTTTTTTATTTCCAATGGGAACAATAGCTTGAGACCAGTCTAATTTGATCTCTCCACCCAGATCTCTACAAAAGGTTCTGCTCGAGAGCATACCGTAACTTGCTAGAATATCAACAACCAAAATGGTCAACTTGAGCCTTTTGTCGGGGAAAGCTGCTAAAGCAACTTGAGCATCTTTGATTTGGCCAATCAAAGGGACTTGTTTGAAGTCCATGGAGTAGCACCTACCAAATTTTTTTGTCAAAGGTAGATCAAGGGATTTTGCTACCGAGGAGGGCATGATATTGTCAGAAGCTCCAGAATCTATGATACAATTACTAAGCTTATGACCATGGATGAACAATGAGACATAAAAGGGCTTAGGTTTCCCTATAAGTGGAGCAGGTTCTGAGGATTCAAGATTAATGGTAGGTTCACTGATCTCAAGTTGTTTTACATTTGGTTCCACAGGAGTTTCATTAGTGGATGTGGTGTTTACCTGATTGGACTGAACAATATGAGAAGAACCTTTCACATAAGCAACCAACTTGTCTAATTCACCAGGATTTGACTTCAAATATTCAGCAAGGGATATCTGAATTTTAGCGGATTTACAGAATTCTATAAAATCAAAATTTGGTTCAGAATCTAACCTTTTGAGGATTTTAATCCCTGTAGGTTCACTCCCTGGAGTCTTTGTATTGATTTTAGCTTGGTTTATTAGTTCTTTACCCTTCTTGCCTTGAAAAGGAGATGGAGAATGACTATGGTTTTTACTACCCTGTTGCGCTCGAGTAAGAACTGAACATGAGAGATGCTCTAGAGTTGTAAGAATGTCACCACCTCATTCTGAGTCAGACTCATATTTGAGATAATAACTTATGGATTCGCCAGGTCCTCTAGAGTTATCCTCATTACTAGGAATTTCCACAATGGTCTCTTTATTAGCCTCCATTTACTTGTATTGCACCATCTCAGGACAAGAATCACCATCATGCTCATCAGTCAAGTGGAAAATACAAATGTTGTTTTTAGCAGGAGGTGCTTCAATCTAAAGTCTAGGCTGATGTGTTAATGTATTTGATTGCTTTACATAATTTCCTGCTCCTTGGCCTCCATATCTTCTAGGAATGTCTTGATATGGAGAAGGGGAAGTTTTTGGTAATTTCCTTTTTAAGGTAATCATATCATTTACCAGTCTCTGAACTATAGGATCAGAAGATTGTGATGTAGAAGCTTGATTACCAGGATTCTGAACATCTCTTCTCCATTTCCCAGCCGTAATCATATCATCTTAAGCTCTACTGCTAATTCTTGGGCAGCTAGTAGATCTGCTACTCTTCCTCATCTAAGATAGAAACTGATGTCAAGGGACATAACATTCACAAAGAACCCCTTTCTATTTTCATCACTAGGACGATGAGGCGTAGGAATCTGCTACAAGAGCTTGTTAAATTTAGCTATAAAGTCTCACATAGGTTCCTGCATCTCCTTCTTTAATTGGGAGAGTTGTAATAACAAGGAATCTTCATCATCAACTGCTTTAAAATGAGCCATGAAATTTGTCCTTGTGCCATTCCAAGTTGTTATGGACCCATTGGGCAAATGATGAAACCAGTCTGTTGCGGTTTCAATCAAGGTCTGAACAAAAAGATGTATTGCCATATCTTTTGTGCCAATGCCTATAACACTGCATGCAGTATTAAAAGCATTAACATGATCACTTGGAGAAACTTTGCCATCACCACTGAACTTGGGCAGAACCTCTCTAGCCCCTTTGGGTAAAGCTTGCAAGTTAAAATTTGATAGGTCTAGAGGACCAACCTGAGTGCCCGATGGTTGATTTTGGGCCATGAGTGGCAGAGAGAAATTTAGGGGTTGAGGATTAAAGATGGATGGAGTTAATGTGCCAGATAATGTGAGAGCTTGGAAACCTGAAATAGGAATAGATGACTTGATAGGAGAGGAAGCTCTACTAGTCATTTGAGTCTTTCTTCTCAAAGGAATATCAGGGTTAAAATTCAATTGCTCAAGGGCCTCAAAATCTTCATCAACCAATCCTTTTGCTCTATCCCCTCGGGTATATCTCCTTCCTGCCAGCTTTGACTAGGACTAGAACATAAATACAAAAAGAAAAGATTATCCTCTAGGTCTTTGGGCCGCTCTATTTTCTACAACAGTTGTTTGAGCCAAGGGTAAATGTTTCAACCACTCTCCAATATTTTCTTCTTCCTCAATTACTAATCTTACTTATTGGTATTGTTGACCCCTTGTTCTTAATTTCCAAGCAGTACTATTCAAATCAGCAATAATGTCTTCCTATGTATTAGTAAAGTGAAGATTAGGTTGTAACACTAGGGGAAGCTCTTGCTGGCCAGGAATGACCTCAACACATAGCACCATAATTGACCATTTAAAGAGAAGAGTTAAGCTCTGGTCTACTTATAAGTTTCCCCAGTAGAGTCGCTAAAAATCTGTTGGTATACCGATTTTCCTTCTTAATAAAAATATAACAAATTACAAATACTCTAGCCCAAGATGAAGGAAAAACTTATACAACAATTGAGTTTGTCAATCATGACAAAACTCTCTATGATCAAAGGAACAACTACCTTATAAAAAGATCAATCTTGACAATTCACTTATTTGAAAAGAATGAAAACTGTAAAGGAAATGTATACTTTTGACCTGAAAGTACAAAGGCTTTTAAAACTCATATAAAATGATTATTGAGAGATTTATACTCTGAGAAAGAATCCACATTTATCTGAGTCAACTGACTGATATTATAAAGAAAATTCCCAGATAGATCGATTCAACATGTATTGAAACAAAACTGAAAAGGAATGTATGAATGATTTTGAAACACATACATAGATTGCAGCAACATGAAATTAATTCCAACTAAAATTAACATACATGCATTAACCAGACACACTGATCTGATAGAAATACTACTATTTGTTATATTTATATATATCCACTGATACTATATAATAAGTTTCAAACCAAAACATTCACCATTTCACGAGAGTATTTTCAGCAAATATTAAACTATATTTTTTTCTGCTACTAGAGAACCAACCCCTGCAGGGTCTTTCAAGAAATAACTTATAGCCACACAGGGCATAATAATTTCATAACTAAAGACTATATTTAGAAAAGAACTAACACCCTATAACTACTTGGAACCATCCTTTTCAAAACTAAACTAAAACAGACTAGCTTTTCTCGGCCTCAACATTAACGGTGACCTTAGTTGCTTTGCGCTAATCCGACCACTCCTTGAAAGCCACCGTGAATATTGTATGCACCCAAAAATGGTCGCCTAGACTTTGGGCCCCATTTATTTGATTTATCAATCCTGAATCAATTTTATCAATAATCAATAGTTTCAACATTATCAATTTCTTGATCAAATCTTAGTTTCTATCATATATTAGATTTTTATCCTTGGATTAACCATTTTATCCTAAGCTTTTATTTACTTAAAAGGAATATTTCCTCCCCTTTTATTTAAATAAAAAGTCCCACCTTTTCCTCTTATCCTAAGTTGCACAAATAAAGCATCATTCTTATTTTATAAAAAGTGAAAAAATACTTTTTGTCTCATATGGACACTAAAGTCAACTCCTATTTTCCTATTGGAGGATATTTGTGCACAAGGATCAAGCTTCTATTTTTCTCCATCGTTGATTAAGTCTTTTGCCTCTTAATCTCAATGGTCCATTTTCATTTCATTTCTTATAAAAGGAGAGCTCTCTCCTTCATTTTCACATCTTAGGTTTTTATGCTAATGTTATGCTGCAAGTTTTCTAGGTCATTTGGAGTTCTCCTTGAAGACACTTCTACATCCAAGCTTTGAAGACTTGCTTTCATTGTTGCATTACATTCTAGTTGCATATTTTCTTTCTTAGTTGCATAATCATGACATATTAGCTTAGTTTCCTTTTATGCAATAGATTAGCTTCACATAGCTTAATTAGGGGAATTGTAATCCATTGCTATTTCCTTTCATAGTTGCATTGTACTTTCATTTTGATAGATTAATCTTGCATATTCATATTAGTTTGCATTGTATTGCATACCTTGATTCCATTTGGAGATATTGGCATTGTTGCCCTTGTCTTCATTGTGAATCTCTCATTGTGTGGTTGACTAGCAAGGTCATGAGTTTATAGCTCTAGCTCAGAGCAATTTTACAAATTTTGCAACTCCATGCATAAAGAGCTATGGATCGATTTGTGAGGGCTCATTCTTGAGTTTTCTTGCATGTAAGGATTCATAAAAGTGTGGTCACATTTTCACCATACATTTTTGGCGCCCACAGTGGGGCAAAGTAGCTTAACTTTGTCCTTTATTTTCTGCATTTCTACAAAAAATTTCATCAATTTTTGGCTTTATTTTTCGGTCTCTGGTTTTTTTGTCTCAGAGTGTCGCATGACATTTTTCCAGTGTCGTACGACAATTCTTTGTATATCGGTGTGACACTTTACCAGTTAAAAGTGTCACCCTGTTTGATAGAAAGGGTCGCACTGTTTGAGGAGTTCTGTCGCCTGTAGTAGGGCGAACTATCACACAGGGAAATTCTGTCACCCTAGTATACAGAGAAGTGGCGCATGATAGTTCTGGTGACTATACTGTCACATGTACCTGACAGTGAGTTTTTTTAGCCCTTTTAGCCGAGTTTATATTGATTTATTTGTTAGTTTGATTTGTTGTGGCTAAATAGATTGCATTTCCAGATTTCAGTTGGTTTACTTGCTTTCATAAGCACATCTCTTTTGGGTTAATAAAAGGACATAGATTTGCTTTTGATAGTTTGCAAATGCTCTTTGGTTTCCAATATCAAACATCTCATTTGAGTGATTGAGGGTATGGATTCATTCCTTGTTTACATAGGGAGTTAAATGCACCACTTTTTGGACTCACTCTATGTTTGCTTGGAAAGTTAAATATTCCATTGATTCAACCTTTTGTCATTTGTGAGTACTATTGATAAGCAACTTTAGATTACTTTTGATTAAGCTTGTTAGCTAAATTGGGTGTTGGAATCCCTTATTTCTAATCGCCCCTCGTTATTTTCCCTTTGGGTGCAAGGTCAACATTCATACATAGGGGAGGGGTCTACTTGAAAAGAGTGTTAAATGTTCCACAAAATTCTCTTTTTTATGCTTTCTTGATCTCATTAGTTTTCTAAGGTGTGGACTCACTTTGAGTTTGTGTGAGGAGTTAAGTGTTCCACTTTTCGACTCACTTTGAGTTTGTGTGAAGAGTTAAATGTTTCACTTTTGGACTCACTTTGAGTTTGTGTGAAGAGTTAAATGTTCCACTTTTGGACTCACTTTGAGTTTGTGTGAGGAGTTAAATGTTCCACCTTGTGGACTCACTTCACATTCACTTGAAGAGTTAAATGTTCCACTTTTGGACTCGCTTCACATTCACTTGAAGAGTTAAATGTTCCACTTTTGGACTCACTTCACATTTACTTGAAGAGTTAAGTGTTCCACCTTTAGTGCTTTAAATACTTTTGATTGTGAATTACTTAATTTTATTTTTAGAAGGCCTACTTGGGGACACACCACCTAAAGGGATGACCTTAACTCCCGTGTTTCGATAGAGTATAAATAGCGGGTGGTGAATTGAAAGACACCTCTCTTGGGAATTGAGTTTGATATCACTCTTGGCTAAGCCTCAAAGAACTTTATACCTTTGAGAAGTGAAGGAGGAGATTTGGGTTACCGTCTCCCCCCAGCTGTGTGATTTTGGATTCTTTTCATCTATGGATTTGGGCCTCACGTACCTTGCATATATTGAGGACTCCTTTTAGAAAGCCACGTATATCCTTGTAGATAGCTTGTTAAGGTGTTGTTGTGTTCTATGTGCCTGCTAAAACATTTTCAAAAACATACACAAGTGGAATCTTTAAGGAGTAGCATACTAAGTCACTATCTCTGTTCATGCGCAAGGTTGCTTTGTCCCTTGTCCATTGCTTGAAGACTATTTGCTTGAACTCCCTAGTTGCTGTTCTATGTGCTTGATCATCATTATGAAATCTTTTAAAAGATCTAATTGGAATATTGAAACTAAGTTTCATCCTGCTGTAGTGAGTTCTCCTTAGAAGCTTGGTCTTCCTTGGTCAGTCTAGATCTCAGATCCTAAGTGCTATCATGTTGCTCAAAATTTCAATGAACGTTATGGTATCGATTGCACAAGATGAATCTTAGTCTTCTTTCTTCTCCATTTCCCATGTTCTTCTAAAGTCTTTTATTCCCATGGGAAATTCTTCTTCTTCTTCTTGATTCTTTTGCTCTTACTATCTAGTCTACGTTCTTCTATTCATCTATTCATTTCTTCCATGCTTGATTCCTCCTCTTCTATAACCATGAATCTTGACTATCTGGTTTTGGAACCTTTATTAAGAATAGATGATCTTGAGCTCATTGATGTATTCGAAAAGTGTTGTTCCTCCAAAATTCTCATGAGTGATGAATTTATGACCAAAAAAAAATAAAATCGATTAAATCAGATGCCTTTGCTAGAATCATACTCATGATCTCATCCAAATATTCTTCATCTTCTAAATCTTCTCATCATCCCTCACATTCTAAATCTTATCACGATTCTTCTAAACACTATTCACATTCTTCATCTTCCAAATCTTATCATGACTCTTCTAAACATTATTCAAATTCTTCATTATCCAAGTCCTCTTCCTACACCGAGTCTTCAATTTTCTCTTCTTCACAATCTCATTCTTCTTCTACTTCTTCAAAGAGTCTTACTTCTCTTCACAAGACATTCCATAATGAGCAATGTGATAGTCCTTATGATACCTCTTCCATGAAGAGTGACACACCCACCTATGATGACTATGATGATGGACAATGTAGTGATACCTATGACACCTCTATTCCTAAGAGTCCTCCTAGTCGTGTCCTTGTGCTTACTGGAAATGGGTCCTCATATTGGAAAGATCGTGATGGCGATCTGTATGATTTAGATTTTGAAAGAAACTTTGATGAGTTTTGTGAACAATACCTTGACTATAATCCAACTACTACTGTTGAGGAATAGAAAATGCATCATGTTGATTTGAAACGTAAATATTATAAGAATCCTTCCTTTAAGAAGATTCATGCTGAAAATAAAGATGAAACTCCCAAGCAAGATCATGTTAATGTTGAACCTTTGTCTTGTGATGGTTCCCTTCCATCCCCTACTTCCTCCAATACCCATACATTTCCTAAAGCTTCTGAGTCTTCCAAATCTATCACAAATCCTTCATCTAACAAAGATCCTAATGTCTTTCATGCAGTTCCCTATAGTTATCCTCAAGGGCTACCTCTTAAAGAAACTCAAGCTAACCTTCACTTGGCTGCAAATACTCTTGATAATGCTAAACCCAAAGAGCCTAAGCCTTTGTGTGCTATAATGCCTGCTTCAGCTAGTCCTTCACCATCTCTTCCAAAGTCTTCCATACAATTCCAACATGCTTCCTTGTCCTTAGAAGTGGCTCCATGTCAAGAGGACTCTAAAAATGATAAAGAAAAGAACATATAGAAAGATCAAGATCAAGAACCCTCCATGTCCTCCAATTCTTTTCATGATGTCTCTCCTCCATTTCATGGTTCTTTTGATCCTTTATGCCCTTCCTCATTCATTCCACCATGTCTTAATTTTTCCTCTAAGCAAAATCAAGCTACTCCTCACACCGTTGAGCTTATTGATAATCAAAATAACCTTACCCCACTTGTGATTTCCAAAGATGATACTTCCATTAAGGTTATTGAAAATGATGTTGTTACTTCTGATGTTAAGCCTATTGAAAATTAAAAGAAAAATGATGCGCTTATGCTATCCAAAGATCCTTGTCAAGATCAAAGTCTTTCATCTTCTTGTTCTACCACTCCATGTTCGCTTCCACTTTCTACTCTTCCTAAGTCTTTGCAAGCTTTGAAAATTCCTATCGAAGAAGTTGCTCCTATTCAAGATAATCACGATCCTATTGAAAATATTAATGCTCACTCTAAAGATGCTGATGTCCTTGGTTGTCATATAAATGTTGATGAATTGGTTGATTATCCTTTTGCGTCTTCCACATCCATCCTTGGACTTCCTCCACCAATACCAAAGGCTTCATGTCTTCCTTCCATCTTGAGCCCTTATGTCCCTTCACTTTCTCCTCCTAACTCTCCTAAATCATCATCTATCTTGGGTCCTTATGTCCCTCCATCTCCTATCTTTCCTCAAGATCAACATAAATGCATACCCTTGAATCCTTTTCATCCACCCACCCATCTAAACCAGTCATATTATCCTCCTTCCACAAGTCCCAAGTCTTTTGGAAGTAACTTGAATGTTCAAAACAAGAAAAAGAAGCAATACAAGAATCCATCAAAAAAAGAAGATCACCATGTCTCCTCTAATCAACATGGGGGCATAAAGTCAAAAGAGATATCTAAGAAGAAAACTACAAGACAAGTATGGGTTCCAAAATCCATCATTCAAGATATTCTCTCTAAATCATCAAAAAGAAATGAAAAGCCTAAGGCTATATGGATTCCAAAGTCTCTCTTGAAAGAGTCTAATATTGAACAAAAAGTAAAGTTGACATTCAAGCTTCCAAAAGCTTCCACTTCATCTTCTTCCAAAAACATTCTTTCATTCCATGTACCTAAACCGCAACCTCTGCTAAATATTTGCCATATTCCTTCTCGTATTCCTTCATTCACATTTCCTCCATCCTCTTGCCACCCTTCAAGGTGTGTGTTGATGTTGATCTTGCCTTCTTTTCTATCTACCCTTTCACAATCCTTTCATTCATTATCCTTCTACCTTCTATCCTTTTTTCTCATTTGCCTATTCCTCCTATCTTCCAACCTCACTCGCTTTACATAAAGCCTTATCCTCCATTTTTCTCTTCCATCTTCATTTCCCTATCAACATATTTGAACATATTAGTTTGAATCCTTGGCATATTATGGTTTATCCTTTCAAGGAGCATTATCTGAAAAGCTTGCCTTCTTCCAAATAAAAATTATAAAATTCAAAAAAATAGAAAAAAAATAAAAAAAGAAAGAAAAAAATGAAAAAATTGAAAATGTGTCATGGTGAAAACTTGGAAATAGGCACCTTGGTAGCAAAAGTAAAGAGAAATAAATTCATCCTATGGTGAAAACCACTCCCTTGTGGCGCCTTGGATAAGTACCGTGATGAAAATCTGGTAATCAAGCATCATGCGTAGTTCTTCTACATGTTTCATCCATTCCATTCCATCTTTGATCTTGACAATATTGACCTATACATGAACATTTCGCTATCTTGTGAGCTATCTTATGATGATCTTGCTTTCATTCCATTCATGTTTAGCCTTCATATTTATTTTCTTCCATTCATTCTAGTCTTTTGCTATCCTTTTCCCATTTGGTCTTGATCTAATAAAAAAGAGTAAAAAATGATGCTATGAAGCCTCTTGACATGTCTACTCCTTTAGACTGCATCCTTCCTTCTTTTGCAGTGCGCTTTTGTGGCTTATCCTATGTTGGCTTTTCATTGCTTGTCCAAATGTGCTTTACATGACAATTTTTTCCCTAGCTTGGGTACTCTTAAGGAGTTTGACCTTGAGGATTTCTTCCCTTCATTCTCCTTCATTCTCATGTCTTCCATCTCTTCCACCAACTTGGTCATCCATCTTATCCCTCACCTTGCTGGACATTGGGACTACATGATGTGATCTTGCTTGGAAGTTTGATGTCTATTCTGTTTGGGGGCATCCTTTGTACATATCTTATTGATCTTGAAAAAACTCCAAAAAAATTCATATGTGATGTTGAAAAAAATCCTAAAAAGCATATAAAGTCTTGAAAAAATAAAATAAAATTAAAAAATAAAAAAAAAATAGAAAAAGTGCCTTGGTGAAGACCTGGAAACAGGCGCCTTGGTAGCAAAAATACAAAAAAATGAAAAAAAGAGAAAAATTGCAATAAATCCAAGTGGTGAAAATCTGGAAACAGGCACTACTCAAGGCCTTTGCACTCCTATTTGTTAGCATGCATCCTCGACACTGAACCTTTCTCCATCATGTCTTGACCTTATTTGGTGTGGTCTGGAATTGGTCTTTATCTTTGTCTAAGGGGGATAACTGTTAGCATAGGTCCTTTAGGTGCGTTTGTCTCTTGGGGCATTTCACAATAGGTGTTTTTCAACACCACCCCAAATAGTGTTTTTCAACACTACCCTTGCACCGAGTATTTCTTAACACTTATCAGATGTCTTACCCAATAGTCCAAGTGTAATGTGATATTTCTCATTTGTAGATACAATGATCAAAGTTTGACTCTATGACCAACACACACACACTTAAACAATCAACTCATTGAGATATGTTGACTTTATTTTTCTTTGTGTGCTATCTATGAGGATTTCTTTGATGAGTGGTCTCTCCCTGAGAAGTTTTTGATGATGCATAGCTAGAAGACCGAGGGTATGAGAACATGTTTTATTTCTTTATCTGCTTGTGGGTATATTTCGTTGATCCTAACTATCATGAGCATTTATGCTAGTCTTACTTGACTGTTTTAGCGAGTGCATGCTTTTGGCTATCCTGAATTTCATGTGTCTTGATATAAGCATAATCCCGCCATATCAAACTTAGGTAATCTCACTGCACTAGTCATCTTGACCTACATGTCTTTGATGCCTAGGTAGGATTTCCACATTTCTATCTGATAAAGATCATATTCATATTCACATAGTTATGCTAGTGTGCATTGTATGATCTTCTGATGCTACCAATAAAGCTAGATGATGATAATTAGATGTCTATAAGCATTATGACCTTGCAAGTCAACCACTTTTCATAGTAGCTTGCATTTTAGGTTCATGTTAGTCTAGTTTTGCACTTTGCATATGGAGAGAGCTCTCCTTTTATCTTGCGTGGACCTGTTAGTCAACTGCACTCACCTTCCACTTCCTCTTGATCATGTATTTCACTTCTTGTATTTCATCTCACATCCTTTTCTATGACATATTCACCCCTTATATAGCATTTTGACTTTTTGACCAATTTTCAAAACTCTTCAAAATTGCGCGAAAATTGCACCCCTAGCTAATTTTGACGTCTTGGATCCATTTTCAGACTTGAAATCGAAATCTGAGGTTATCTTGATTGTCAAAATCATGCTTCAAATCTTCTCCCCCTTCTGCGCAGTTGACTGACTTTTTGAGGCATAATTTGATTTTCGATGGAATTTCTTCCTTTCCATGTCTTTCAAACTTCTAGTCTTCCATTCACCCCACTTCTTTTCTTCTAATTCATCACTGGGGCATGTTTCATTGCCTAATGGTTATCCTATTATCATTTATCTTCGATTATGATTTTATTTTGATTTGATCAAATTTTTATCGATTTACTATCTCTCCTCTACCTAATTTTGATTTCAATTCCAAGGGGACAGTACCTATGGGATTCTCATCCCTGATTCTCTTGATTTTCCTGATTTAGACATCTTTTGTGAGCTTTTACTCAAATTTGAGATTCTTATCTCTTACTTTGAATGTGATCCCGAATCGACCTCATGTTCAAAGGCCTTTGTTTATGTTTGTCCAGGTGTGATCCCAAATCGACCTCATATCTGAGTTGTTTTGTGATCCCAAATCGATCTCACATTTTAACTTCATTCTTTGACTACATGTGTTCCCAAATCGATCACACATTAGTCAAAGAGGGGCAAATGTATGCACCCAAAAATGGTCACCTAGACTTTGGGCCCCATTTATTTGATTTATCAATCCTGAATCAGTTTTATCAATAATCAATATTTTCAACATTATCAATTTCTTGATCAAATCTTAGTTTTGATCATATATTGGATTTTTATCCTTGGATTAACCATTTTATCCTAAGCTTTTATTTACTTTAAAATAATATTTCCTCCCCTTTTATTTAAATAAAAAGCCCCACCTTTTCCTCTTATCCTAAGTTGCACAAATAAAGCATCATTCTTATTTTATAAAAAGTGAAAAAATACTTTTTGTCTCATATGGACACTAAAGTCAACTCCTATTTTCCTATTGGAGGATATTTGTGCACAAGGATCAAGCTTCTATTTTTCTCCACCGTTGATTAAGTCTTTTGCCTCTTAATCTCAATGGTCCATTTTCATCTCATTTCTTATAAAAGGAGAGCTCTCTCCTTCATTTTCACATCTTAGGTTTTTATACTAATGTTATGCTGCAAGTTTTCTAGGTCATTTGGAGTTCTCCTTGAAGACACTTCTACATCCAAGCTTTGAAGACTTGCTTTCATTGTTGCATTACATTCTAGTTGCATATTTTTTTTCTTAGTTGCATAATCATGACATATTAGCTTAGTTTCCTTTTATGCAATAGATTCGCTTCACATAGCTTAATTAGGAGAATTGTAATCCATTGCTATTTCCTTTCATAGTTGCATTGTACTTTCATTTTGATAGATTAATCTTGCATATTCATATTAGTTTGCATTGCATTGCATACCTTGATTCCATTTGGGGATATTGGCATTGTTGCCCTTGTCTTCATTGTGAATCTCTCATTGTGTGGTTGACTAGCAAGGTCATGAGTTTATAGCTCTAGCTGAGAGCAATTTTACAAATCTTGCAACTCCATGCATAGAGAGCTATGGATCGATTTGTGAGGGCTCATTCTTGAGTTTTCTTGCATGTAAGGATTCATAGAAGTGTGGTCACATTTTCACCATACAAATATCTCCAGCATCTCCTTGTTTGACGAAGAAAGGAGGTCCAGCCTTTGTTCCCAGATATCTTTGCAATTTTGTAACTACTCCAGCTTAGTATCCAATGTTTTAACCTATTCTTCACCGAGCATTATCAGTGATTATACCCTAGCGATGACTGAGCAATCTCAGGCTACCATTTCTTTGGCATCTTTTAAACCTTGTGCTATTCTGGTGAAGGATTCTTTCATCTTGGCCTCATCTATTCCTGTCTTCACTTCTCCCGTGGATAGATTGTAGACACAATTTATATGGTTGTTGATGACCTCCTCAACATAGGCTACTGTCTTTAGGATCTATTCTGACTCTTCAATACCTTGATCAGTTAAGGTACATTTCCATTCCTCATTTACTTTTTCCACAAAGAGGGTACTACTATCAGTGTCAGGAATTATCTTCTCTGATAAGAACTTTTCCATGCCATAGCTGAAAGCTTCTTCCATATTAGCTATTGCTATCTCCAAATTGTCTCTCTTTCCTTCCCAAAGTTTGACTTTAGCCTCTAAGGCAGATACCAATTTAGAAGATCGATTAGTTGAGCTTTCATAAGCTTGAGCGAAGTGATTAACCATCTCCCCAACTTCTCCAATCCAATTATAGAATGCCTTAGAGAGGGATCTCTCTTTATGTACCTGATCAAGAAATTTTTGATTGTTTGGAGACTTGACATCCAGACTTAGTGGTACCATTGCCAAAGGTTGAGGAATGGGATTATGCAATTGATGGATATATTTTTCCATTTCACATAAAGCTTGTTTTAGCTTCACTTTGTCTTTGGCATCTTTCAACACTTTGTGGTTGATTTTCTTGTTTGCCAAATTCAAAATCTTCAGATCAGCAGCTTGTGAGGACACTCCTAAATCCACCCTGTCCACAGTAAAATCTTGCTCGATGACTTCGACACTGGTCTTGTTGGAGTTGGGTTTGAAAATCTCTGCAACCCAATGACCTGTGATTGGATCCACATCCACCATAGATTCCATTTTAGGCTTCTTTGTTTTGGGAGACTTTCCAAGGTATTAACTGACTAAATCACCAACAGGGACTAAGGTAGACACAATGTTCCTCTTCTTATTCACAGTTAGGTCCATCCAATTTGGCGAACTAGGAGTCATATTTTGTAGGGAAACAGTGGTACTAGGATTTCTCAGAGTAATAGGCTCTTGTTGACTTGAAATCCCATCACCTTCAGCTGATTTTGAATCCATATTGGATGTCTTACCTCTTCTCAACCTTTTGAAATATTTTATGTTAGGCTCCTTGGTGTTAGAATCTAGGACAATGCAAAAAGGAGAATCTTCCTTCTCACTTCTTTTGTTCTTCTGTCTTGTAAACTTCACAACATCATTAGGAATCAACTCTGAATCTTCAGGAACTTCTAGAGAACATGAAACACTTGCAGAAAGCAATGATTCAGTCTTATTAGTTAAAACAGGGGAGGATTCAATTTTATGATCCCTCAGACTCTTTTTGGTTCCCAACATAGGGATAGCTCAGATCTTCTTCTTCTGAGCCTTGAGCCATTTTTCTATCTTCTCGAAAACTTCCTTAGTTAAAGACTTCACATTTTCTTCTTCTTCCGCTAGCCAGTCAATTCTTCTGATTACCATTTCAGCTCTTGATACTGCATTTTCTGATTTTGATGTATCATCATCCTCCTCTTTAACATTTCTAATGCTAAAAGGTAGCTTGAAGGTAGTGATTTGTTTGAGAGAAAACCTAGAACAAAATCTCCTAGTGACCTCAACCTCATCTATGCAATCATCCTAGTAATCTTCTAAAGCTAGTTGATGAAGGAACATTGCATCAACTCTGAAATGACTCTCAACAAAACCTTTTCTATCAAAGTAGTTCCTAGCTTGATATGGCTGGAGATTCATTTCTTTCAGTTCATTGGTCAAAAAGGTGAAGTCATGCATCAAACAAAACTTGTAATGTCCTAGCTCAAGTGGGAAGAAGGCACCAATACCTCTCTTGACTTTGTACTTCTTTTCAACCATTAATAACTGTCTGCTTACTTCAAGAAGAATGCACTTGTCTGGGCAATACCTGGGAAGTTTTAATGGAGCGTCACTAAAACCTCCTACTCTTAAATAGGTAAAAGTAGGAAATTGAATATAAAAACTTCCATAGATTTTCACACATTCCATAGCCTCCTCTGATATTCTGCAATTAGGTTTTCCTCTTAATTCAAAGACTAATTTGGAAGAAAAGGTATCATGCACCTTCTTGAAACCCATGGGATGTTTTCCTTTTTGTAATAAGGGGTGGTATTCATAGATGGGCATACTTCTATTCCATTCTTGATGAGGCAGACCATCCTAGATTCTACAGATGGCGAGGATATAAATGAGGTATGAAGACATAAAAATTGGAAGTTAAAGCTGGCTGGGATAAACTTTCATGTAATTGTTCAGCTATTATATCTGCCCAGTCAACAACATTACCAATGTCTAGGATAGCTTGTACAAAAATGTACATCTAGTCTTCCCAATTGGTATCTATGGGGTTACCTTTGATCCTATTCAATATTACCGTTATATCCCTAACCTCCATGAACAAGTGATCTTTTCCAAGTGGTCTAGGCAATCGGGAACCACCCTTCTCCTGGTTTAACAACTAGTATCTTGCTATATTATTTCTATATTCCCTCTTGTTCTTCTCCAAGTTTGCTACAGCTTTACTGATACTCCAATCTCCATAGAATTCAACTACTGGAATCCTGAGGGTGACCATTATTATTGTTCTATCAATGTTTACTAGGACCTCAACACTTTATGTTTTAATGCATCTCTCAACCTTGTTATACCTGTTACGACACTCTATTACTAACTCCGGGCATGGAATTACTTCGGGAAAACCAGCGGCTTCTAATAAACCACTTTTTGCAATCCTAATTGATATGGCTTCATCTACTATTTTCCTCAGCCTTGAAACTATTTCTCTGATATTATCATCAATTATAGTTGTATCCCTCATTTTAGGTAAACGACAACTAACTGGAGAAAATCTATTTTCTTTCATGAATTTTACTTTGGAAGAAGACATTCTGAAATACAAGCTTGCAAACTTCTTACAAAGACAACTCTTTTAAAATGCAGAAGCTCAAATGAATTACAGGGCCAAGGATGTTGTGAAACTCACTGTGTTTTTGCCTTTCGAGAAAGTTACCTTGCAACTCCCAAAATGCCTCTAGAAGATAGCAGAACATAATGAAGAAACATAAAGAGAGGGAAAAATAAATACACATTCGCTTCGCTTCCCATCACTTCACAAAAAACTATCATTAATTCACTTTCACACTGTAATAAATGATAACAACCTGTTTCACACACTTTCATTTAGTAAGAAAATCTCCTAAGCTGAGGTGGCACCACTCTTCCCACCATATCAATCATTTCAATGTCAGGTGATAAAGATTTAGCTCGCGACTGATATCTGTGTATTATTACACCTTGGGAATCAATCCTTGAACCATGAAATTTGGGTTCAAAGTACATGATTCACGATGTGTTAATTTTTATGCACATAGGATGACTGTGGTGGGCCCCAAAAACTTCAGGAAGAAGCTTGGAAAAGAAATATAAAATACAATTTCAAAATCATACTTGGGAGACTTTTAGTGTGAAATTGTAGAAGTGCAAATTCTGGCGTGAACTTTAAACTAAGAAACTGAGGTTCAAGGTTCAAGATTAAACTCAACATTTACACACTAACATGTGAACATGGCTGGAGAGGCTTTTACAAGACATAACATACACGTGATGCTTTTGGAGGAAACTATATTGAACTTTGAACTTTGAACCGAGCGGTTCAAGTTCAAAGTTCACAGTTCAATTTGCAACTTAACATTTACACAACTTTGTCTATTGCCGCATATAAATGAAGTAAAAATTTACTTTGACGGACAACAACAGTCACAGGGTGGGGGGGTAGAACCCTCCCTCCATGATTTTTTATTTTATATATATATATATATATATATATATATATATATATATATATATATATATATATATATATATATATATATATATATATATATATATATATATATATATATATATATATATATATATATATTTGTTTTATATATATTTTTAAATTTTTTTTCTTTCAGAATTTCCTGACATAGAAAATAACAAGCATTATTATTATTTTATTTATTTAAAACATGTGAAATACTTAAAATTTCTCCACAATAGGCATTTATTCTGAACCTTAATTTAATAAAAAAAATTGTGCTTAAATAAACATAAATTTCACATTGAATTTTCCTATTTGATTTTATTTAAAATGGAAGACATCCAAATACCATTCTTGCAAATATAGTTTCAGAAGTTTTGACATTCAACTTTCCTTACAGTTTTGATAGATTTTCCACTAGGTTTCCAACCAACCCCTAATGAACCATAGCATAAGTTTACCTAATGATCTCATAAAAAACTAAGGTTATTAAATTTAATCTTGACATGAATTTTCCACACATAGCCAAACCAAACCACCTTTCCCTTTCCAATTCCACAAACAAGAAAATATCATAAAACACCCAATTCAAAAATCATCATATTCAATTTGGCAAATAAAAAATCTGGCAAACACGATGTAGACAGTCATTTCAAAAGGAAAGATTTGCAAAGGTATCCAAACCCTACCTCAATCCACCAAATGAAGAAAAAAATGATGAAGACCAGAAATACATAGAAAAATCCCAAGCTTCTTAAATTTCCTTCAATTTGATTCTTCATAAAAAACCCACAAACCTTGTATATCAAATAATGGTCAAAATCCTCCTAATAAAGAACTAAGCAACCTAGGGTTTCAAAACATGCAACGCCATAAACAAGGTAAACTTCACTTTGAAAGATATAAAATAATCCCTTAATTCGAAATAATTGAAATCATAACTTAACATGCAATACCCAAACAAGAATTAGAACTCAACATTAAAATCACTTAACTCCTTTTGCATTTAATTATTAATTTTCCTTTTTGTACATTTAATTAATTATAATTATAATTATATGCACTTTCCAGTTAACAACTCCTAACTCAACTTTAATATAAATTTCTAATTCAATTTTATTAAACTGAATGTGCAACTTAAATTGCATATTAATATTTAATTAATCAATTAATATTTTAGCACATTAAATCATTATGCAATTGATAATTAAATTTTAAATAAATTAATTATGCCTAAAATCTCATATTCGAATTTAATAATTAATGAAATCATTTTATTCCAAATTAGACTTTTAATTAAGTCTTTTAATTAAACAAAGGTATTCAATTAACCCTTAATAATTAAATATCCTTATATTTAATATTATGATAATTCTAAGGTATAATTATTCTAATATAATAATTAATTTTAATTAATTCTTTTTTAATAAATAAATCACACAACAAAACTCACATGACTGCGACACCTAAAAATCAACTCAAAATAACCATCATGCTCAAAGGAAGGGTTCACGAATTCATGTCACCTTTACGAATTCGAATAGGCAGTCAATAAGATACGTGTCCCCTATTTTAGGACAAATGATGGCTTAGGTTGGGATTGGATATGTCTGTTATCTCTCCTCTCTTACCATTGAGATGTTGTGATAAGGCATGTTCATCCTGATAATTTAGGGAAGTCGATGCCCAGTACCTGAAATCTTGCAAAAAAGATGAGCATGTACATACATTTTTAAATATATAACAAATAATAGAGGGGATTGGTCGATCGTGTGGAACTCGCAAGCAACTACGACTTTGTCCCTCAACCACATCAAGCACATCAAATAGAAATGTAAAACACACACAGAATCCATACACATGTAGGTATGGGGTCAGTAAATCCATAAACATAAATAACATCATAACATATAAAAAAATCAGATTATGAGAGAGGCATTACATCCACCTCCCCTAAAATTAGGCTTACTCCTGGAAGCCTACAAATAATTAAGGATATGCATCCCTCAATCATGAAGCAAAAGATAAAATGACATTTTGAAACAAGCTAGAAAATAAAGACATGATATATCATCATCAAGAGCAATATAATTCTAGTGTAAGCATAAACCAAAAATCACATTGATCAATCATTCATTATTAATCAATTTAAATAGATCTTGATATTTATCCATTCAACATCATCTAATTCATCTATAAATTAATTGTTTAAAATACACATTTGTGTCTACATCAAATAATAAATTAAGAGGTTCAGATAAACCTATCAAAGGAAAAACTAAGGTAGTACTAATATATAGGACACACAATGCATTTCACATCTTCACATAAAAACATAGTACAATTCTTTGTGATGTCCTCCCTTACACATACTATCAGAGGTCTAAAATGAACATGATAGAAACAACACTTATCATATAACAGGGCCAACAATACCAAACATTCGAAATAGCCACCATAAATTTCAAAAAGGAAAAATCCAAGCATGAGAATTCCAAGTTCAACATTAAATCATAAAAGTATCGTGATACTTCAACAGTAAGTCAAGTGTGACTAGTGTCACAAAATAGGTAGCGAAAAGAGATTCAGGTGACTAGTACACACATAGGAAAGTCCAAAATTTAATGCTAGCCCAAACACAACATGAATGATTCATCAATAACCAAAATATATCATAAAATATCTCACATAAAAAAGTGACTAGTGTCATACACACTCAAGGGAGTAACCACTTCATGACACTCAAGAATACAACATCCTGGACGCATTAGAGAATGTATCCAAACATAATAGACAATCATTAAGTAAGATGCATAAAATGCAATTGTAACTAAACAACTTTGCAAAAAAGTTACAAGTAGGTTATAAATTACAATGGTTCACAAATACAAAAGAGTTGTGTTTATGTTTCATTTCAAGTTTTCAACTACAAGACACCTAATGGGCGTACAAAATTTCCAGAGTTCCCAGTGAGCTCTGATACCAAGTGTAATGCCCCACTAGGGAACCCAATAGAAATTAACCTAAACATGCTACTAAGTTTATAGAGTTATTTTGTTCTTAAGAGTTTGCACAACAACAATGTATAATAATGTGGAAGCAATACAATATAATTACAAATCATACATACAAGTATAACTCAACACATAGATTATAAATCTCAAGGGTTCCTTGACGTAGATTACATAAATATTAATTAATTACTTTAGATTAAATATAATTATAAATATCATATATACAAATGAATAACAAGTACAACATCATACAAATGAAACACAAATACAACTGATACCATAAGGTATATATAACAAACCATCATCCATTGCACAGGTGGTGAGATATGTAATAACCAATCATATACAAGGTACATGTACAATATCCTGAAAGATAAGAGAAAGTCTCCAATAATGATGAACAAGGGAGAATGTAACAACAACAAGGATCATTTAGCCTTGATTTAGGAACATCAGAATCTCAATGGTAAAAGAAACACTACCACTCGACAATGTGGAACCAAAGGTCCACTCCCACCGTGCTAAGGAGATAACAACCAATCCAACTCTGATATCAAAAACTAAAATCCACACAATACAACACCTAGGAAAGGGATCTTGAAATCTCTCTATCTCAAAAAGGTACAACATCAATTGCAAAGATAAAACATACTCAACCAGAGGAAACCAACACACGTAGGAAACCTAAGATGCATAAAGGGAAGTGGCATCACATGAGCCAACTCTAAGGTTATCTTGGTAGTCTCTCCAGACCCTGGTGCCCTAGTGACTCTATGCAGTATCAGTATTCTGCTCATGTAGATGAGGTACCAACTATGCTATATCTAGTCCACACAGGTGGCAAACATCTTCCCACTCCCATCTTATTCAAGACCTCAATCAAGTACTCAGGCATGGACGAGACACATTATCTTATTAATTCATTTTAAACTCTCAATGTCATTAAGTTATCACTTTATTAAGTAACTTGTAAAGGATACCCAGGCAACCACTTCTAGGCTCTGGCGCCTCCAAAACAAGCCACTTCCCATCTATACACTCAGATAACCTACCCTAATTCTCCAACCAAAATAACAAGGAGAAGAATAAACCAAAACCATAAAAGCTTCTCATAAACCATAAATCATGATAATCACCAAATTAAAATATTGGAACATAGTAGAGAACAACACATCCTATACAAGGATCAAATAGTCCATCTCAATATAGACCTAACCACAGATCATCCATCCCATAATGGATATCTCAAAGATAATAACAATCCACAAAGTCCTGCATCACAAGACCAACGATACTCAAAGCATCAATGGCATCCATCTCCAAACACAAAGTAACATATTCCAGAAAGATAATCATCTAGAACGTAGAACAATCATAGAAGTTAACATAAGGTGCCCAAGTAAATCAAACTTAAACATAATAACGATCGTCACCTTTTAAGGTCAATGAAATAAAGATCGAACACAATAAGGCACATGAGGTCACTCACATATATCACAAAATCATACATGATCCAATCGAGACTTCAAAATGGTTACAAAGTTTCTCCACATGCAATCAAATATCAATAGAAAAAGACTTCAAAGCCTCTGGTACCCTTTCCCTAAAATCCAACATAATTCCCATAAATCAAGCATCAAAGAAACAATAAAGATACCAATTGACAAAAACATCACACAAGTCTCAGACGAATAAACTATTCCATTTGTTTTCCAAAGTCTAATTCGACTATAAAATATTCATAAAAATCTCATGCAAAGATAAAACACTAAGTTTTTTATAATCAAATAATGATATTAAATCTTCAATATATTCCCATATAATTTAATATTCGATTTAACATTTTATCCTTAATAAATATTAATCTCATAAAATATTTATAAAACTAAAACCTTTTGACAAAAATTAATAAATATTAATATTTATCATTTATTAAATATTAATATCAACCATAAATAAATAAGAAATCTATTAATTAATAAATATTAAATTATATTTAATATTTATTAAATATAAATAAAGTTAAAAACAATTTATTAAATGATTTAAATATTAATTAATATTCAATTCCTATTATGTATTAATTAAATTTTAATTAAAATTAAATTCAAAATATATACAAATATTATATTATTTTAAAAAAAAACTCATCCCTTTGGGGCTCTTCGCGGGTCACGACCCACATGGGCTCCCCATAGGCGCCCTTGGGAGGCCGCAATCGTGGGCTGGCCAGCAGCTGCCGTTGACTCCCACAGTACTGTCGTGGGTTAGCGGCTAAACCACTGCAGCCTCACGACAGTCACGGGGTGGGGGAGTAGAACCCTTCCCTCTGTAATTATTTATTATTATTATTATATTTTTCTGTCAGAATTTCCTGACACAGAAAAACATCAAGCATTATTATTATTATTTATTTAAAACATGCGAAATACTTAAAATTTCTCCTCAATAGGCATTTAATCTAAACCTTAATTTAATAAAAAAAATTATGCTTAAATAAACATAAATTTCACATTGAATTTTCCTATTCGATTTTATTCAAAATGGAAGATGTCCAATTACCATTTGTGTACAAGAAGTACCTTCATAGGATTAGTTCATCAATATTTCAATCAAATTATGCTAAAATACAATAATTATGAAGCTATTTAATGAAAATAAAGACAATGAGCATCTGATGACTCTCTATTTAAAGATGCTAATGCTAAGCTCTCACAAGCCTCCATTAGTGACAACTCTAAAATGAGAAAATGCTAAATGATCATGCAATTAAGCCTATTTTAACCAAAATAATACTAAATTATGCTAAATTATGCTCCTAGCTCAAATTCACTATAGTAATGATGCAATTCAAAGATGTAATTGGGATATTTTTCTCCTAATTTTTGTCTCTATTTATAGATTTTAGCAAGCATAGGTGGTGGAGTTAATTTGATCATGATTGAGTTAGGGTTAAGTCCATGGTTTCAAATATGGGGACAATTTAAATATTTTGTCCTCAAAGCTTGGGACAATGAGACAAAATGTGTGGTCAAGATGTTTTCTCCTTATGAGTGGTTGGAATTCAAAGTGGCTTTGATCCATGTGAGTCCAATCCTCAATTCCTATTGGTTCAGGCAATTCCCTCCCATGTGGTGGGTGAGAGAAATTAAGAATTAATTAATTTAATTTAATTAATTTCTTGAGCCATGTGTACCCCTTGAATGGGTTAAATTTGATTTTAATTCAACTATACAATTAATTAGATTAATTACACAATTAAATGATTAATTTGATTTATTTAATTCTTTTGGCTTTTGATTTCAATTAATATTGGATTTTGGCTTAAATACAATTAATGCTTTGATTTTGCCTTGATTACTCACTTGGCTTAGTCTTGAAAATTTTTAGGTGTCTAAAAATGCCCCTTTTTGAATCAATGTATGAAGCACATTGACTCAAAGAATATCTTATGTCCTAATGCAAATTCCTGATTTGATCTCGATAATGCAGATTCCCTGAAGAAACCTTGATTGATTGATGTTATCGATGGTCGTTACAATGATAGATCCTTGATACGATGCCTGATTTGAGATGATTCCCTGATTTTGATGCCCCAATGATGATTTTGAAAAAAAATTGTGTTTGATGATCCTGACATAGATTTTGATTAAATCGATAATGATATGACTGCATGCCCCCTCAGAAATGAAATAAAATGTATTTTGATGAAAGATTATACGTTTTTAATCCTTTTCCTTCAATAATTTTAATTTTGCATTCATTTCAATTTCATTTCTGATAATGATTTAACTGATGAACTTATAAAAAAAAGCCCTTGATTTGGGTTAATTTAGTGATAAGATTCAATCCCAGGTAAAATTCATTGTTTAAAGAGCTCCTTTTAGGTCAAATAGCTATATATAGGGGTAAAAAGTCAATTTTACTATTCATTTTCACTTTCCTCTTTTGACTTTTATCATCTAACCTTTTTGACTCCTTCATGATGGTTGTGTTGATTTGGGAGCATAGATTCAAGCATGGTCACTATTATCAGTGTCCTCAGGACTACGAACCTCTGGTGAGTACCCTGATAAACTCATTTTGTCTATTTTGTTGATTTTTTTACAAAAAATTTAATTTTTAGGAGTAAAAAGATATTTTGTTTGCAAAGAAAATTGAATAGTGCGTACCAGGCTTTTAGTAGCGCATAGAAATGTGTTTTAGCACATCCAAGTTGTCAAATAGTGCATAGAATGATTTTATTAGCATGTATGCCCAGGTGCCCTAGGTTAAGCATTTAGGTAGCACGTACAATAATGTCATCATGAATAACAATTATTGTAGTGTGTTTAATAAGATATAGTAACATTTATGATTTTTAATAGTGTGTACAAGTTCTTTCAACGCGTTTAATCAAATTAGTAGCTCTTATGAGTTTTAGCACATACAAGCCATAAAATAGCGCTTACACCCTGATTGCAAGTTTTTCAAGATTTTGATAGAGTCGTCTAGTCTGAATGATTCACGTGATTGATCTTGTGATAAAACAAGTGATTTAGTGTCAGTTTTGATCATATTTTGATGAATGTTGATTGTCAATCCTAATTGGTTGGTTTGATTAGGTTGAATATTTTCCATCCTCTTTGAGTAAAATTAAGAAAATTGATGATGATATTGATAGGTTAGGATGTCGATTGACTTGTGATGATTCATTGTTTGATGATATGATTACTAATTCAATGTCACTTGATTTCATAGGTTCACCTCTAGAAGCTATACATCTAGGGATTATACCCATGGCCTTTAGACATGGTTGAGGACTTGAGTGCTCATGAGTGGTGGTTGATCAGTTGATGTGGCCTATCTTTCCTTCTAAACATACCTCGATTCTGAGTGAATCAAGGTGTTAGGCCATTTTCTTGTCAATACCAAAAATCCTAAGAAAATGGCCTTATCCCGTGAAAAAGAAAATTCTCATGTCCTGCTATAGACTTGTTTTGGTCAGCAAAGAAGATACAAGATGTTTCATGGTTTGCGCCCTTAGCCTAGGATAGTTCAAGGTCTATGCAAGCCCCATTTAAGAGTGCATGTGCTAAATTGCAAAAAACCAAGGAAATATAGCAATTTTAAGGCCTAAGAAATAGGGTTTATCCATGTCTAGGGTTTCATAAAATTTGTCTGGGTCAAAAAATCCTAGCTTTGTTCTTTTTCCTCATTACCTATTCCAGCAACTTAAATCCCCATTCTGCACATGTCTTATCTCCTGGCCCGGGCTATTAAGTTTCTATTCAAAGATTACATGACTGAGTGTTCACTAGTTCTCTAAGTTCCCAGGTGGTTAGTCATTTTATTCAGTGAACAGGTGAATGCTTTGTTCATGTATTCTCCAATTCCTGGCAGTTAGTGGCTAAACATTTGGTGACTTAGCACACAGTTAAGTTTTCCTTCAGTCGCTCATTTGCCAAATAATCCAATCAAGGAAAGACACATTTTGAGATCAAACTAAGTCGTTGATTTGAGATGAGATCAACGGTAGGCGTGCATTCTCTTGATATGACCCAAGGTTAAGTTTTTATCCAGCGACTTGGAGAATGCCTTTGTTCGCATGATCTCCTGTTATAACCCTGGTCAAGGAAAATGCTTGGCAATTGTGAGTCTCCTTTGTTCACTCATTCTCTAAGTGGCCCAAGTTAAGTTGAAAGTTAATATCAGGTTTGTTCCCAATGGTTATGTCTTTGAAACAATGATTGGTCGATTGCGATTGTCTCTTGTTTGCCAGATGAAGCGGTTAAGTCCTCAAACATTGTGAGATTCAGTGATAGTTGTATATGGGGAATGAGATCGACGATCAATGTTTATTATCATGATATAACCTTAGGTCAAGAAAGGATTTGGTGAATACATGAAATCCTTTGTTCTCTTGTTCACCAGATATGACCTCGGTTAAGGATAGCCTTTAGTGAATTGGAGAAAGCTTTGTTTGTGTGATCGCTGGATGACATGAGTTAAGTTGATGCATTATATGATTTTTAGAGATCAACATGGACCATAGGATGGAAGATTGATCAATGACCATCACTTGCTCACCTGATCAAAATACAGGTCAAGAAAATATCAAGTGATCACGCAAATGCTTTGTTTGCATGATCTCCAAACTAGGCCATGGTTAAGTAAAATATTCTGAGATTGGGAGATAGCCTTTAATCACCAGATCTCCAGATGACTTAAGGTTAAGGGGTGCTTACCAAGGTTAAGATAAAGATAACATGAGTCCAAGATGATCTGATGGTGGTCGTGTTGCCGCTAGGGAAAAGTGAACGAAGAATAGCCATCGCGGATTTGCAACAACCGTTTGATCTTCCAAGAGGTAAAGACCAAGGATAAAAGTGGGTCAAGTTTCCAAGTCATGTTGAGGTGTCCATTTTTGATTGGTTGCTGAGATATGATGATGTGGTCAAGTAATTTTAAAAGGTTTAAGTGATTGTTGTCATTTAACATGAATTACTTGATGTGCCAGAAAAAAGATGAGATCAACAACCACATTTTAAACCTTGTTTGATTGACCGTTGCCACCAGAAATTTGAATTAATTAAGGGTTTTTCAGTGAGTAAAGGATTGGTTATTTAATGCTTGGGTGATCGATATACCTAATTTAATCTTGTATACTGTCACAACATGGTCCACAAATGATGTTTGTCTACGGAGGGTTTTCGTGCCATGGAAAATGGGTGAATCAATCACTCAAATTTATGATGCAGGTGAAGTAAACAAGGAGTTAAAATGATGGAATTCCCAGTCTCTAATGTACCAGTCTAGATTTTAGCCATAAATGAAGATAAATTTGGGCCTGATTTTCTCTAGGTTGCTTGGTATGTCTTTTTTGCAATAACTCCTTGATCATCTGGTTGGTAAAGTGGTTGAAAACCCTAGTTCTGTGCTAGGTACCTGAAGCTTTTTGCATCCTTTCTCAAGGATTCCAAGATAGCTAGTGACTATATATAGTAGTTTGATGTATTTTTCAAAGGATGATGAAATTGGTAACTGAATAGAGAGAGATTGGATTTAGGGTGTTTTTTCTAGCATTCTGCCATTTTCAATGTATTGATACTTAAATTTTAATGAGAATACACTTGAATTCCAATTTCAGATTTGTGTATGTCTTCTTGTTTTGATCTTGAATTCTTATATGTTAACGTTACAAAGTAAGTTAATGTATGGTTTACAAAGTAAATTATGAAATTGTCTTTGAGTTCATTCTAAAGTCGGGATTAAATCCTTAAAGATAGTTTTAGAGAATTCATGGTTGAATGAGAATTTGATGTCCAAGTGTGAGAGTGAGAGGAATAATAGGCAAAGAACTTATTCTAGATTTGGGTGTGTTTGAGTTAGGTTTTTAGTTGATATATTTTGTATTTGACTCTATGCCCTAGGATAAGACACTGATCTATTCTCAAGAAGCAATTCTTCATCATCAACCAACTTTTAAATGATAAAATCACCAAATCAATGTGTGAAGAAAATTAATGTTTAAATATTTATTGATTCCTTTAAGAAGTGAATCAAAGCCATACCTACCTCAGCATTAAAGCTCAAAGTGTAGGAGGATCATTCTCTTGATCCTTGCTAATTGGCCCTTTTTCTTGTCAGATTTGGAGTGGTGATAGAGTCAGTGACATTAGTTTGTGAATCAAATTGTAAATATGCAAGTAGAAAGAAAATGAACCAACAAAATGGTGACTCTATTGGGGAAGGACAGTATAAAGAAAAAAGAATTTTAGCAAGATTCCCATGTTTCTCCTTTTTCAATCTATTTTTTTCTTTTAGATTTTCAAGGTTTGTTTCTTAAGATTTCCCATTAAAGGTGGGTGGTGACTCAAAGGGTTAGAACTGGTGTTTACAAATTACAAACCATGGACAAAAGAAGAAATACTAGGTCTTTTGTCAAGAAGCATCCAAAGGTTACTCTAGAGGAGTTGCCTATATCAGGAAAGAAAAGTTGGATTAGAAGAGATGGGGAATCTACTAGTGCCCTTGTAAGAGAACAAAATAATGCTATAAATAGGGCACAACATACATCTTCTAATGAGGATGAATCACAGTATAAAAGTTCTAAATCTAATAGTGGTCATTTTGGAGATAATTTTTATGATACCCCATAAGTATTATTTCAGGATAAAGTCTCACTACCTGCAGATTAAAATGTATAGGCAAGAGAAAGGGGCTTTGGGCCAAATTTGGATCCAGATGAGGATATGTTCAAAAGACAACCCATGGGCCAAGACAGGTCCATTTCCCATATCAAAGTCTCACTGATATGGATGTGTCATCAAGCTCTGAAGATATTATGATAGACCCAAATGATTTGGGTGCATTGAGATTACAGTTAGCATAGCAAGATGCCATATACAAAAGATTACAAAAAGAAAGAGAGGCTGAAACAATGAATGCATTAATAAAAAGAGATTCTCTACTTAGAAAGATTAATGAGCTAAAGGAGAGAAACACAATGCTTTCTTTTTCTCCTAAATCTTTGTAGCATGAAATTTTCGGTGATCTTGATGCTTTGAGAAGTGAAAAAGAACATCTGCTACAAGACCATGAGTTTGATAAAGAGGGCCCTGTGATTAGACAGGTCTAGAGTTATGCTTCTCGACCTAAAGATAAAAATGAAAGTGAAATTGCTAGACCTACTGTCATTTTTAGTGAAAAGGGAAAGCAAAAGATGGTTGGGATTCAAATAAATGAGCCAGTGGTTACACCAAAAGTCCCTCCACCTATTTCAAGTGAAGACACAGAGATGGAAAGGAAAAGGAAGGAAGATGAGGACTTCTAATACTATTCCATTTGGTAATGTTACTACTCATAATCCACTTTCTGCTTCATCTACCAAGTTAAATGTTGACCCTAAACAATAGTCAAGTGCACAAGTAGATGGAAATATAGATGTAAATGCTAGTCCTTGTGGAAACACTAGTTTAAGTTTTCAAAGAAGACCTATGCAATTAGAAGGGTATAGGAAAATTATCTTTGATGGAATACCAGGCTACCCAAATTCTATTCAAATTGAGATAAGGGATAAGGTACCTAAATTTGCTAGTAATAATGCCATTAGTTGTGAAGAACACCTTAGGTTATTTGTTGATATGCTAAATGACTATGAAATTGAGCATGAGGATGTAGTCATGAAACTATTTGTTCAATCTTTGGTGGAAGATGCTAGAGACTGGTTTAAAAGACTCCTTGATCGTTGTATTGATTCATGGGATGCTTTTGAAAAATGCTTCAAGGAGCAATAGGGTGATAGGCCTAATGCTAGTTTCATGTTAAATGAATTTAACATCCGTAGACACCTAAAAATCTATAAAAAAAAATAAAAGATATTTTTATTTTTTGAAAAACCCCTGATGACATCATCATTTACTAATTAATTAATTAATATATTTTTATGCCATTAAATCCCTTTATTTTAATTAAAGAATCCCTCCCTAAACCATTTAAATCAATTTTAAGTGCTTTTCCTCTCTTTATTGAATCAATATTCAATAAATGATGTCACATTCCCTAAATAAAATTTATATTTATTTAAAGCCTCAAAAGCCTAGAATCTTCTAGCCTTTCCTAAACCCTTCCAATATTCCCTAAACCAATTTAGGAGATGTTTCCTACATTTCTTAGCCTAATCCAAGTCCTCTTTGACTTTTGGTCAAACTCTTCCCTCAATGAGCCTTATACACTCATTTAAGCCTCTTACACACTCTTTAAGGCTTCTTACAACCTCCTAAAGAGACCCATGTCTCTTCTTCCACACTTGTTCCCCTTGCACACTCCCCTAGTGTTGCTCACACATGTGTGAGCAACCCTAACCCAAGGTAAACCTTACCATACCCCTAACCTTACCTCAAACTCTATCTCTAACTCTAACTCATCCTCCTAACCCAAGCCCTTTCCAAATCCTATAAATGCCCTCACTTCCCAAGAGAAAATAAGCAATTTCCTTTTCATTTCATAGTAAACTTATAATGCCATTTTCATTCTAGCTCATAGCTAAATCATATAATTGTTAGACTAATTTCATTTCAAGCTTGCTTAAATACATATCATAGCTTAGAACTAATGGATTGAATTAGTTTCTTTCATGTTTATGTATTTATCTTCATCACCTTACATCTCATTTGGATAAAATTAATCTTAGCATAAGCATCATTTACGTCCTTGAAGCCTTAGGGGCAATTTGGGTGTTCTATACCCAATATTGTGCCATTTATGGGGTTTTTATGGATCTCAATCCTTCTTAGAATGCATTAGGAACAAGCTCCAAGTGCTTAGAGAGCACACCCACATCCCTCATAATTAGAGCAAATCAAATAGTGCTTGGGTGCACCTGTTTAGGCTCAATCTGAGGTGGCTTAGCTTAGATGTTCATGTTTTGAATTGATATGATGTTAGTTCAAAACCTAACATTTGCTTGTTTAAGCCTTTCAAAATAGATACAGATGGCCTAGTCTACATTTTGGCATGCCTGGTGGACACTCACCATGCAAATCTGCTCCTAAAATGAAGAAAACTCATTAAATTCCTACTTTCAAATTTTACATCGCAGAAAATATAGTTTTGCAGGAATGCGGGTACAATTTGCGAGAATGCCTATACAGTCTACGGGAACACATTCCCATGAAGTAATTTTATATCTTCTATCTTTTTTTTTCTCTTTGCCCCGAATTCATTAGTCGGTTCTTTGTAACCCTTTTGTGGAATCGCATTCCCGCAACGCGGGAATGCTATTTGACCAAGTGGGATTGCATGTTGACTTTGTGGGAACACTTTTTGACCAGGTAGGAATGTGTTTGCAGGTATCATTTTTAATTCGATAGTTATTGCTTTCTATCAGTTTTCTTTATTCTAACAATCTTGCGGGATCGCTTGTACGGTCTGCGAGAACACTTTTTTTTGTTGTTTGTTGGTATTTGCGGGAACACGGATTATTGTTCTAAAAAATAGAAACTAAACATTTATTTTGGTGTTTAAAAAGAACCAAAATCCAATCTTGAATGCATAAAGTTAATCAAAAAATCTCTTTTTTTAGATGTTTTAGTAAATTGCATTTTCGGGGGTCTTCAAAGCATTTTTAGGCATAAGTTGCTTGCAATAGTCTTGTACTATTGAAATTTGCTTGTAGATAATTGGATTATCTTTCCAATGGTGTAAACGACACATCTTTTCGAGTTGTGAGTAGAAAGTTATGCCTTCTGCAAGGGGGGTAAAATTTTCAAAGTAGTTTTTTTTCCATCAGCTAGTTTTCTGCACTAATCAAATTGGGCTCTAAAAACACCAAATCTTGAGTGAAAGGCTAAAAACATGAAAAATCAAAACATTTCCATTTAGTGTTTTAAAAATTAATCCAAATTCAATCTTGAATGATTTACAAGTTTCATGCATTAAACAAATCTAGGAATACCTCTTTTTTTTTGGGCATAAAACTGAATTCTAGCACATGAAATCTTGAATGCAACTAAAGAAATGAACCAAAGTCCAAAGGAAGTCATTTTTATTTTGAGTCCAAATCAAACACATTCTTGAATGACTTAAAAGTGAAAGAAAAGCATCTCTATTCCCTTCCTTTCATATTCAATTCAAAGTTCCTAAAAACACACAAACTCAATCTTGAATGCCCAAACAAAAAAACTGCAATCACTCAAAGTTCTTATTTTCAAAAGGGAAAGAAAAAATCAAAGCCTTAAAACACTTGTGCTTTCAAAAATTTCAATTCAATCACTTAATCAAATTTGGGAAAAGAACCATTGTTTGTTGTGCTTTTTAGGAGTCTTCAAAATGCAAATCCTTGTTAATCTAAGCGACGTAAAACACTTGAACTCAAATAAGTTCACCTGGTTTTACTTCTAGAGAGACCTTCCTAGAGAGAAAAGTGCTTCCTCTTTGGAGAACGACCTCAAACTGGTACCTTCCTCGACCGGTATAGAAATAAAGTGCTGAGAAAACTCTCACTTACATCCCCTCAAGCTTGAGTGATGCGTGTTGATGGTAGCCCGAGGTAGGTGAATAATCCTTACTATTCTGGCATGGTCAACTAGGCTCTTAAGTGAGTCACATGCGTACAAACTGATTGGGAGGACTCCACAAAAAAACTACAAACCAAATAAAGTAGAAGCTACCCTATCTACACTCGAAGGTATCAGAATCCTTGTGCAAGGACCAATCCAAGGGGTTTACCAGATCACCTTAAGATACTCACCATATGTATCCCCTTTCAGGGGGTATCAAGCTGTGGGAAAGGATTTTGATACTCACCTCCCTTAGGTAGATCTTCTTGAAGTGATTGCACAGTCAAAAGCTCAGTGAAAATATTTGTTGGAATATACACCTTTCAAAGCTTTCTCTCAGATTTAGAAGTTAAAGTCATTGCTTGTATCCCACAAGGTTACTTTGTCCCTTGTCAGGATTATTTTCAGAGTGTCTGTTATCAAGTTTATCCTTTGCCATTGGAAACATCAAACTGATCTGAAATTTGATCCAAGTTATTCAGTCACCGTTGTGAAGAGAGCCTTCAAAATCAAACACTCAGAGCTTTGTCTTAAGCTAATTACCAAAATCTTCCCAAAAGCTATGTTAGATTGGACCCAACACAAGAAGGCTAAACTTCCTAGATCCCCAGTTTATCAAGAGAAGAAAGTTGCAGAGAGAAATCTCAAGGATCACCAACATTCCCTTAAAGCAATCCAAGCAGAAGAGAAAAATAAAGAGAGACTAGAAAACATTGAGTATAATGCAAGAGTTAAGCAGTTTGCATACCGATTCCAAGTTAACCATCGCTATGTCAATCTAGAAAGATAAAACTAGCTGGGTCCATCGCGTATCCATTCTGCCTTTAGGATCCCAAAAATCCTATCTCGACAGTCCTTCATCCTAGCTCATCCTAGTTTCATCCTTGCATCACCACCAACCCTTAGTTGCATCCTAGAAACATTCTTAGTTGTATTCATTATTATCTTCCTAAATGCATCATAGGTCATCCATTTCAAATTGCATCTAGGTCATCCTCTTAGAAATAGCATCATTCCATCATCCTTCACCATCATTCCATCAGTAATCCGCAATCAGAATCCTAAATCCTTGATCCAAATCCAGCATCCATCATCCAAATCAAAACCTACCATCCTTGCACCAAATCCAGTGATCCAAAATCTAAAATACTTAGTGTTCAAACCCTTTTTGAGTTACTTCAAATCCTTATCCTAAATAAAAAATCTCCCCCTTTGACAAAGCATTGTCTAAAGGAAATCTGACTTCTCCTTGTACAACCTCATCATCTCAAGCAAGAGATTAACTTGCATTGATAAGAATCTAGTTGACCAAAGATCATTAGTCTATCCTAGGTTGACCAAATCCTACCACTAATCCCCCATCAGGAAGCAACAACTCATTTGTTGACACTTAGTAAATTTTCACCATCATCCCACCACTCCTCCACCAAATCTTGATCCAAATTAGAGCATCCCACCAATCTCCCATCATCGCCAAGCATTTCACCAATCTTTCACCATCTCCCACCAATCTTCCACCATCCTTGATCCAAATCAGAGCATAATACCAATCATTTAAAAGCATTTCACCATCCCTAGAGTTGATCTAAATCCTTGCATTACATTCTAGAAATCCATCATCCTTAGAAGTTTCTTAGACTTGCATCCACCATTTTATAGAGCCTTTTAGGAACATCTTGCATCCATCCAACATCTGCATCTTTAGATTTCCACTCCATGCATGTCGAGACAAGATCTAGAAAATGAAGGAACATGGATCCTTATTAGACCACCAGCTCATTCGATCCCATCATCTCTACTAGCGCAATGGTAGCTTACAATCCCTAGATCCAACAAACTGGTAAATACATGGGATGATCCCAATATCCCCTCAGCTTTTGTTGCAATAGAAATATTCATGAATCATTTGGGAAATGCACAAATAGTTGGTGCACTCACTACTTAGAATCAATGAAACATGTTGGCTAACTTCACACAAGAGGGTACTCCCATTCCACCCTATCTCCAATCTTGCATTCCCATTAACACCATCTGAATCCTAGTAGAAGCATACACCCCCATCATCCAACAAATCCCTGATCCACTTTTTCATATATCACAAGTAGCTTCACCCATCCCTCCTCTTTTGCAAAGTATTTTCACAAGTCCTACAACACAAGCAACGCAATCCACTCCATTTCCTCTCATGGGCACACCATCATCCTCCATAGCAACTCAACCCATCATTCCTACCCAAATATTTTTGCAAAACCAACCACCACCTCCCACACAAGCCTTTACACAAGCAATTCCTCCACCCTCCATGGGCCAAACAATGCCATTATTTCCAGGAGCAACATACTCATTTTCCCCCTTCTCCTATTAGGCTTTCACATCAACACCACCTTTCTCATGGGGAACACAAGCATCTTTGTCCATCCCCCAACAAACATTTACCCAAGCACAAACCCAACAAATTGAATTCACAATAGGTGTGCCTTCCATGGGATTTTCAAATCCACCATTCATGTCCCAAACTCCCATCACATCTACCTTTCTAGCATCCTCCTGAATAATAGTGAATTGGATTCACCATTATGGGTAGGATAATTATGGGGTATGTAAGATAATATGATATGCAAAGGGGGAATATAGGACCTATCCTTAATCCAAATTCTCAAAAGGAAAGATCCAAATGGATTAATCATAAAGAAGTGATAAATGCACAAATGAATCAAACAATGGTGAATATGAAGAAAGGAGAAAAATCATATAATCTAGTATAGAAAGTATGTATTTGAAATATTAAATGAATAGTGTGTGTGTGAAAATTGTACCTGATCTGTAAACACAACACTCAGTAAAACATTAGAGGTTATTGATAATCAAAATCATGCAAAATTGAAAGCTATCTAACCAAGCGATTTACTGCCTTCTAATAGGTGCGAGATTAATGTTCTCAGACTGTAATCGAGATCAGTGACCTAGACGACACCTAAATGAAGGATTTGAATGCAAAAGATGGATATGAAATTGAATACAATTAATCTATTTTTTTGATATTTTCTATGCAATAAGAATGAAAAAAACTGATATGATATGAATGCTATTGAAAACTGATATGCTATGAATCTAACAATGATATGTAATATGAATGCAAAAATAAGATTGATCTCACAAAGATGTCGATTCGCAAGAGCTTTGATTCTTCAATTCCAATTCTCCAGCGTGATTGTGCAAAATATGAGATGATTTGTGAAGAGCTGAGCCTTTAATTTATAGAAATCCAGGGCTTTGGAGGTGCATGAATAAAAGCCATAAATCACTCAAATTAACTCATCTTGATTTTTGAGTTATCTGATCATAAAAGATAGTTAATTCTCAAAATCATGCAAAAACATGCAAAAACAGCTTTTTAACTCAAATTAGAGTTTAGATCAGCTTTTTGAACTCCAAAAGGATGTTGAGTTCCAAAAAGTCAATAACTTGCATTGATTTTCTGATTTGGAGTTTAACTGTTTCTTTTGAATATGCATAATAATTAAGAATTAAATAAATAAATAAAGTGATTTATCCTCAACTCAACTGATTTTTGAAAATAAATAATTAATTTATGGGTTAATTAACTATTTATTCAAACTTTTATTAAAAATTATATTATTAAATAATGACAACATGCTTTAATTAATTAAATAAGAATTTAATCAATTAAATATAGGAATTTTGATTTATTGTCAAAATTAAATAATACAATTAATAATAGATAGAATTAAATTTAATTACATAATTAAGTGGCAAATATTAAATCTAATTAATTAAATATGAAAATATTCAATTAATCAAATTTTTAGGATAAATGTGATTTATCGCCAAATAATCATTAAATTAAAGATAATTAAGATAATTAGGAATATTACTAGGAATATTCCCCGATGCAAAATTTAAGATAATCAATTATGATTCGATGATGTTTAGATGTGCCTTAGATTAGGACTTTGATGTCAATTTCGTTCGAATTGAAGATGTAGGAGATTAATGAACTTATAGCCCATTTTTGGGGTATTACATTTTGCCCCTCTTTGAATTACTGTGCGAAGCGCAGTGGTTCAAAGATAGTCTGTGTTTGATAAAGATATGAAACTGATTCAAAAGATAAACCGATCTCAAGATAGAAACCGATTGAAAGATATTGAGATAGGAGTTGATTGATATTGAATTAAGATGGAGATAATAAGTCTTGAATGACCAAAGATAATGTTCACTGTAGCAGCAAATGAACCTATGATTGCGAAAAAGTGTCAAAATGTCTGATTCTGAACCTTAGGATTGATAAGAAGTGAGTGACCCGTTCTAGACTCGATTGTCTTAGCAGAACTAGCAGGTATCACATCCGAATCCTTCAGTTGCCGAAGAACCAAGGAAATAACACTATGATCTGATGGTTGCAAAAACTGATACAGATTACAAGATTAAGAGAATACCAGATTGATATGGATCGATGAATCTGATATGCCCCAAGTGATGATAGATTTGCCCCGAGCGATGAGGACTTTTGATGAATCAGTGACTAGACGTGATTGTTATCTTGATCACTGATGAAAGATATTGATAGACTTGATCGATAGAATTTGATTTACAGACTTTGAATGATGTGCAATACCATGCCCCCTTCGGGATTAAAATTGAAATCTGACAAGAAAAGTCAGCGTTGATAGTTTAGAAGCATGTTAATTGATCTGAGAAGTGGTTATTTACATCCGAGAACGCATTCTGCATCGTTGGAAGGTCCCAAAAGACCAAGTTTGACTAGGTTTGACCATGAGTTGACCATGGTTGACCAAGTTGAAATTTTGATAGTGTGATGTAAGATAATCAGTTAAGTTGAATACTAGATTTCTGTGATGATTGAAGGTCGAATATGCAAGTAGTTAATAATATGAATGATCTCAGATTTGAATTTTGATCCCGAAAAAGGATTCTACTTGCTATTTCATTGGAGGAACCTTCGTGTGAGATTCAGCTCTTGTTAGACTTGAAGATGCGATTTGAAAAATCATTTAAGCATTGAAGTTCGTTTAATCATTGTGAGATCATGTAAACATGCAAAATGCAATGAGACATGCAAAATGAAATGCAACCTAAGACCTAGGACCTAGTCACTGATCATGTGTCAATTTGTTATCATCATTGAACTTTTAGGTAACCGGATAAATCAATACAATGCCCACTAGCCATGAAACCATAGACATATGAATATCGATTTGTATGCGCAAGAATCAATACAACACCCACTGGACAACAACCATGGATATATGAATATTGACTTTAGTTGTTGAATGTCGGATTAGATATAAGCATCAAGGCACAAACGCCAGGATGACCTGAATATCATGTCCATTTTGATATAGCAATTTGTACAAGCATCAAAACATAAACGTTGTGATGACCTGAGTACGCCTTGCATTGCAAACACATCAAACAGTCAAGAGATCATTCTAAATCCAATGTGAATTACCTGTAGTGACCCTTTATCGTTCACATCCTTAGGCAAGATTGTGTTCCACAGTAGGAGAAAGAACTTACTCAAAAAGACAATAGTTAGATCAAACTTCCTTGAATTTTTCAGGTATCAATGGTCGAGGTACGCATGGCCATCCAATTCGAGATAGAGGCTCTTACAGTCGGACACCATTTCAATCTAAAATTTCCAAAGTTGTTAGATTTTCACATACAAGCATAAGACAAAGAAAAGATTATGCCCCCAGTCATCACTCTCTAAATCCTGTAAAGGACATCATTGAAGAGCTCGAAGGGACACAATATGCAAAAATCTCAATGCGAATCAGTAAGCCTACAAGGAGATAAAAGCATGAAAAGCACAGATTGTTTTCAGTTGAGTTTTGATGTTTGATTGTTGTTGATGCAAAATCCTTTCTGGAGACGAGACTGACTGACTGACTCAACTTGAAGCTTCAAAGGACTCTGAGTGGATATGACACGTCTAAGATACATGGGAGACCATAGGATATGACATTGATTGCCCCCAAGTGTGAACATTGATAGGATGCAGACGCTTGAGCTGGTTGGTGTACAGACCGACTTATTGAAACCAGGATATGCAGAAACAAACCGGGAGATATGTACAAACTAAAGCAAGACTGAAAGCTGGGAAAGACCAAGATTGTGCTGATAGATGGAGCATTTTGGAACAAGTGGTGCCCGTTTGCCGAGTTTTCACCATCTTGGTAGAGATTCTATTTTTGCTACCGAGGTGCCTGTTTCCAGGTTTTCACCAAGGCACTTTTTTTTTCTTTTTCATTTTTTTTTTTGTATTTTTTCATTTTTTCAATTTTTTTGTACTTTTGATTTTTTTTGATTTTTTTGTGAATCATCAAGGCGCCTATTGCTAGGTTTTCACCAAGATGTTCATTTTTTTAGGATTTTTTCTGATTTTTAAGATTTTTTCAAGATATTTACCAAGCACTGAATGCCTTAGGCGTAGAATTTCTTTAGATGGAGAACGTTGATTGGTTCTCGGAGCTGTTCTCCTTCAGTCATTGAGAGTTGATAGGCACCAGAGCCAAAAGTAGCAGTGATAACAAAGGGACCCAGCCAGTTGGGTTCGAACTTCCCCTTGCGTTCTCGATGGGATTGATTTTTAGGATTTTCTCTCAACACTAGATCGCCAACCTGAAATTCTCTATGTCTGACTTTCTTGTTGTAGCCTCTAGACATTCTTTTCTGATACACTCTGAGATGATCATACGCTGCTTGTCTGCGCTCATCTAGTAATTCAAGTTCTTGTAACCTAGACACTCTGTAGTCTTCCTCAGTGACAAGTCCATGCATTCTGATTCTAAGTGATGGGATTTCAACCTCAATAGGTAGTACCACTTCAGACCCATAAACTAAAGCAAAAGGTGTAGCCCCAATAGGTGTTCTGATACTTGTTTTGTCACTAATTTTGATACTTGTGCCGATACTTGTTCTGATACTGGTTCTGATACTGGTTCTGATACTGATTCTGATACTAATTCTGATAATTGTTCTGATACTGGTTCTGATGCTTGTTCTGATAATTATTCTGATACTGGTTCTGATATTGATTCTGATAATTGTTCTGATACTGGTTCTGATGCTTGTTTTGATAATTGTTCTGATACTGGTTCTAATACTTGTTCTGATAATTGTTCTGATACTGATTATGATAATTGTTCTGATACTAGTTCTGATACTGATTATGATAATTGTTCTGATAATTGATATACTTGATAGTATCTTTTTCCATTGCAAACTCCCAAGCAAGATCATATCGTGCAGTCCCAATGTCTAGCAAGGTGGAGAACAAGAGGGATTAGCAAGCTGGTGGAAGAGATGGAAGATAAGAGAATGAAGGAAAATGAAGGGAAGAAATCCTCAAGGGGAAACTCCTCAAGAATACTCAAGCTAGGGAAAA
Source organism: Chamaecyparis obtusa (assembly GCA_027943335.1). Classification (NCBI taxonomy): domain Eukaryota; kingdom Viridiplantae; phylum Streptophyta; class Pinopsida; order Cupressales; family Cupressaceae; genus Chamaecyparis; species Chamaecyparis obtusa. The sequence continues at coordinate 511,953 of BSBK01002167.1, read as the reverse complement.
ATTGTCATGCAAAGCACATTTGGACAAGAAATGAAAGGCTAGTATAGGATAAGTCACAAAATCATAGTGCTAGAGCAGGATAGGATGTAGTCCAAAGGAGTAGACATGTCAAGAGGCTTCATAGCATTGTGTTTTACTCTTTCTTTCTTTCTTTATTAGATCAAGACCAAAGGGGAAAAGGATAGTGATAGGAAAAAATGAATGGAGGAAGATGGATATGAAGGCTAAACATGGAAGGAAATGAAAGCAAGATCACCGTAAGATAGCTCACAAAATAGCCAAATATTCGTGAATAAATCAACATTGTCAAGATCAAAGAGAGAAGATGGAATGGATGAAATATGTAGAAGAACTACGCATGATGCCTGATTGCCAGGTTTTCATCATGGTACTTATCCAGGGCGCCACAAGGGAGTGGTTTTCACCATAGGATGAATTTATTTCTCTTTACTTTTGCTACCAAGGCGCCTGTTTCCAGGTTTTTACCAAGGCACATTTTCAATTTTTTTTTTTTTTTTTTTTTTTGGAAGAAGGCAAGCTTTTTAGATAATGCTCTTTGAAAGGATAAACCATGATATGCCAACGATTCAAAATGACACGCTCAAAGATGCTGATAGGGAAAGGGAGATGAAAAAGAAAAATGGAGGATAGGGTTCTATGTAAAGCGAGTGAGGTTGGAAGATAGGAGGAATAGGCAAATGAGGAAAAAGGATAGAAGGTAGAAGGTTAATGCATGGAAGGATTGTGAAAGGGTAGATGGAAAAGAAGGCAAGATCAACGTAAACACACACCTTGAAGAGTGGCGAGAGGGTGGAGGAAATGTGAATGAAGGAATACGTGAAGGAATATGGCGAATAGATAGCAGAGGTTGAGGTTTGGGCGCATGAAATGGAGGAATATTTTTGGAAGGAGATGAAGTGGAAGCCTTTGGAAGCTTGAATGTCAATTTCACTTTTTGCTCAACACCAGACTCTTTCAAGAGAGACTTTGGAATCCATATAGCCTTAGGATTTTTATTTCCTTTTGATGATCTAGAGAGAATATCTTGAATGATGGATTTTGGAACCCATACTTGTCTTGTAGTTTTTTTCTTAGATATTTCTTTTGACTTTATGCTTCCATGTCTATGAGAGGAGACATGGTGATATTCTTTTTTTGATGGATTCTTGTATTGCTTCTTTTTCTTGTATTGAACATTCAAGTTACTTCCAAAGGACTTGGGACTTGTGGAAGAAGGAGGAGGATATGACTGGTTTAGATGGGTGGGTGGATGAAAAGGATTCAAGGGTATGCATCTATGTTGATCTTGAGGAAAGATGGGAGATGGAGGTATGTAAGGACCCAAGATGGATGACAAATTAGGAGAGTTAGGAGGGGAAAGTGAAGGGACATAAGGACCCAAGATGGAAGGAAGGTATGAAGATCTTTGTAGTGGTGGAAGAGGTCCAAGGATGGAAGTGGAAGACGCAAAAGGATAATCAATAAGTTCATCAGCATCTATATGACAACCAAGGATATCAGCATCTTTAGAGTGAGCATTAGAATTTTCAATAGAATCATGGACATCTTGAATATGAGCACCTTCTTTGATAGGATTGTTCAAAGCTTGCAAAGACTTAGGAAGAGTAGAAAGTGAAAGTGAACATGGAGTGGTAGAACAAGAAGATGGAAGACTTTGATCTTGACAAGGATCTTTGGATAGCACAAGTGCATAATTTTTCTTTTGATTTTCAATAGGCTTGACATTGGAAGGAACACCATTTTTACCAACCTTAATGGAAGTATCATCTTTGGAAAGCGCAAGCGTAGTAAGGTTATTTTGATTGTCAATAAGCTCATTAGTGTAAGTAGTAGCTTGATCTTGCTTAGGAGAAGACTTAAGACATGGTGGAATGCATGAAAAAGGGTTTATAAGATCAAAAGAACCATGAAGCGGATAAGAGACATCGGGAAAAGGAGTGGATGAAATGGAGGGTTCTTGATCTTGATCTTTCTTTATGTTCTTTTCTTCATCATTTTTAGAGTCCTCTTGACATGGAGCCACTTCTAAGGACAAGGAAACATGTTGGGATTGTATGGATGACTTTGGAAGAGATGGTGAAGGACTAGCTGAAGTAGGGATTATAGCATATGAAGGCTTAGGCTCTTTAGGTTTATCATTATTGAAAGTCTTTGCAGCCAAGTGAAGGTTAGCTTGAGTTTCTTTAAGAGGTAGCCCTGGGGGATAACTATAGGGAACCACATGAAAAGTATCAGGGCTTGTGTCAGATGAAGGTTCTGTGAAAGATGTGAAAGACTCAGAAGCTTTAGGAAATGTATGGGTATTGGAGGAAGTAGGGGATAGAAGGGAACCATCACAAGACAAAGGTCCAACATTAACACGATCTTGCTTGAGAGTGTAATCTTTATTTTCAGCTGGAGAGTTCTTAGAAGAGAGATCCTTATAGTATTGACGTTTCAAGCTAGCACGATGTATTTTATAGTCCTCAGCAGTAGTAGATGGATCATCATCAAGGTATTGTCCACAAAAGCCATCAAAATCTCTTTCAAAATCAGAATCATATGGATCACCATCACGATCTATCCAATGTGACGGCCCATTTGTAGTAAGCAGGAATGAACGATGAGGAGGACTCTTAGGAACAGAGGTGTCATAGGTATCATTACATTTTCTGTCATCATAGTCATCATAGTCTTCAAAGCTAGATGTGTCACTCTCCGTGGAAGAGGTATCATATTGCTCAAATTTTTTCCGGGGGCATGGTGACATGTACAAGTCTTTATCAAATGGAAAAGAGTATAGAGGTTCCTTGGAGAACTTTTTAGATTCCTTCTCTTTCTCAAGTTTGTCAAGCTGGACTTGCATAGCATGTATCTGTTTCATTATAGCGGCGATCAGAATTTCTTCCTCATGTGTACTGATTCTTTGAGACATGTGTACTGATTCTCAATAGCTATTGATCTGTTCTTGACACAATGATATTTTTGACAGATTCTGGAACTAGGCTGGAAACATTGGATATCTTGCAATTTGACAATTTCTGACAACTTTCTCAAATTTTTCCAAACGACACTCTGTAGACTCATATGACACTGGGTAGTCTATGAAATGATAGTTGCTAAACTCGTACAACAGTTGGGTAATACTGAAATGACACTTGACAAAAATCATACGACTTTTGACTTCTTGAAACAACTTTTGACTCCAGAAAGATTTTACGTCAATTTTTTCAAAATTTAAGGTCTTTAGTTTTGGATTGTTTGCAAATTGTACTGTCCAGATTTTGAAAGGTTATACCAGATTTGATCGTTTTTAATAGCCAAGTAGATAAATAAGCACGCAGAACAGCAAGCAAGTGATTCCAAGCACGTCTGAAAACAATGAACAAGGGCAAAAGCAACCTTGCGCATGAACAATCAAGTGACCAAATTGTGCTAATCCCTGAGAGTACTAATTGTGTATGTTCTGAAAAGTTTTGCAATAATGCACATATACCTGAAAGTGAAAAATTGGCCTCTCTAGGGTTTTTAGTAATGGTTTGACTCTGCAACTTTTATGATTCAAAGGGGTGAACTCCAATCCCGGCGCACCAGGGTTTTGACACAGTCTGAGAACTTAATCTTCAAGAGCTGCTAGGGAGATCTGACAACCCAACAATGAACCATACCCGTGGAGATTTCTTCCACAAGGATATTTATATAGCGGTTGTCACTACCATGGTGAAAATGGCTATTACCGCTTGAGGTTCCGTCAATGCAGTTTTCCCTGTGAAGGGATTGTCCGCTACGGTTAACCCTCTCTAAAGATGACTCACAATAGTATACCACAAGGGGACTTGGCTCCAGATTCAAGGTTTTGACACCTCTTCACTTTTAACCCAAACAAAGCAAGCAGATTAATCCGACACGCTAAGACAAAGTTTTGTGCCACCAAGGTCTGTGATATCAACTCCACGTGATCTATCAACCTCTCCGGGGAGAGAATGTATCAATCAATAAGAGAAGACACACTAATCAATTTTGATTCACCAAAGCTCGTGATATCAACCCCACGTGATCTATCAACCTCTCCGGAGAGAGAATGTGTCGATCAATAAGAGAAGACTCACTAACTAAGTTGAATGTGAAACGCACTAAGTATCCTCCCTACCTACAAGGATTCTATCGTCAAGAAGGATTTCGCTAGGAATCCAATCTCTCAAGAATCACGAATAGTGTTCATAGGGCCTAATTACTATGTGAACACAGATGTATGTTCCGAAAGCAAATCTACCAAAAGCATCCAAAAAGTAGAAAGAGGAACACTTAACGTTTAAAGCGAATATGAGATGAGTCCACAAGGTGGAACACTTAACACCTCACACAAGCTAAAAACAAGTCCACAACTTAGAAAACAAGGGAGTTCCTAAAAGCACAAAAGGGTTGCCAAGTGGAACATTTAACGCTTCTGTCCTGTTGACCCCTCCCCTTTATGGCGCTGAGATTGCAACCACAGGGCGGAAATGAGGGGCCGACGGATTAGCGAGTCCAATAACCCAAGATAGCAATCAAGATCAATCACAAGTATTCTAAGACTACTTAATGAATCCTTAAGGGTTCACAACCTAGTATCAATTATGCAAGTGTGTAGAAATAGATCAAAAGCATGAAAAGATGCACACAAGCTTGACACCTAAGAGATTTATTTTAAGTCCCAAATCAAAATATTATTAGATGAAGGAGAATACATGGGATCCTTGCAACGCGCTTAGTAGATTTTACTTGATTTTTAGCAATTTTTGTTGAGCTTTTCCATGCAAGCAAGTGACGAACTCTCCAACAAGCAAACAAGCAAACAAGATATGCAAAATATATTCAACTTATGAAAACCATAGGGTTAGCTCTAAAAATCAATTATTATCAGTAATAATAATCAGCAATCAACCCAAATGACAACTCATATCATTCATTGAACCATGTAAAAAAAATAAGTGCATACCCATCACAAAACTTTATTTTTTTTGCTGCATTTGACCTAGTCAACAAGATCTAATTTTTTTGATATGATTTTAGCCACAAAAATAGAAATTCAGAATAGAGACCCCTACTAAAAAAATAGAGAGCTTTCCAAAAATGCAAAAATTTTAGAAAAACCTCTTCATTCGTGCCCTAGAGACCCATTTTATCAAAACAGACCAGTTTTTGTAAATTGACCATTTGAGCTATGATATCATATCCAAATTTAAAACACAAAGAATAGACCCCCTGTAGAATTTAAAGAACTTTCCGAAAATATAAAAATTTTCGAAAAATATGCTGATTTGCGTCAGATATTAATTTTTTCTGGAATTTCAAGAAAAAATTATTAAAAATTCAAAACATTTCAGAAAATTCTAAATTTTTTACTGTAGCTTCCATGACATGTCACCAACTTGCAAAAAAAATTTCAGACCAAAATTTCAAGCCGTTTGGGAGATAAAATTAAATCTTTAAAACTTTGGGGTTTTAGCTCCCAAAAAAATCAAAACCAGCATGTAAAGGTGGGTTGCCCCACGGTGGGCGCCAGAAATGTGTGTGTGAAAATTGTACCTGATCTGTAAACACAACACTCAGTAAAACATTAGAGGTTATTGATAATCAAAATCATGCAAAATTGAAAGCTATCTAACCAAGCGATTTACTGCCTTCTAATAGGTGCGAGATTAATGTTCTCAGACTGTAATCGAGATCAGTGACCTAGACGACACCTAAATGAAGGATTTGAATGCAAAAGATGGATATGAAATTGAATACAATTAATCTATTTTTTTGATATTTTCTATGCAATAAGAATGAAAAAAACTGATATGATATGAATGCTATTGAAAACTGATATGCTATGAATCTAACAATGATATGTAATATGAATGCAAAAATAAGATTGATCTCACAAAGATGTCGATTCGCAAGAGCTTTGATTCTTCAATTCCAATTCTCCAGCGTGATTGTGCAAAATATGAGATGATTTGTGAAGAGCTGAGCCTTTAATTTATAGAAATCCAGGGCTTTGGAGGTGCATGAATAAAAGCCATAAATCACTCAAATTAACTCATCTTGATTTTTGAGTTATCTGATCATAAAAGATAGTTAATTCTCAAAATCATGCAAAAACATGCAAAAATAGCTTTTTAACTCAAATTAGAGTTTAGATCAGCTTTTTGAACTCCAAAAGGATGTTGAGTTCCAAAAAGTCAATAACTTGCATTGATTTTCTGATTTGGAGTTTAACTGTTTCTTTTGAATATGCATAATAATTAAGAATTAAATAAATAAATAAAGTGATTTATCCTCAACTCAACTGATTTTTGAAAATAAATAATTAATTTATGGGTTAATTAACTATTTATTCAAACTTTTATTAAAAATTATATTATTAAATAATGACAACATGCTTTAATTAATTAAATAAGAATTTAATCAATTAAATATAGGAATTTTGATTTATTGTCAAAATTAAATAATACAATTAATAATAGATAGAATTAAATTTAATTACATAATTAAGTGGCAAATATTAAATCTAATTAATTAAATATGAAAATATTCAATTAATCAAATTTTTAGGATAAATGTGATTTATCGCCAAATAATCATTAAATTAAAGATAATTAAGATAATTAGGAATATTACTAGGAATATTCCCCGATGCAAAATTTAAGATAATCAATTATGATTCGATGATGTTTAGATGTGCCTTAGATTAGGACTTTGATGTCAATTTCGTTCGAATTGAAGATGTAGGAGATTAATGAACTTATAGCCCATTTTTGGGGTATTACAAATAGAAGGCAAATGCTAACCTCAAAATAGGACAAATTTGGAAAATGTTGATTTCTGATGTCTGTGCACAGTTTTAGAAAATTCTACAACCTACTACAGACTAGAAATGCTGAGACAGAGAAAACCCAAATTTTTTTTGTCCTTCTGAGGTTAGGTCAACTTTGACTTAGATAAAAAGGAAAGGTCTTACCCCAGGGCAGAATCCTACCCCCCACTGAAGGTTATCCCTAACTTGAAATAGCTTCGATGGAAATTATGTTCACAGAGCTCGGAAGTTCACCGAAAAGGGTATCTAGATTTGTACTTCAATTCATTGTCCCATACTTGTACCTACAAGAAAAATGGTTTTTACTATTTGGATGGGGGGTTTGCCTTGGTCAAACCCCAATTTAGGAATTAACCTTGAAATTGAATTGAAATTGCAATATGTATAAAAAAAGTAAATGGAACTATTCACCTTGCTTATGTTGAAGTCCTTGTGGAGGATTCAAATCCTTGAATCCACAAGTATGGATGCTCCAAATGAATGTAGAAATATGTAGGATGTATCAAATCAATGGAATTAGATATTCAACACCAATCTTGAATGTCTCTTTGCATAGGAAGAGGCTTGGATGAATGTGGATGGAGAAATCTTCAACAAGAGGGCTCCATAGAGATTGAATCCTTCAATGGCTAACAATGGATCTCCTTGATGAATACTTGAATGCTTAGATGCTTGGCTTGAAGATGAATGAATGCCTACTTTCTTTCCTTCTCCTTCTTGCTTGCTTGATTTCACTTGAGAGCTAGAACATGAAAGGTGGATAATGGATGTTCTCACAAAACTTGATGGAGAAAATGAGAGAGGAAGGCTTCCTTTTATATTGATCTAGGGCACAAACTTCTAGAGAAGGCTGACATTGGAGCATTAAATCTCAATTAACCTTAACCCATAGAAATGGACCTAGATTAAATGCAATTTAAGAGTTTACCATTCTAAAATCTGAAACAGCCGCCCAGAAAGTGGGAAAATAAAACTTTCCAAAACTTGACATCTTGAAACTTCCAGAAATTGAAATTTGAACCTGGGGTCAGGGATGAGGTTGAAATTGCCCTAGGTTAGAGTTGAGGTTGACCTTAACCTAGGTCAAGGTCTAGGTCATCCTTGACCCAGAAAGTCAAAGTCTCCAATTTCTCAGAGAAAGTCTATCAAAAAGAGGTTGGAAATAGGGAAGAGAAGTAGAACATGGGGGAAAATAGCCAGATCCATGCAAAGACCCAATCAAGGTGCTTGACATGACCCCAGATGACTTACTTGGAGGGCTAAACACTCTTATCATGGAAGTGCTTCCATTTTAAAACTATACATTAAGCCCCCACTTTAGCAAGAGTATGGACTCGATGCAAACTCTTGGTAAAGGATATCATAATGAAAAGATAATCTTATTAAAATCAAAGGGACAAAGAGATCCTCAAGCCCCTAGGGACTCAAGTCTTCATCAACTCCAATATCACAATAAGATAGACATCTCTAGAGAGAGAGAGAGGGTGTGATTATCTCGCCCATTGAGAACTTATGTCCCATTATGAACCACACAAGGAAACGTCACAACTGAAAAGATGGAATTGAACTACCTAGTGAATGTGGCTACTCACTAGTCAACCCATCAAAGATTCACCCTTGGGAATATTATATTCCATAAGAGTAAAACCAAAAGAAAAAGAGATCCAGTCTTAAGAACACCTTCGACCTTAAGTGATAAAAATTTTGAAACTGGAAGGATCAAGAGATCCTAAAATATAAATCCATGCTTTAAGGATTAGTCACTAATCCAAAAAGGGAGAAAAGTATCCTTGAAAAATAATGTGTATTGAAAAGTGTGTGTGTGCAATAGGTGAGCAGAGTGTATGCCCCCATGTTAAAGTCATTGCTAACACTTTAACAGGAGAAATGACTTTAACGAAAAAATAAACAACTCCACTGATTACGTTTCCACTATGAGATGCCCCCAGATGAAGACAAATCAAGGGAAATACCACATAAACATACATAAAACACATAAGGGATCTACCTGTTGTGGGGTTAGTATGATCTTAAGATAATATATATATGATATTATTGTAAATGAATTGACATCATTCCCCAAAGAAGGTAGAACTACAATCACAAAGTAGGAAAGATCACATAAGAGATACAAAGAAGAATCTTTTTGAGCCATGACCTAGAGACCAAAATGAATCAGTGCTACCAAGTTGCAAATCTAAGCAGATTACATAAGGAAACATTTACAAATAATAGCACAGGTACAACATAACATGAAACAACATATAGAAGAATAGAGATACATATAAAGGAATTGTACAACAGGGTCAATTCCTTTATCACCTTCTACCAACAAAGTAACAAGGGTCATATAAAAGAATCTAACAACATTTAGCAAACACATCATGGGAGAAGCATAGTACAACATGCAAACACACAACAAAGCTACCATAAAGGACAAGCCGATCAAGCATGCCACCTACTCTCCCCATCTCATTCTAAATCATTTAGGGAAGGTGGGTAACTCACAAGAGGGACTATATCCAAAATAGTAGGATTGATAGCCTGTTCCAAACAAGGATCCTCTTGAGAATCACAATGTTCGATACTAGGTGTAATTGTTAATTGTGATGAAAGCATATTAGGTAAATCAATGTCAATGTCAATAGTCTCATATTCATCATTAACATCATCAAGAATATCTTCTTCATCTAGATTAATCAAAATAGGATCTAAGATACGAATAGAATCATCATAATCATGCATCTTAACATCATTATTAGTAATAACATCATGCATAGGTTTATCAGAAGAGAGTAAAGAATTTTGAAGAACATAATTACAAGCTTTAGCTTGAGCACAATGCTTGTTACGACGTTCATTAGCAGATCGATTATGTTTTTCTTTACTTGAAATATGTTGAGAACTAGGAGGAACAATTACAAGATCCTTCACAGGTTCTTTAGGAGGATTAATAGGATTATCAATAGTCAGATGATCAACAGTAGGAGCTTGATTAATAGATGTAGAATCCATGGATAAAGGAGGTATGGAAGGTGTAGGAAAAAGACCACGATTAAGATCCATCAGAGGTACACTTAATTTGAGAATCTTATCATGCTTACAGACTTGATATGAGCGGAACAGATTAGCAGGTCAAGAAGGAAATGAATTAGGTAATGAAGGCCAAAATAAATCAAGTGCAACACAATCTCTGGGCCTATAAGGTTGATATAAACTATGATTAACCATCTTTACTTCTTCATCATGAACAAACTTAAGACATTTATGAATAGGTGAAGCAACAACATGCATGGCATTCAACCAAGGCAAACCAAGCTTAACTTGAAACTAATCAGAAGTAGGAACAACAACAAAGGTAGTGTTCACAATTTTACCACAAAGTTCAACCAGAAAGTTAATAGAACCAAATGACAGATAAAGAAAACCATTACAAGTTTGAATCCACACATAAGATGTATCATAAGAATCGCGTTGCAAATTTTTCATAAAAATATTTTCTTCAGTATTAACATTGACTAAAGATGTAGGATCAACAAGACAACCAAGAGTAGGTATCCAGAAAATCCTAGCATAAATATAAAGGGGACCGTCAGGAGCTTTAATGGTCTCAGAATCATCAAAGGTAATTAAAAGTTCCCAAGCTCTTTTATTCTTAGGTTGTTGTCGAGGTTTAGGTTGAGTCTTCAATTTAGGCATTGGTTGAGGATGAGCTGGAACTTGAGGTTGAATCTGAGGTTGAGGCTAAGGTGGAGATATAGAGTGAACACCATGCTCCACTTGATTAATAATGTGATTAAGATCATCCATCTTTGAATCATACACAATATCCATAGAAGATGGCTGGGCAATGGTATTAGTATCATGTGTTGGTAAAGGATTCGTATAGATTTGAAGATTTTGATTCAAAGGAGAGACAGATTTTTTCCCACTACCATCAAGATTATCAATAGATAAGGAATTAGAATCAATTAAGTCTTGAACCTTATATTTTAAAGAATAATATTTCTTAGTATCATGACCATTCTGTTGATGATATTGATAAAAAACTTTAGGATCAAAAGATTTAGATGCAATCATAGCAGGTAAAAGAGGTCAAATAGGAGGTAAAGTAATCATATTAGCAATTAACAACCTATTCATAATAGAATGTAAAGATTTAGAAATAGGAGTCAATGTATGATTTAATCAAAAAGCAGTGATGTAGAAGTGGCATTGTGAGATGCAACAATAACTTGATCAACAACTACATTCGCTTGTTTGTTTATCTTGACATAGTTGTTGAATTTTTGAAATTTGTTTGGATTAGGAGCAGCATCACTCTTATCAACTGGAATGAGAGCCATTGGAGTGTTGCTCTCAAATTGACTCACTTGTAATTGATAATGATGAAGCATTGCACAAAGTTGTTGAAAAGAGGTAAATTCAGTAAGTAGAATCTTATTACTAATATCCTATTGTAAATTTGAAATAAACATATGTTGAATATCAATATCAGGAACATGATAGGAAATCTGAGCATGTAAATGCTTAAATATACCAATAAATTCAGTCAATTTTTCCTTAGCACTTTGTTTACAATGCATCAAATCAGTCAAAGATACTTGTAGGCCAATGTTGTTTTGAAATTGTTGAATAAAAGGATTGGCAAGTTGTGGAAATGAATCAACAGAATAAGGAGGTAAGGAACAATACCATTGTAAGGCTTTATCACGAAAAGTTCTAGTAAACAACTTGGCTAAAATCCTATGGTCATGAGCATAATCACTAAAAAGGATTTGAAATGTTTTAACATGATGAACGGGGTCTCCTTTTCCATTATAATTCTCAAGATGAGGCATATTAACTTGTTGAGGAACAAGAGTACGAATGATATCCCCAAATAAAGGGCTTCCTATGTCACATGTAGGAATGCTAAACTTGTTTTGAGTCAAGCATGCAAGCTGTTGTTGTAAGGATGACACAATTTGAGCCAAACTAATGATTGTTGAATCATTAGAAGAAATAGGAGGAATAGCAACATTAGAAACACTAAGTAAAGTGTAAGAAGATGTAGGAATAGAAGACACAACTGGAGGAACAATTGGAACTATAGTTGGAAGAGGATTGGAATAAGTAAAAGGAGCATTATGATAAGAAGGTTGTGATGTAGGAAGGGACACATGAGGAACACTCATAGGAACATAGGGAACCATCACAGTCACCAAAGAAGGAGTATAAGTAGGAATACTAGGTAGAGCAATATAAGAAGGTTATATACTAGTGATAGGAGGAAGCAACCCTAAATCTTGAGTTTCTTGAGCTAAAGGTTTAACATTTGAATGCACGAGATGAGTAATATCACACAAGAGGTTAACACCTTGATCACTATCATGAAGAAATTTCTTAAGAGCATCGATAGCTTGAATAAAATCTTGATTATGGTTTTCTTGAATAAGCCAATTACCTATTTTATCAAGTTTAGTTGAAAGTTTTTGGACTTGTTCAGGAGGAACTCTTAAAGCATCATCCTCATCATGAGATGAGTGCGAAGAGTTTTGCTCCATAATAGGATTGGAATCATGAAGAATCAAATTATCATCTGGGATCCTAAGGAAAGGAGAGGAAGACTCAGGATCAAAGGCACCCATAAGTCTATGACTTTTTCTAACCGAAATATTATAAGTAGGACTATGTTGGTGAATAGATTTGTCTTCTCAAAACACCTGCACAAAATGACCCTAAAATGCCCAAATAAGAAGACTCAACCAGCACAAATAGTTGGGTCACTTCGCTATTGAAAAGCATAAGCACCCTCTGAATTATTCGGGTACAGCTCCCCATGTAGGATTTACAATGAATCAACTAAACTACTGACAAAGATGCTTTTAACCTGAAAGCATGTAAGGTATACAAACATCTACTTGTAAACATAGAAAAGATGTAAAGAAGCTAATCTAATAAGGTGAATGTAAGAAAGATAAAACAAAGTTCATATTTCCAACACCCATAGATGATAATTAATCAGACCAAGAACACATATTCTTTCCAAAAGATGACTCATTCTGAAAACAAAGTTCCAAAATGAGCACATATACAGCTAAAATGACAAAACATGATGCTGAAAATTATTTCAATGAGACAAAGCTCAGTAAAATATGAGAGAAATGATAATGAATTCAAAGACTCATAAACACTTCCTCTATTATTTCAGTATCAAAAATGATTTCAAAGACTCAAACTTTTATACATTCTAATTGCATGAAAAGAAAATTGCTCCCCTCTTTCAAACACAAAATAAAACTAGAAACTAAAACCTCTCTGCCTAACTATATTCACAGCTCTCATTCTGCTAAAGCTCAAAGTCTTCCCTACCCAATCTAAAAATTAGAACCATGCTCTATCTTTCCATCCTCTCTTTATTGTCTTGCCCGATAATTCTTATTAGTTACAATAACTGATTCTTGAAACTGTTTCCACTTAAACCCTTTGATCTGTTTCCTTCTTTCCGATAACATTTATCCCCTTTGAGATACCCACTTATAACTTATAAACATAATTTATAGCATTATAATAATAGTGGTCTCATAATATATCCCTTTATACATTAAGATGCACTTGGATATATTAAAACAAAATAAAGAAAATCCTTTTGCTGGATGGACCAAAATATTTATGATAGTCAAATTAGGCCTTGGTACGGGGGCCATAAATAATTATTCCACTGTTGGATTTCCTTAATATTTGGATATGTTTTCAAAATCCTAGTTGCACACAATTTGACTAGAGTGATTGAGAAAATTCTATCTGAGGAAAAAGTTATACATCTCTGAGTGGAGGTATATAAAACTGCTAGAATAATCAATCTTGCTGTGTTAAGTTATCACCAATCTTTCACATCTTTTGCACTTGGTAATGAAGGAACTTAACCATTCTTATAAAAAGAATATCAAATAAGAAAAGATAATTTTTTTGACCCTTGAATTTGGTTCACTATACCTCTTAACTTAAATGAATCATGCTGAGCCCAAATGTTCCTACATGCACTTTCCTGCACTAATTTGAACCAATCTGAACCAGTGAACTGCACCTTTGAACCTGCAAACCTTTTTATGCAAACTGAACCACTTCGAACCTGTTTGAATCTTGGTTTGAAGTAGTTCAAAGAGGTTTAAGACCTTAAACTTGAAAGTTTATTTTTGGGGTCTATATGGGTACCAACATGGGCTCTAATTGTGGGACTATTTTTGACACAAAAATAGAGAACTCCAACAATCTCTGGGAAAAGATAAGTGCCTTATCCATTGGGTGAATAGAGTCACTAAGGTAAGGAAAACTAGGAGTCACTTGTAGAGAGGGTGGAGGGGAACAAGGCAAAGCCAACTAGCCTAAACACCTAAACTACTAGCAAGCTCGAACCTTGCACATTATTCCAACTAGCACTATGCACACCAAAGGAATATTTACAATATATACAAAGGTAGGAAGAGAGCCTACCACATGAACTAGAAGTAAGAAAAGGTCACGTGAATCTATTTACCAGTTGGGAGAAATAGGATCCTTTCCGTAGCAACAAGTCATGTCTCACTGGAGCAGCTCCAAACCAATGTCTTTTGGTGACTTCTTTGGCATTGAACACCAAACTAAGAGCATGCAGAGACATGTTGAATAACCACTCATGCCTGAAAAGCCATTCTTCATTATAAACTTCTAATTTTTCTTGGGCTTTTTGCCTATCATTTCCCAAATGATTTTCAATATCTAGTTGAAAAAAAAGATGCGTAGAAATTTCTTCAAGAAAGATCGCATAATCTTTGTGATTGATGCTATCGAGATTATCTTTTTTCACATAATCTTTAAATATTATGACAAATTTCAACAAATAAAGACTTTTCATCTGGCATGAAATCTGCTCTCATAAGGATACTTCATTTCTAGAAGAAAGAAGAACATCGCCACACATACCAAACTTTTTACTTATCCTCTCATCCACCAAATCATCTACTGTTCAGCCCCTTCTTCATAATCTAGATTTTTGACAGCAGAGTTCTCCTTTTTTACAGTTGATGGTAAATTTTCTTGAGGCTGATTTATTTCTTGCTGCACCGATCCTTCTAAAGGTAGAGAAGGGGAGAGATTTGCAAGGGGCTAGAAAATATAGGATTCTCTTCCTTTTTCCTCTATAGTGTCATTCTTTTTGCTTTCAAGATCTGTTTCTTGCGCATATTCCATTCTATCAGATCTTTCTACCTTTCATTCTTGTTCTTATTTATTTTGTTTTTGCATAGGGGATCTCTTCTTGATGAGGATGGCACCGTAGAAGGATTTTAGAAAGCCTACTTCCCTTGCCAAGTCTTCTGTAACTTCTTTGATTGGGTTTTCTTTAAATTGTGGAATAAAGATAAAAATTTTAGAGATATCTTCACTTCTTGCTGGAACCCATTCTTTTAACATTTTTGGATATCTTTGATATACCTCAAGCTATTCATTTTCAATAGAGCCACCAACCTCCATCCTCAGGGAGCTACCTTCAAATTTTTGAGAAAGGGAAAGCACTGAGACTGCGATTCCTTTCCCCAGTAGAGTCACCAAAAATTTGTTGGTGATCAGATTTATCTTCTCAAAACACCTGTACAAAATGACCCTAAAAGGCCCAAATAAGAAGACTCAACCAACACCAACAGTTGGGTCACTTCGCTATTGAAAAGCATAAGTGCCCTCTGAATTATTTGGGTACAACTCCCCGTGTAGGATTTACAATGAATCAACTAAACTACTGACAAATATGCTTTTAACCTGAAAGCATGAAAGGTATATAAACATCTACCCATAAACATGAAAAAGATGTAAAGAAGCTAATCTAACAAGGTGAATGTAAGAAAGATAAAATAAAGTTCATATTTCCAACACCCACAGATGATAATTAATCAGACCAAGAACACATATTCTTTCCAAAAGATGACTCATTCTGAAAACAAAGTTCCAAAATGAGCACATATACAACTAAAATGACAAAACATGATGCTGAAAATTATTTCAATGAGACAAAGCTCAATAAAATATGAGAGAAATGATAATGAATTCAAAGACTCATAAACACTTCCTCTGTTATTTTAGTATAAAAAATGAGTTCAAAGACTAAAACTTTTATACATTCTAATTGCATGAAAAGAAAATTGCTCCCCTCTTGCAAACACAAAATAAAACTAGAAACTAAAACCCCTCTGCCTAACTATATTCACAACTCTCATTCTGCTGAAGCTCAAAGTCTTCCCTGCCCAATTTGAAAATTGGAACCATGCTCTATCTTTCCATCCTCTTTTTATTGTCTTGCTTGATAATTCTTATCAGTTATAACAACTGATTCTTGAAACTGTTTCCACTTAAACCCTTTGATCTGTTTTCTTCTTTCTGATAACATTTATCCCTTTTGAGATACCCACTTATAACTTATAAACATAATTTATAGCATTATAATAATATTGGTCTCATAATATATCCCTTTATATATTAAGATGCACTTGGTGTATGGTGAAAAAGTGACCACACTTCTATGAATCCTTACATGCAAGAAAACTCAAGAATGAGCCCTTACAAATCGATCCATAGCTCTTTATGTATGGAGTTGCAAGATTGTAAAATTGCTCTCAGCTAAAGCTATGAAGCTAATGACCTTGCTAGTTAACCACACAATGAGAGATTCAAGTGAAGACAAGGGCAAGAGTGCCAATATCTCCAATGAAATCCAAATGTATGCAATGCAATGCAAGTAAGCTAAGAATGAGAATGCAATCTAGTCTATGAAAATAGAAGTATAATGCAACTAATCTATGAAAGGAAAGAACAAATGTGACCAATTCCTCCTATTTAGACTATGTGAGATTAATCTATTGCATAACACTAAGAATGCCATTATCATGCAACTATGAAAGAAAATATGAAATGAGATGCAACAAAGTCTTCAAAGCTTAGATTGCAAGAGTGTCTTCAAAGAGAGCTCCAAATGACCTAGAAAACCTGTAGCATAATATTAGTATAAAAACCTAAGATGCAAATGAGGAAGAGAGCTCTCCTTTAATAAAAAATGAGATGAAAATGGACCATTGAGATTAAGAGGCAAAAGACTTAATCAACGGTGGAGCAAAAAAATAAGCTTGATCTTTGTGCACAAATATCCTCCAATAGGAAAATAGGAGTTGACTTTAGTGTCCATATGAGACAAAAAGTATTTTTTCTCTTTTTATAAAATAAGAATAATGCTTTATTTGTGCAACATAGGATAAGAAGAAAAGTGAAGATTTTTTATTTAAATAAAAGGGGAGGAAATTTTTTTTAATTAAATAAAAGCTTAGGATAAAGTGATTTTATTATTTAATTAAAAGAGATTTTTAATTAATTAAAAGGGAGCATGTTCTCTTAATTAAATAAGATTTTTATTTTTTTCTCTTTTAAATTAAATAAAGCTCAAACTTTAAGAAATATTGAATTGATTATGATTTGATCAAGAAAATTGATATAATTGATAAAATGTTGATTTTTGAAAATATTGATTCAGGGATTTGATAAATTGCTAAATGGGGCCCAAAGTCTAGGTGACCATTTTAGGGTGCATACATTTGCCCCTCTTTGACTAATGTAAGATCTATTTGGGATCACATGCAGTCAAATAATGAAGTTGAAATATGAGATTGATTTGAGATCACAAAACAACTCAGATGTGAGGTCGATTCAGGATCACATCCAGAAAAAATATAAACAAAAGATTCTGGACATGAGGTCGATTCAGGATCATATCCAAAATAAGAGATAAGAATCTCAAGCTTGAGTGAAAGCTCACAAAAAGATAGCTGAATCAAGAAAATCATGATTAAAATCTAATAGGTACTGCCCCCTCGAAATCGAAATCAGGTAGAGGAGAAGCATAAAATTGATAAAAATGATCAAATCATAATAAAATCACAATCAAAGATAAATGATAACAAGATAACCATTAGACAGTGAAAACATGCCCTAAGTTGACGAGGTTTGACTGAAAAAGATATAGGATAAAGATTAAGTCAAACCTCAGAGATAGGAAGCGAAAGGGGTGAATGAAAGACTAGAAGTTTGGAAGACATGGAAAAGAAGAAATTTCATCAAAGATCGAAGAATTATGCCTCAAAAGGTCAGTCAACTGCATAGAAGAATGAGAAAACTTGGAAACGCGACTTGAATTTCAATTTTGAGTCCGAAAATAGATAGAAAATGATGTGATATGAAAGACCAGAAATGAAAGATATGATCAAGAAGAATCAGAAAATGAGCATAGTTGACCAACTAGTCCGTAGATGATAAAAAAGAGAACTCTCTCCATATGCAAGATGCAAAAACTAAACTATGATGAACCTAAGAATGCAAGCTACTATGAAAGTGGTTGACTTGCAAGGTCACAACGCCTATAAACATCTAATTATCATCATTGAGCATTATTGGTAGCGTCGTAAGATCATACAATGCACACTAGCATAACTATGTGGATATGAATATGATCTTTATCAGATAGAAATGTGAAAATCCCACCTAGACATCAAAGACATGGAAGAAATGTGAATGAAGGAATATGAGAAGAAATATGGTGAATGTTTAGTAGAGGTTGCGGTTCAGGTGTATGAAATGGAAGAATATTTTTAGAAAAAAATAAAGTGGAATTCTTTGGAAGCTTGAATGTCAACTTCACTTTTTGCTCAACACCAGACTCTTTCAAGAGAGACTTTGGAATCCATATAGCCATAAGCTTTTCATTTATTTTTGATGATTTAGAGAGAATATCTTCAATGATGGATTTTGGAACCCATACTTGTCTTGTAGTTTTCTTCTTAGATATTTCTTTTGACTTTATGCCTCCATGTTGATTAGAGTAGACATGGTGATCTTTTTTTGATGGAGTCTTGTATTGCTTCTTTTTCTTGTATTGAACATTCAAGTTACTTCCAAAAGACTTGGGACTTATGGAAGAAGGAGGATATGACTGGTTTAGATGAGTTGGTGGATGAAAAAGATTCAAGGGTATGCATCTATGTTGATCTTGAGGAAAGATAGGAGATGGAGAGACGTAAGGACCCAAAATGGAAGATGAATTATGAAAGTTAGGAGGGGAAAGTGAAGGAACATAAGGGCCCAAGATGGAAGGAAGACATGAAGCCCTTAGTATTGGTGGAGGAGATCCAAGGATGGACATGGAAGATGCAAAAGGATAATCAATAGTTTCATCAACATTTATATGAGAACCAAGGACATCAACATCTTTAGAGTGAACATTAGGATTTGAAATAGGATCATGAACATATTGAATAGGAGAAACTTCTTTGATATGATTGTTCAGAGCTTGGAAAGACTCAGAAAAAGTAGAAAGTGAAAGCAGACATAGAATGGTAGAACAAGAAGATGGAAGACATTGATCTTGACAAGGATCTTTGGACAGCGTAAGCGTATCATTTTGCTTTGTATTTTCAATAGACTTAACATTGGAAGTAATGACACCATTTTTAATAACCTTAATAGAATTATCATCTTTGGAAAGTGCAAGTGTAATAAGGTTATTTTGTTTATCAATAAGCTCAATGATGTGAGTAGTAGCTCAATCTTGCTTAGGAGAAGATTTAAGACATGGTGGAATGAATGAGGAAGGGCGTAAAAGATAAAAAGAACCATGAAATGAATGAGAGATATTAGGAATAGGATTGGATGACATAGAGGGTTCTTGATCTTGATCTTTCTGTATGTTCTTTTTTTTTTATCATTTTTAGAGTCCTCTTGACATGAAGCCACTTCTAAGGACAAGGAAGCAGGTTGGAATTGTATGGAAGACTTTGGAAGAGATGGTGAAGGACTAACTGAAGTAGGCATTATAATGCATGAAGACTTAGACTCTTCAAGTTTAGCATTATTGAAAGTATTCACAGCCAAGTGAAGGTTAGCTTGAGTTTCTTTAAGAGGTAGCCCTTGAAGATAACTATAGGGAATCTCATAAAAAGCATTAGGACTTCTGTTGAATGAAGGATTTGTGAAAGATTCAAAAGCTTTAGTAGATGTATGGGTATTGGATGAAGTAGGGGATGGAAGGGAACCATCACAAGACAAAAATTTAGCATTAACATGATCTTTCTTGAGAGTGCAATCTTTATTTTCAGCATGAGAGTTCCTAGAGGAAGGATTCTTATAATATTTACGTTTCAAATTAGCATGGTGCATTTTATATTTCTCAATAGTAGTAGCTGGATTATAATCAAGGTATTGTTCACAAAACTCATTAAAGTTTATTTCAAAATCTGAATCATACGGATCACCATCATGATCTTTCCAATATGAGGACCCATTTTCAGTAAGCACAAAGACACGACTAGGAGGACTCTTAGGAATAGAGGTGTCATAGGTATCACTACATTATCCATCATCATAGTCATCATAGTCATCATAGGTGGGTGCGTCACTCTTTGTGGAAGAGGTATCATAAGGGCTATCACATTGCTCATTACGGTATGTCTTGTGAAGAAAAGTAAGACTCTTTGAAGAACTAGAAGAAGAATGAGATTGTGAAGAAGAGGAAATTTAAGACTTAGTGTAGGAAGAGGACTTGGATAATGAGGAATTTGAATAATATTTAGAAGAGTCATGATAAGATTTGGAAGATGAAGAATGTGAATAGTGTTTAGAAGAATTGTGATAATATTTAGAAGATGAAGAATGTGAATAATGTTTAGAAGAATTGTGATAAGATTTAGAATGTTAGGAATGATGAGAAGATTTAGAAGATGAAAAATATTTGAATGAGATCATGAGTATGATTCTAGCAAAGGTGTCTGATTTAATCGATTTTTCTTTTATTTTTGTCATAAATTCGTTACTCATGAAAATTTTGGAGGAACAACACTTTTCGAATATGTCAATGAGCTCAAGATCATCTATTCTTAATAAAGGTTCCAAAACTAGATATTTGAGATTCATGGTTCTAGAAGAAGAAGAATCAAACATAGGAGCAACAAAAGAGATAAAATAGAAGAAAATAGACTCGATAATAAGAGGAAAAGAATCAAGAAGAAAATGAAGAAGAATTTCCCATGGGAATAGAATACTTCAGAAGAACATGGAAAATGAAGAAGAAAGAAGAAGACTAAGATTCATCTTATGCAATTGATACCATAACGTTCATTGAGATGTTGAGCAACATGACAACACCTAAGATCTAACCTGGACTGACCAAGGAAGACCAAGCTTCTAAGGAGAACTCACTACAGTAGGACGGAGCTCAATTTCAATATTCCAATTAGATCTTTCAAAAAATTTCACAATGATGATCAAGCACATAGAACAACAACTAGGGAGTTCAAGTAAATAGTCTTCAAGCAATGGGCAAGGGACAAAGCAACCTTGTGCATGAATAGAGATAGTGACTTAGTATTTCTACTCCTTAAAAGTTGTACTTGTGTATGTTCTTGAAAATGTTTTAGCAGGCACATAAAACACAACAACACCTTAACAAGCTGTCTACAAGGATACACATGACTTTCTATGAGGAGTCCTTGATATACGTAAGGTATGTGAGGCCCAAATCTGTAGATGAGAAGAATCCAAAATCACACAGTTGAGAGGAGACAGTAACCCAAATCTCCTCTTTCACTTCTCAAAGGTATAAAGTTCTTTGAGGCTTAGCCAAGAGTGATATCAAACTCAATTCCCAAGAGAGGTATCTTTCGATTCACCTCCCGCTATTTATACTCTGTCAAAACATAGGAGTTAAGGTCATCTCTTGAGGTGGTGTGTCCCCAAGCAGGCCTTCTAAAAATAAAATTAAGTAATTCACTATTAAAAAGTATTTAAAACACTAAAGGTGAAACACTTAACTCTTCAAGTAAATGTGAAGTGAGTCCAAAAGTGAAACATTTAACTCTTCAAGTGAACGTGAAGCGAGTCTAAAAGTAGAACATTTAACTCTTCAAGTGAATATGAAGTGAGTCCAAAAGTGAAACATTTAACTCTTCAAGTGAATGTGAAGTGAGTCCACAAGGTGAAATATTTAACTACTCACACAAACTCAAAGTGAGTCCAAAAGTGGAACATTTAACTCTTCACACAAACTCAAAGTGAGTCCAAAAGTGGAATATTTAAATCCTCACAAAAACTTAAAGTGAGTCCAAAAGTGGAACATTTAACTCCTCACACAAACTCAAAGTGAGTCCACACCTTAGAAAACTAATGAGATCAAGAAAGCATAAAAAGGGGGAAACTTTGTGGAACACTTAACGCTCTTTTCAAGTAGACCCCTCTCCTATGTATGAATGTTGACCTTGCATCTAAAAGGTGAAAGTGAGGGGCGATTAGAAATAAGCGAGTCCAAAAACCCAATTTAGCTAACAAGATCAATCAAAAGAACTCCAAAGTTGCTTATCAATACTACTCACAAATGAGAAAAGGTTGAATCAATGAAATATTTAACTTTTCAAACAAACATAGAGTCCACAAAGTGGTGCATTTAACTTCTTATGTAAACAAGGAATGAATCCATGCCCTCAATCATTCAATGAGATATTTGATATTGGAACTAAGAATTACTTAAGGTTTAAACACAAGCATTCACTTACATAAACTTGTAAAAACAAATCTATGTTATTTCATATCCCATTAAGAGCATCAATTGAAATGTGTTCTATGAAAGCATGTAAACACTCAAGCCAAACACATGAGAGGTTCAATTTTAATTTTAAAATTTAAATATTGTAGAGATGGAACAAAGTACCTCAAGTCCAATGCTTTGTTTTAAGCATTTTTCATGAAAGCAAGAGCACCTTCAAATGAACAAGACAAGAAAATAAGCAAACAAGATATGCAATGTATATCCAACTTATGAAAACCCTACGATTAGATCTAAAAATTAATTTTTAGGAGCAATAATATCCAGCAAATAATCCAAATGATAACTCATATCATGCATTGAACAATGAAAAATAAGTGCATACTCATCACAAAAGTTTATTTTTTTTGCATTTGACCTAGTTAACAAGATCTGATTTTTTTGATATGATTTCGGCCAAAAAAATGGAAATAAAAAACAAAGACCCCTACTAAAAAATAGAGAGCTTTTCAAAAATGTAAAAATTTTAGAAAAATCTTTTCATTTGTACCCTAGAGACCCATTTTACCAAAACAGACCAATTTTTGTAAATCAATTATTTGAGCCACTATATTGCACCCAAATTCAAAACATAAAGAATGGACCCCCTGTAGAATTTGAAGAGCTTTCCTAAAATGTAAAATTTTTCTAAAAATATGCTAATTTGCATTGAAAATTAATTTTTTATGAAAAATAAAATAAAAATTATAAAAAATCAAAAATACTTTGAAAAATTCTAAATTTTTTATTGGAGCTTCTTTGATATGTTGCCAACTTACAAAAAAATTTTCAAATCAAAAAATCAAGCTGTTTGGGAGATATGATCAAATCATTCAAATCTAGAGTTTTCCATCTCCAAACAAATCTGCACAAGGGTTAGCTCCAAAAATAATCAAAACTAACATGCAAGAGGTGGGTTACCTCACGGTGGGTGCCAAAAATGTATAGTGAAAAAGTGACCACACTTCTATGAATCCTTACATGCAAGGAAACTCAAGAATGAGCCCTCACAAATCGATCCATAGCTCTTTATGTATGGAGTTGCAAAATTGTAAAATTGCTCTCAGCTAGAGCTATGAAGCTAATGACCTTACTAGTCAACCACACAATGAAATATTCAAGTGAAGACAATGGCAAGAGTGCCAATATCTCCAATGAAATCCAAATGTATGCAATGCAATGCAAGTAAGTTAAGAATGAGAATGCAATCTAATCTATGGAAATGAAAGTATAATGCAACTAATCTATAAAAGGAAAGAACAAATGTGACCAATCCCTCCTATTTAGACTATGTGAGATTAATCTATTGCATAAAAAGAAATCTACACTAAGAATGCCATTATCATGCAACTATGAAAGCAAATATGAAATGAGATGCAACAAAGTCTTCAAAGCTTGGATTGCAAGAGTGTCTTCAAAGAGAGCTCCAAATGACTTAGAAAACCTACAGCATAATATTAGCATAAAAATCTAAGATGCAAATGAAGAAGAGAGCTCTCCTTTTATAAGAAATGAGATGAAATGGACTATTGAGATTAAGAGGCAAAAGATTTAATCAACGGTGGAGCAAAAAAAGAAGCTTGATCCTTGTGCACAAATATCTTCCAATAGAAAAATAAGATTTGACTTTAGTGTCCATATGAGACAAAAAGTACTTTTTCTCTTTTTATAAAATAAGAATAATGCTTTATTTGTGCAACATAGGATAAGAAGAAAAGTGGAGATTTTTTATTTAAATAAAAGGGGAGGAAATTCTTTTTAATTAAATAAAGACTTACGATAAAGTGATTTTATTATTTAATTAAAAGAGATTTTTAATTAATTAAAAGGGATCATGTTCTATTAATTAAATAAGATTTTTATTTTTTATTTTTTTAAATTAAATAAGGCTCAAACCTTAAGAAATATTGAATTGATTACGATTTGATCAAGAAAATTGATATAATTGATAAAATGCTGATTTTTGAAAATATTGATTCAGGGATTTGATAAATTGCTAAATGGGGGCCCAAAGTCTAGGTGACCATTTTATGGTGCATACACTTAGATATATTAAAACAAAATAAAGAAAATCCTTTTGCTAGGCGGACCAAAATATTTTTAACAGTCAAATTAGGCCTTGATGCAGGGGCCATAACTAATTATTCTGCCGTTGGATTTCCTTAAGATTTGGATATGTTTTCACAATCCTAGTCGTGCACAACTTGACTGGAGCGATTGAAAAAATTATATCCGAAGAAAAAGTTATGCATTTATGAGTGGAGGTATATAAAACTACCAGAATAATCAATCTTGCTGTGTTAAGTTATCACCAATCTTTCACATCTTTTGCACTTGGTAATGAAGGAACTTAACCATTCTTATAAAAATAATATCAAATAGGAAAAGATAATGTTTTTGAGCCTTGAATTTGGTTCACTAAGCCTCTTAACTGAAATGAATTATGCTGAGCCCAAATATTCCTACATGCACTTTCTTGCACTAATTTGAACCAATCTAAACCAATGAACTGCACCTTTGAACCTGTAAATTGAACCACTTCAAACCTCTTTGAATCTTGGTTCGAAGTAGTTCAAAGATGTTCAAGAACTTAAACTTGAAAGTTTATTTTCAGGGTCTATATGGGTACCAACAAACTAGTAGTAGTAAAGCTCATAAACCGATGCAATGCAAATGAACTAAACTAAGAAAACATAAAGCATGCATATTTTTGTATTTTGAAAGAGATTTTATAATTTTTTTGTATTTTTGAAATATAGATGCAAGTAATCTAATTAGCATGCAAATTTTAACATAAAAAGACAAATCTAACATCAAAAAGATAATATAAAGGAAAATCTAACACCAAAAAACATAATAGGGCATCTAATTCCACAAAAGAAAAGAGGGTAAGTATGTCGGGTTCACCAAAATGAATAATAGTGAATTGGATTCACCATTATGGGTAGGATAATTATGGGGTATGCAAGATAATATGATATGAAAAGGGGGAATATAGGACCTATCCTTAATCCAAATTCTCAAAAGGAAAGATCCAAATGGATTAATCACAAAGAAGTGATCAATGCACAAATAAATCAAACAATGGAGAATATGAAGAAAGGAAAAAAACCCTATAATATACTATAGAAAGTATGTAATTGAAATATTAAATGAATAGAAGGAAAATGATAACCTCAAAATAGGGAAAATTTGGAAAATGTTGATTTGTGATGTCTGTGCACAGTTTCAGGAAATTCTACAACTTGCTCTGAACTGGAAATGCCGAGACAGAGAAAACCTAGAAAATTTTTGTCCTTCTGAGGTCAGGTCGACTTTGACCAAGATAATGGGGCAAGGTCTTATCTTGGGGTAGAATCCTACCCCCACTGAAGGTTATCCCTGACCTAAAATAGCTCCGACGGAAATTCTATTCGTAGATCCTAGAAGTTGCCCGAAAAGGGTATCCAGATCTGTACTTCAATTCAAAGTCTCATACTTGTACCTATAAGAAAAATGATTTTTGTTGTTTGGATGGAGGGTTTTCCTTGGTCAAACTCCAATTTAAGAATTAACCTTGAAATTGAATTGAAATTGCAATATATATAAACAAAGTAAATGGAACTATTCACCTTGCTTATGTTGAAGTCCTTATGGAAGATTCGAATCCTTGAATCCACAAGTATGGATGCTCCAAATGAATGTAAAAATATGTAGGATGTCTCAAATCAATGACATTAGATCTTCAACGCTAGTCTTGAATGTATCTTTGTATAGGAAGAGGCTTGAATGAATGTGGATGGAGAAATCTTCAACAAGAGGGCTCCATAAAGATTGAATCCTTCAATAGCTAACAATGGATCTCCTTGATGAAAACTTGAATGCTTAGATGATTGGCTTGAAGATGAATGAATTATTGCTTTCTTTCCTTCTCCTTCTTGCTTTCTTGATTGCACTTGAGAGCTAGAACATGAAAGGTGGATAATGGATGTTCTCACAAAACTTGATGGAGAAAATGAGAGAGGAAGGCTTTCTTTTATAGTGATCTAGGGCACAAGCTTCTAGAGAAGGCTGAAATTAGAGAATTAAATTCTAATTAACCTTAACCCCTAGAAATGGACCTAGATTAAATTCAATTTAAGAGTTTATCATTTTGAAATCTGAAACAGCCGACCCAAAAGCGAGAAAATAAAACTTTTCAAAACCTGACATTCTGAAACTTCTGGAAATTAAAATTTGAACCCAGGGTCAGGGATGAGGTTGACATTACCTTAGGTTAGATTCAAGGTCGACCTTGACCTAGGTTAGGGTCTAGGTCATCCTTGACCTAGAAAGTCAAAGTCTCTAATTTTTTAGAGAAAGTCTATCAGAAAGAGGCTAGAAATAAGGAAGAGAAGCAAAATAGGGGGAAAACAACCATATCCATGCAAAGACCTAATCAAGGCACTTGACATGACCCCATACCACTTACTTAGATGGCTAAATGCTCTTATCATGGAAGTGCTTCCATTTTAAGATGATACACCTCCTCTGCATCATAGTTCCCACCGCGCACTGGTTCTCGATGGGGCCTCACTAAAGAAGAAATGTTAGCTTTCAGAATACCAACCCACTTCTCTACCTCCATGCCAGAAAACTAGCAAGCTACCTCCACCCAAGCAATGCAACAACAAAAAATGCAGCCTCCACTAGCTTCATCCTTTCCATCATACAACAACCTTCTATCCATTCCACCCTTCACATCTCATGTGGTTCCACCACCCCAACAATAGAGTTCTTCCCATCTTGCAAGCTACCTTGCCCAAACACCTCTTGCTTTTAGCTTCCCTACCTCAGTTCCACCCTTAAGGAATTTGGGAATGCATCCATCCTATATCAACCAAGCACAAAGCCAAGTGAAACAAGGACCATCTCATCAGCAAGTGACAACATTCCATTAGTTTCATCCATCACAAAAGTACTTCCCTGCATAGTAACAAACCCCTATCATTCCCCAACAACAACAAGCTTCTTCCTATCAGTCGCAACAATAGTATCCCATCATCCCCTAGCACTAGCAAGTAGTTCCATATCACCGCAATATGCCCCCATACCTTAGGAACAATATCCTCCCCAACAATAATCACCCCAAAATCCATTCCAATCCACCTATCTTGCTAGACAATCTCCATATCCAACTTTGCAATATCCACTTCAAAATCATCATTATTCATCGACACCATTAAAACCTTTCCAAATGGGAGTACCCACTCCAATGTCGATCAATGCTGAGTGGGAAAACATGAAGAATGCTCTTAAAGAGCTCCAAGCTAGCACAAAAAATAAGACCTTCAAGTTTGATGAAGTGTGTCCCTATCTGTTTGATCGATCAATCACAACTGTTCCTTTACCTAAGCACTTTGAGACACCCAAGTTCGATAAATATTGAGGAAAAGGAGACCCTATAAAGCACATCAAGGAATTCTATATGGCATACCAAGAAGTGACTTACAATGACAATTACCTCTTGCGCCTATTCCCCAAAAGCTTGGGGGGAATTGATGTTGAGTGGTTTTACAAGATACCCTATGGGACCATCACAACATTTACCGAGCTTTCTAAAAATGAGTTGACCTTGCTAGACCTTTGCAACTCAAAATAGAAAGAAGGAGAAAGCCTAGCAGACTACTTGCAATGATGGAAGAACCTCACTACCAGGTTATCATATCAACCCCCTGAGAAGCATCTAACCAAAATATTCATCAATAACCTACATCCCAAACTATCCCACTTTATGAGGATGAACTGCATCCAAATGTATCAAGACATCAAAATCAAGGGGATAGATATCGAAAGAGGTCTCTTAGATGAAGGCATGATCTGACATCATAAGAAAGATTCCCACAACAAATCTAGCAATGACTAACCTCATTACTAGAATCGTAAAAAAAACATTGTTATTGATGGGGCCACTGACACCAAGTATGTCCAGATCGTTGTGGCTAGTCCTACACCAATCCCTACATATCAACAGATCCATCAACAACCTATGCAGCAATATCAACCTCAAAACAATTAGCAAAAATATCAGCAACAAGCACGTCAATCCCATCAAGGCAATCTGACCAATCAGGATAATGCCATCACCACTACTCCCAATCAGAACAGACCCAGAGCCCAAACTAACCAGAAGAGAATCTTCACACCACTTGGTGAACCTCTAGATGTTATCTTTCACCGGATGGCCAAAGCCAATCTAATCACATACCCACCAACCCAACAGTTCAATGATGCAACTCCCAAACCTAACTGGTACAAAGATCACAAGTATTATGATTATCATCATGTCAAAGGACACACTACCCTAAGATGCATGAAGCTAAAACACTACATCCAAGATCTCATTGACCGAAAGGAAATCCAAGTAGACACACCTACACAAGCCTCACCTAATTCCAATTTATAGATTTATCAGAATGTGTTCCCACAACACAACACTGAAAAAAACCAAGTCAATACCAATCATCCTCCCCAGAACCAAGGCAAAGGCAAGCAAGGTGATCACATGACCATAAAGACTACACAACTAATTATATTAATTACGACAAGTTTGTTGGATGTATAACCCAAGTCTAACCCATAGTCAAAGTCATCCACGTCAAAGGAGTAGACAGTCAGTGTGCTATTACCACCCATAGAGGTTAGATAATTATCGCTGGTGCATATCCAAGACTAGCACACAATGCACAATACAACCTCATAGAACATCTTGGGAACACACCTGCCCAAATATCCATCCTCAACCTTCTCCACACTTCACCCCTCCATTAGGAAATCCTTGACTAAGCCCTCAAAGAAGGACATGTCCCCACATACATTAACACCTCCCAGTTCGAGAACCTTGTGGGACATCTATCCACATCCTATACTCTATCCTTCAAGCCATCTAATATACCATCTTTTGCACCTGACTATAATATCCCTCTCTGCATTGCCATCATGGTTAGAGATTTTTCCATCAAAAGGGTCATGATAGATAATAGCTCAGCCCTAAGCTTATGTACTCTCAAATTCATTCAGTAGATAGGGTTCATAGAGGCTGATATATCACATGAGGTAATCACCATCAAGACATATGACAACTTGGAGCGTACCTCTGAAGGTACCATTATTTTTCCTATTAAGTTAGGCCCAACCACTCAAGATACTATTTTCCATGTTGTTAATCTTGACTTACCATTCAACATCCTCCTTGGCCGACCGTGGATTCACTCCATCAAGGTTGTACCATCTACTTACCATTAGTGCATCAAATTTTTGCATCAAGATGCTGAGGTCACCATCCATGCAGACCCCCAACCCTTCACATACTATTGTGTGATGGAAGCATCATTCCCCCATTCCATCCATTATCGTAGAACTAACATTGGCACTTCTGTCACCAGCTCTTCACGATCCCATAGCGATCCAGAGACTATCCTTGCCTCCACTCTCTCTTGTGTCAAGATCAATAATTAGGGTTTTGGTGAATACACCCTAAATGATTAATTTGTAGTAGGGGCCCGACTCCTTGATCCACATACACAAGGGCACCCGAGTCACCAAAGCAAGCCTGCTGAAGCTAATCATGAAATCAAGCGAATGGGACCTATGACTTTTGAAGCCCATGATAACATAAATAGTCAAGAGATGGACCTTAACATCAATAGGTGGTTGTACATAGATCTCCCACCACCTAACACTCAACTACTTGGCTACTTTAAAGACAAATATTTGCAATCACACAAGTACACTATAGAACAATGGAAATATCAAGGCAGTGGTCTAGGACCATAAGAAGGTGGAAGCAAAGACCCGATCACAGTATATAAGAATCCACAACATCAAGGTCTTGGCTTTAATACCCCTTGCCTGCGTACACAAGAGCCCAATACCATAATTGGGGGCACCAACTTGACCAATGTTCCCTTCTTGAATAGCCAGGACAACCTCATAGAGATCGAAGACATCTCTAAAGAGGAAGTAAAGAAATCATATGATGACATCTTCGATGATAATACCCTCTTGGGCACTTCTATCCTCCTACAACTCACCATTAACCTCATAGAACTACCCCTCATCCACCCCGAACTCATAGACTAGGACCAACCAAGTGTCACACATATCAATGAGTTCCAAAGCACATAAGCACTCCTAGAATTCATGGGAGCATCAGGCCAACAATCAAATCAGAATTCAGAAGAAACTCATGTCTGCAAACTTGACCCCAAAGGATATTTCAGGGAGGAGGCAAGCTCTAGTCGCAAAGTTGAAATAGAAAAAGAAAAGCATGAGTCCTTATGTGAAAACCCCTCTGGAGAACATTCTAATTCCAAAACAAAGAAAATAAAGGGCGTATCTATTAGGAATGGGAACACTGAGAGGGGGGGGGGTGAATCAGTGTTCACTGTATCTTAAATTTTCACTTTAATTTTTATACTGAACTTAAATGCTTAAGTACTAAATTAAACATTCACATAAACATGAAACATGAAATCAACACATGACACCAATATGGTTATGGAGAAACCCAAATAGGTAAAAACCCCAGTGGGAATTGACACCCACTAATATTCTGTACTAGTGTTTTGTGATCCTTGTTAGAAGATCCTTAACCCTGTTAGGAGTTTCTTTACAATGCTTTAAGTACAGTAGACCTTGTCAAGGGTTAGACCCTATTAGGAGTCTTTTACAATAGTCCCTATTAGGGGAGTGGATGCACTATCCTAGAGCTCACTACTCAAGTGGTGAAGGCTACAACCTTCTGATCTTAGATACACACTATATCTACTGGATGAACTGTCACTATGACATTGCTTGTCAGATCAGTTCCTTTGATGCATTGATGCTTTGACCTCTAGCAAAGATCTAATACATCTTATAGTATCTTTGCACACTTCTACTCTACTTATCACAACTCTCTATCTACTTCCATACTAAATACAATAGGCGCATCTTATATTTATACGTGCATACAAAATAAACAACTAGGTCGACCCTTAAACCTATTACATACAATGCTTCCAAATGAATTAGCTTAATCATGTTTACAGTAAAAAATATATACATGTCAAAAACCTAATTACAATAGGTGCATAGCCTTTACAATATTATAATATAGTCACCACTCAAAATGATAACTGTCAGCTGCTTACTCTGTTCTTCACTGGCACACACTGGCTGTGCAACTTCAACTGACTGTATCTTTCTCATCCTTGCATATCTAATTATGCACTCATAGACTAAGCATGAATATAGTCTAACCAACTTAACTTCTAGGGCACATACCATAATTCTTCCATACGCACGTGCGCTGATGCTCTGAGCTGCAAGAACTCTATACATTGTCCAGTCTTCAACACTTAACTGATTTCTGATCTTCTCTTCATGTGCGTTGACTCCAAACTACTATATGACTTCATTGCCATAATGAAAACACTATATCTAGTCATATACATTAGTATATCCAACTTTCCAACAATCTCTCCCTTTGTCATTGATGGCAACAAAGGAATATGGCCAAGTTGCTAACTGTCCTTTTAGGTTCTGGATCTCTTTCTTCCAAAATGTGATCAAAGAGTTTACCATCTGGAGATGGGTGCATAATGCATATTGAAGCTTCTCCATCTTCTTCAAATATGTGGAAGGACCTTGATCATAGGTTCTCATGGTGACATCAATCTCCTTGATGTTCTAATTTAGAATGTCTAATGAGGGTGCAAGAGCATTCCTCTACTGAGTCTGTCTAGCCCTTAACTTTGTCATCTCTTTTTCTGCCTTCTCAATTTTGTCTATCTAACTTTGGTAGACATTATTACACATGTTCACATCTATGGATGTGTCTTTTACTGAACTCTTCACTTGCTCAATCATAGCTTTAGCCTCTTTTATTTTCTTGAAATGAGCATCAATGAGCTTATCTTGATCCATGCATTCTGCAATGATTCTTCTTCCTTGATCTGAAAATTATTTTAGGGATGCTTGACTAGTCTTGAGGGAGCTGAGGTCAAGTGCAAAGTTACTGATCAATTCATTCAATCTCTTCTTTAGATACTTTTCTTCTGCAACTAGGGATGCAGATTCTCCAAGGCTTGAGAAATTGCTTTTGAAATGTGAGATGACTATACTCACATCATCAACCGAGTGCATCTTTGACACTTTATTGTCCTCTAGTACTAAATTGTTCAGAATGTTTACTGATTCTACCAGAAGGGGATTCCTCATTACTTGCTTTTCTTTGGCCTTCTCCATAGCTAAGACATTGAACTTAATCAGGTCTTCTTCTCTCCATGAGTCCAAACTGGATGTGTCAGGTGTCAAACTTGATAACAATGCTACAAAGGGAGTGATAGGAGTGCTATCCATCACTTCTTGTTTTACCTTGACTAGTTCAATTGATGGTTCATTATTCTTTTCTTTTTTTGTTTCTTTCTTTTCTTCTTTTTCTTGTTCTTTTTCTTCCATCTTTTCTTATTCTTTCTCATCTGTTATATTTTCAATCAATACCTCTTCTTGATGAATGGGAGGTGTGTTGTTGCATAACATTTTAGCTTCTTGTGTACTCACAAAAGCTTCCTCAAACTTATCCAAGTCATTGTCTGTGGCTGCCATTGTAATCTCTACATTATCAATGATAATGGTGCTGTCCTTGAGTGACTCTGTTATGGGCACAAACTTATCTAATTACAAATGAGTTGACATACAATTACAAAATAAAAGTTTCCACACGCTACACCAAGATAACATTGTGAAAGTAAGTACTACACTTGCAGTAAGAGATTTACCTAGACTTATGAAGCTTACTAACATGATTTGCAAAGAATGTGTAATGGCTAAACAGAAGAGAAGTTTTGTTCCTAGTAAGAAGTTTACATCTACAGAGAAGCTAGAGATTGTTCATACAGATTTGAGTGGTCCTA
Source organism: Chamaecyparis obtusa (assembly GCA_027943335.1). NCBI lineage: Eukaryota > Viridiplantae > Streptophyta > Pinopsida > Cupressales > Cupressaceae > Chamaecyparis > Chamaecyparis obtusa. The sequence goes on along the minus strand of BSBK01002167.1, from coordinate 478,568 downwards.
CTAGGACTAGAAGATTCTATGGAGAAAGGTATTTTATGATTATTATTAATGATTTTACAAGAATGATGTGGATTGCATTTCCTAAAGAAAAATCTAAATCATTTGATAAGTTTAAGATTGTTAAGAATAAAGTTGAGAATGAATCTAGAATGAAGATTAAATGTTTAAGATCTGATAGAGGTGGAGAATTTACTTCTAGAGAGTTTAACAACTTTTGTGAAGAAAATGACATTAAAAGATAGTATTTAGCTCCTAGAACACCTAAACAAAATGGTATTGTAGAAAGAAGGAATAGATCAGTAACTAAAGCATCAAGAGCTATGTTGTTTGAAAATAACTTGGCAAAAATATTCTGGAGAGAAGTAGTGAACACAACAATATATACAATGAACAAAGTACAAATCAAAGTAGACACAAACAAGACACCTTATGAATTATGGTTTGGACATGCACCCTCAGTTAAGTATTTTAGAATTTTTGGAAGCAAATGTTATATAAAGAGAGATGATGATATAGGAAAGTTTGATCCTAGAAGTGATGAAGGTATATTTGTTGGATATTCTTTGAAAATCAAAGCATATAGATGTTTCGATAAAAGAACTAAGACTATTGTTGAGAGCGCAAATGTTAAAGTTGATGAAAAGTTTAAAATTTAGGAAAGAATGCTTGATTATGAATCTGATGAAGAAACTCATCCTAAGCCTAATATTGGAAGTACTGAATTATTTTATGAAATTAACAGTGATTTGTTGAATGAAAGTCATAGTGAAGTTATTGAAGAACCTACATCTGAAGAGAGATCTGAGATAGTGACACCTAGCAAGAGTTTGTTAAAGAATCATCCTTTTGAACAGATTATTGGGAGCATCAAAAGAGGAGTTCTTACTCGAAATAAGGTACAAGAATAGTTATGTTTGATTTCTCAAATTGAACCTAAGACTACTAATGAAGCTTGTGAAGATGAAAGTTGGACTAATTCTATGAAAGAAGAACTAGATCAGATTGAAAAGAACAAGACATGGGAATTGGTCCCTAGACCTAAAGACAAGAATGTTATTGGAACTATATGGGTATTGAGAAACAAGATGAATGAACAAGAAGAAGTAGTGAGAAACAAAGAAAGATTGGTATGTAAGGGTTACTCACAAAAAGAAGGAATTGACTATGAAGATAATTTTGCACCTATTGCAAGAATTGAAGCAATAAGAATGTTTTTGGCATATGCAGCTTACAAAAAATTCAAAGTGTATCAGATGGATGTGAAGTCAACATTTCTGAATGGAGAATTGGAAGAAGAAGTCTACATTAAGTAGCCTGAAGTTTTTCCTTTAACTCAAGAAGGAGACATGGTATGAAAATTAAAGAAAGCTTTATATGGACTTAAACAAGCACCTAGAACTTGGTATGCAAGACTGGATAAGTATTTGTTAAATTTAGGATTTATAAGAGGTACAACTGATAACAATATTTACACAAAAAAAATTGAAAATGGTTTGTTAGTTATAGTTATTTTTGTTGATGACATTATCTTTGGAGGAGAAGATGAAGCTAGTGACAAATTTGCTAATGAAATGAAGACTAAATTTGAAATTAGTATGATTGGTGAAATGAAATACTTTTTGGGATTACAAATAACACAAAATAATGATGGTATCTTTGTAAGTCAGACAAAGTACCTGAATGACTTGTTGAAAAGATTTGGAATGGAGGATTGTAAACCAGTTGGAACACCTATGGTGACCAGACACAAGTTATCTAGCATAGATGAGACTCCTGCAGTAGAACAGAAGAAATACAGATCTATGATTGGAGGATTGCTATATTTGACTCATACAAGACCTGATATAGCACATTCAATTAGAATTGTAGCAAGATTTCAAGTTGAACCTAGAGAATCACATTATGTAGTAGTAAAGAGGATACTAAGATATTTAAGAGGCACAATGGACTATGGATTATGGTATGAAAATTCTAATGATTTTACCCTATGTGCATATACAAATGCTGATTGGGGAGGCAGTGTTGATGATAAGAAAAGCACCAGTGGAGGAGCATTTTTCCTTGGAGGAAGATGAATTTCTTGGCTAAGCTAGAAGCAGAATTGTATCTCACAAAGCACAATAGAAGAAAAATATTTAGCAACAACAAACAATTGTAACCAAATAATTTGGATGAAGCAGATGGTGAAGGATATTGGAATAAAATTTGTTGAACCTGTTGTTATACATTGTGATAACACTAGTACAGTTAGTATGTCTAAGAATCCTATATTAAATTCTAAGACAAAGCATATAGAGATTAAGTATCATGTTGTAAGAGAGAAAGTTGCTGAAAAAGAAGTCAGACTTGAGTACATAAGTGCAAAGGAGTAGATAGCAGATATATTCATAAAGCCTTTGCCTAAGGATACATTTGAGTATCTAAGAGGTATTCTTGGGGTTATGCCCCAACCTAATTTTGAGAAGTGATGCAGTTGGTCACATCCATCCAGTGGTATATGAGCCTTATCTTCTTCTGGACTGGATGTTGGTACTTCCTCTATGGGGGAGTATGTTTATCTGAGCTGAGTCATGAGGACTCTAGTAAATGTATTTTTTGAAAAGTGTCTTTTGACATTGAGTTGTTGTTGACTTAGTGATGGAATTTCTATCATTGATGTCAATGGGGGAGAAGTATGCATGAAAAACAATATGAGACATTTGTTGGAGAGAACTGAACATGATAACGAAGCAAGATTTGATTGATGAAGAGGGTTTGAAGAAGTAGTGTTGCAGTATTGGATTTTTGGAACATTGGATGTTTTTCATCTATGTTACCATCAATTCCAATGGGGGAGATTGTTAGGAATGAATTCTAAAGTGTTTGGCAACCATTCTATAGCAGTTGTTGTTGTATTCATGACTATGATTGTCATTGATGTCAACACAATGATTTATCGAAGACTTGCAGAGAAGCAAATAGAGTTTGGATTAGCGCACGTGGGTTATTGTAATTGGAGATATGCAATGTTGAGGATATACTCTTTGATATGTCATATGTCTATGGTTAAGAGTGCATACAGTAATTCATTAATTCATGGAAGTTATAATCATTTTGGTGGAAGTATTGTTCAGGCAACATTCCTGAGTAGCGGTTTGTGGAAATCAGATGATATCTCCTAATCAAGATGGAATCTAGTTTGCATAGTTGAAGGGAAGTTGAAGAAACATTGATAGTGACATGGATGACAATGTAAACTTTGAGGTCACATGAGTGAAGATTTATTGTATTTGGAAGCTGACAATTTTATGTAATTTTGGTGTAGTGTGTGGAAACTTTTATTTTGTAATTGTTTGTCAACTCATTTGTAATTATTTGAGTGTGGTATAAAGGAAGGAATGCATTTCCTTGTTGTAATGTGAAAGTAAAAATGTAATTTTGTTGTAGTGATGATGTGTGATGTGGTATGCATGAAGTGAAGAAAAGAGCTAAGTATGAAAGCGAAATTGTGAAGGAAGACATGCGAAGTACATAGATCTAAAATTGAGATCTAATGTAACAATGAGTGTGGTTTGGCACAGTTAGAGAAGAGGTAACATATTATTCTATTGAGTAATGCAAAGATTATTTGGACAGTGTGTTTAGTGATCTTACCTTGAAGCTGTTTGGGCAGTGGGTCCTTCTGTCTTCTATAACTCTTAATTGGGTTAGAATCTTTTAACAGGGATTCAAAAGCTCCTAACAGGGATTCATATGTACTAAAAGTATTTCATAAGACTCCTAACAGAGTCCATCATCTCACAAGGAATATTCATATTAGTGCATCTTTTGTGGGCATCATTCCCACCGGGGTTTAATCTTTGATCCAGAGGTTCCCTAGTCAACATATCTTGTGTCATTGTGTTATTATGTATGAATATCTTCTTATGGTTGGTAATTATATTTATTATATGGTTTAATGCTGTTGAAGATGATAAAAGTTATAATTATCTAATAACTGATTCACCCCCCCCTCTCAGTTATCTTGGTGGACTTTACTTTCTAACACACCCTTGACTGCATCAAGTGGTATTAGAGCGAAGGTTGTTCCTGTTTGAGCAAAGTTTGTTCCTGTTGGAGCCAAGTGGATCTTGTGTGTTTGTATCTAGATCTTGATTTGAAGATGCTTCTGAGGAGAAATCATGAGATCTCTAAGGAAGAAGAAACTACTAGAGAATTCAGTCTTGATGATTTTAGGGCTTTGCAGAAACAAGTGCAAGATCCACATGAAGTGATGAAGGGTGCTCCCCTTAATACCACAAACACATAACAAAAATAGGGAAATAACAACAATATGCAAGAATAGAAAATGGGCTTCTTATTATCTCCACAAATGTGGAATTACAAACTTTTAGAATTACAATATGAAAAGCCACATGGGCATTCCCTTACAATATTCTATAGGACAAAGCCTCGAATTCATTACCTAGATCTACCCAGAACTGCCCCGACTTGCCTAAGACCACACTACAACCTTCCTTATATAGGCAATTTTCCATCGCCTGGGAAGGTTCAAGAATTTTAGCCAACAAGGCTGACCAAACTTAGAATTATTTTATTTTACAATTTATTACATCAAAGTCAACTCAAAATAACTTTTGAAACCCAAATAGAAATTTTGAAGGAAAATCATTTTTCGCCATTTCAGGTGACCCAACTTCTGAAGACCATAAGTCATCGCCAGTTGACCCAATTGACTATTATAACCCCATTCCGAAAAGGCCACGAAGCGCTCTACAGGATTGACTATTGTAAGTGCTTGTCACCCAAATTCTTGACCTCATCTGGGGCCTCTAAAGCCTTCAAAACTGAGTTCAAATTTTTTGTACCCTATTGCCAATATCAAAAATCTTCAATATCTACAAAGCTAGACTTGATCTATCAATGAAACTTTATTGGCAGGCTGATATGACCAAAATGAACCTCTAGGGAAGAAATTAGAATATTCAGAGATTGGATGACCAACTTACTAAAAAAAATAGCAAGTTTCCATAAATAACATCTCTGCACAAGATAACCCTTATTGAATACAAAAATAGAAATATTTTTGGGTGATGCAAGATTGCTCTTACACCTAGGATGCTCCTGCATCAAACACCCAGGGTAATTTGAGAAGTGACCCTGTAATGACTCAAGTGTGTAGAGGAAAACCAAGATGTTTAACCTCCTCCTTTGTTAGCCATGATGAATCTTCAATAGGTCATCCTTTCCATTTGACCAAAGACTCTTCATATGTCTGGTTCCTTGTGCTTCTGCCAACATGACTATCTAGTATGTCTTCAATCTCTTTGGTAGCTGAAATAGTTGCTGGAATACTCCACTGTGCTACTGTAACCTCATCTTCAACACCTCCTTCATGATACTCTGTCAGATCTAAAATGTTAAATAATGGTGAAATATTCAGCTCAGTAGGAAACATGACCTCATATGCATTTCTTGAATCATGCTTCTTCAGTATCTTACATGGCCCAAACTTCTTCATTTTCAGCTTGTTATATGTACCAACTAGAAATCACTCCTTCCGCAAATGAACCATGACTTCATCTCCAACCTGAAACTCCTTATGCCTCCTTTTCTCATCTACCTTAGCCTTATACTGTGCATTCATCTTGGTAATATGCTTCCTCACCTCCTCATGGATGTTCTTCAAATGTTCTGTAAAATCCTCAGCTTCAACACTACTTATTTCTCCTTTATCTATCTTTCTCAACTCAGATGCATTTCTTGGACTACTTCCATATACAATATGTGGATGATGTGATGAACTAAACTTCAAACTTGTCTTCAACTCTTCACTTTTTACTGGTGTCATTCTGTGTGTTGCCTTATTTGGTAAACTAGATCCTAGAATCAAGTACATCTGATGACTAATCTTTCTTACTAGAGGTAATCCATCAGGAACATTATCGGATACAATATCCTAAAACTCATTCAATAATTTTGCAACTTCTACAGGTACATCTTCTACTTCCTCTTTCCCAGCCTTTGGAATTAAGGTAAAACACATATGCTCATGCTGCATACCATCTAAAAAATTTCCTCTATCAACAAAAGTTATTCTTACATTACCACATACCTTTTATTTTGTTTCCTTCAATGGTTTTAGCTTATGTTGTACTCCATCCTTTGTCAGAGAATAGGTATTCGCATGACCATCATGTACAACACATCTGTCAAACTACCAAAGTCTACCCAACAACATATGACATGCATCCATAGATATGATATCATATAGTACCTCACCTTGGTACCCGCCAATCTTGAACTTTATTAGGCACTGCTCACTAACCATGATCTTGTGGTCATCCTGCACCTAGGCAAATCTATATGGATGTGGGTGTTTCTATCTTTTAAGCTTCAAATTTGTCACCATCTCTTCTGACACCAAATTTTCAATGCTTCCACTATCAATTATCACATCACAACATTTACCCTCACACTTGCATCTAGTGCGAAACAGGCTCCTCCTTTGTTCAAGTTCATTCTCACCACTCAGCAGGACTCTTTTGTTTATCAGCGTTTCTCCTCTTTCAGCATCTTTAGAATTTGATGATCTGACATCTTCATCTACATGTGCAACTTTGGCTTGGCCTTCATTCCTTCTATCCATCCTTTCTTGGTGTTGAGGACATTCAAATGCCCTATGACCTTCTTCTCCATAGTGAAAACATGTTCCACGGAAGCCTCCACTTCCTGAACCTTGTCCTCTTCCTCTTCCTCTTCCTCTCTGATCTCTATTATTTTGATCTTGGAAATGACTAAAATTATCTCATCTCTAATTTTGACTATTACTGGCCTCATCCTACTTTTTTAGATCTTCATTTTGATCTCCATATGACCGTCCACTAGATCTTCCATCACGACCTCTTCTGCTTTGTCTGCTCTCAAACTTCTTGTTCAACTTTTCCTCTACTTTTAGGGCAAATTGGTATGCCTCTTTAATACTGTTCATTCGAACCAGATTCAGTTCCTCCTAAATGCTCAGCCTCAACCCATTAAGGTAACAAGCAAATTTCTCCTTGTCAGCTTCTGCATGGCCTATTTTGATGAGGATTCAATAGAACTCCTCTGTATACTCCTGAACAAATCATCCTGCTTGCTTCAAACTTTGCATTTTCTTTAGTAGGTTAAGCTCATAATCAACATGAATGAACTGTCGCTTCAATTTATCCACCATCCAATCCCATCTTGTGATTTTATCTTTCCCTCTTCTATTTCACTCTAATTGAATCTCTTGCCACTAGATCTTCACATGACCTTTCAGTCTGGCATTCAGGAATTTGACCCTATCAGGATCCTCAATATCTTCATACTCAAAATATTCTTCACATTCATTGATCCAGTTGATTAATTCCTCTGGGTTAAGTTTCTAGAAAATGTCAGAACCTCAATCTTAGGTCTCTTCCCGATCTTTGAAATGGCTCAGAAAAGTCTTTCTTCTTCTTGATTCAAAACTTTGACTTCTCTTTCTTGATCTTCTTCTTCGGCTTCATCCTCACTTTTGTCTCTGACATTAAGATTCATTCCTCTGCGAATCTCCTCTTGTAATTCTCGCACTTGTCTCTACAGTGCCCTAACCTTAGGTGTTACAACACCAGCTCTTCCACCATGTTCCCTTCATGGAGGCATTTTCACGATGCACGCTGAAACCTTAACCACAGTCCTAGTGCAAACTGCCTCACAGTCAGAGATCTATTTACATAGAAACCCTAACCTATGGTCCTAGTGCAAACTGCCTCACAATCGGTGATCTGTTTACACACTCAAGAACTCCCACTCTTATACCACTTGATGAAGGGTGCTCCCCTTCATACCACGAACACATAATAGAAACAGAGAAATAACAACAATATGCAAGAACAAAAAATGGGCTTCTTATTATCTCCACAAATGTGGAATTACAAACTTTTAGAATTAAAATATGCAAAGCCACATAGGAATTCCCTTACAATATTTTGTAAGACAAAGCCTCGAATTCATTACCCAGATCTACCTAGAACTACCCCAACCTGCCTAAGACCACACTACAGCCTTCCTTATATAGGCAATTTTCCACCGCCTGGGAAGGTTCCAAAATTTTAGCCAACAAGGCCGACCAAACTTAGAATTATTTTATTTTACAATTTATTACATCAATTTTGGCTCAAAATAACTTTTGAAACCCGAACAAATTTTTTGAAGGAAAATCATTTTTTGCCATTTCAAGTGACCCAACTTCCAAGGATTATAAGTCATCGCCAGTTGACCCGATTGACTATTATAACCCCATTTCGAAAAGGCCATGAAGCACTCTATAGGCTTAACTATTGCAAGTGCCTGTCACCCAAATTATCGACCTCATCCAGGGCCTCTAAAGCCTTCAAAATTGAGTTCAAAGTTTCTATACCCTGTTGCCAATACTGAAAATCTTTAATATCTACAAAGCTAGACTTGATTTGTCAATGAAAATTTACTAGCAGGCTGATATGACCAAAATGAACCTCTAGGGAAGAAATCAAAACATTCAAAGATCAGATAACCAACTTTCTAAAAAAAATAGCAAGTTTCCATAAATAGTAGCTCTGCACAAGATAGCTCTTATTGAATACAAAAATAGAAATATTTTTGGGTGATGCAAGATTGCTCTTACACCCAGGATGCTCTTGCATCAGACACCTGGGGTAATTTGGGAAGTGACCCTGTCATGACTCAGGTGTGTAGAGGAAAACCAAGATGGTTAACCTCCTCCTTTGTTAGCCATGATGAATCTTTAGCAGGTCATCCTTTCCATTTGACCAAATACTCTTCATATGTTTAGTTCCTTGTGCTTCTGCCAACATGACTATCCAATATGTCTTCAATCTCTTTGGTAGCTAGAATAGTTGCTAGAATACTCCATTGTGCTACTATAACCTCATCTTCAACACCTCCTTCATGATACTCTATCATATCTAAAACATTAAATACTGGTGAAATATTTAGCTCAGTAGGAAACTCGACCTCATATGCATTTCCCAAATCATGCTTCTTTAGTATCTTACATGGCCCAAACTTCTTCATTTTTAGCTTGTTATATGTACCAACTAGAAATCTCTCCTTTCGCAAATGAACCATGACTTCATCTCCAACTTGAAATTCTTTATGCCTCCTTTTCTCATCTGCCTTAGCCTTATACTGTGCATTCATCTTGGTAATATGCTTCCTCACCTCCTCATGGATGTTCTTCAAATATTTTGCAAAATCCTCAGCTTCAACACTACTTATTTCTCCTTTATCTATCTTTCTCAACTCAGATGCATTTCTTAGACTACTTCCATATACAATATGTGGATGATGTGATGAACTAAACCTCAAACCTGTCTTCAACTCTTCACTTTCTACTGGTGTCATTCTGTGTGCTACCTTATTTCACAAACTGGCTCCTGAAATCAAGTCCATCCGATGACTGATCTATCTTACTAGAGGTAATCCATTAGGCACATTATCATATACAATATCCTGACACTCATTCAATAATTTTGCAACTTCTATAGGTACATTTTCTACTTTCTCTTTCCCAGCCTTTGGAATTAAGGTAAAACACATATGCTCATGCCGCATACCATCTAAGAAATTTTCTTTATCAACAAAAGTTATTCTTACATTACCACATACCTTTTCTTTTGTTTCCTTCAATGGTTTTAGCTTATGTTGCACTCCATCCTTTGTCAGGGAATAGGTATTCACACGACCATAATGTACAACACATCTGTCAAACTACCAAGGTCTACCCAACAACATATGACATGCATCCATAGATATGATATCACATAGTACCTCATCTTGTTACCTACCAATCTTGAACTTTATTAGGCACTGTTCACTGACCATGACCTTGTGGTCATCCTGCACCCAGGAAACTTGATATGGATGTGGGTGTTTCTGTCTCTTGAGCTTCAAATTTTTCACCATCTCTTCTGACACCAAATTTTTAGTGCTTCCACTATCAATAATCACATCACAACATTTAACCTCACACTTGCATCTAGTGCGAAATAGGCTCCTCCTTTGTTCAGGTTCATTCTCACCACTCAGTAGGACTCTTCTGTTGATATGCATTTCTCCTCTTTTAGCATCTTTAGAATTTGATGATCTAGCGTCTTCATCTACATGTACAACTCTTGCCTAGCCTTTGTTCCTCCTATTCATCCTTCCTTGGTATTGAGGACATTCAAATGCCCTATGACCTTCTTCTCCATAGTGAAAACATATTCCACAGAAGCCTCCTCTTCCTGAACCTTGTCCTCTTCCTCTTCCTCTCTGATCTCCATTGTTCTAATCTTGGAAATGACTGAAATTATCTCCTCTATGATTCCAACTATTATTGGCCTCATCCTGCTTTTTCTAATCTTCATTTTGATCTCCATATGACCGTCCACTAGATCTTCCATCATGACCTCTTCCGCTTTGTTTTCTTTCAAACTTCTTGTTCAGCTTTTCCTCTACTTTTAGGGAAAACTGGTATGCTTGTTTAATACTATTCATTCAAACCAGATTCAGCTCCTCCTAATGCTCAGCCTCAACCCATTAAGGCAATGGGCTACTTTCTCCTTGTTAGCTTTTGCATGGCCTGTTCAGATGTGGATTCGATAGAACTCCTCTATATACTTCTGAACAGATCATCCCGCTTGCTTTAGACTTTAAATTTTCTTCAGTAGGTCAAGCTCATAATCAACATGAATGAACTATCACTTTAATTTATCCACCATCTGATCCCATCTTATGATTTTATCTTTCCCTCTTCTATTTTGCTCTATTTGAATCTCTTGCCACCAGATCTTTGCATGACTTTTCAGTCTGGCCTTTGTGAATTTGACCCTATCAGGATCCTCAATATCTTCATACTCAAAATATTCTTCACATTCATTGATCTAGTCGATCAATTCCTCTGGGTTAATATTTCTAGAAAATGTCAGAACCTCAATCTTAGGTCTCTTCCTGATCTTTGAAATGGCTCGAAAAAGTCTTTCTTCTTCTTGATTCAAAACTTCAACTTCTCCTTGATCTTCTTCTTCAGCTTCATCCTCGCTTTTGTCTCTGATATTAAGATTTATTCATCTATGAATCTCCTCTTGCAATGCTCACACTTGTCTCTGTAGTGCCCTAACCTCAGGTGTTACAACACCAGCTCTTCTACCACATTCCCTTCTTGGAGGCATTTTTGCGATGTGCGCTAAAACCTTAACCACGGTCCTAGTGCAAACTATCTCACAGTCGATGATTTATTTATGTAGAAACCCTAAGCCACGGTCCTGGTGCAAACTGCCTCATAATCAGTGATCTGTTTACACACTTGGGAACTCCCACTCTAATACCACTTGATGAAGGGTGCTCCCCTTAATACCACAAATGCATAACAAAAATAGAGAAATAACAACAATATGCAAGAACAGAAAATGGGCTTCTTATTATCTCCACAAATGTGGAATTACAAACTTTTAGAATTACAATATGCAAAGCCACATGTGCATTCCCTTACAATATTCTATAGGACAAAGCCTCGAATTCATTACCCAGATCTAGCCAAAGCTGCCCCGACCTGCCTAAGACCACACTACAGCCTTCCTTATATAGGCAATTTTCCACTTCCTGAGAAGGTTCCAGAATTTTAGCCAACAAGGCCAACCAAACTTAGAATTATTTTATTTTACAATTTATTACATCAAAGTCGACTCAAAATAACTTTTGAAACCCAAACAAAAATTTTGAAGGAAAATTATTTTTCGCCATTTCAGGTGACCCAATTTTCGAAGACCATAAGTCTTTGCTAGTTGACCCGATTGACTATTATAACTCCATTCCAAAAATGCCACGAAGTGCTCTACAAGCCTAACTATTGCAAGTGCCTATCACCCAAATTCTCAACCTCATCTGGGGCCTCTAAAGCCTTCAAAAATGAGTTCAAAGTTTCTGTACCCTATTGCCAATACCAAAAATCTTCAATATCTACAAAGCTAGACTTGATATGTCAATGAAACTTTATTGGCAAGCTGATATGACCAAAAGGAACCTCTAGGGAATAAATCAGAACATTTAGAGATCAGATGACCAAATTACTAAAAAAAATAGCAAGTTTCCATAAATAGTAGCTCGGCACAAGATAGCCCTTATTGAATACAAAAAAAGAAATATTTTTGGGTGATGCAAGATTGCTCTTACACCTAGGATGCTCCTGCATCAAGAAGAATTGAGAAAGAAGAAGCCTACCTTGAAAGAGGATAGTGATGATGAATCTGAGGAAGATCATTTTGAAGAAGTTGTCGAAGAAGCTAGAGATCCTGAGGAGAATTGAATTCTGAAAGCTATGTCTAAGATTGGGAAGAGACCTAAGATTGAAGTTTCTACATTTTTTGGAAGCCTTAGGCTAGATGAATTTATTGATTAGATCAATGAGATTGATGAGTACTTTGAGTATGAAGAAATAGAAGATCTTGATAGGGTTAGATTTGCAAAGACTAAGTTGAAAGGTCATGCAAACATCTGGTGGAGAGAAGTTCAGTTGGAAAGAGGTAGAAGAGGAAAAGAAAAGATCACTAAGTGGAATTGAATGGTGGATAAGTTGAAGAAGCAATTTATTTCGGTAGATTATGAATTGGACATGTTTAAGAAGATGCAATATTTGAAGTAGACTAAAAAATCAATATAGGAGTATACCGAGGAGTTTTATAGAATCCTGATTAGGATTGGTCATTCTGAAGCTGATAAAGAGAAGGTTGCTAGGTATGTCTATGATTTGAGATCTAGTATTCAAGAAGAGTTACTTACTATGCAAATGACAACAATCAGTGATGCTTATCAGATGGCATTGAAGATTGAAGAGAAGCTGAATAAGAAGTATGAAGGAAAATAGAACAATAGGAACCAAGGTGGTAAAATTGGTGAGACAGTTGCTGAGAGTAATGTGATAGAGAATCCTGAGACTGATGTGGGATCTAGCAGTGGTCAAGTTACTAAGATTGCTGGATACAAAGGAAGGTGGAAGAATGAGTTCACCAGAGCTTGTTATAACTATGGTGAAGTTGGTCATAGAAGTTGGCAGTGTCCTAAGAAAAGAGTTGCATTAGCTACTGAAGAAGATATTGTGAATGTTGCAGAAAAAGGTGAGACACTTATCACTAGGAGATTAGCTACATGTGTTCATGAATTGGTACAAAGAAGGAATTTGTTCAAAACCAAATGTACATGCAAGGATAAGGTATGTAATGTCATAGTTGATGGTGACAGTTCTGAGAACTTTGTTTCAGATGAAATGGTTAGTAAATTGAATTTGGAAAGAAGGAAGCATCCTAATCCTTATTAGATTAGTTGGATACAATATGTTTCTAAGGTTAGAATTGAAGAACAATGCTTGGTTAAATTTCAGATTGGATCTTACCATGATGAGATATTATGTGATATATTGCCTATGGATGCTTGTCATCTGTTGCTCAGTAGACCCTGGTAGTGTTGGATACAATTGTCTGAAGGACATTGTTGGATTAGCTATGTGTTGTCTTTGATGTCACACAAATGTCATATCAATTATCACTCTCAGTATCTACCGAGCTCAGTCAGTCAGCTAGGTGGTTTTTAGTGTCTACCGAGTTCTCTCGGGTGTCTAAAGGAAACATGATAGGGTAACAGTGTTAACCGAGCCTCCTCGATTATCGAAGGAAAATTAGTGGTTATCGAGCTCTCTCAGTCTCCAAATGATGTTGCAGAATTTTCTATGGTTACCGAGTTCTCTTGGTCACCGAAGGAAATCTTTTCAGGATTAATGTTTACCGAGCAAGGTCGACCCTTTCAAAGAATTTTGTTATTACAGTTTGTCTATCCCATTGACTATTATAATAATTATTAGTGCCGACTTGACAATCTAAATGATTATGAAATGGCATATATATATAGAAGGTCAAGTGGTGAATAAAAGATATACAACATGCAGAAATCATTTTGAAGAAAGGTGTGTGCAAATTTTGAAGGATGGTCAAATATCCTTGAGAAGCAGCAAAGATTTAATTGATCAGTAAGGATCTAGTGAAATAGAACATAGATCTATATTCAGCAATTCAGTTGTAGGTCATTTCATTGTTACTCTCTAGAAATTGTAGCAGTGATATCAAAATCTCTTAACCGAGTTGGTTTAACAACTATTTTGTAAATCCTCTAACAAGGTAACAGTTCTATTGAATTGTTTCAAGACCTCTTACAAGGCCACTCCTAGCAGGGTGATTAAATCCTCTAACAAGGTCACACCTAACAGTGTGTTTTGTAACCTTTTACTGAGTTGGCTTCTAACCTAGCATCACTTCAGAAGAGTGAAAAATAGTAACTAGTTACATTGGTGGTTTTTCCCATATTGGGTTTCCACGGTAAATCTGGTGTCTCTTGTGTTCATGTTATTTTCTTTATTCATGTAAGTTAATCAATGATGAATGCTTAAGAATAGTTTAATTATTACACACTTCAAGGATCAAGTTTTCAACATTTCTCTGTATATTTACTGAGTGGCACAGTAAATAATTTGTTAAGATATTTAAGGGATTAGTGGTAATATTTTTGTGGTTAACTGATTCACCCCCCCTCTCAGTTACTGCATCTATATTTCCAATAGGCAGTTTGACATGAATGTTTTTTTTGATGTTTATGCTAATACCTATGTGGTTAGGCATGAAGGAGCTTGGTATAAGCTGATACCTTTATAGGAGATAGGGGTTAAGGGGTGTGGAGTTATCAAGAGTTTCCCTTTTGAAAAACCTCAGGAATAGAGGGTTGATGAACCTATTCCTGTTAAATCTAGTTTGGTGGAGAATGAGAAGGATATATCTGAAGAGTTTTTTGAGATTAAGAAATAGATGGTCTTGCTAGCAGAGATGGTACAATAGATGGTGACATTTGTGACATAGATATATGTAGATGATACTGAATTGGTTAAGGAGTCTGGAAGAGATGAACCTTACCAAGGCATTGATGTGATTAGTAGTGGTCAGAGTCAATTAATATCAGTTGTTGACTGAAGGGATAAACATAGTGAAAAGTAGAAGGACTTTCTACATGAGACAGTGAATGAAGTGAATACTACTTGGGATAAGGGACAAGAAGAGATGTGGGTGAAGAACAAATTCAACATACCTTTTTGATTCCCTTGAGGTGTTCCTGATTTCCTTATGAGAAAATATTTCTTACCTGGGGTGTCTGATGCAGAAGCGTCCTAGGATTCTTGGAAATCCTATACCAACCAAAAATATGTTTGTCTTTGAAAGTAGATTGTTTATTTTGATCTTGTTTTTGTGGAGTTCTTGCTCAATTTGGGAGACTGGTTGCTTGGTTTCTATGGTTACCAGGGTGCTCGGTCTCTAAAGAACACTTTGTGACTGAAGGCATCAATTCTTTGGTGCTTGATGATAATTGCGTTGCTCGGTCATGCTTGGCTTGGTCGGTGCCTAGTGCTCAGTTATTTCCTCTATTTCTCGATGTTCTTGCTTACCGAATGGATTGTTTTGTTAGATTAGCTTGGCCGACTGGTGTATTTAATTTAGGTCATGCTGCTCATGTTATGGATTGACCATTGGACATGTGGGGACCTAGATTTGGTGTGTTGCATTCTTCTATGCAGATTTGGTGACCATTGGGGTCATCTTTGAGAGTTTATTTATTTTATAGGGCTATGTGAGAGATGACTGATGTTTTAGCATTTAATATTTGTTTGTAAGGGTTTATTGTTTCATCAGCTGACTTGTGGCTGGGAATTAGTATTTATAGGTTGCTTGGGTAGATGTTTAGGGAGTAGAGGATTGGAAGGAAGGTTAGTAGCCTATGAGCTTAGGAGAAGGAAGATTGCTTGGAAGTTTGAGTACAAGTTTAGATCTTTCCTGGGTGCCTACCAGTGTGCTGTGTGTTTTAGACCTAGACTAGCTAAATGCTGATGTTGGGGAAAATATTTGGAGCCTGTGAGATCTTATAGACTGTTACTTGCTTTGTATTTGGCCATAACCAGGAAGGCCTTACAGCCTCACACATTGCATGTAATCAGTAATTTGATGAATAAAGACTTCTATTTTATTTCAGATCTATTGTTGTTATTGTGTATTTCCATTGCATATAGGTTTGGTTGTAAGGTTGGCCAGTCCTTAATTGGATCCACCACCCTTGACTGCATCATTGACTCAACAAAGCTCCAATTGCACTTCCACTTGCATCACATTCTACTTGAAATACCTTACTAAATTCAGGTAATGCCAAAATAAGTAATTCAACAACCTTCTGCTTGATCAAGGTCTCAAAACTTTTGTCAGCTCCATGTGTCCACTTGAATTCTCTTTTGTCTCCTCTCATAGTCTTAGTCATAGCATTACAAATATAACTAGAATTCCCTATGAAATTTAGGTAAAAACTTGCCAAACCATGAAATGATCTTACCTCACTAGCATTCATAGGTGTAGGCCAATTCAAAATAGCTTGAACCTTTTCAGGATCCATCTTCAAACCATCAGCTAAGATCACAAATCTCAAATACACAATCTCCTCTTTCATGAATGAACACTTTTTCAGATTTATCAGCAACTTTTCCTCTTAAAATCTCTGCAAAACTTGTCTAACATGCAACAACTGTTCTTCTCTGGTCTTACTGAATATCAAAATGTCATCAAGATATACAATCACAAACTTACCCAAGAATTTCTTCAAAACTTCATTCATCAGCCTCATAAAAGTACTCGGTGCATTAGTTAAACCAAAAGGTATAACCAACCACTCATACAACCTTCTTTTGTCTTGAAAGAAATCTTCCATTCATCACCTTCTCTAATTCTGATTTGATGATATCCACTTTTCAAATCAATTTTGGTGAAATACTTTGCTCCAGTCAAACTGTCCATTATATCATCCATTCTCGGTATAGGGAACCTATACTTCACTATTATCTTATTTATTTCTCTAGAATTAGTACACATTCTCCATTCTCCATTCTTTTTCTGTGCCAATACAATAGGTACTGCACAAGGACTCAAACTTTCTCTGATCAAGCCTTTATCCAACAACTCTTGAATCTGTCGGTTCAATTCTTGATTCTTAGTAGGTGTCAACCAATGAGTTTTGGCAATTTGGCTGAGGTATGTACATAGATGTTGTCATTATGGAAACATATGTTCCCTATGAAGATCACATAAGCTGGAAAGCAAGTATGGAAGATCATAGACTAAAATTGTGTAAGTATGAAATAGTGATTTTGACAGAGCACCCGATACAGTTTGTTTTGGCGACGTTCACTGGAGCATGATCAGAGTTTGCACAATTGAACATAGACTTTGTGGTGTCTATGGATACCACATCTCAGTGTGCAAAAGAGTACAGATAGTACAGACAAAGTTATGACTATTTTACCGATGATAGAGTACAGCCGATAGTGCAGTTTTGAAGATAGAACTAGTAAATGAATTAAGGGATTATTTTGCTTGTCAAAATAATGAATTAATATTATAAAGAGATGACATCCTAGATGTTTACTCTTGGATAAAGATATGCAATCTGACAAGAGAAAGATATTATGTTTGTATCTTGTATAAATAAAGATGTACCGAGCATACTTGAAATGTAACATGTAATATATGTAAATTGTGATAGCAGTGAAAGTTGTTGATGCGAAGTTGTAAGCAGTACCATATTGTAATCATTAAACATTTGTATTACTTGTTTGGGCAGTGAGCTCATCTAGTAATTAGGTTTTGTATCTACAACTCCTAACAGGGTTGAGGCTTCTAACAAGGCCTATAGTCCCTTAATCAGGATTGATACACTATATGATTGTAATAGGCTCCTAATAGGGTCAACATCCTTAACCAGATATCTTTTAATTAGTGGATCTTTGTGGGTATCATCCCCACTGGGGTTTTCCCTTGGCCAGGGTTTCCTTGAGAACATATCATGTGTTATGAGTTCTTTACATTTACTGTTGTGTATGATATTTAGTTTCTTATGCTTTGTATGCATTAAATTAATCTGTTATATCCATAAGTGGGTTAAAGTAAAAGTTTGTGAAATATTGATTCACCCCCCCCTCTTAGTATTTCCTATTTCTAACAATTGGTATCAGAGCACAATTACTCGGAGAAGAAACATTCAAGGAAAGCTTAGCAGCTTGAGTAAGATCTCTATGTATATGGATCAATTACAGAAGAATCTTGAAGAAGCTCTTGAGCAAATTGATATGCTTACTGATGAAAGAAACACTTTGAAAAGGAAGTATGATGATGCAAAGAATCTTATTGACAAATTGAAAGGTAAGATAGAAAATCTAAAATCTGAGAAAGAATCTGAAATTCTTGTTGAAGATTGTGAAGACTTAGAAAAAGAAAATGTGATCCTTAAACATGAATTGAAGATAGAAAATCTGAAGCTTAGCTTGAAAGATGGAAATGACAATTTGAGATCTGAGAATGAAAGTTTAAATAATGAAAATGAAGATCTGAAATCTAAACTTGGCAAGGTAACATCTGAATTTGATAAAGTCAAACTGCAGTATGATGAACTTGAGAAATACAAAAAAATTGCGAAAGGTGAATTGACTCAATCTAAACAACAACTTGAGAGGCTATATTCAAATAGTGAAAAGATTGATAAGAAAGTATCTTATGGAAAACCATTCTATGACAAAACTGGTCTTGGATTTAACATATTGAAGATAGTTAGTGAAAGCAAGAAACCAGATCTGAATGAATGTGAAAGTAGTGAAGAAAAGAAGTTAGATGAGAACAAATCAGAAGAATCACCTAAGCAAGAAGAACCACTGAAGCAAGAAGAATCATCCAAAGATATGCAAAGAAAATTCAAAGGTATATGTTTTACTTGTAATACTATTGGTCATATGAAGAGAGATTGTACAGGTAAACAATTCAAACCTCTAAATGGTTATTGTTATAATTGTCATGGTTTTGGATGTAGAGCTATTGAATGTAGAAGATCTAAAGTTATTGAGAATAATTACAATAGAAGAATGCCTAGAAATACTAACAATGCAGATCAGAGATCAACTGAAGACATGAAAAGAGGAAATGGAATAGTATGTTTCAGATGCAACAAAATTGGACATATTGCTAGAAATTGCAGGACACAAATCAATCAGCAAATACCTAGATATGGAACCAATGGAATCACTTGTTAGATATGTAACAAGATTGGACACACAACAAGATTTTTTAGAATGAACAATGAAGGTTATAAACATAACCCTAACCCTAGAAACTATGTAAGAAGGAATGAAAATGCAGGAAACACAGAGAAAGGTTGCTGTAGCAATGAAGATGAAGTAAAATTTGTTGAAGGCATAGATCAAGGAGGTATATTCAACATTGAAGGTAATCAGGAAGGTAATGTATCTAAAGGTAAGGATGAGTCTTTACCTAACCCTTCTTTAAGCACTTAAATTATGTAAATTTCTATAGTTTAGGAACTTAGAATTAGCATAGAGTTAGATATTGAATGAGTTAAGTTTTGTGTAGTTATATGAAGGTTTGTTATGTTATACTGATGCTATGGTTAAGTGTGCAAAAATAAATATTGTGTTTTGTGAGGTCGCAAAAAGATTTATGGTTTCAGGTTTACAAAATCAACTTTTTGACATTTTGGCAGCAAAATTATTGAATGCGATGTCAGATCGAGTAAATGCTAAGTGTTAAAAGATTGAAATCAAAGTTATTATCATTATCAAGCAATTAGAAGTGATTTGGAAGCAAAGAAAGAAGTTTGGAAGTGATTTGCAAAAGTTTGAAGTGCCGATCTAGCGAAAGCCCTAATTTTGCGAATTTAAGGTATTTATCCAACTACGATCTTGAATCAGCTTAAGAAATTAGATATAATCATGGATGTGTCATTGATTCACAACATTAAGGATAAGAATAGACCTAGAAATAAGAAAGATCTAGTTGAACCCTCCGAAAGAGATGCTAGTTTAGCCTTATCATCTGTACCAGACGGAGTTCTTCATTTAGAGAATGTTAAAGGTTATCTTGGATGCAAGTATGAAACCCTAAGGGAGAGTGATTTTAATGGTGAATATAAGAAATTGTACAACTTAGATATGTTAGTGAAACAAGGTTATGAACATCTAGAAAATAATGAAATCATTAAGTACTCTATGAAATATGAATTTGATGATGAGGAGTGTACTAAGATCATTTTGAGTAGGATACATAATGGGAATTTTTGGTTAGAAGATAGAGTTATAGACATAACTGCAGACCTAATTCATGATGTGACTGGATTATCAAAAGTTGGTGCAATCCCACTAAATGAGAAAAACATGAGAAAGATTGTGATTGAAAACACCGGTTCAGTATACAATGGCAGAGGTATAGTCATTAGTAAGATGAAGAAAGATGATGTAAAATACTTGTGTAAGATTTTGACAACAAAGTTCTGTGGAAGCTCTAGAGAAGATGATATGCTAGCAGGTATGGTACACATTGCTTATTTGATGTGTGTAGAGAAGAAGCCTGTGGATATGTGTGAAATTCTGAGAATACAGTTGTTTGAGAATTTGGAGAAGATAAAGAAAGCTAAATACACTCAATTTAGATTTTCCTCATTGGTTACTTACATGTTCTTCCACTTGTTAAGAAGATTTCCTTACACTATTGAATGGAATGATGGTGAGAATACTATGGCAAGAATCAATAAAGTCTATATGAAACATCTTATTGAGAAGGTTAATGACAATGTAACGTTAGTATTGAAAACTTTTCAGAACATTGTGGTAAATAGATCAAGAATTCTTCCATCCCTAGTTGAGAAATACAAAGATGATATATGTTTTATGGTTGATACTGATTTCACTTACATTGAGGTAGTAGAACCTAGACATGAATTCATAGACCCTCTTGGCTATGAAATCTCTGAAGTTGAAACAAAAGGTTATGTTAGTAGATGGTTGAAAAGTAAAGTTGATGCTCATAGCAATAGATTTGGAACATATGATGAAAAATTTGGCTCAGCAAAGGCACTTAAGGAAGAGAAACAATCAAAGAAGAGAGTGGAGTCTACAATAAAGAAAATTCTAAAAGAATCAAGTATGAGTGAGCAAGAATTTGATATTGCAAAGAAGACTGCAGAAGCAATAAGGCAAAGTGAGATATTATTAGTCCCACTTTTGACATCAAGTGCAGAACCTATTCAAGTAAAGGTAAAGGTTACAAAACCTGAGAAGGAACAAGGAATCATTCAGACAAAGAAACCCTTTTCCTCAGCACCGAGCAAAATAATGAAGGCAAGTGCTTTAGGACCAGGTAAAATATAGAAAATAATTGTTCCACCAGTACCTAGAAGAGTTGCAGAAATAAAAGATGATGAAGTGACAACAAAGAAGAAATCATGGAAACCAAGGATAGAAAGAGTTAATGAAGATATAATGCAACATGGAGACTTTACCAAAATGAATAAATACTATGATTTATATGGATCCTCTGACAAATTGAATCTTGAGAATGCAATGGTTACACATATGATTTTTTCAAACAAGAAATTTGATACTATTCATGGAAAGATACCAGAAGATTTGTACAACAGACTTGTGATAAGAAAGATGAGAGCACAAGAAAAAGATACCAAAATGAGAGAGAATGTGATTAGACAGTTTTGTGAGATAAGAGATGATGACCATCTTAAACAGATCCTCAAGCCACTTGAGACCCTATTGAGAACCAAAAGAAGAATTATATAAATAATGGGAGGACAGTATGAGCAAGTAAAGACTGAAACTGAATAGGCAGTTGTGCAAGTGCTAGCAAACTTGGTAGCAGGAAAAGATAGCAAAGATCAAGTAGTTGTAGAACCAGTAGAGAAACAGAGTTCAGAACAAGTAGAGGCAGCAACAGAGGTAGTTGAAGTTGAAGATATTCCCTCTTCTTCCATAAACATTGGCACAAAATCTATGGACATTGAAGGAACTAAAGTTACTTTAGATTCAGATGATGCGGTACTCAACAGTTTGGATAACATTGTTGACAATTTGGATTTGGGAGAGCAAGAAAAGACTATTGAAAGAGACTACACATACTGAAGTGCAAATGGAAACAAAGGCCCCTACACCTACTAAAACACAAGAAGACATCAGTCTTACTCCTAAGACTGGAAAGGAGAAAGGAATAGAAACATTGATTGAAGATTTGAGCAAGGAAGTTGATGACGATGATCAAATAGAGTTGATCACCTCTTTAGACAAAATTATTGGAAAGAACAAGAAAGTTAATAATTTGGAAGGTAGTCTGAAAGAATTGACTGAGAAGCTACAAAGTGTCATAACTACAAAAGTCTTTGATTCAGATCCACTTGAAAGAGCAAAGTTGGTAATTAAATCTTTTGATGTTGAGTTCACTAATTTAATTGATATTTCTAAGGTCAAGGCTCAGGCAGCTTATGAAGCTGAAATGTTGCAGAACATAAGTCAGAATATCAAAAATGACATTGATAGCCTTGATAGACACATTAAGGACTTAAGGAAACATCTTGAGACTGGAAAGTGTTTGTACATTCAATGTACAAAATCTGAGAATATTTTAATTGAAGAAGAAAAGAAGATAAAAGAGAAGCAAGATGAAATTGCAGCATAGACAAACTCTTTGGCCAGCTTAAACATGAAGATTAGTACGGTTGAGAATAAGATCAGGAAATTATATGATGAAATAAGGACTTTGAATGATGAGAAGAACAAGAAATCTATCAAAATAAACATCTTGAGAGAGCATGTCTCAATCAAGTTGACTATAATAGAAGAGAAGCTAGATGAATGTCTTACTACTAAGACAACATTTTAGAAATTCAATTTTGAGTCCCTCCAAGCTTGTCAGATTGTAGCATACAGATTGAGTACTTTACTCAATGTAGTAGAATCAATAAAGAAGGCATGGGAGAAAGATTTTGAGACTTGGAAGATAGATTTTGCAGATTGTATTGCAAGCCTACCAGCTTTGCAATAAGATAGTAAGGTAAAAGTTTTGACACAATTTTTGTATATCCCTTTCCACCCTTTATTTTGTCATTGTTGTCAAAGGGGGAGAGATACTTAGAAAATTGTCTATATATGATAAGGAAGGATACTCATAGGGGGAGTTCTATGGAGTATTATGAAGTGTTATAGATTTTTGTATATATTTTGAGGAGATATAAGGATAGTATACTTATTTTATACTATGGCCACAATTTTGATACAAATTTTGAGATTTTTACTTGTACACTTAGCCAATTTTCTCATATGTTGCCACCAATGACAAAGGGGGAGATTGTTGGCAATTTGGCTGAGGTATGTACATAGATGTTGTCATTATGGAAACATATGTTCCCTATGAAGAGTGCATAATCTGGAAAGCAAGTATGGAAGATTGTAGACTAAAATTGTCTAAGTATGAAACAATGATTTTGACAGAGCACCCGATACAGTTTGTTTTGGCGACATTCACTGGAGCATGATCAGAGTTTGCACAGTTGAACATAGACTCTATGGTGTCTAAGGATACCCATCTTAGTGTGTAAAAGAGTATGAATAGTACAGACAAAGTTATGACTATTTTATCGATGACAGAGTACAACCGACAGTGCAGTTTTGAAGATAGAACTAGTAAATGAATTAAGGGATTATTTTGCTTGTCAAAATAATGACTTAATATTATAAAGAGACAACATCCTAGATTTTTACTCTTGGATAAAGATATGCAAGCTGACAAGAGAAAGATATTATGTTTGTATCTTGTATAAATAAAGATGTACTGAGCATACTTGAAATGTAACATGTAATATATGTAAATTGTGATAGCAGTGAAAGTTGTTAATGCAAAGTTGTAAGCAGTAGCATATTGTAATCAGTAAACATTTGTATTACTTGTTTAGGTTGTGAACTCATCTGGTAATCAGGTTTTGTATCTACAAATCCTAACAGGGTTGAGGCTTCTAACAAGGCCTATAGTCCCTTAATCAGGACTGATACACTATATGATTGTAACAGGCTCCTAACAGGGTCAACATCCTTAACCAAATATCTTTTGATTAGTGGATCTTTGTGGGTACCATCCCCACCAGGGTTGTCCCTTGGTCAGGGTTTCCTCAAGAACATATCATGTGTTATGAGTTCTTTACATTTACTGTTGTGTATGATATTTAGTTTCTTATGCTTTGTATGCATTAAAGTAATCTGTTATATCCATAAGTGGGCTAAAGTAAAAGTTTGTGAAATACTGATTCACCTCCCCTCTCAGTATTTCCTATTTCTAACAATGAGGTGCCTTATTCAGTAAACTAGCTCAAGGGATTAGATCCATACAATGATCAATGCTTCTCTTTGGTAGAAAATCATCAGGTACATTATCAGAAATGATATCACCGTACTTGGTGAGTAACTTATCAATCTCCTTAGAGACATTACCCTCTATTTTCTTACTCGATTTGTTAGGAATCATAGAAAAACACACATCATTCTTTTTCAAATCTTTGACAAATTTTCTTCCCTCCATAAAACAAACTTTTACAGATGTGCAAACATTACTAACAGGTTCTTCCATCAATGGTAACAAGATTTCTTTCTTTCCATCACCCACAATAGTATTTTTATGCAATCTCCCATCATATATAGCATGTCTATCATATTGCCAAGGTCTACCCAACAAAATATGACAACAATCCATAGGCATGATATCACATAACACCTTATCATAGTACTTTCCAATCTTCAAATTCACATAACAATTTTCACTTACCAGGAGTGTATACTCATCTTTGATCCATGAAATTTGATAGGGCTTTAGATGTTCCAACCTTTTCAACTGTAATTTTGTGACCATTTCCTCAGATGCCAGATTCTCTGAGCTACCACTATCAATGATTACCTTCAAAACTTTATCAGAAACTCTACATCTAGTCTTGAACAAACTTTTCCTTATTGGATATTCCTTTTTGCTTTCATTCCATAGTGCTCTCCTTACCATCAAGTTATTTTCTTTCTGATGTTCATTCAGTGACTCTTCTTGCACCAAAGCATTTCTACTACTACCAACCTTCTTACCAACATGTGTACATTCAAAAGATCTATGTCCTTCTTCTCCACAATTATAACAATTTCCTCAAAAACTTCCTCCGCTATAACCACCTTGGTAGTTACTACCTCTGCCTCTAGATGAATTTTCACCTTTCCACTCCATCTTGCCTTTGTCCAGACTTGTCTTTTTGGTTCAGATCTACCATTTTCACCATTAGATCTACCTCTTCCTCTAGGGAATCTACCACTTTGACCTCTTTGTCTTTTCTCATATCTTTTGTTCAATTTCTCCTCGACTTTCAATGCAAATTGATAAGCCTCTTCAATGTTCTCCAACTTGACCAAACTAATTTCCTCTTAGATGGAAACTCCCAAACCATTCAGGTATCTAGCAATTCTTTCCACATCATCTTCATCATGTCCAGATCTGATATCTAATCTATAGAATTCCTCAGTATATTCCTTTACCAAGCTATCTTTTTGCTTCAAAATTTGCATTCGCCTAACTAGGTTAATCTAATAATCACAAGGTAAGAACTTTCCTTTCAATTTATTCACCATTTTATTCCATACCTTGGTTTTTTCTTTGCCTTTCCTTTTCTGATCCAATTGTAGATGTTCCCACCATAAGGATGCATGACTTTTCAACTTTGTGCTTGCAATCTTCACTTTCTTTTCTTCAGAAATGTTTTCATACTCAAAATAATTTTCCATCTTGGTGATCTAGTCCACCAATTCATCAGAATCCAATTTTCCACCATACTCAAGTTGATTGAAATGTGGTGTAGACTTC
This sequence comes from Chamaecyparis obtusa, assembly GCA_027943335.1. NCBI lineage: Eukaryota > Viridiplantae > Streptophyta > Pinopsida > Cupressales > Cupressaceae > Chamaecyparis > Chamaecyparis obtusa. The sequence continues at coordinate 452,745 of BSBK01002167.1, read as the reverse complement.
AGACTTGTTAAAGCCTTCAAGAATCTTTCTTCACCTTGATCCATAATAGGTACAAGTTTTGCATTCACCTATTCTTCCTCAATTTCATCATCACTAACATCTTCAAGATGTCTGCCTCTTCTCTGGGCTGTTTCAACCGCTTCCAATCTAGCAGCAATTTTCCTTAACATGTCTGCCAATCCTGGATCTGCATCTCACCTCCCATGAACCATCTTGACAAACCTCTACAATTACAGGCCAGATTGTAATCTGTCACCCTACAACAATTCAACTAGGGCTTCTCAAGAGGAACCTACAAACCTAGATCCGTAGACCTAGATCAAGATATTACCTCGCTTTGATACCACCTGACACAAGGCAGGATCAAGAGGGGCCAAACAATGGCACACCCTAATGACCCAGCTAGCTCAACAACTCACAGAAGCAACAACAAGCATAGTGAGAGAGGAGATCTTAGGGGCCAAATGATGGCACACCCTATAGATCCAACCCTGCTCAACAACTCCTGGAAGAAACAACAAACACAGTGAGAGAGAGAATGCAAGATATTTCATTAATTTTCATCAAATTGATTCATACATGCCAGGCTGTAAGACCTTCCCGGCTAGGGCCATATATTACAATGAATTAAAGAAGTCCTCAAACATGCAAGGATATGCCAATGATCTCCAATCTATTGTCTTCTTACTTCTCTCTAAAACTACCTCCTAAATTACAACCAAACAACTACATTTATACAAGTGTCTACCGAATTGAGTCAGCCTTTAGATCCACAATCAATAGAAGAAATGATCAGATCTTGGACCAAATGCTTCCTAATGATGGATTTGAGCATTAAATCTTAGACCCATAATAAATGCACAAGTCGGCCCATAGAAGCTGAAAAGAAACTACTCAGTAAGCAAGGATGACCGAGCAACAGACAAGCATCACCGAGCACCAGTGAAACAACCGACCGCCCAGGAGATAACTGACCACACTTGGTAACCAAAGGAAACTGACCAACTACCAACCAACTCGGTCAAAGAAGGAACCAAGAAACATAGACAAACTCCAAAATGTTTTTGGTGACATAGGATTGCCAAGGACCCGAGATGCTCCTGCATCATATTGTATTGCATAAACAAATAGAGATCTTAGTTTTTCCATATGTACACATCCTGAATGATTCTTTGATGATCATGTCATTAGAAAAATAATACATATCTTAGAACCTTGATCTTAGAACACTCATGCGAAAATCAAGAAAATATCATGCTTTTTTCATTGCTTATCTAGTCCAAGACTTCATTGATTTGCTAAAAAGACATGATTTCACCAATCAAGTAAACACTTAGAAAAAAATTTCATTATTTTTCAAATCCATATTTAAAGTAGAACTTCATCCATTTTGTATTTAATTGTTCATTTTAATCCTAATAAAGGTAAGGTCATTGTGAGATCAAGGATCAAATTTATTTGTTGTGAAATCAATATTTGGATTAAGATTTGAATTAATCGTCTAGGTGTTATGCTTGTAGTTGGATGCATTGATTTGTCAATATAAAAGAGTAAAAGAGCAATATTTAATTCAATTGGTGAAAACCCGGTAAATAGGTTCCATTGAAAGTCAAGTCAAGTCTTATTCCTAGCCATCCTTATATAAATTGCATTCTTTAGCATTTGTAAAAATTGCATAATAAATCTTAGAGTTACATTTGTAAAATACCCAAGGCTTTCATCATAGATCTAAAAAGTGTCAAAGTCCAACATTGCAATGCATTCAAACTAGGGTAAAAAAGCATATAAAAGAGTAAAAAAGCAATATTTAATTCAATTGGTGAAAACCCGGTAAATAGGTTCCATTGAAAGTCAAGTCAAGTCTTATTCCTAGCCATCCTTATATAAATTGCATTCTTTAGCATTTGTAAAAATTGCATAATAAATCTTAGAGTTACATTTGTAAAATACCCAAGGCTTTCATCATAGATCTGAAAAGTGTCAAAGTCCAACATCGCAATGCATTCAAACTAGGGTAAAATCAATCCTAAATCAAAAGGATTCATCAAATAGACATCAATCAACACAAATCAATGCATCCAACTACAAGCATAACACCTAGATGATTAATTCAAATCTTAATCCAAATATTGATTTCACAACAAATAAATTTGATCCTTGATCTCACAATGACCTTACCTTTATCAGGATTAAAATGAACAATTAAATACGAAATGGATGAAGTTCTACTTTAAATATGGATTTGAAAAATAATGAAATTTTTTTCTAAGTGTTTACTTGATTGGTGAAATCATGTCTTTTTAGCAAATCAATGAAGTCTTGGACTAGATAAGCAATGAAAAAAGCATGATATTTTCTTGATTTTCGCATGAGTGTTCTAAGATCAAGGTTCTAAGATATGTATTATTTGTCTAATGACATGATCATCAAAGAATCATTCAGGATATGTACATATGGAAAAACTAAGATCTTTATTTGTTTATGCAATACGATATGATGCAGGAGCATCTCGGGTCCTTGGCAATCCTGTGTCACCAAAAACATTTTGGAGTTTGTCTATGTTTCTTGGTTCCTTCTTTGACCGAGTTGGTTGGTAGTTGGTCAGTTTCCTTTGGTTACCAAGTGTGGTCAGTTATCTCCTGGGCAGTCAGTTGTTTCATTGGTGCTCGGTGATGCTTGTCTGTTGCTCGGTCATCCTTGCTTACTGAGTAGTTTCTTTTTAGCTTCTATGGGCCGACTTGTGCATTTATTATGGGTCCAAGATTTAATGCTCAAATCCATCATTAGGAAGCATGTGGTCCTAGATCTGATCATTTCTTCTATTGATTGTGGATCTAAAGGCTGACTCAATTCGGTAGACTCTTGTATAAATGTAGTTGTTTGGTTGTATAAGTAGAAATTTTTTAAAATCATATACAACACTAGAGAAAGAGTCCTCTTCAAAAATATGTAATTTATTTGATTTTTTGTATAGTTTTGATAGGGGAAAAGTGGCAGGAGACAAAAATTGTTGATTTCAGGTAAGTTTGACTTTGAATACTTATAACAGGCAAACTATAGATCGAAAACACTTCTTTCTTTTTTCTTGCACTAGATATACATTTTATCTAAAACATATTCTAAAATTGGAGGGAAAAATAATGTTTTACTTATAATGATTTAACAGGAAGTAAACTCCCTGATTTGCAGTATTTTTCAAGAAATGAAAAATAGACCTAAATTTTAAAAAAAAAACATATTAAGTTTTGTTCAAATTAATTTTCAAAAATTATAGGTATAAAATTCATCCCATTTCATACATTTCACCAGTTTACATCATCTTCAAATTCTCAACAGAAATGTGACTTTTATGCCCTTGAAGTTTTTTAGTTTTGGTGTTGTTAACCTTTCTCCTTTGCAAAAGGGTGACAACTTATTGTGATTTTACCCTACAATAAGCACATCAAACTAAGAGAGTTTCAAATAGGTGATTTGATATTAAGATAAAACCCTAAAAACCATGCAAAAAGAGAAAAGAAAAGAAAACGGGAAGCAAACTGGTTAGGGCCTTTTGTCATTATTTCTTCTTTTGGAATGGGTACATACAAGCTATTTGATTGTGATGGAGAGGAACTACAAGAGCCCATCAACAACATACACCTAAAAAGGTTCTACACCTAAAGCAGATGAAAGAGTATAAGTGGAAAGAGTATCATAATATTAGATGAGAAGAGCATCCTATTTATTTTGTATAGTCAAAAGTGATCCTGAAAAAATTTAAAAACAATAGAAAATTGATCCTAAGAAAAGAAAAAAATTAGAAAAGCAAAAAAGTTCAAAAACAACAAAAAGAGTACCTAGAGAAATAAAAAACAATGGAAAATTGAGCGTGAAGAAATCCAAAAACATTCAAATATGGATCTTGAAAAAAAATTTGTTGTCTTGGTGAAAACCTAGCAAATAGGCACCTTGATGATAAAAAAAATGAAAAAAGAAATACAAGATGAAATACAAGATGAAATCATATTTGGAAACTTTGAAAAATGATATTTGGGAGGTTATTCAAACTCATTTATGTCCACCTTCTAAAAGATCTTAGACTATAGATGAAGAAAAACAAAAGGAAGCTAATGCTTATAGTGTATGTCCAGAATCATAGTTACAAGATCTAGAAAAGGGTACTTTTAGCTTTTTGACATTTTCTATTTTTAGTGTAAATTTATGGATTTTTTGTGTTTTTGGAGGTTTGGCTACCAACATGGCATATCACCTAGGCCAACTTGGTCAAGTAGGACTCGATCGAGTCCTACTGGATTGAGTAACCTTAGGGTTCAGCCCCTTGTGAGCAATCACGTGGGCGACCCACCCTTTCAAATAGAAGGGTATATATATATATATATATATATATATATATATATATATATATATATATATATATATATATATATATATATATATATATATATATATATATATATATATATATATATATATATATATATATAAAAGTTGTTTTTAAAAAAAAAAATACATTAATTACAAATTTTAATTCTTATTTTAGAATATAAGGGGTTTTTGAAGCTAGGAGACATTTTTTTAGGAAAGCTACAAAGGAATTTTATTTCTAGAGGAGTGTGAAGGTAATTTTTTTAGTCAAGAAGGATTAAAGAAATTTTTTTTTCTTGCTTAGATATTTGAGAAATGGGAAATAAAAGGACTAGAACAAGGAAATATGATCGTAAAAGGGATGACCAAATGAAAGGTCATACAAAACTTGTCGAAGAGCAACCAGTTGATGTTGAAGAAGAACCTATTGATGTTGAAGAAGGTGCAACTCAACTAGGAGAGGATATTAGTAGTATTTGAAGTATACATATTTATCCTACAATGCAAAATTTGATGGACATGAATGAGGAATCACTTATCAGTAAAATTGCACCAGAGCACCTGGTACCTGAAAGCACTATTAAATTACATCTCAAAAATATGTGGAAAGAATATTTTGAGGATAAATCTTTGGTGGAAAAGGACAACTCTTTGCAAAGTTATTCAAGAAAAAAGAAATGACTCTCATTTTGGAGTTGTTGGGTATTGATAATAGGAAAATTGTAGGAGGTCAAGTAAAAGAAACAATAATTCAAAATTTACAAGATGCATTGAATGTTGTTAACAAGGTGTGTTGGGATTTTTTAAAGTTTTGTGAGGTTTTCAGTTTCAAGTCATGGTTTAATCCTTCTGCAAGTTTAGTTTCTGGGGTTTAGGTTTTCAAAAATCCATCAATTTTGTTATAACCAATCCTGAAAACCCTTACCCTAGGTTTTGCCCTTTTGAGAAATCTTGTTTCTTCGTGTAAACCCTTAAGTTTCCCTAATTCTTATATTTCATTGTTACTTTTTGGCCACTTAAGTACTTTGATTATGCGCGTGATTATTTCCATCAAGTGTTCACTGGATCACCTAATATTGTTTCATGTCTTTGAGTTATTTAGCGAACTAGCAAATGAGTAAACTCATGTTTTATGTTTTCTTTAGTCACTAAGTCTCAAAGTTGTTCAGTAGTTACCTCAACCTTTATGTGAATCAGTGAGTATGTGGTCTCCTATTCGCTTATTTCTCAGTGGTTTCCTATTAACTTCTAGCGACCTGGCATGGCGGTGTTCTCTCATTCTCAAAATTGGGTGGTTAAGTTTTGTATTATCTAGCGATCTGGCGAGGACCATTGATTATCCATATGATCGATAGTTATGATTTAATTTCAAAGTATTTGGGTCCTACATAAATTGCTTTAGTGATTCAGTGACTATGTTATAAGTTCTATGTGCTCTAAGTTTGGCGGCTCTGACTGTTTGGCTTAATGGATTGGACAAATGTGGTTTTCCCTATTATTTGCGTGATCTCATAATATGTTGGCAAGGTTCTAAATTATCTAGTGATTTGGTGAATGAGGTAGTCGTGAATTCTCTTAAAAGATTGGGTATGATGAAAGCTTTCCAGTGAATGGGTGAATCAAGTAGTTAAGTAAGTTCTAACCCTTTGTTCGCTAAGTCTCGTAATCAAAAGATGATTGTCTTATAGTCTTAGTGAATTAGTGATGGCCGTCGATTGAGGTCATGATCAACGGTTGAATCGAAGTCTCAGTTTGAAACAAGCAGTTGGGAAAGAATTCAGTGACTCAGAGAGTAAGCTTGTTCACTAGTTCTTCTATTAAACATGTGGTTAAGGCTCCCATTCAGTGAATAAGCGAAGCCTTCAATCGCCAAGTCTCAGAATAAATTAGCAGTCAACTGAAACATTAAGAGATTCAGAGATAGCATTGTCACTAATTCTCCAAATTGTGACTATGGTTAGTTGCTCAGGCAAGGTTTTCTTTGTTCCTTGGTTCGCTGAATGGAGGAAGAGTTAAGAAATTGATTTCAAGAATCAACAAAGCCTTTGGTCGCTAATTCTCTAAATGTGAGCTAGGGTTATCTTTTCATTTAGCGATTGTGAGAACCTTCAGTCGCTAGTTCTCTGAAACGGGCTCATTTAAAGAAAATAATAAAGAAAAGGTTAAAGGTCATTGCCATGTGGATAAAGTACAATTTTGAGTTGGAGAAAAGGTAGTTGGCCATCCAATTAGTTTTAAAGGAGAAGTTTATCACGTAAGTAGGGTGATAGAGTATCAAACTGTAATCATTTCCTTTTTGCCTTGTTTTCAAAATTTTAAATCTATTTGTTAACATCCTTGCATTGGCTAGCACTGATTTGAAAACTGGTGATATGTGAATTGAATGCAGAAGTAATTCAAGGTAGATTTGCAATGATTTTGGCAATTGTACACATTTCAATTTGCATCAATAAATAGGCTAAACTCATTGTTTTCTATGTTTGAAATCATTTGAAGAGAATTGTGTTTTCTGAAGCAACCTTTGATTGCCAAGAAAATCAAGTTTGCAGAATTGAGAGCAATTGTGTAGAAAAAATGAGTCAACCAGAGCTGAGCGTGACTTCTTCCAGTGGTGAAGCCAAAATGAAAGGTTGGGAAGATAGAAACAAGCCAAATTAATTAGACGAATTTCTCAAATTGTTTCCTGGTTCTAGTCAGAACAAGAGAGCTCCTGATGATGTCTTTGAAGATGTTCTAGGTCATTGCAGAGATCCTATCACACCATCCTGCTCAGGTTATACTATTTTTAGTTATTTTTATCAAAATAGGGGTGGGCCAATTCCTGTTTGTAATGTTTGGGCTTGGGTTTAGGGAAATTGATTGTCCCTGATGTGTTTTTAGACATGGACTTAATTGTTGCATTGGTTAGGTTGTATGATCCTATCTCCAAAACAAATAGGAAGGAAGACCAGTCACCTTTGGTTACTCTTGACAGGGGTTCTTTCATGAAAGCTTTTAGTTTTTTCATGTCTTCCTCTACTGAAACTAATCTAAGCCAAGAGAGAGAGAGGTACACAAAAAATATAGGGTCAGTAAAAGACCAGATGGTGAGGCATATCCCAAAGCAAGGAAAATATATAGCTCCCCTCCCCGATAACATGAATGCCCCTTACCAGTTTAAATCCCTCCATTACTATATGAAGCATACTTTTTATGGGTTGTGTAGAGTATTGGGAATAGATGGCGATGAAGAATTTATGCTAGCTGATCTTTTGATGATGATTTTAGATATGTAGAATTCTCTAGTAACATAGATTATGATTACATCCAGTATGTAATCGACATGATGCATGAAGGGTTAATGTCTGTCAAAGAAAGTAAGAAGCCCATCAAGTTCTTGCATTACTCCATGTTGATGCACTTAATTCTATTTTTCAATATCAATAGTTTTGATTTGAATATGTTGAAACTAGAATTCACCTTCCGAGGTCAACATAATCTAGTGCAACTATGGGTAAGGGTATGGAATAGTACTTCAAATGAGTGTGATTTTTGTGTTTTCAAGAACTTCATTATTTTTCCTATTCTGAGATGGCTGGGCATTAATGTTACAAGGTTACCACCTAAGGTTCTAAGGCTACTAAGACCTATGTAATGGGAGGACAAATGGGAGGGAAACCATAATTGGGGTGATTTCTACTTAGGGGAAAATTCTACAATTATAAGAGTTTACAGTTGCCCCCAACCTCCACATTTGTTTCCAAAATTTGTGCCGCCAAGAGTTGCTTCTTTATAATTTGTTTGGCAGTTGATGTGGACAGATAGAGAACTTTTGGCCCCTCATAGGAAAGGTACTTTCACACCTAGGCAGTTCAGAATCAGTGATTTCTTGATTGGTAAGAGGGCTTTCCCACAAATTACCACATGGCTCAATCAATTCAAGATGGTCTCTGGTATCTGCAGACATGTGGACCTTGAGGACTTCATTAAGACTGCAAGGTTGACATTGATACCTAGTATGGGTGTCAATAGAGAACATGAGGGCCTTGATGAAGAGGATGTGATTAGGAATATTATGGAGAAGGATGAGGTCACTACCAGATGGAACAAGTTTTTTTACCTAAAGGATTTGCAAGCTTAGTTGAAAGCAGCCCAAATTCCTTTCAACGGTTTCTTCCCTGACCTTCCCTACTTAGAAAGAATTAACAAGATGATAGAGATGCGTGACACTCTGTCAAATCAATTGGAAAAGTTGATTGATCAGAAGCAAACAAAGAAAAAGAAGGATTACTCATCTTATGATTATGAGGAATTCTCTGATGGATCCCAAGAAGGAGATAGCCCACCACAAGTTAGAGAATGACTAGTTATTGATCTTATTAAAGACCAATTAGAGGTAGAGGACCTTCTAGAGCCACCATTGAAGAAGAAAAGGTTTGAAGAGGGAGAGCCTTCTAAGAAGAACAAACAGAGAGGGGGGATTGATAGAGAATTTTCTCTTGTACCAGGTGATAGGGCTTACCATCACCAATTGAGAAAAACAATAAGTGCCAACAAGATGGTGGCCACTAATAAAGGAGATGAAGAATAGTCCTTGTGGTCAGGACAAGATATTAGAGAGGTATATTAGGAGTTCTTAAGTGATGACCAATTCATCAAGAGTGATGAATTTAATAATTTTCTTATCTGGAAAAAGCAACAAGATGTGGCTAAGGCTATGCCTGAGGGAGTAGAGCCAAGTGAAGAAACCATGAGAGCATTAGCCTCTTATGATCCTAGCCTTGAGGCTATAACTGTAGATGAAGCCAGAGAAATGGTTAGATCAAGTGGAATGCTTCTAACTCTAGGATGGGATTTGACATCTACTTTTATCATTGATCAGATAAGAAAGAAACCATAGGGTAGTCTATCCTATGAGGTTCATATTGGTGAAATGATCAGAGGAAGTGGCTATGACCCTAAATCCTAGGCTGTTGTAATGTGGTCTATGGCCCCTAAGACTCAAAAACCATCTCTACTAAGTATAGAGGATAGGATGGAAGGGAGTAAAATCATATGGACTGTACAAAATACAACTGATCTTGAGGTTTCCAAGGTAGTGACCCATTTTGCTAACTTGAATGAAGCAAAGATAGCTTAGTTGTCTGAAAGGTATGCAAAACTATTTGAAAATGCAAATGTATTGGCCAAAGATAGGGACTTGAAAATGATGAAGATCAAGCAATTAGAAGATGAGTTCGTTGAATTGAAGGTTAGGCTTAAAGAAGCCTCAAAGGTAGTTCTTCCCCCTCCTTTGCAGATTGAGGTCCCTATTCAGATAGATACAGAGGTTCTTGATAAGCCTGCTGAGGACTTATAAAAAATAAGAATAGATGCATCCTTGGATATTGTAGCAAGGATTGTACAATATAGGTAGGAAAAAATAAAGGATAGGATGGAATCGGTCCATCAATTAGTTAGTCTATTACACCAGGAAAATGGAAAAGTGAATGAGTTTTTGACTACTTTGGAGCCACTCTTTAGTGCATGGTCAAGGAGGAGCTCACTGTTTGATAAGCTTGATGATTTGCAAGAATATAGGTCTGATATTCCTAAGGTAGTATCTTAGGTTTTTGAAAAGATTGGTTTAGTAAGTGCTGTATCAAAGTTCTTTAAAGGTAAGTCTAACCAGATAGCAGCCAAGTTGGCTATGTTTGATGGGAGTAGCAGTAAGTACTTGCCTCTAATATATAATAATGGTGGGGGTATTGTCAGTATAGATGAGTGGAAAGTATCAATGGATCAAATGATAATTAAGCAGGATGCTTTCCTTAACAGTGACAGTGCTTTGGATTTAGAAAGATGCAATGGTATAATTGACAGCTTATTCAAAATTGAAAGTAATTACATACGGTTTGTAGTAGAGGCTAAAAGTGTAACTGATTCCATGTGGGATCAGCAGATCAAATCACTACAAAAATTGTAGGCTTACAATTGGCCATTTGATGATGATGTGGCAGCATGGGATAAACTGACAAAGAAGAAAAAGAAGCCAGCTGTCGAGATGACAGAAGAGGAAGAAGAATAGGGTACATATGGCACCTATTCCAGGATTCGAGGGAGAGCATGTTTCAAATAGAGGATGATGTAGGTTATCCATATGGTGGTCATCATTCATGCAATAAATTATGTAATTGCTCTGAAATATCTTTAGACAAAGGTGCCACTTGTAAAATTGTTAAGTAGTTGAGAATTGCTTTTTGTTGTTATAGTCACAATCTTTTGATTTGTACTGTTTGTCTTTTGTGCAAATTTTTTACATAGCCATCCGAATCTTGTTGCATCCTTTTGAGGATTCCAAGATGGCTATGGGTATATATAGCAAGTTTTTACTCTTTTCAAAGTGTGATTAATGCATTTTGTAAAAAGTTTTGAGATATAGAACCTTATTTCTCTGTAGTCATGGTGATACTGTACTGACAGATTTTGAATGTTAATACAAAGATATTGGAACTCAATTGTTACTATTTTTTTTCTTTGTGTATGAACACTTTAGTTTTATTATGCATGAAATTGTAAGGCTTTTCAATGCATTGTTCACAAAGTGAATGTAGGGGTTAAACTTAAGTTCTTTCAAGGAAAGAGTAAAATCTTAAGGGAGGTCTCTGTGAACTAATTGTCCATGTATGAATTTGATAGCAGATGTAGGAATTAAAAGAATGGGATGCTAGGCATTTCATTTGGGTTTAGTATATTTGTCTTGATAGAATTGTGTGGAGGTAGGGTTTGAGTTTGATGCCCAAATAGATAAGGCACTGGTTTAAGATATATTTGCATCTGTTGCCACCAGAAAATATTAATAAAATATTTCATTTTACTTTTGTAGTTTTTCCTTGAATTGAAACATTTATGACAAGTGCTTAAATGTCCATTTTGATGCTTTGAAGAAGCTTATAAGAAGGTAAACCCGCCTGAGTTTATACTCAAAGTGAAGAAGGTTCTACAACCTTAATACCTTAGTGCTTGCATTTTGTTAGATGAATCTATTGGGATAATTGGAGTTATAGTTTTGTTAGATCATAAATCATCTATAGATTTGAGCACTAACAAGGTGGATTGTGGATGATCAAATTCAAATGTTGCTAGAAGAGCATTGATGACTATGATTTCTAGTAAGAGATTGATACATAGAAATCAAGTTCAAGAAATTTATGATTTACTCAAGGTATCTTGAAGAACTATTCAGAGATATATTAGGAAGAGAAATATGTTGGATATGGACATTGAAAAGAATTGGGTACAGATCTGTAGAGTTCCTCGTAAAGACAAATTTTTTGAAGATTTAAGAAGATAGGTCATTGAATTTTGGACCAACCACTCTCATATTTCTTCCAATAGAAGGGACACTATACAAATGAAAGATGAAGAGATTGGTATGAATATTTCACATCCAAAATATTTTGTTGATACTACATAAAGTGAATTGTTTGAAGCATTCAAACAAGAATTTTCATATGTGAAAATAGGTTAGAGAATGTTTGAGATGTTGCGCCCTTGTTTCATATGCATAAATAAGGTTTGTGAAACATGTTGCCAAAATCATGTTGAGTTTCACTTATACATGCAATCATATAAAATGGTTATGCTAGTACTTAATCTAGATATGGTTCTTGGAAGTACAACCAAATTTGTAAAGTCCATTTTATGTGATAAATCAGAAGACTCAAATGAATTCAATGTCCAGTGTATAAAAATTGAATGTAATGATTATGGAAATTTACATAAATTTCCTTTACAATTTGATAATATTGATGTTACAACACCAGTCCAATGGAAGATATTTTAATATGATACATACCAAATGAAGATAGGAGGTGAATAAAAAAAAATTGTATTAAAGGAGAGTGAATTACTGTACCTTCAGTTCATGGATAGATTTTGATCTATGGTTTATCCATATATCCAACATTGTCATGGTGCACGATGACAAGCTAAATAGTTTCGTGATTCCAAAAATTGTTTCCCACCTGGTTGTATTCTTTTAGTTGTAGATTTTGCAGAGAACTATAAATTTTCCCCTCAATCAGAGCTCCAGAGTCAATATTATCATTTTGATCAAGTTGCAATATTTGTGCATGTGACATATAGACATGCACAATTCAATTTGGATGAGATAGAAAGTATAGATCAAAATGAACACATTATCATCAAGGAGGTTCATTTATATATTAGTGATGATAGGGTTCATGATAGGAGCTACGTGGCTCATTATTTTGGCATATTTTTCAACAATCTTGTGAATCACAGATAAATGATTCACAACACTAGATCTGGTTTGATGGGTGTGTGGGTAAGTACATTATATTTTCTTTTAAAGTCTTTCAATTCTATATATATATATATATATATATATATATATATTTATTTATTTATTTAAAAGTTAAATTTTCATGTGTGTGTACATTTTTGTAACTTTAAATAGTAGGTCAATTTAAGTCTGCAAAAGCCTTTAATTGGTTAGCCATGCAACATGCTAGACACAATGTTAAGTTTATTTGAAACTTCTTTGAAAGTGGACATGGAAAAGGAGAGCATGATGGAGCAGGAGCATGTGTGAAGCGTGCACTCAGACAACATGAACTTCAAGGTACATACATTTGATATTCAACTTGTTTATAAGTATAGTAACATTATGTACATTCTTTAATCTTCATTTGCTAGAAATAAACTATATATATATATATATATATATATATATATATATATATATATATATATATATATATATATATATATATATATATATATATATATATATATATATATATATATATAGCATATAACATGTACATGCATTTCACATTTTTCATAATTGAACTGAGATATCAATCGATCCAATCCTTACAATTGTCAATCAATTGTTGGAATTAGAAGTTTACATCAAGTGATGACTACAGGACAACACAAGCCTCCACTGATTCAACTAAGAGATGAATCATACTTTTATGAATATTTTCTTAACAACAACACAATGAGTCAATGCATTAATATTACAAATGGATGTTTCACAATGGGATTAGAAAGAGTTAATCAAAATGCCTCCTTATGAAGATGATGATAAATACATAGACATCCATGATCTTATATATTCAGCTAACTATTGACGTGTTTATGATTTAGTTGTTACAAGTGCATGTTTCTGATTTAGTTACATTATAGGTGCATGTTTCTATATATATAATTTATTAGGTTTATATAAATATACAAACTTACATACATATAAATTGTAAAGGTGATATTTTTTTTGTGGTTGTAGATCCTGAGAATACAAAAGGTGTAGATTATTATATACCAAGATGCACCAAATATGATGCAGGGGCATTCTAGAGTACTTGGTGAATCTACATGGTGGTATGTTGTTTTGGTTCTATAGTACTCGGTTGCATCTTTAACCGATGGTCATGGTTATTGAAGGAAGCTCGATCACTGAAGGAACTCGGTGAAACTTCTTGTGCTCAGTGGAACTAGTGCTCGGTGATGCCTTTGTTGCTCGGTGTTGCTTGGCTTGGTCGGTTGTTTCATTGGTGCTTGGTTGTTTCTTTGGCACTCAGTAGTTTTGGTTTTTGACTAGAGTTCTTGGTGATTTGGTTGGCTGACTTGGTGCATTTATTGTTGGTATCTTTTATTGTATTCTCCTATGTAGATCTAGAGGCTGACATGGAGAATTAAATAATTATAAGGCTATTTGAGAGATGTCTTGTATTGCATTTAATATTTTCTTGTAGGAGTTAATTATGTCATCCAGCTAACTTGTGGCTAAAGATTAGTATTTACGGAGTGTTTGGGTAGTTGTTTTGGGTAGCGGGCCTGAGGGCAGATGAAAAGTGAAGTTGTGGAAAAGATAGTATATGCTTGGATCCTACGAGATCTAGTAGATCAGATTGAATTTTGATAGTTGTCTTAGCAGAGCTAGTGGTTTTCATGCTTGGAGACAAGGAGATTTCTTGGTGGCTTGTGAGCATAAGTACAGATCTGCCTTAGGGTTTCCATTAGTTACTAATTTGTTTTAGAATTGGACTAGCTGGAGTTGGATTGGATCTTGTTGATCTTGTAGCACTGTTTCTATTTGTAATTGGCCCTAACTTGAAAGGCCTTACAGCTAGGCATGTTAATGGAAAATATGATTTGAGCATATCTTGTTGTGTTATTTATGCTGTGTTAGTTGTTGGCTGCAAGGTTGGACTATCCTTAATTGGATCCACCATCCTTGTCTGCGTCAGGTGGTATCAGAGCTGAGTTAATCTTGTTGAGTGAAGGTTAACCTAGAAAGGCTGATCTTGCAAAGTTGATCTTGTTGGCGAAGAGATCGTATGATCTGAGTTGCAGATCTGTGGTATTGAACTTAAGGAATCTTGGCCTAGTTGTTTTTGTGAGGTGGCAAGTTACGATCTAACTTGCATACAACTTGGAGGTTGTCACAAGGTGGTCAGTGTAAGGGTTGGTTGCTTGGGTTTTCTTATCTTTAAGGATGCCTCTGAGAAGATTGGACCCTAGAGCAATTGTAGATCTCTGTGATGCTGTGGAATAAAAGATTACAGAGAAAGTGAAATCTAATTTCAGATCTAAGATGGAGTTGATGAAGAATGAAAAGATCGCTGAGGTCATGAGAGCTATGATTGGTGTGCTT
This sequence comes from Chamaecyparis obtusa, assembly GCA_027943335.1. NCBI lineage: Eukaryota > Viridiplantae > Streptophyta > Pinopsida > Cupressales > Cupressaceae > Chamaecyparis > Chamaecyparis obtusa. Next base: position 437,735 of record BSBK01002167.1, on the reverse strand, counting down.
TAGAATTTCAGTACTAAGGATGGTTATGAGGAAGCTGCTGAAGCCTTTGAAGCTGCTAGACCTAGTGGTGATGACCAGAGGGATAGATCTAGTGAAGACAAAACTGCTTGGTTGCATAGATCTGGAGCTCAGTTGAGTAAGAGTTACTGAATGGAAGTTTATACTTTCTCTGGTACTTTGAAACTTGAGAACTTGATTGACTGGATTGGTGAGTTAGAAGATTTATTTGAGCTGGAAGAAATTGAAGATCCTCTTTGTGTGAGGTTGGCATAGACAAAATTGAAAGGACATGCTGATCTTTGGTGGAAAGAATTACAAAGAGATAGAGAAGATGAAGGTGAAATGAAGATCAATCGGTGGAGGTTGATGGTGACTAAGTTGAAAGCTAACTTCATACCTATTGACTATGAGCTTGACTTGTTTAAGAAGGTGCATAATCTGAAGCATAAAGATTTGACCATTGAAGATTATATCAAGGAGTTCTAAAAACTTACTATTTGGTTTGGACATAGATAACTTGGTAAGGAAAAGGTAGCTTGGTATGTGAATGGTTTGAGATTTAATATTTAGGATGAGCTTCGTATGATGAAGATTGATTCTATTAAAGATGCTTATCAGTATGCTCTGAATGTAGAAGATAAGTTGAAGAGGAAACAACATGGTAATCCCCGAGGGAAGGAAAAGATTGATCACTCAGTGAAGGATAAAATAACTGCAGAAGATGAACATAAACCTGTAGAACCGAAGAAGAAGATAGGTAGAGTTATCTTTAAGGGAACTTGTTATAACTGTGGTGAAGAAGGACACCATTCTTTTGAGTGTACACAGAAGAATCTTGGTGACCGACGAATTGCTATGGTAAATGAAAATGTTGAGAATGAACCTGAATCTAAGAACTTGTTGGTTTGAAAAACATTGCTTAGTATAAAGGAGGAACCTTGTCAGAGGGGTAACTTATTCAGGACTTAGTGCAAGTCTAGAGGTAAACTTTGTGATGTTATTGTTGACAATGGTAGCACTGATAACCTTGTTGCTGAGGATATGGTTTAGAAACTTTTTTTGAATAGAATGAGACATCCTTGTCCTTATAGGATTGGATGGTTGCAAGATGATCATGCTTTGGAAGTAAGAGAACAATGCTTTGTTGATGTTTAGATTGGCCAGTATAAGGATCTTGTGTTATGTGATATTGTGGAGATGAATAGTTGTCATATATTGCTCGGTAGACCTTGGCAATATGATTGCAGAGCTATGTATGATTGTGTCAAGAATGTGTTTATTGTTGAGAAGGATGACAAGAATTTTTCTGTGATGCCTTTACTAGATACAACACTCGGTAGGAGAAGTCTGAGTATTGGTAGCCGACTTGAGTTGGTAGATCCTAAAGGTATGGATGATCAGTGTGAAGAACAGACCTATGTGTTATCAAGGAAATACTTGAAGAGAGAGAGGAAGCTGAAGTGGAAGAGTATGGAAGCTAAAAAGTTGGAAGACTTGTATGTGAAGAACTAGTTTGGGGTTTATGTGATGAATCCCAGAAGATGTTCTTCCAGCATATGAACATCTTTTCGAACCTGGGGTGTTTGATGCAGGGGCATTCTAGGGTACTCAATGAATCTGGATGGTGGTATGTTGTTTTGGTTATGTAGTACTTGGTTGCAGCTTTAACTGATGGTCATGATTATTGAAGGAAGCTCGATCACTAAAGGAACTCAGTGAAACTTCTTGTGCTCGGTGTTGCTTGGCTTGGTCAGTTGTTTCACTGGTGCTCGATTGTTTCTCTAGCGCTTGGTAGTTCTAGTTTACTGAATGGATTTATTGATGATTTGGTTGGCTGACTTGGTGCATTTATTGATGGCATCTTTTGTTCTATTCTCCTATGTAGATCTAGAGGCCAACATGGAGAATTAAATAATTGTAAGGCTGTTTGAGAGCTGACTTGTATTGCATTTAATATTTTCTTGTAGGAGTTAATTATGTCATCCGGCTGACTTGTGGCTGAAGATTAGTATTTAAGGAGTGTTTGGGTAGTTGGTTTGGGCAACAGGCCTGAGGGTAGATGAAAATTGAAGTTGTGGAAAAGATAGTGTAGGCTTGGATCCTACGAGATCTAGCAGATCAAATTGAATTCTGATAGTTGTCTTAGCAGAGCTAGTGGTTTTCATGCTTGGAGACAAGGAGATTGCTTGGTGTCTTGCAAGCACAATTTCAGATCCACCTTAGGGTTTCCATTAGTTGCTGATTTGTTTCAGAACTGGACTAGATGGAGTTGGATTGGATCTTGTTGATCTTGCAGAACTATTTCTATTTGTAATTAACCCTAACTCGGAAGGCCTTACAACCGAGCATGTTAATGGAAACTCTGATTTGAGCATATCTTGTTGTGTTATTTCTACTATGTTGGTTGTTGGCTACAAGGTTGGACTATCCTTAATTGGACCCACCATCCTTGTCTGTGTCAAAATAAAAATACAAGTTGCCTAAAGAAATTGTTGATGGTGATGGACAACAATATCCAACTAGTTTGGTTGTTATTAAAGGCACCTATTATCAACAAGCTAAGATCGATAAAAATGGAGTTCAATTTATTGAATACATGCCTAGACAGAGAGTTCTACATTATAGTCACTTGGTTATAGTGATAAAATTGTAGTTTGAAACTTTGCCAAAAAAAGGGTCACATGGAAACCAAAAGTAGAAGTTACCTATTGAAGAGCATGAATTTTTTTTGGAGATAATAAAGGATAGAGAGGATCCAGACTACATGTATTAAGAGCTTTAACTTGAAGGCTTTAAATTTGTATTTTCATAGATCTAGCTTGTGCGTACTTAAAAATCCTATTTGAAACTTCAGATTATAAATAATTTGAAATTCACGATTAGATTGAATTTATATTGATTAAACCTATTTTGAATTTTAATTGATTAGACCAACTTCAATAAATAATTTTTTCAATTGATTAGATTGAATAATTCCAGTCTATATTAGAAATTAATTAGATTGATTCTAGGTAAATTGAATTTTAATTGATTAGACCTTTTAATAATTTTTTGAATTGATTCAATTAGATTGATTCTAAATTGAATAATTCTAGTCTATGTTAGAAATTGATTAGATTGATTCTAGGTAAATTGAATTTTAATTGATTAGACCTTTCAATACTTTTTTCAATTGATTAGATTAGATTGATTTTAAGGTTGTTTAAAGATTGATTAATTGTATCATCAAAAATGGAAGCACTTCCATTTAGGACTGGTTTAGTCCTCCGAGTAAGTGGTTTGGGGTCATGTCGAATGCCTTGAATGGGTATTTGACTTGGATCTGGCTTTTTCCCCTGTTCTACCCCATTTTCCACTTCTTTTCTGCATAATTCTGGCATCCTGAACTAAAATTATGAGATTCTTGACTTTTGGGTCAAGGATGACCTTTTGGGTCAAGGTTGACCTCAAATTTGACCTAAGTCAAGGTCGACCTCGACCTTGACCCTAGGTCAAAATTTCAAAATCCAGAAGTTTCTGGATGTCGGGTTTCGAAAAAGTTTTATTTCTCGCTTCTGGGTTAGCTGTTTCAGATTTCAGAATTGTAAAATCTTAAATTATATTTAATGTAGGTCCATTTCTAGGGGTAAACGTTTAAATGATAATTTAATTATCCTATGTAGACCTCTCTAGAATTTTGTGCCCTAAATCACTATAAAAGGAGGCCTTCCTCTCTCATTTTATCCATTAATCATCAATCCATCTTTCCATCTCTTTTCATAATCTCTCAAGCACATCAAGCAAGTGAAATTAAGAAATCAAGAAACAAGCAAGAAGGAGAAGGAAAACATTCAAGCATTCATTCAAGCCTTCGAGCCTTCAAGCATTCAAGATCCAATTCATCAAGGAGATCCATTGTTAGCTATTGAAGGATTCAATCTCTATGGAGCCCTCTTGTTGAAGATTTCTCCATCCACATTCATCCAAGCCTCTTCCTATTCCAAGATCCATTCAAGATTGGTGTTGAATATCTAAGACAATTGATTTGAGATATCTTACATCCAATTTCACATTAATTTGGAGCATCCGTGCTTGTGGATTCAAGGATTCAAATCCTCCACAAGGGTTTCAACATTGGCAAGGTACGGGTGTGGGACAACAAATATCAGTGCAAATCTGGATACCCTTTTCACCGAACTTTTAGGATTCATGAACATAATTTTTGTCAGAGCAGTGCAGGTCAAGGTCAACTTTTTGGGGTAAGATTGTACCCTAGGGTAAGATCTTACCCCTTTCCTGAGGTCAAGGATGACCTTGCTCAAAAAAGAAAAAGATTTATGGGTTTTGTAGATCTCACAATTTTTGAGAGCGTCTAACAGGGTTTTCAACCAAATTTTGTTTGGAGGTAAGTACCTTTATTTCTTCATTTCAATATTAGCCTTCTACATTTACTTTCCATATCATTATAATTTCATGTATGTGTAAAATATCGGTCTTGGGGTCTCTTTTATGGGAAAACTCCTATTGTGCTAGACCCCATACATATTTTATATCTTACATTAATAAATTGATCAAGTAGATTGTTCAATCATATTGATTAAGTTTAAAATTATTTTCAAGTTCAAAATACAAACTCAAGTACAATTGAATGTAATTAGGTTTCAATTAATTGATCTAGATAGGGCTTAGATTGAACAATTAGGTGTTCAATTATTGATCTAGATTTAGATTGAACAATTAGATTTCAATTAAATTAAAATTTGATTTAAATGTACATCTAGAGATAAAATGTATATATATGTCAACATATTGAATGCAATTAGGTTTCAATTAATTGATCTAGGATAGGGCTTAAGGGTGCATATTAGCTTCATTAATTTTAAAGATTGATTAGATTATTTAGTTAACTGATCTAGATTGGGCTTAAGGGGTGCATGCATTAGCTTGATTAATTTTAACTTGATTGATTAGATTGAATAATTCTAGTCTATATTAGAAATTGATTAGATTGATTCTAGGGTAAATTGAATTTAGGTTTATTAGATTGACATCAGTTAAAGATTGATTAGTTAGGTTTCAATAATTGATCTATATAAAACATATGTTTTTTACATCTAGATATAAACATACTAGAAATTGAATAATTAGATTGAAGTAATTCTAGTCTATATTAGAAATTGATTAGATTGATTCTAGGTAAATTGAAATTTAGATTGATTATATTGAACATCAGTTAAAGATTGATTAGTTAGGTTT